>JASDDO010000028.1:90420062-91620062 GCA_030015575.1 Agapanthus africanus | reverse complement strand
GGATTGTTCTCTTGTTCTATGCTTTATTCTTCACGCAAAGAGGTTGGAGGCAAAATTTGCCGCCTTCTGACTGTGATTAGAATTTCGTCCATATCAGGATCAACTAGCTTTTTAGCTAAGCGAGCGAGTATGTCGGCTTTTCCGTTCAACGCTCTAGGGACTCTCATTAGTTCAATGTGAGTGAACCGTTTCATGAGTTCCACCACTCGGCTTCTATATCGAGCTAACTCGGGTTTGTATATCTTATAGTCGCCGCTTACTTGGTTGACGACAAGCTGGGAGTCACCGTAAACCCGTAGCCGAAGGATTTCCATTTCTATGGCGAGCTCCAGACCAGCCATCAGAGCTTTATATTCAGCCTCGTTTTTTGTGCGAGGCTCAGTGAGAGCAAAAGAACGCCGTAGGGTTCCCATTGATGGCGTGATGAACACCAATCCTATCCCTGCTTTTATCTCCGGGACGCTAGATTTACTGGAGGTCCTTATTGATGAGGCTCCATCGAAGTAGAGCTCCCAACATGGCTCGCTATCCTCCAGGTGCAATATTTGTTCATCGGGTAATTCACAATTTAGCGGCGACCCTTCCGGTTTAGGATGAGCAGCGAGGAAATCGGCGAGGGCTTGCCTTTTTACTGCTTTCTGAGGAGTATAAACTATGTCAAACTCAAGCAGCATGACAGCCCATCTTGCCATTCTGCCGGCGATGCTTACTTTGGTCATTAAGTGTTTGAGCGGGTCAACCTTGGAGATCAACATAACCCGATGAGCAAGCAGATAGTGCCTCAGCTTCTTCACAACGAACATCAGAGCCAGGCATTGCTTTTCGATAGGGGAATAGTTGTGTTCCGCCCTGACTAAAGTTCGACTGAGCTAGTAGAGGGCATTCTCTTTTCCCTCCTTGTTGTTCTGGGCAAGGAGCGCACCGAGTGACTCATCTAGCGCGGCAGTGTAGAGAATCAGCGGTTTATTTGGAATTGGAGCGGCCAGCACTGGAGGGTGCAACAAGTACTGTTTGATGCTTTCGAATGCTTCTTGACATTCGGCATCCCAGACAAAAGGAGCTCCTTTCTTCATGAGCTTTGAGAAGGGCCTACATCTCCCCGATAAATTTGATATAAACCTTCGTATATAAGCAAGCTTGCCTTGAAAAGATCTTAGCCGCGTCAGACTTTTTGGGGGGGGCATCTCCATGATGGCCTTTATCTTTGATGGGTCAACTTCGATCCCTCGATGCCGGACTATGAAGCCCAGGAATTTTCTCGATGACACGCTAAAAGTGCACTTTAGAGGATTCATCTTCAGATCGTATTCCCTCAGTCTTGTGAGAACGGTCCTAAGATCTTGGATGTAGTCGGCCTTGACTTTAGTCTTGATGACCAGATCATCAACATAGCATTCGACGACTTTATGGATTAGGTCATCAAAGATATTGGTCATTGCCCTTTGGTATGTAGCACCTGCGTTCTTCAGTCCGAACGGCATCACCTTGTAGCAGTATATTCCGATCGGGGTTCGAAATGCTGTGTGTTTCTCAACCTCAGGCGACATTTTGATCTGATTATATCCAGACGAGCCATCCATAAAGGTGAACAGCTCGTAATTTGAGGTGTCATCGACTATCATTTCCATGACCGGTAGCGGGAAGTTGTCTTTAGGACATGCCTTATTGAGGTCCTTGAAATCAACACAAACTCGGATCTGCCCATTTTTCTTCTTCACTGGGACTATGCATACGATCTAGTCCGCATATTTCACTTCCCTGATGAAGCCGGCATCGATGAGTTTCTTGGTCTCCTCGATGACCTTTTCTTCCAGTTCCCTTCTCATTCTTCGAGGAGCTTGTTTGACTGACTTAGCATCAGGAGATATAGCAAGTTTATGCACGACCACTTCAGGGGAAATGCCAGGCATCTCTTTGTACGTCCACGCGAAGCAGTCGGCGGACTCATGTGGCAGGGCGATTATCTGCTCTTTCATTTCCTCTGACAAGAGTGAGGTGATGTAGGTCGATCTTGGATTATCAGGCGTTCCCAAGTCAATCTCGGTTAGCTCGTCAAAGGTTGCTTGTCCGCCATCTTCGAGCTCTTGAGGAGCTTCTTCTGGCTCGGCTAGCTCGTCATCATCATTTGACCTTTCGCTAGCTTCACCAACATGGATCATGTAGCACGCTTTGGAATCAGGTTGAATGAAGCATATGCCCCGTCTATCTGGAATTCGTCCATCGATGAGTGCTCGTACCTGAGGAGGATGCCATAGCCCTTAATAAAACTTTGCTTCGGACTCCGTTTAATATAACCGGCATCCGCATCTTTTGAAGTATTCCTGCATCTCAGGCGCATAATATCTGGGATTGAGGACGGTCCTTATGCCTCTCTCGTATGGAAGGCACGCGACAGACAAATCGTCTGGGTGCACAACAGGATTTGACCGATAAAACAGGATGTCTTTCTGTCCACTTTTCCTTCCGGGAACGTAGAAAGTTTTCAGCTGGTCCACGGTGGAGACTGATAATGCATCGAGCTCTTTGCACATCTGCTCCGGCACCCTTGTGACGGCTAGGGACCCTTCTGCAATTTCGAAGGTCTCTCGTAGTTTCGCTTGTTGCATGGGGGTCCAATCTACACAGTTGTTACAAGGTAGGTCCTCTTCCTCCGACTCTTTAATGTCGCTGCCAAGATGAGGGCGGACTTTGCTGCTAGATGGGCCTTCAGTATCAGATTTGTTCGTATCACTACCGAAACGAGGGCGAGTTTTACGGAAGGACGGACTTCCAGCGTCAGACTCATCAGTGTCACTACCGAAACGCGGGCGCACTTAGGTGTTTTTGCTTTTGAAAGTGACAGCCGGCTCAGACTTGCTTTTGAGTTTCAGGGCTGTTCTGTCTCTAGTCAGCTGTGACTCAGCACTTTGGAGGTTCACAAAGTACCGAGAATCTTCATATCGGACTTCATGCACACCGAACGGTTGGATTTCTCCGTCAATGCGTCTTTCTTCGCTATTTTTAGTATACTTCATGCATTGATGGAGAGTTGACGGAACGATGCCGTAATCGTGGAGCCACGGCCGTCCCAAGAGAATTTTATAAGACGTGTCAGCGTCGATCACGTATATCTTAGCTTCAGCTTGCAGATCCCCAAATTTGATTGGCAAAGCTATAGACCCCAGAACTTGCTGGCAGTTTTGATTGAAACCTTGAATGACAATCCTTTCCCTTGACAGGTGTCGGACGTCCATTGACAAACTCTTCAGAGTCCGCAAGTTCATGATGTTCACTGAGGACCCTGGATCAATCAATATGCGATTAATCCGGTCTCCGTTGCTGTACCCTGTCACGTAAAGCGGCCGATTATGCTCAGCCATTCCCAGTAGCAAGTCTTCGTCCTTAAACGTGACTGCGGCGGCATGCAGAGCGTACTGGGCTTCTTTCATATTAATTTCTGCAAAGCGAGCCTGATACCGCTCGGGGTTCTGTAGAGCGTGAATGAGAACATCTCTAAGCTCTTTAGATAGGACCAAGGCATCATAGATGCTCAGGAGAGACGGGAGCTTTCGGAGATGAGCCAATACATTGTAGTCCACTGAAGAAGGACTTGAGTTTTCATTAGCCGGTTCTCTACCATCTTCCTCATTAGCCACATGTTTTTCCTTTCCTTTTGAGGCGTTTCCCTGATTTGGCGGTAGAGCCCTGCCGCTTCTGAGCTGGATTTGGTTGGCCTTTGTGGCGAGCTTCTCGTTGTTGGGGTCGAAAATTGCATCCCGGTTGACCAAGTCAAAGTCAAGGTCAACTCCAAGCCAAGTGGGCCCAAGCCCAGATCAAGTGGGCCCATGCCCAGGTCGAGTCCGAACATGAAGCGGCTGGTCCTCCTCCATGCCAAAATAAAAATCATGTAATAAATAATTTTGATGTAATTTTTTATACATGAATGTAAGCAAAATGGTTATCAAGCCAAATTTTTGTAAAGCCCATGGCTTATGTGCAAAAAGAAATGGCATATGAGCCATGGGATGTGCAAAATACCATTTTGTAAAGCCCAAGGGGCTATATATAAATATGTAAGCCTATATAAGGCAACATGATGATGAATAAGATATACTTTTCATTCTCTAAAAACTCTAGGGTTTTTTGTGCCTTCTTCTCCTTCCTCAATGTTCTAAATCTTCTTCTTCTTCTTGAATTAAATCAAGAGTTTTACTCTTCCTTTTCCAAAACTAAATAGTTTTCACCACAAAACCCACAAAGGGGAGCTCAGATCTTCCATTAGATCTCAAAAAGGGGAGATTTTTAAATCTCACCCCTTTCTCCAAGATCCGGCCAACCGACAGGAAAAAGAAGGAGACCCATCTTCAGAAATCCCACCTTGGGAAGATCCAGGGCCAAAGGAGAGAAACCAAGTAGCCCCCTTTGATCATTTCAAAATTTTTTTTTGGGTGTTTAACTCCAAGAGTTAAATCGGGAGCACAGCTCCCAGTGCAGGGACAAAGTCCCCTTTTCTGATTGACGCCCGACGCCCGCGTGCCAAGCACGGGGGGCGCTGGCACTTACGTGCCAACCACGTGGGGCGCCCAGCGCCCAGAGCGCCCAGCGCCCAGAGTGCCAGCGCCCACATGCCAAGCACGTGAGGCGCCAGCGCCCACATGCCAAGCACGTGAGGCGCCAGCGCCCAGCGCCTGCGTGCCATGCGCGTGAGGCGCTGGCCCCCCACGCGTCCTTTGGACGCTTTTTCCCCTTTATATATATATGTATATATGTATATATATATATAGATACACACATACTCCACGACACTGTCCCTGTTAGAAAAAAATTTCTAACGGGGCGCTGCCCCGCACCCTGCAAGGGGGCTGCTAGCCCCCGGGACCCCCGTGAAAACTCTACGAGGCCCCCGATATATCCAAAGCCCTTTTAAAACACAACACTGCATATTGAGTTCGTATGACCAGTTTAACCCGTCAATCAGAGGTTCTCTCGCTCCAAATGCGAGGGGTAATTAACGGCAGCTTAGTCCGCGGCTGCCGGAGATTCGGATCCCCACAATCAATAAACCCCAGCCTACCCTAAGCAGGAGGAATCTGTAATACGCCTGACAAGCACGCGTGTATTCCCATCTCAATGGGGTGACGAAAAACACTCTATAGATTCTGGCATGCCCGGTGGGACCTATCTCTCCTCCCATATTTCGGGTTAAACGTTTGTTCCCTCATGGGAACTGAATAAAACACAAATAAAGCAGGAAGGAAAACTCCCAAATAGGGCATCACGTGCTCACACGTGACCGGGCCTCATGTGCAAACACACGACCTTTTATGGGCAGATTCTATCTATGCCTGAATGCCTAATTGGTAAGGTCACGTGCCCACACGTGATGGGCTCTTGAACCCACTGAATTAATAAAATTAAATTCTAATTAAAAGAATTAAAAGCATTTGTTCCCTTATGCGAACTGAATAAAATACAAATAAAGCAGCGAGGAAAACCCCCAAAGGGGGCATCACGTGCCACACGTGATCGGGCCTCACGTGAGTACACGTGACCTTTTATGGGCAAAGCTTATAGGCGCTGAAATAAACAATTAAATGCTTAATCGGTGGGGTCACGTGCCAACACGTGATAGACTCTTGAACCCTATAAACTAATAGAATTAAATTCTAATTAAAAGGAATCAAAAATCCTAATTGGAAAAATATTTTCCTAGATCTTTCCTAACAGAAAAGATTGCCCTCTATAAAAGGGAGCACCGTTGGATTAAAAATCCAATGGTAATTAAAAATCACCAATTTATAGAAAGATTCTATACAAGGAAATATTTTCCTAAATTTGCCAGGAACCCCAAATAAAATATCTTTTGGATTAAAAATCCAATGGTGAATAAAATTCATCGAGTGATCTAAAAGATCATGTTGGTTATAAAATCAATTAAAATCTCTCAATGAGAGATTGGCTGAACAAACTGATTCTTTTCTTTCTCCTATAAATAGGAACCAAGAAGAAAAGAGAGATAAAAAGAGAGAAAAAAATCTCTCCCTGAAAACAAAAGAAAAAGAGAATTTAATTCTCCCGAGAGAAGAAGATCTCTTCAGAGAAGAAAGAAACTCTAGGTAAGAGAATGAAGGAGATCATCCCATAAAACAAAAGAGAATTTAATTCTCAAAAACCAAGAGTTTAACTCTTCTAAATAAGAACTTAGTTCTTCCTCTGGTTAAAGATCTGCAGAAGTTGATCTCCCCATAAGTTGAGAATTTAATTCTCATCGGAGAGATTCTGCCATGCAGATCTAAAACCTAAGGGAAGACCTAAGTTCAGAGAATTCTATTCTCTCACAAAAACATATAGGAATTTAATTCCTCCAACAAGAATAGGGTTTAACCCCTAATATAAGAACTCAGTTCTTCCTCTGGTTGAAGATCTGCAGAAGCAGATCTTCCCATAAGTTGAGAATTTAATTCTCATCGGGGAGATTCTGCCATGCAGATCCAAAACTTAGAGGGAGAATTGGATTTAAAGAATTTAATTCTTTCAAACACAGAGGAATTTAATTCCTATAAATAAAACTGGGGTTTAACCCTATAAAAGAATTTAATTCTTAAGCTGTGGATTTAACTCTCTATGCACGTAAAAGAGATCAGCACCCAAACAAGATCACGTGTTCCCACGTGAGCATCCATGTTTAACGAGAGAAAACAACTGAGATCAGGTCACGTGCTCTTATGTGACTCCTGAACAAGCCCTTCAGAAGAAAAAGGGAGAATAAATCCAAGGCGGTTTATATTTTAAGGGCGTCTCACGTGACCCTTTAATAGTGCTTAGCACTTTTCAAAAGAGAATCAAAGAGGCAGCGCCCAACTCTAAGCATCTCACGTAACCCCATGTGAACGCTTCATACTTTCAGTGTTTAACACTATTTCAAACACCTCACGTAACCCCACGTGAGCGCTTCAAACTTTCAGTGTTTAACACTATTTCAAACGTCTCACGGGACCCCACGTGAGCGCTTCAAACTTTCAGTGTTTAACACTACTTCAAACACCTCACGTGACCCCACATGAGCGCTTCAAATCTTCAGTGTTTAACACTATTTCAAACACCTCACGTGACCCTACGTGAGCGCTTCATACTTTCAGTGTTTAACACTATTCCAAACACCTCACGTGACCCCACGTGAGCGCTTCAAATATTCAGTGTTTAATACTATTTTGAACACCTCACGTGACCCCACGTGAGCAATTCATATCTTTAGTATTTAACACTACTTCAAACACCTCACGTGACCCCACGTGAGCGCTTCATATCTTCAGTATTTAACACTATTTCAAACGTCTCACGTGACCCCGCGTGAGTGCTTCATATCTTCAGTGTTTAACACTACTTCAAACACCTCACATGACCCCACGTGAGCGCTTCATATCTTCAGTGTTTAACACTATTTCAAACACCTCACGTGACCCCACGTGAGCGCTTCATATATTTAGTGTTTAACACTACTTCAAAACGCCTCACTTGACCTCACGTAAGCGCTTCAAATATTCAGTGCTTAGACAATACTTTAAGACCTCACGTGGGAGCACGTGAGCGCCGAACATAGGCTAGTGTTCAACATTATGACATGCCGATCTTAGCCCAAGTTAGCTAAGTCTCCCAAAGCCAAAACCTTGTTTTTTAACCGAGCCCTGATTATGTTCAGGTCTTTCAAAGTTGATCTCAGATGGCATTCAAAGTAATGTTCATCCCATTGCTTCTCAATCTGACATTTAGTTCAAGGGTACATCTCTTCACACTTATGATACATGTCGTCGTAATTCCTCAACGTCTTCAGAGAGGTGGTGGGTCCCGATGACCAATAACTATCTGGTGCATTTCCAAAACCCATGTTTGCATCTAAACTTTGGACCGCAATGTCCCTAAACTAAACAAAAGAGTACAAATGCTCTTTTGTTGGATCTAAATGATCCTGTTAAGTAGATCTTAGTCTAAAATTAGACTAGCGTATCCTTAACAAAAATTTAAGTTGATCTTAATCTCAAACGAGACTAACGATCCTTAAATCAATTCAACTATAGATCCCCCAACCAATATTGGTTCAAGGGTACATCTCTTCACTCCTCTGATATTTGTCGTAGTAATCCTTCAACGTCTTCAGAGAGGTGACGGGTCCCAACAACCAGACATTCCACGAACCGTGGGGTCCTTAAGCTCATGGACCATGCCGTCCTTAAACTTTACGGACTGTGTGGTCCTTAAACTCATGGACTATGATGTACTTAAACTTTACAGACTATGATGTCTCTAAATTATCATGGACTGTGAGGTCCTTAAACTCATAGACTATGATGTCTTTAAACTTTACAGACTATAACATCTTTAAACCATGGACTATGATGTCCTTAAACTCCATGGACTAGGATGTCCTTAAACTTATGGACCGCAAAGTCCCTAAACTAAAACAATAGAGCCCAAATGCTCTTTTGTTGGATCTAAATGATCCTGTTAAGTAGATCTTAGTCTAAAATTAGACTAACATATCCTTAACAAATGTTTAAGTTAATCTTAGTCTCAAATGAGATTAACGATCCTTAAACCCAACCCAAAACCCAAATCTAAGAAAATACGGATTTGGACTAATCCACGCCCTACGGGGGACAACATAAATTAGTCTCCGTATACAATCCACGGGCAATCAAAAACAAAACAAACACACACGACATGAAGTGACCATCAGGAAAAGGAGAAGTGGTTACCGCGATGCGGTAGCGTGATTAACTGCAGGGGTCTGCGCCTACAGGGAAGAGCATCCCCACAATCAAAAACCCCTCACCATGAGGAGGAATCTGACGAAGTCTGCTACATCGGCCGCATCCGTCTAAACCTTCGATACATGGTGCCATAAATCAATTTGGCATTTTCGGAGAGGTGGACGGATAAAACCAAATAGCATCTGCCCTCAAATTCAGGCAAGATGTTTGTCTTCCCGGTTTTCAGCGTCGAACAGATTCTGGCACGCCCGATGGGACCTTTTCCTCTTTCCACTTCACACTTCGTGTGTCGTGTTTCGCGAACGAATCGCGGTTTGACATGGTTGCCTTTGGATGTGAAGTACTAAGATTTGGTGTCTTGCTCCGTGTAGAAAAAGAAGATCAATGGCTTTCAACTGCAACAGCTGCAACAACTCCCACTCCATCCTCGCCGGAGGAGTGACCTACGGGCCTAAAGCGGCCTCCCTTTTTATGATGCCGGTGGAACAGGTGATGCAAGCCACCATTGGGCTATTCTTCGGTACCATGATCCCACCAGCAAGCTTCAGCGCTCCAATGTCATCGCACGAAGTTCCAAAGAAGTCGGTTTTTGATCGGCTTACAACTACCGCGGCCCCTCTCAACGGGTTGCCCAAATCCAACGCCTCAGTCTTTAACATACTGGGCCAAAGCTCCAATGGGCCCGTGAAGAAGCCCACTATACCTGAAGGGGTTATCCCAAAGCGGTTAGCCATTCCTGCTCCTGAAGTCGTCAAAGAGACTTCTCCTGCTAAGGGGTCGGTCTTCACAAGATTGGCCGTTTCAGCTCCCGCTCCAGGTGAAGTCATCAAAACTGCTCCCCCTGCACGAAAGTCTGCTTTCGATAGATTGGCTATCCCCACTCAATGGACGTCAGT
The DNA here is from genome assembly GCA_030015575.1 of Agapanthus africanus. NCBI lineage: Eukaryota > Viridiplantae > Streptophyta > Magnoliopsida > Asparagales > Amaryllidaceae > Agapanthus > Agapanthus africanus. The sequence continues at coordinate 91,610,419 of JASDDO010000028.1, read as the reverse complement.
TTTCAAGAGGCTAACGCCGGCAGCCACCCTCCGCCAGAACAGGGGGCATGACGAAGTCACGCCCATAAATGAGCCGGTCCCATCAACACGACACGCTCTCCTTCGTCACTGGACTGACTCCGCCAGCTCCAACGGTGGAAGTCGATACTGCTGTTCCAACTGGGAACAGTTTTGAACCACTCGGGAGGGTCTGCAAGAACTCTCCGACTGCCGTGCTAAAAAGTTCTCCTCCACCTATGGAGAATGCTATTAAGACAAAGCTGGAGCAGCCCCCTCAGCGGCTGTCCTCTAAAATTCACAAGGGTTGGCAGCAGGTCCAAAACTCGGTGATCGACCAAGACTACTCCCGCCGATCGAAGAAGATGAAAGTTCGGCAAGAGAAGGACCACCCTGTCATGCCACAGGAGATGTCATCTATTTGGGTGCCTGCTGCAACGGTTCCCTCAACTTCGACCGCCCATAAAAGAAGGAGGCCGGAGAAAGTCCCCGTGTTCGCGACGAATATCAAGGGCACTGAATCTAAACGCCCCAAATCTGGGGGCATAGTGGTGCACACTATTTATATGGCATCCATGAAAGAGGATAGTCGTATCTCTACGGGTCATCGACCACTCACCAGATCCGTAACAAAAGCCCAGGAGCAACAATAGAAGCTTCAGGAAATGTTAACGCAGATGGCCGCACTCACTGGGCCAAAAAAAACCCGGAGACGTCGTCAGAGCAGCGTCATGAACAAGAAACCGATGCTGAGTTCCTCCGCAGAATTCTCGAGAAGAAGGACAAAGAGGCAGTGGAACAAGCTGCCAACATAAAACGAATGGCGCTTTTATTTCAAGATATGATCGGGATGATGTTACAGCCGGATCCTCCAGTTGAAGACCCCCCGATTATCTTTAAAGACGATAGGGAAGAGACATCGAACCCTCTTCCAGCTTATTCAGCAGCCAAGGAAGAGACCATTTCCAAAGCCGCCCTGGATGACTATATCGCTCAACAGATACGAGCTCATCAGGCGAACGAAGCGGCCGACCAAATTGTTAAGACTGGACGACCCTATCCAGGCTGGTATGATCAAATCAAATACCCGCCGGGATATACGATCCCTAAATTCCATGTATATAAGGGGACGGGGAATCCACACCAACACATGGCTCAGGGCTCTGTGCGGCAACACCGGAGGTGACGACAAACTGCTGCTTCGCCAGTTTGTTGGCATCTTGTCGGAGACAGTGTTTTCTAGCATTTGTTTTGTAGCTGGATTAATACCCTCATACATGGTGTTCCCCTCCGAATGACGCGGCGAAGACGCGGCGGGCGTCTCGCCTGAAATTCGGGGCAGATGCTATTTGGTTTTATCCGTCCACATCTCCGAAGATGCTAAGTTGATTTATGGCACCGTGTATCGAAGGTTTAAACGGATGCGGCCGATATAGCAGACTTCGTCAGATTCCCCCTCGCTTGAGGTTTTTTTGATTGTGGGGACGCTCTTCCCTGCAGGCGCAAGCCCCTGCAGTTAATTACGCTACCGCATCGCGGTAACAAGTTTCTCCTTCTCCAGATGTTCACTTCGTGTCGTGGGTGTTTGTTTTGTTTATGGTTGCCCGTGGATTGTAAACGGAGACTAATTTATGTTGTCGCCCGTAGGACGTGGATTAGTCCAAATCCGTATTTTCTTAGATTTGGGTTTAGGGTTTTGGTTTGAGGATACGTTAGCCATATTTGAGGCTAAGATCAACTCAAACGTTTGTTAAGGATACGTTAGTCTAATTTGAGACTAAGATCAACTTAACGGGATCGTTTAGATCCGACAAAAGAGCATTTGGGCTCTATTGTTCTAGTTTAGGGACATAGTGGTCCATTGCCAGTTTAGGGACATGGCGGTCCAATACCAGTTTAAGGACATAGTGGTCCAACATTTCCATTTTGGGGACGGATATTGGTTTAAGGACGCATAAGTCCATGAGTTTAAGGACCCCACAGTTCGTATTACCAGTTTAGGGACATGGTGGTCCATCATTCCCATTTTGGGGACGGATATTGGTTTAAGGACGCATTAGTCCATGAGTTTAAGGACCCCACAGTCCGTATTGCCAGTTTAGTGACATGGTGGTCCATGGAATGTATGGCCTTCGGGACCCGTCACCTCTCTGACGACGTTGAAGGATTACAACGACAGATATCAGAGGAGTTCGGAGATGTACCCTTGAACTAAAGTTGGTTGGGAGATTTATAGTCCAATTTAGGACTAAAGTCTGTTTGAAGGATACGTTAGCCATTTTTGAGGCTAAGATCGACTCAAACATTTGTTAAGGATACGTTAGTCTAATTTGAAACTAAGATCAACTTAACAGGATCATTTAGATCCAACAAAAGAGCATTTGGGCTCTATTGTTCTAGTTTAGGGACATAGTAGTCCATTGCCAGTTTAGGGACATGGTGGTCCATCATTCTCATTTTGGGGACGAATATTGGTTTAAGGACGCATTAGTCCATGAGTTTAAGGACCCCACAGTCCGTATTAATGTGTGGTTATCGGGACCCGTCACCTCTCTGACGACGTTGAAGGATTACAACGACAAATATCAGAGGAGTTCAGAGATGTACCCTTGAACCGGGTGTAAATTGATTTGAGAGAGCAGTTGTGCTCAGTTCAATTTAATTTGAGGATTTACGGCCAGAATTGGGCTAAGTCCAGTTAGAAAATGTCTAACATTTTGTTCACATTTGGCCTGTTAGGCCTTTGTTTGGGCTCTACCCTTTTATTAATGCATTGCATTTTTTTGTTTGGGCCTATTAGACCTTTAATTGGGCTCTGCCCTTTAATAATGCATAGCATTTTTTTATTTTGGTATGATAAACCTTTTTATTGGGCTCTGCCCTTTTAATAATGCATTGCATTTAATGTTCTGACAGTGCCCCACGTGGCTTGTCAGGCGCTTCGCGCCAATTGAGGAGCTCAAGGCGCAAACTCATGTGGGGGTGACACGTGTCACGCTCTGGTGAGCGCAAGTCTGTTAGCACAGTGCGCTGCGCTAGCGCGCTGCTGACACGTGGCGCGCTCCGATGACTTGCGCCAATTTAAGAGAGCAGTGCTCTGTTTTAGAAGCGCAAGGCGCGGTTTGTTCTGGGGCCGACACGTGGCGCTCTCTGGTGGTTTGCGCCAATCCAAGGAGCGCAACAGTGCAAATTTTAAAAGTGCAAGGCACTGTTTAATATCTTGATCAAATTTAGATCAAAGAAAACAAGTTTTTCTTGTTCCAGAGCGGTTCTACCTCAATATTTCAAAAACCATTGGTTCATCAAAAGGCAATGCCTTTATATAGATCAAAAGATCTAGTCATTTTTGGTCCTCTCTTTTTTTATGTTGAAGATCTTGATCTTGTTCTTAGATCTTTGATCTTTTTAGAAGAAATTCTTCTCCCTTTTTTTTATTCTAAGAATTAAATTCTTTAAATGAAGAAGATGATCTTCTTCTTTTCCAAAGGTTTACCTTTTTTCTTTTTTGAGTTCTTTCTCAAAGTTTTCAGAGGATTTCTGTGTTTCTCTCTCTCTGTATATCAATATCTTTTAGACTTGGAGTCTAGGGGCCTTTATATCGTGCCAATTGATTTGTTAAATCAGTTAAAGAGATCTTTCTCCGAGTGATTTAGGGATTTTTCCCCACCGTTGGATCTTTGATCCAATGGCTTTTGTTTTACAGAAGATAATCTTCTTGTTTTAACAAGATTAGAAGGATCTTTCTGGAATTTTAATTCTGTTTTAGTGCTGGCACAGTTGGCGCAAGCGCACCCGCGCTTGACACGTGTCGCGCAGCGCATAGCGCAGCGCAACTGCGCTGACACGTGTCGCGCAGTGCAGAGCGCAAATCATCTGAAGCGTTGCTTCCTTCATTTTTATTTTAAATAGAGCCTTGCTCTGATTGGGTGCGCTGTCTTGGACGCAGCGCTGGCGTGTCAGCTTTTGACACGTGGCGCACAACGCAAGGAATCTGAAGCGTTGCTTCAATTTTTCAATTTTTGAATTTTTGAAATTCAAACAGAGCTTTGCTCTGATTGGGGAAAACAGAACCGTTGCTTCATTTCCCGTCTTGGAATTTGAACAGAGCTTTGCTCTTATTGGGTAAACAAATGCCCCCCCACCGTTGCGCTTACGTGGCCCCAAACGTGAGCGCAGCGGTGGCAGAATTCCAACCGTTGCTCCAACTTTTGGAAGTTGAAACGGCTCTCTTAATGCCTATAAATAGGACCTTTGGTCCCTTAGATGATTTTGCATCTCTTCATAAGAATTTTCATTCAGAGCCTTGTTCTTTTGTTTAAGCACTTTTAAGAGTTCAAACTCTAGAGAATTTTTTAGGTAAAAATTAGATTAGAGTAAATTAATTTTAAGAGCCTTGCTCTCAATAGATCCCTGATCTAAAGAAAACCCATTTAGGGTTTCACTTAGTAGAGCTTTGCTCTATAGGTCTAAAGGGATCTAAAGAGAACTAAAGAGAACCCTATTAGGGTTCCATTATAAAGCTGTGCTCTTTAAAAGATTTTCCTTGTATTTTCTTAATTCATCAATGGAGCTTTGCTCCTTCCAAATCATACAGAAGAACTCTTAGGAGTTTTTCATGGATCTTGGAGTTTAAAGATGGCATTTTATTCTTCGATGAATTATATCGTTTTGCTTAATCAGTCTTTCTGATAATTTTGTTGATTTTCTTTTGCAGGAGTAATGGACGCCCACATGTACGACCTTGATGAGATCATCTCTTACGGAGACATTCGCCGATTCGGCCGTTCTCAGGACCGAGAATTTACCAACGCCGAGTATGCCGAGATTATGAGTCGTTTTGACGCATATAATGGCCAACTGCTTTTCCGGCGTTCCCCTCTCTTGAAGCTTATCGTGGGAGCAATCTGGGAAGCACTTCCCTTGTTCTGTACTGGTGTGCCACTTGGGGCATTGGACGTCGCCGAGGATAAGGTGCACTCGGTGTACTTGATGAACCTAATCTCGAAGAGACGGCGAGACAATCTTGTCGATCTCTTGCACCAGGTCTTTCAACAGTCCGCTATTCTTGCTGCCTATCGGAGGGTGGAGGACATCAGTAGGGATCCAGACGCTCGTGCTCGTGAGAGAAAGCACACCGGGATGGTTCGCCAGGCTTGGAAAGTTATGGACAAGGTCACTTTTGAGTTCCTCAATCCATGTCCTGGATTTGAGGTTTTGCCATTGTAATCATCTCGATAATGCTGCTTTTGTTTATTGTCTTTATTGATGTAAAAAATTTCCGAGTATGAATGACAAATCTTTTGCCCCTTTCCTTTTATTTTCTGCTTTGTTATTGGCATATTCCTTAAGTAAGCATGGTCGACAGATGATAGAGCGAGCATCCTGTCTTGGCTTCTTCAAGAGATAGTGATGGCTTAAGCCGCAGGTTCAGATCTGCTGCCTAAGACTTTTCAACTTTATGAGCCGTGAGGGTCTCACAAAGACTTTTCTCCCTACGAGTCGAGAGGATCTCGTAGGTGTATTTTCTCCTTAGGAATCGTGAGGATTCCTAAGTGCGTTTTCTCTTATAAGTCATAAGGATCTTATAAGAGAATTTTTCCCTCTTACGAGTCGAGAGGACCCGTAAGTGGTTGTTTCCCTCCTTATCAAGATTTGATTTCGGAGAGTGTGATCCGTGAATAGTTGCAAGAGTCCATTTTGGACCGACTTGCAGGGTCCCAGTGCTTAGGAAACAGGTTTTTTAATCCCCGCTGCCTAAGGCTTTTCCTCACGAGTCGAGACGAATCGAGCATTTCTCGCAAGAATATCCTAACGTCACAGTTAACCTCTGCTCTTTACGACAGAGGTCCGTTAGGGTCTGTGGTACTTAGGGTTTTGTCCGTCGTACCGTCGCGTTGGCTGATGTATTCCTCGATAGGCAATCTTGCTGTTCAAGCAGCCTTGCGATTGTCGTGTCTCTGATCCCTTCGGGGGCTGGACAAGACGTCTTCAAGTAATCTTCCAGGTAATATTACCGTCGAAAGAGCAAGCGTAGGGATATTCCATGTCACTTTTTACTTGAGATTAGGCTCATTTTGGAAAGCCCCGATGAGTCATAACCACTCCGCGCTGGTGTGGGATGATCTTCGATAGTCTTTTAGGCTTTATATGACTTGCCGTCAAGACCCTGAAGCTAGGAATTTGGCCTTTGCTTCGTTTGCTGGCATTGCGTCCTCTATATCGAGACGAATGTCGCGGTTGTGTCTAGGTTGCTAGTGAACCGTCGAGGTTCGGAACTAAGGATTTTGTCGTGGCTCCTTTTGGTGATGTTGCGTCTGCTGTGTCGAGACGAACGTCGAGGTGGTGACCACTCCGCACTGGTGCGAGATGATCTCCGATTGTCTTTCGGGCTTTATATGACTTGCCGTTAAGACCGTAAAGCTAGGGATTTGGCCTTCGCTTCGTTTGCTAGCATTACGTCTGCTGTGTCGAGACAAACGTCGAGGTGGTGACCACTCCGCACTGGTGCGAGATGATCTCCGATTGTCTTTCAGGCTTTATATGACTTGCCGTTAAGACCCTGAAGCTAGGAATTTAGCCTTTGCTTCGTTTGCTTTGTCGTGTCCGAATCCTGTTGGAGGAAGGAACGCTGGGGTAACATCTCGTCTGCTGTATCGAGAGGAACGTCGAGGTGGTTCCTAGGTTGCCTGTGAACCGTTAGGACCTGGAACTAGGGACTTTGCCGTGGCTCCGCTTTACTGACCATGGGGTCTTTTGTTGACGTTGCCTTTACATCCTGCTGGACTGCGAAGGAACGCCATTGTTGACATCTCGTCTGTTGTATCGAGACGAATGTTGAGGTGAAGCTGGGATTTTGCCGTCGCTTCGCCTTGTTTTGACCGTGAGGTCTTTCGTTGACGTTGCATCTGCATCCTGCCGGAGTGAGGAGAAACGTCGTTGGTGATCTCTAAGTTGTCTGTGAACCGTCGAGATTTGGAACCAGGAACTTTGCCATGGTTCCGTTGTTTTGACTCTGGGGTCGTTTGTTGACGTCGCATCTGCATCCTGCTGGAGTAAGGAGAAACGCCGTTGGTGATCTCTAGGCTGTCTGTAAACCGTCGAGATTTAGAACTAGGGGAATTCCTTCGCTTTCTGGTGGAGCCTGTTGGGAAGGTATGGTCCCCTCTTTGTTTGTGCCCCTGGATTGTATACAGGGATCGATGTGATCTCCCCTGCAGGGCGAAAATTTCATTTTTCTTTATTTCTTTCCGCGATGTTCTATCACTTCAGCATTTTATATCGCGAAGATCGCGATTGCCCAATCATTTCGGCTATTTTTCGCGGTACCCAATCATTTCGGCTCTTTATTTTATTTTTACTCGCTGCTTTTTATTGCGAGTTGCCCAATCATTTCGGCTCTTTATTTTATTTTTACTTGCTACTTTTTATTACGAGTTGCCCAATCATTTCGGCTATTTATTTTAATTTTATTCGCTGCTTTTTATTGCGAGTTGCCCAATCATTTCGGCTGTTTTTGTATGCACATATTTTTACTTGCTGATTTCGTTGCAAGTTGCCCCATCATTTCGGCTATTTCGTATGCATGTGTGGCTCGTTGGCTTTTCGCTGCAAGCTAGGAAATAGACACCGATTTTGGCATCAGCATCGCTACAACTGGGATATTACCAGGAGTGAATCATCATTTGCCTCTGTCGATGTCGAACAAAGGTGGCTTAGTAAACAGGGTTAGGGTCCTGTCGACTAAGGCTTTGACTTCATGAGCCGTAAGGGTCTCACAAAGGTATTTCTCCCTACAAGTCGTGAGGATCTCGTAGGTGTATTTTCTCCTTAAAAATCATGAGGATTCTTAAGTGTATGTTCTCCTATAAGTCGTAAGGATCTTACAAGAGTGTTTTCTCCTTATAAGTCGAGAGGACTTACAAGGGTTGTTCACCGTGTAGACATATCCCTAGTCACGGATGGGACTTTGTTAGGGAAATGTTTATTCGCGCCCGTGGATTGTATACAAGGGTCAGTATTGAGCCACTTGTAGGGCAGTATTGGAGGTTGTGGGGGTTGCTTAAGAACAGGTTCAGGTCTCTGTAACTTAAGACTTTCAAATCTTATGAGCCGTGAGGGTCCCATAAGAGAGTTCTCCTTACGAGTCGTGAGGATCTCGCAAGTGTAATTTCTCCTTAGGGATCGTGAGGATCTCTAAGTGTGTTGCTCCCTTGTGAGTCGTAAGGATCTCACGCGGGTGGTTTCTCCTTACAAGGTCGAGAGGACCCTGTATGTGTCTTTTAACGAGGTTGCGTCCTTTCGGGTTTTCACAAACACTCGCCGGTAGCCCTGCTGTTTTTTTACTCACGGAGCCCTTTCGGGTTTTCATCCGTGCCCATTTTGCTTATGGACATACCGTTTTTTTTACGAGTCTGCGCCCTTTCGGGTTTTCACAAACATCACCGGTAGTCCTGCTGATTTTACTCACGGCGCCCTTTCGGGTTTTCACAAACATCACCGGTAGTCCTGCTGTTTTTACTCACGGCGCCCTTTCGGGTTTTCATCCGTGCCCATTTTGCTTATGGACGTACCGTTTTTTTTTACTACCACGTCAGTCTGAAGATGCCGCGGGTTAGTAGTAGTTTAACGACGTTTCGGTCATCAGCCAGTTTTAGGACATAGTGGTCCATCGTTAGTTTAACGACGTTTCGGTCTTTCGCCAGTTTTAGGACATAGTGGTCCAATGTCGCCATATTTGAGGCGAATCTCTAGTTTACTGACTTTTCGGTCGATGGGGTTTTCCTTATGAATGAGCACGATGCCCCTGGCATGTCCATCTTTTTAGGGGCATGTGGTTGTGGCGGGCTCACCTTGCAGTTTTCGGACAGTGCGAACTTGCCCTGTTGGTATTGGTCTTCAACCCAGTTTTTGAAGACGTAGCAGTTTTCGATCGGATGGCCCAATACTTGGTGGTAAGAGCAGTAATTAGGATTGTTGACATCATTCAGCTGTAGCTGGTGTTTCGGCTCCGGTAGAGTGATAAGCCTGTTGCGCACTGCTAGTTCGAACAACCTTCTTGTTTCATCCCGGGGAAATGAGTAAGGACGTTTCAACTTTTCATAAAGGGGTTGCCGCTTGTTGCTTTGGCGAACAACCGGTTTAGGGCCACTCGATTGTTGTTGAGCGTCGGCGACGAAGGCTATTCTTCCCTTCCCTTTATCCTTTCTATTCGATCCCTTGTTTGCGGGTCCGAGATTCTTTCCGGGTAGCGTGCGATTGCACGGCTGAATGTTCTCGCAACTCCTCAATTCTTTCGTTTCAGAGATGGATTCCTTAAAGAGAGGACCGTGGGATACTTTTTCGTCGGAGTCGCTCCCAAAGGTGAGAACTCGCGATCCCCCGGGATCAACCCTATGACAATTGCCGGCAATTCTTTTACGCTCATCCGTCGCATTTATCCGCTGTCTACGAGCTTCACGCTTTGTCCTATTGAAGTGTTGCCTGTGAGCGACATACCCTTGCCACCAACACTTAAAGGAGTTGCAGTCTTCAGTAGGATGTGCGATCTTCTGATGATATAAGCAGAAGTTAGGATGTACGTCCGCTTCATCAAGATGTATACTGCCAGGAGAATTTTCTCTGAAAGAGGGCAGCTTCATCCCCATCGATATGGCTTTGGTGAATCGTTTCCTTGTCTTGATCCTGCTTTCATTTGCGTCGGATGTACTTTGATCCGGTGGGAGTGTTTCGACCCTTTCATCTAGTCGCCGGCGTTTGGCTTTATCGAATATGGCCATCTCGCGCTCTTGATCAGCTTTGCTTTTAAGACGGGCTTCGTTCAGGAATGCATCAATCATTTCGTCTGATGGTCCTAGAAGTTCTGGCTCAGGATCTGCCCCCAGCTTCTCTGTATAAGGAGCTTCTTTGTCATTTATTGACGAGTGAGAGATCACATGGCAGCTTTCCACATAATCTTCAGATTCATCCGACGAGTCTTCTCCATTGTTATCATCTCCGTCCTCAAGGACATGGCTGAGAAATTCTTGGAGTGTGACTGGGGTCCGCGCCTTTTGATTATATTCTTCCAACGCGTCGATATGTTTTTGCAGGCTCGGGCGCTTGTCACCAGGCTTCACGGCCTTTTTGGACTTCTTTTTATTTTTCGAAGATTTTCATGGCCGAGTGTGAGCATTTTGGCTATCACCCATCTTTGGGGTTGGGCGCGGCCTCAGCATCCCTTTGATGATCTCAGGTTCCAACGGGTTCTTCCATCTAATTGCCGGGCATGTCTGGAGATCATTCGGCATCTTTTTGGTTTTGGCAGAAAGCACAACCTCCCATGGAGCTTCTTCAACAAAAGAACAAGTTGCCCCCGGCGCGCCCGTCTTCTTTGGAGTGTGCGGCTGTGGTGGGCTTACTTTCCACTTTTCAGACAGCGCAAACTTGCCTTGTAGGTACTGATCCTCGATCCATCCCTTAAAGACGAAGCAATCCTCGATCGGGTGACATACCGTTTGGTGGTAAGGGCAATAATTGGGATTATTCACCTCGCTGGGTTGCGGTAGTCTCCTTGGATTCGGGAGATTGATAAGCCTATTGCGCATCGCCAGCTCAAACAACCTCTTCATTTTATCCCGCGGGAATGACTAAGGGCGCTTCATTTTATCATTATAATACAGCCGTCTCTCTTCCAGTTGATCCGCTAGCTTTGGGGCACTGGGCTGCTGTTGGGTGTTCGCAACGAAGGTCACCTTCCCTTTACCCTTTTCGTTTCGGGGTTCCGGCTTCGGAGGAGACGGTCTGTGACCCATTTGATCCATCTGGGATAGCTTATCAATTAAAGCCTGGAACGTGGTCGGTTTAAAGAACATCATGAACTGTGAAATAGTTGCATGAGGGTCTAGGGTGCCTATGAACATGCCCACCGCTGGCGCTTCTTCGATGCGCTGTTCGCACTTCGACCATAAGTTTCACCACCGTATTGCGTATTGGACCCACGTCTCGCCTGGCTTCACCCTGGCATTAATCAGTGCTGTTATCGGGGTGCGCTCGCTGGCACTCACGAATATTTGTGTAAACAATAGCTCCATCTCCGCAAATGTTTTGACAGAGTCGTTAGGTAGCTCCGAATACCATTCAAAAGCCGTTTCTGCTAAGCTGCCGACGAATTGGCGAAGCAGCAGCTTGTCGTCGCCTCCAGTGTTGCCGCATAAGGCCCTGAATTGAGCGACATGTTGATGGGGATTGCCTGTCCCCTTGCAGACATGGAACTTCGGGATTGTGTAGCCCGGCGGGTATTTGATCTGATCATACCAGCTCGGATATGGTCGCCCCGTTTTGACAACTTGACAGGCTGCCTCAGTTGCCTGGTAAACTCGTATCTGCTGAGCTATATATTCGTCTAGTGCAGCTTTGGAAATGGTTTCCTCCTTGGCTGTTGAAAGAGCCGGCGGTGGATTTGACGTTTCTCCTCTGTCATCTTCAAGGACAATCGGAGGATCTTCAGCAGAAGGATCCTGCCGGATCATCATACCCACCATGTCCTGGAACAGAAGGGCCATTTGTTTTATGTTGGCAGCTTGTTCTGCTGCTTCTCTGTCCTTCTTTTCGAGGACTCTGCGTAGGAAGTCAGCGTTAGTTTCTTGTTCGTGACGCTGTTCTGATGATGCCTCCGAGCTTTCTTTTGGCCCGGTAAGTGCGGCCATTGCAGTCATCGTTTCCTGAAGCTTCTGTTGTTGCTCCTGGGCTTTGGTTACGGATCGAGTGAGCGGTCGGTGACCCGTCGAAGCACGGCTTTCCTCCTTTCCGGAAGCCATATAAACAGTATGGACCGTTATGCCCCCAGACTTGGGGCGTTTGGTCTCGGCGTCTTTACGCTCTGCCGTATTCATAAGGGCTTTCTCTAGCCTCCTTCTCTTATGAGTGGTCGAAGTTGAGGGGGCCGTCGCGGTAGGCACCCAAGTGGTTGTCGTCCGTTGTGTTTTGACAGGACGGTGCTCTTCCTTCTGAGCCTTCAGCTTCTTCTGTCGGCGGAGATAGTCCTGATCCACCACTGACTCTCGGACCCGTCGCCAAACTTTGTAAACTTTGGAGGACAGCCGCTGAGGGGGCTGTTCCAGTTTTGCTTCTGTAATATTCTCCATCGGTGGAGGAGATCTTTTCAATATGGCGGTAGGAGAGTTCCTGCGCACCTTGTTCAGCAATTCGAAGCTGTTCCCGGTTGGAACAGCAGCATCGATCTCCGCCGTTGGAGCTGGTGGAGTAAATCCAGAGGGAGAGCTGCCTCCAGCCTTCCGTACTCGGCGCCAGTGATGACGGCGAGCATGTCGCGTGGATGGTGTTGGTTCAGCCGCATGGGTGACCTTCTCATGCCCCCTGTGTTGGTCAGAATTTGCTGGTATCAGCCTTTTAAAGACCGACGTCCGTTGAATGGGGATGGTCAACCTATCAAAAGCAGACTTCCGAGTAGGGGAAGCAACCTTGGTGATTTCGCTTGGAATGGGAGCAGGGTTGGTTATCCGCTTTGGGACAACGCCTTCTGGTATTGCAGGATTCTTCATGGGCCCGTTGGAGCTCTGGCCTAGTTTGTTAAAAACCGAGGCAGTGGAGTTGGGCGACCCGTTGAGAGGGGCCGCGGTAGTTGTAAGCCGATCAAAGACCGACTTCTTTGGAGCTTCTTGCGACGTCATTGGGGTATTGAAGCTCATCGGTGGGAGCATGGTCCCGAAGAATAGTCCAGTGGTGGCTTGAGTTACCTGCTCTACTGGCATCTTGAAAAGAGAGGCTGCTTGGGGCCCATAAGTCACTCCTCCAGCAAGGACGGAGAGAGAGTTGCAGTTGAAAGTAGTGCAGTTTGAAGCCATTAGTCTTCTGTTTTCTGCACGGAGCAAGACACCAAATCTAAGTACCTTAAATCCACAGGCAACCACAGCAAACCGCGATTCGTTCGCGAACACGACACACGAAGTGTGGAGTGGAAAGAGGAAGAGGTCCCACCGGGCGTGCCAGAATCTGTTCCCCTCTGAATGACGCGGCGGAGTCGCGGCGGGGGTCTCGCCTGAAATTCGGGGCAGATGCTATTTGGTTTTATCCGTCCACCTCTCTGAAGATGCCAAGTTGATTTATGGCACCGTGTATCGAAGGTTTAGACGAATGCGGCCGATGTAGCAGACTTCGTCAGATTCCCTCTCGCTTGAGGGGTTTTTGCTTATGGGGACGCTCTTCCCTGCAGGCGCAAGCCCCTGCAGTTAATTACGCTACCGCATCGCGGTAACAACTTTCTCCTTCTCCAGATGTTCACTTCGTGTCGTGGGTGTTTGTTTTGTTTGTGGTTGCCCGTGGATTGTATACGGAGACTAATTTATGTCATCGCCCGTAGGACGTGGATTGGTCCAAATCCGTATTTTCTTAGATTTGGGTTTGGGGTTTTGGTGTGAGGATACGTTAGCCATATTTGAGGCTAAGATCAACTCAAACGTTTGTTAAGGATACGTTAGTTTAATTTGAAACTAAGATCAACTTAACGGGATCGTTTAGATCCGACAAAAGAGCATTTGGGCTCTATTGTTCTAGTTTAGGGACATAGTGGTCCATTGCCAGTTTAGGGACATGGTGGTCCAATACCAGTTTAAGGACATAGTGGTCCAACATTCCCATTTTGGGGACGGATATTGGTTTAAGGACGCATAAGTCCATGAGTTTAAGGACCCCACAGTCCGTATTACCAGTTTAGGGACATGGTGGTCCATCATTCCCATTTTGGGGATGAATATTGGTTTAAGGACGCATTAGTCCATGAGTTTAAGGACCCCACAGTCCGTATTGCCAGTTTATGGACATGGTGGTCCATGGAATGTATGGCCGTCGGGACCCGTCACCTCTCTGACGACGTTGAAGGATTACAACGACAGATATCAGAGGAGTTCGGAGATGTACCCTTGAACCAAAGTTGGTTGGGAGATTTATAGTTCAATTTGGGACTAAAGTCTGTTTGAAGGATACGTTAGCCATTTTTGAGGCTAAGATCGACTCAAACATTTGTTAAGGATACGTTAGTCTAATTTGAAAATAAGATCAACTTAACAGGATCATTTAGATCCGACAAAAGAGCATTTAGGCTCTATTGTTCTAGTTTAGGGACATAGTGGTCCATTGCCAGTTTAAGGACATGGTGGTCCATCATTCCTATTTTGGGGACGAATATTGGTTTAAGGACGCATTAGTCCATGAGTTTAAGGACCACACAGTCCGTATTAATGTGTGGTTGTCGGAACCCGTCACCTCTCTGATGACGTTGAAGGATTACAACGACAAATATCAGAGGAGTTCAGAGATGTACCCTTGAACCGGGTGTAAATTGATTTGAGAGAGCAGTTGTGCCCAGTTCAATTTAATTTGAGGACTTACGGCCAGAATTGGGCTAAGTCCAGTTAGAAAATGTCTAACATTTTATTCACATTTGGCCTGTTAGGCCTTTGTTTGGGCTCTACCCTTTTATTAATGCATTGCATTTTTTTGTTTGGGCCTATTAGACCTTTAATTGGGCTCTGCCCTTTAATAATGCATAGCATTTTTTTATTTTGGTCTGATAGACCTTTTTATTGGACTCTGCCCTTTTAATAATGCATTGCATTTAATGTTCTGACAGTGCCCCACGTGGCTTGTCAGGCGCTTCACGCCAATTGAGGAGCGCAAGGCGCAAACTCATGTGGGGGTGACACGTGTCACGCTCTGGTGAGCGCAAGTCTGTTAGCGCAGTGCGCTGCGCCAGTGCGTTGCACTAGCGCGCTGCTGACACGTGGCGCACTCCGATGACTTGCGCCAATTTAAGAGAGCAGTTCTCTGTTTTAGAAGCGCAAGGCGCGGTTTGTTCTGGGGCCGACACGTGGCGCTCTCTGGTGGTTTGCGCCAATCCAAGGAGCGCAACAGTGCAAATTTCAAAAGTGCAAGGTACTGTTTAATATCTTGATCAAATTTAGATCAAAGAAAACAAGTTTTTCTTGTTTCAGAGAAGTTCTACCTCAATATTTCAAGAACCATTGGTTCATCAAAAGGCAATGCCTTTATATAGATCAAAAGATCCAGTCATTTCTGGTCCTCTCTTTTTTTATGTTGAAGATCTTGATCTTGTTCTTAGATCTTTGATCTTTTTAGAAGAAATTCTTCTCCATTTTTTTTATTTTAAGAATTAAATTCTTTAAATGAAGAAGATGATCTTCTTCTTTTCCAAAGGTTTACCTTTTTTCTTTTTTGAGTTCTTTCTCAAAGTTTTCAGAGGATTTCTATGTTTCTCTCTCTCTGTATGTCAATATCTTTTAGACTTGGAGTTTAGGGGCCTTTATATAGTGCCAATTGATTTGTTAAATCAGTTAAAGAGATCTTTCTCTGAGTGATTTAGGAATTTTTCCCCACCGTTGGATCTTTGATCCAAAGGCTTCTGTTTTACAGAAGATAATTTTCTTGTTTTAACAAGATTAGAAAGATCTTTCTGGAATTTTAATTCTGTTTTAGTGCTGGCACAGTTGGCGCAAGCACACCTGCGCTTGATACGTGTCGCGCAGCGTAGAGCACAGCGCAACTGCGCTGATACGTGTCGCTCTGCGCTTTGCGCAACTGCGCTGACACGTGTCGCGCAGCGCAGAGCACATATCATCTGAAGCGTTGCTTCCTTCATTTTTATTTTAAATAGAGCCTTGCTCTGATTGGGTACGCTGTCTTGGGCGCAGCGCTGGCGTGTCAGCTTTTGACACGTGGCGCGCTGCGCGCAGCGCAAGAAATCTGAAGCGTTGCTTCAATTTTTCAATTTTTGAATTTTTGAAATTCAAACAGAGCTTTGCTCTGATTGGGAAAAACAGAAGCATTGCTTCATTTCCCGCCTTGGAATTTGAACAGAGCTTTGCTCTTATTGGGTAAACATATGGTTTGGCATAGTTTCCATCTGTCGATTCCGTGATGAGGGCATTAGATAAGGAGGTCTTTAAACCGTTAAAAGCATTTCCAAAAGGGTTCGTTGGGAAGTTGGGCAAACCGGTTAATCTCACTCCGAATACGGGCGGTTTTGTAATGAGGATAAAATTTCTTAAGGAATGCTTTAACGAATTCATCCCATTTAGCGATAGAATGTGCGGCGGTGCAATAAAGCCATTTTTCTACGAGATTGCACAAGGTAAAAGGAAGAAGACGTAATCGCAGAGTATCCCCTGAAAGTTGGGTGGTGCTTATCATTGCACATACGTTTTCGAATTTGCTTATAAAAACGTATGCATCTTCATATTCAAGCCCGTGAAATTTGGGCAACAAGTTGATGAAGTGGAGTTTAATTTCGAAATAATCCATATTGGCTGGTGGAAGAGACAGACACGTAGGAAGGGATCCGCGTATGGGGTAGCAATTTTTCTTGCAGAGTGATGCGTGGTAGATTTTGCGCTTGCGCACCTACGGGTGGTGGCAAGGTGGCATTGTTAAAATCCGATGGAGATCCGTCTATCTCAGGAGATGTGGTAGGTGGAGGAGAAATAGAAGATGAAGAAGTATCGACTTCAGAGTCGACAGCAAAAATGCGGACTAGACGGGCACTAGAATCCTGTGTCCAGCCGATCATGCATTAAGCGGGTTTAGTGCACGTGGCAGCGTGTGATACGTGTGAGAACGCTTTTAAGAAGGCTTGTTTTGAAAAAAGATCGGACTTGAGGATTGACTCAACCAATCACAAAATGCACAATCAATCTCTAGAGCTAGGGTCACCTAGGTCAAGTCACTAGACCGCTCCTAGACTTCCAAAGGACAAGACGTAGGATCAATTCTCTACCACCTCCTTATCAATCATGCAGGCAGGTAAGTGCCAGGTATGTGGGAGGTATCCGTTATATGAATCACCGAAATAGCGGGCCTAATTAAGTAACCACTTTCCTTATTCACACTTGCCTTAGACACCACAAGAGAAATGCGAATAAGCAATAGATTATCCATGACCTTCCTCTGTCCTAATTGAGTGCGACAGTCCTTAGAGGCTTGGTCTAGATATTTTTTATTAATGTAGAGTGATAGTATGCTCGTTTGTGATTTGTGGGGCCTAGGAAGGGTGATGAAATCCCCACCTAAACTGAATTTTGGTTTGTTGCCCCTTAAAGTCTGTTTTGGATATGCAAAACAGACCAAAATCTAAAATACACAAAAAGATTTTAAGCGGCGATATTTGCAAAGAATCCTACAGGTAAAATAAAATTATTGGAGGTTTAAAAGAGAGAGGAAAAAGATAGAATAATATCAGAGAAGTTTGCGAGCCCCACTCTTCAATAAGGCCACGGTTCCGCCGCCGTATGATGTGTTCTTCTGCTAAAATTTCTTTAGAGCACCCCTATTCTCCTCTGGTCTAAATTTAAAGTCTCTGGATCTTTATTGGCTTGCTCCAATTACTCTAAATGTACTTGCAAAACTCGCACAATAATCGTTAAAAACACAAGATGCGGTTTTTGGTTCTCGTTTATTTTTTATGTTCACTGGTTTTTATAAGAAATCAACCCGAATAACAAGAAAAGTAATTACGACCGTTTCCCCGGCAACGGCGCCATTTGATTGGTCGTGCAAAATGTGTTTGTATGTTTATGCTGTAAATAACCGCAATAAAGACGGTGTCGCAAATAGCTAGCCGCGATGAGTACGGGACGTCCGCAAGGAAACGTGAACTTCTTTTCTTGCTTTAGACGAGTTAATAAAAGAGTGGAGGGATTGTTGTCCTTTTATTTTAATATGGATATAAAATTTATAATAGAAGAGCTTGTAGGATTTATAGGACTTAGTAGTTAATGTATGAATATTTAGAAATGTCTCTTTTGATCTTTTAATAGTTTAAGATATAGAGAGATAGCGATGAATGTGGATTAGGGGTTCTTGGAAGGAACTAGAGTTTCCCACTACTACCCCTTGTCCTTCCATTGATCTCTATTAATCTCAAGCTTTTAACAAAATAAGTGCTTAACTAATCTCAAATCGTGGTCGTGACTATCAATAAATTGATAACGCGCCCAATACGAGGGTTAATATTTGTTTTCCTAAAATTTATAAACATTAAAATGTTAAAAGAAGTTAAAAGATATTTCATCCATTATTCTATCATATCCTATAAACCCTAGCAAGTAAAAAATTACTCGCTCATGGTTAGTAACGATTTAGAAGAAAGGTTGAAGATGAGTGAAACCATAATTAAAAGTGCAGAAAAGTAATACGGAAAAGTAAATTAAAACAAAAACTATTTTTATTAATCAACTATTGCATTACAACTTTTCTCCTTTAAAAGTAGATTACAAGAACCCTAGTTTAGCTCGTAGATCTCTCTCTTTATAGAGGTAGATGAATAGATGATTAGATTATTGGATAATTCGATAATAGGATGATTTTGGAATGCACGGCTCTCGGTCCTTTATATAGCCCCTGAAAGTACAAACCCTACATTCTATATTGGATTAGGTGTGATTATGTAACATCCTAGTGCGGTTATACGAAATTAATTGGTATTTTAACACTTGCCTTATATTTCTTCTATTTTATCTATTGGGTCGCGAATGATTCGAATACTGGTAGTCGTTATCCGACCCGTCCCGCAAGTTTAGAACCCAATATAGTGCAAGATTGTATTTGAGATTTACCAACAAAGTGTATCTATGTGAATCTAGTATAATATCTACATTATATTTTTAGATCTTTATATATCATATATTTAGATCATCATATATTTTTTAATAACCACAAGTTAAGAATAAGTTATATTTTGTTAACTATCATCATATGGTTGCCATCCCATATCTTATTTTGCTTTTATCTTTTACATTTAAATCTTAAAATATCTAATATTAAATATTTACTAAATCTAGATAAATTTTTAGAATCCTTTTAAATGTTAAATTAGAGGTATGAGTTATTTAAAATATATTCTTGTATTATGGTTGAGAAGTTTACATATGTGAATTATTTTCCAAAATATATTTTTGATGAGATTTTGGTGGAGACTGGTTGTAGTTTGATATTATTTTTATACATTAAAACAAATATATATTTATAACTTAATTTAAATTATATTATATATATTTATATTAAACACAAACCTCTCTCTGTCTCCATATAACATATCTCTCCTACAGCAATTTATATATTCTCCTTTTTCGTTTTTCAAACCCATACCTATTCTCGCCGATGCAGCTCCAGCCGCATCCTAGAATCTTAATCGAACCATCAAAACTTGGTGTTGATTTGTATAGCGTCGTGTTGCTTCCGTTCATCGCGTTTGTTTCGAGGCAAGTTTACAACTTACTACATGCTATACTTTATGTAATTTACTTATATGTTGTCGTTATTATTATTATCATTATCATACAGTTATATCTATATAATTTATACACTGTAGTTATTTAACGTTAATCGGTTTTATAATATACAATGTATGCAAATTTATAACTTACAACATGCTATAATTATATCTATAAATATATATATCGTTGTAATATTTCTTATTATTACCATTAATTAGTTTATATTCTGCATTTTATAATGTTATACAAAATATAGTTTGAAAATATTATAGTTTACACATGAAACGTCGTCGCAAAGCGGATACGACAAATCTGAAGTTTACTGTACACCGTACCTTATAAAATTCATTATAAATTATAGAAAAATCATTAGCATGTGTTCTTTAGTTCGTTACGAAGCTAATTCAGAATAATATAATCCTGTGAAATATTTACTTGAAAAATAAATTGCTTAAATAACGTAAACTGTAAATGAAAGTACCTCTGAACTGCTGTCCAAGAAAATTCCAGCAGCAAACTTTCAATTTTGAACGTTCATAACTTTTTGTGGGAAAAACTTGAGATATTTTAACTTATAAAATGAAAATCTTATTGAATTAGCTTTGTTTTTCTATATGGCACGTTCCTTTTGGAGGACTTTTATTAATTTTAAGCTATTTTACAAATCAGGGTGACGTTGAATTTCTGAACGGAACTTTCTTGTGCATGGTTAATCAATACCACTTTTATAGTTATTAATCGGATTGAATATGTTATCCCTGTTAATGTTATTATATTAATATCTATTTAATAAATAATAGTGCATGTGTTTTAATATTCAGCAAATATTACTGATTTACAGTTTTATAGTATCCGTTTGTATCCGTACTGATAATAACTTATCTAGTTGCATGCTGGAACGTCACAACGTTATTATACTACTATATTAGTACCACATGCTATCTTGTTTGCATCATACTTGGTAATGGATATATAATGGTTATTACAAATAGATACATATGCATCCTGATATCGATTGTGTTTACCGTATTCCGGTATCGATTATAGTTTCACATTTGGCATCTATTTTGTTAATATACATCATATGACATGTTCCCGACACACTACTTGACTTGTTACTTTGATCTGGTTACTAATGCCACAATCCTGACTTGTTATCCAGACAGACGTAACTTGTTGTCTGCATAGACAAAACATGTACCTGCTTGATCCTGTGTTGGCATTAGATTCATATCATAAATACCTGACTTGAACACATAACCTGGGGGTAAGGGGAAATAAATAATGAAACCTGACTTGTAACTCAACAATTTGATACTTATATTGATCAGTCTTTATGGGTTAGGCCAGCCCCGGGATGATACTGCTGACATCATTCGTCTGTACATGTTACCTGTTTACTGCCTAGCGGCACGTCTCGGATTCAGCCCGAGAGTCTTGACCGTGGTCCCGGGCACACACGGGATACTATTGAGTTACATCGACGATTCTATTAAATTGATTTCAAATACTTCTAGAATAGATAACTTAGAGGTACAGACTTTAGGATACACATCACATACCTATATCTCACTTTTTTACACCTGTGTCATTTATTTACACTCATGTTTAATCATAATATACTATCCTGATTATTAATATTATTTTTATATTGATGACGCACGGACGTCTGGGTTTTGCATGGTCCAGATACTTGACATAGCATGTGAGTATTCGACAGGATCGCCGATCAGTGATGACCACCTTATTGATATAGCTCTTATGCGGGTTAGTTATGTAAGTCGATGTCGCGCACCCCACGTGTTCGCAGGGAGGCGGAAATTGCAAAAAATGATTTTTACAGGCTTCGCAACACCGACTAGAACCAAGGATCGATCATAAACCATAACTAGCAAACTACATGAGGTTTAACTACTATGATACGAAGTTATACCTCACGATTCAATTCCTTCAGGTCTTCATAGATGTCCTCCACTCGTCGTCGGCTCCAAGGATCGTAACGGATCGTAGCAATCTCGACGGCATCCTCGAGTCAAAGACGATCCATCCGAGAGACAATAGTCCGAGCTCCTACCTCAAATCCGAGGTAACTACGACTTCTAGTTCACTAAACTAGAAGTCCTAGAGGGTGTAGAGTGTGAAGATGGAGTGCTTTGTCTCTTGGAACCTTAGGTTTCTCAACTCATGAGAGGTCTAGGGTTTGTGATGAAAAGATGAGGCTTGAGAAATGAGAGAGGAGAGTGAACATTGGAGATGAGCTTGGCTGTCCTCTTGAGATGATATGAAGAATATGAGATATTTTATGAGATAAATATCATAATAAAATATCAACAAACCCTCATAAATATCTTGTGGTGACTCATGACCATGAGTCACTAAGTAGCCATGCTAGGTTCAATGTAAAGATCCACCTCATTTCTCCACCTAAATAAAGTTTAATCCAAAAAGAAAAACCCTAATAGGTGTCCCCCTTCTAGCAGCTTTCCCGCACAATTATGAGAACGCCCCTCATCTGTATATACATACCCGAATCCGTATTCCGAAGAACACGAATACAAAGAGACGAAACAATCCATCAATATAATATTAGGGTCCGGCTTAAACCAAAGCCCACTAGTATTATCCGCCTGATCATCATACGTGCACAAGTACACGCAAGTGATCGTAGCCCTGCCGTAAAACCATACGGCCTCTACACCTTTTGCCCGGTGCAGGGAAATTCTCTATGTGGGACTTTAATGACTTGACGTACGCTGGCAGTGGGTTTAACCACAAGCCGCAAGCGGTACTAGCTGCATGTAACGGCTACCCAGGTATCTGTCGATAAGAAGGCTGATGAGCAAACCCATCCGAACTCCTACTGAGCCTGAATGTGACAATCTCTGTACAGTACGGTATGTTCGTCTAAGACTATCGCATATCGGGCCTAGGGGGCGGTAATCGTCAGACCCCTAATAGCGCAATAAGTCATGTCGGAGAGTAGCCCAAAACACCCTGAGAAACTACTGGAGTACCTACCAGTAAATCTCGCTTTCCTTGGCCAAGGACTTTTGTAATGGCCTTCGAACACAGCGCGATATCAACCCCCAATACCGGGAGAGACTAATCCTATCTAACCACCACTGCCTCCTAGTGCTTCAGGACTGAACCCAACTACTACCTGTTTGCACGACTCCTTTGAGCCGTGGTAGGGTAGTAATCAAAGTACAGTGGGAACACACTCGAGGCGAAGTAGCAGTGTCAAGTCGACGGACTAAGCTGTACTCATGTCACCTTGGGACTGCTACCCGACGATAGGTATAATACCCGCCAGCAGTTCCCGACGAGTCATGTCCAGTGTACTTATAACCTAATGAGCACCTGCATACTATCTCCAGTATGACGTACTAATGGCTATGGGACAGACCATCTCCCCTGCTGGGATGAGAAGCGTATACACTAGTCTACTGTGGAGTATCGATGCCCCGTCTCGATAATCCTACGACTAGGGACCTGTATAGTATGTGCTTATAGACTATCCAGCCCCTACTAGTGTGACTGCCATCACAACGCTGGTAATCAAGCAAAGATCCTAAGGGCTCTACCAATATGTATAAGCGATATGCTAAAAGAAACACATGCACATATTGGGGTAGAAACAAACCAGGTAGCATACTACCATTTTGAGCAAGACTGTTACTATATCCGTGTATATCCCAAGCTTCCATTAAGTAATATACAATCCAGTATGATACAATAATGGCCTCTAGGGCATAAATCACTAACAATCTCCCACTTGCACTAAGTCCATATACTGGCATATCGCAGACCAAAGATCTCGAATAACCTCTTGAACACTGTCTGAGGGATGACCTCTGTGAGTGGATCTGCAGTGTTGTTCTCCGTATCTACTCTCCTCACCTCGATCTCCTGGGGATCAACGATCTCCTTGATCAGGTGGTACCGCCTCAAGATACGTCTAGATCTCTGATGGGACCTGGGTTCCTTCCCTATAGCTATAGAGCCATATGTTGTCACAATACTAAAGTATTGGACCAACAAATGGAAGGAACCGCCTGAAGTTCTATTAAGAACTTCCTCATCCAGACAACCTCTTTTGTGGCGTCTCATGCAACGAACTACTCTGTTTCCATCGTCGAGTTTGCAATGATGTCCTGCTTGGAGCTCTTCCAACAGACCGCCCCTCCACTGAGGGTAAAGACATAACCCGACATGGACTTTGAGTCATCCTTATCACTCTGGAAGTTGGAGTCAGCAAAGGCCTCGATCTGGAGGTCTTTTCCGCCATACACCAAGAACATCTCTTTAGTCCTTCTCGGGTACTTGAGAATGTTCTTTACTGCTATCCAGTGCTTCTCCCCTGGGTTTAACTGATACCGGCTTACCACGATGAGTGCGTAAGCAACATCTGGTCTGATACACAACATCGCATACATTATAAAGCCTACCGTAGAAGCGTAGGGTATAGATATGATGCGCGCCCTTTCTAAATCAGTCTTGGAAGACATCTCTTTAGAGAGGGTGATTCACTGACAAGTCGGTAGACTACCGCGCTTTGATCTTCCATACTAAATATTTTTAGTATGGTGTTGATGTACTTTGACTGTGAAAGTCTCACTATCCTCTTTGATCTATTATGATAGATCTGGATCCCCAGAATATAGTTGGCATCACCCAGGTCTTTGATGGAGAACCTCTGTGACAAGAATCTTTTGACTGATTGTAGCATAGGAATGTCATTTCCTATCAAGAGAATGTCATCCATGTATTCAACGAGAAATTCCACATTTCTTGCTACAATCTTACTATAAATGCATGGTTCATCTGGATTTTTGATAAAGTCGAATTCTTTGACTGTCTCAATAAAACAGATGTTCCAAATCCGTGATGCCTGCTTTAGTTCATAAATGGACTTAAGCAACTTGCACACTGTCCCGCTGCTCCCACTCTGCTTGAAACCCTATGGCTGATCCATATAGACACATTTTTCCAAATAACCATTTAGAAAAGTCGTCTCTACGTCCATCTGCCGGATCTCAAAATCTTGGAAGGCAACAATGGCAAGAAGGATCCGAATGGATTTGAGCATAGTCACTGGAGAAAAGGTTTCAGCATAGTCCAAACCAGGTCTTTGATAAAAAACCTTTTACAACAAGTCTAGCCTTATAGGTTTCAACCTATCCATCTACACCAATCTTCTTTTTGAAGATTCATTTGCAGCCTAAGGGTTTTACCCCTTTTGGAGCAATGTTCAAAGTGCATACTTTGTTGGTGTACATGGACTTTATTTCGGTCCGTATTGCATCCAGCCATTTTACCGAGTCGCCGCTTTGAATGGCTTACTGAAAACTAGTTGGCTCATCATTGTCAATGATTCAATCCTCTCTATCTCCATCTATGAGAAAATCGTAGTATCTCTCGGGCGGATGAGACTGCCTACTAGTCCTGCGGATTTGCGTAGGGATGTCCGGTTCTTTTGAAACCTCTGGTTCTATCATACTTTCAGTAATAGTTTGTGGTTCTGGAATTTCTTCCAGTTCTATTGTGCTCCCACTATTTCCTTTTACAAAAAATTGTTTTCTAAAAAAATGGGCATGACGAGGAACAAAAACCTTTTGTTCCTCTGCGTAATAGGAAAGATACCCCCAGGAGTTCTTTGGGTATCCTACAAACTTAAACAGTACTGAGCGTGACTCGAACTCGTCCGCATTCTGGTTTTCAACAAAAGCTAGACATCCCTATATCTTCAGATACTGAAGATAGGGTTTCTTCCCACTCCACATCTGATATGGTGTGGTAGGCACAGTCTTGGTAGGAACCTTAGTCAAAAGATATGCAGCTGATTCTAGTGCATAACTTCAGAAGGATCGCGGAAACTCAACGTTACTCATCATGGAACGAACAATATCCAATAGGGTTCTGTTCCGCCTTTCCTATACACCGTTGTGTTGTGGTGTGTATGGAGGAGTAAGCTAAGAGAGAATTTCATTCTCTTTTAAGTAATCCAGGAACTCGGCAATTAAGTATTCACCACATCGATCAGATCTCAGTGTCTTGATACTTTTGTCTGTTTGTTTTTCCACTTCATTCTTATATTCCCGGAATTTTTCAAAGGGTTCGGATTTATGCTTTCATAAGGAGACATGTCCTAATCTAGAGAAATTATCCGTAAAAATAATGAAATAGGTATAACCACTTCGTGCATCTGTAGATATTGGACAACACACGTCGCTGTGTATGAGTCCCAAGAGCTCGCTTGCTCTTACTCCATGTCCAATGAACGGAGTCTTTGTCATCTTTCCTATGACACAAGATTGACAGGTTGCATAAGACTGATATTCGAACAGATCCAAATATCCTTCTCTATGTAACTTCGACAACCGTGTTTCATTGATGTGACCCTATCTACAATGCCATAAGAAAGTTTTATTTAATTCTGGAGACTTTCTTTTAAGTGTGTTCTGGACGTTGAAAACCTGAGCTTAATTAAACACGTATATACTGTCCTCTAGTGTACCTGACCCAATCAAACTTTGATTTAGGTGGATGTGAACCACATCGCTTATAAACTAGACTAGGTACACACAAACAGTTATGTAGAATCAATATCTGCCCACTTGTCAATTCTAGGTGATATACCCTACGGATACAGCATCCACGCTCATTCCGTTAGCAACCCTGAGAGTCATATTACCTGCCCAGATAACTCCACGGTTTTTCAAAACCTGTAATGAATTACAGATATGAGATCCTGATCCGGTATCTTGTACCGAGGAAGTAAAGTTAATTGACAGGCTGTTTTCAATCACAAACACACCCGAAGTCGAAGCCACAACGTGCTTCAGATCCTGGATTCTGGCTTTCCAAGCCCTGCATCCCTTCTGCCAATGCCTTTTCCTGTAACAATAGGAACATCTCTCCTTCCCTACTGTTAACCCCGAAACTTTTGCCCCGCCTTTTCCTTCTACCTTATTGACACTTGTAGGGTGTTTTTCGTTACCCCATTGAGATGGGAATACACACGCGCTTGTCAGGCGCATTACAGATGTTAGTGTATATGCCCTAGAGGCCATTACTGTATCATACTAGTTTGTATATTACTTAATGGAAGCTTGGGATATTCACCTTGTATATACAATCTTGCTCAAAATAGTAGTATGCTACTTGGTTTGTTTCTACTTCAATGTGTACATGTGTTTATTTTAGTAAATCGCCTATACACATTAGTGGAGCCCTTAGGATCTTTGCTTGATTACCAGCGATATGATGGCCGTCACACTAGTGGGGCTGGGTAATCTATAAGCACATCCTTATGCAGGTCCCTGGTCGTAGGACTATCGAGACAGGGCATCGATACTCCAGAGTAGACTAGCGCATGCGCTTCTCATCCCAGTGTGGGAGACGGTCTGTCCCACAGCCGTCAGTACGTCGTACTTGAGATAGTATGAGGGTGCTCGTTAGGTTACGGGCACACTGGACAGGACTCGTCGGGAACTGACTAGTTGGTATTATGCCTATCGTCAGTTATCAGTTCCCAGGTGACATGAGTACAGCTTAGTCCGCTGACTTGACACTGTCACTTCGCCTCGAGTGTGTTCCCACTGCACTTTGATTACTACCCTACCACGGCTCAAAGGAGCCGTGCAAACAGGTAGTAGTTGGGTGCAGTCCCGAAGCACTTGGAGGTAGTGACGGTTAGACAGGATTCGTCTCTCCCGGTATTGGGGGTTGACATCGCGCTGTGTCTAGGAGAGCCATTACACGAGTAGTCCCTGGCCAGGGCAAACGAGATATACTGGTAGGCTTCCAGTGTTATCTCAGGGTGTTTTGGGCTTTGCTCCGACACGACTTGTACCGCTATTGGGGGACTGACGTTTACCGCCCCCTAGGCCCGCCATGCGATGTATCAGACGAACAGACCGGACTGTACGGAGAATATCACACTCAGGCTCAGTAGGAGTTCAGATGGGTTTCGCCTCGTCGGTCTTCTTGTCGGCATTACCTGGGGACCGTTATGCATAGCTAGTGCCGCTTGCGGTCTGTGGTTAAACCCACTGCCAGCGTAGTGTCGATACTTTAGAGTCCCACACAGAAAGCTTTTCGCCTTTAGACAAAAGAGTAGAGGTCGCATGGTTTTGCGACAGGTCGCATGGTTTTGCGACAGGGTTCGGTCACATCCGTGCACTTGTGCACGTACAGTGTCCGGACAGTTTACACTAGCGGGCTTTGGTTTAAGCCAGATCCTAGTGTACCTTTTGGGATTGGATTTATCCAGTATGCATTCGTGTTCCTCGGAACGCGGATGCGGGTGTGTATGCACAGTTGACAGGGAGGCAGAGGCAGCGGATTCTCATTAGGGTTGTTGACAGTTGACCGTTGACTATTTGACTTTTTGCTCAACCCTAATGAGAATATGATATGTGATTAACTATTATATTAATTAAGTATTATGGTGACATGGTTGTTGACTTTTGTTGACTTTGTTGACTTGTTGACTTTTGTTGACTTGTTGACTTTGTTAACCGGTTGACTAGGCTTGACTAGTTGACCATCATGATAACCATAGCCATCATTTCATGGCAAAGACTTTTGCTTGCTTGCTCTTGCTCCCTCTCTTTAATCTATGGTTCTCTTGTCTCATGAGTTGAGAATCAAGAACCATAGATAAAATCCCATACAAACTCTTCTCTACTCACTCTAGTTCACAAGGTTTAGCAAACCGAGTGAACTAGTTTCTTCAAAGAATGAAGAAGGAGCCAAAGGTTGGAGCTTTCAGGTGGATCTATCTTCGGCGTACGGAGACGACGGGAAGAAGCCAATCCGGACCACCATCGGAGCTTGAAGACGAAGGAGTTCGAGACAAGCAAGGTATAACCCCCTAACCGAGTAGCTAGAAACTCGTAGTTAGGTTGTTAGATAGATGTTTAACCAAGATCCGGGTTTTAGGTCCATGTTACCACCTCTATAAAAAATCGTTTTTTACCAAATTCCGCATTCCCGAAAGTACCAGGAGAGGTAGCATGGACTTGCAGTGGTATCAGAGCCTAGTTAAACTCTATCTAACATGTTAGCAAGTAACTAGAAGATCGATCAAAGAAAAAGTCCCGAAAACGAACCCCGAAATTCGAACTTTCTATCGATTTTTTTACTGTTCAAAAGTTGATTATTTTAACACCTAAAATCGGCTCAGGCTTTTGTGTGAATAACCACCAAAGATGGTCTAACGAACGAGTCAAAGCGCCGCGGAAACGCGGCGGGAGCACGCTCCCGCCGCGGATCCGCGGCCGAGTTGACTCGGCCGAGGTCAATCTTTGGTGCAGTGTTATTCTGGGGGTATTTTGGGATTTTTGGAATATATATTTTCTGCCCAGATTTTCCAGAACGAAAATGTTATTTTTGGGGTCCCGAAAATCCGTATTTTTGATCGAACTTCTAAAAGACTTAAGCTAACGGTTTTTTTTTCTGTAATGTGATATTTGTATTGAACGTCTACTAATCGCTATATGTCGATTAATGGGGGTTATACAAATCTGTGATCTGTAATGTTGCTGGAATGTGTATATGAATATGTTGGATTGTCGCGGGTGAATAGCCGGGGGTTGTAAGACGAGAGTTTTCTTTTCTTTCAATTCATGTAAATTTGTAAATTGATGTAATAATTATTTGTATGGCCGCACAACCGGGTCGGGGTTGTAGCCGTCATTGTATAATTTCTTTTTACTGTTTTTGCTCTTAGGATAGACCCATGGAGGGGGTGCACAAACTACCGGGTATGCCGAAGTGTCGAGTGGCCTACTCATGGAGATGAGGGAGGTTGCTACGCTTCGGGTACTTGACGGGTAGTTTGCCGCACCCGTAGGGGTCTTGGGTGGGGTATTGGCTATTCACCGCGACCGTGTAATCTGTTTTTCGTTACAGGCTCGTGCGAATTACAGATTCCTAGTATATCCAATGTATTCATCTGTGATCTGAAATGTTTATCATTGCAGTATATCTATATATGATATTATTTAGGCGTTGCTTATGTTTTACAGACGCGCTAGCCCAGCCCCCGCTCTGTCGTTAGTTAAGTAACCTAACGGGTAATGACGGGGCCCAGTGGCGAATGCGAATGGCATAAGCGTATGTCATATTTTGGTTGTTTTCTGCAATGGTAGGATTAAATGATGGGACGCATTAAAAGAACTAATGCAAGAATATCACGCATTAAAAGAACTAATGCAAGCAAAACATGCATTAAAAGAACTAATGCAAGAAAATAAACCAAGTATAAGTCGTTGGAACACTTTCGAAAAACCACTCGGTTCTTTTCAAAACAAACTTTTAAAATGCGGAGTTTGAGGCACTCCATTTAAAAGCTATCTCGTTCCATCGACTAAATCAAGTTCACTACGTTCACGGTTTCGCCAAAACTATTCGTAGCCCTCCGTCGTTTCATATGAATATTCAACGGTATTCAAGCTGTGTTTGTTGGCCTTAGTCAAGGCACAGTGATTGGTAGCTGGTGGATATTCATATGTTGCATAGATAGATGCGTTGGTTTAGGACAGTCGTATTACTTTGTTGGCCATAGTCAAGGGTATATACGGATGGGTTCAAATTAACCTGGACAACGACGGGTAGAACTTGACATGTGACGTATGATTTGTTGGCCTTAGCCAAGGTCATAAGAGCATGGGGCAAAAATCCACATCGGGAGTTTCAAAAGAACTGAAACTTGCTAGTGTTGCATACCATTTGGAGTGTGATAATCCTGGTAGGATTCCTTCAGTTTCGTCACACGATGATATTTGGATCCCGATCCTACTGTGAGTATATGCTACTCCTCGGGAAATTTCTCACTTAACGATCAATGCTATAAACCAAGTAGGTGCCTAGAAAAGTGTTAGCGGGGCTACGCCCCCAGGGAAAAGAGGTTATTTAATTAAGGAACTTCGCGAAAGCGTTGGAAAACCTCCCTCGAAGTACCGACACCAGCCTGGCCGAACGGTTAAGCAAGTATTGTACGGTGGGATTGATCCTGACTAATTCTTCCTTTTTTGGTTTTAAGGAGGGATTCGAGAAACAGTGGGAGCCATCCTGTTTAGACAAACTAAAAACCACTCTAAACTTGCAAGAGCGTCATGCTGAGTGTTTTCTTCTCTCTCTCTTAATTGCAACGACCCTGTGACCGCACCTAGGTTACATCTAGATAATAATATGACTGAACCTGACTGTTATGACTGGAAAAGGTTTGTCCAGATGTCCATTGCCCATGACAAGCTGGGACACCTCTTAACTAATCAAATCCCTGCTGTCTCAGGTCCAGTTTCCCCTGTCACGGATATTCACATCCACAGGACATCGGAAAGGGATTGTGCGAAAGCCAAGTGACTCGTGTTAGCCTCAGTTGATGGTGCGAACCAGAGGCAGCACGAGAAGATGGACTCCGTTTCTATCTTCCTCCATAACAAAGTTTTATATGGAGAGCAATCTCGTATCGCAAGATATGAGACCTCGAACGAATTGCTTCAAGCGAGGTTGGCTGTCGGGTCATCTGTAAGGGGCAACGTCCTTACAGAGACCAGCTATATTGAGCTCACGGACCTGGAGACCACGTTGGAGAATGGGTCAAGTACTGACCTAATTCTACAGTCCCTGCCCTCTGCTTATACCCTGAAAGAAACCAGGGAAGAAAAAGGAAAAACAAGGGCAAAAGTTTCAGGACTGGATATAGTAAAAGAGGGACGTTCCTATTGTAACGGGAATGAACTATGGCAGAAAGATTGCAGGGCTTGTAAAGCCAGTAGCCAGAATTCGAAGCATGTTGTGGCTTCGGCTTCGAGTGTGTTTGTAATTGAGAAC
Organism: Agapanthus africanus; assembly: GCA_030015575.1. Lineage (NCBI taxonomy): Eukaryota > Viridiplantae > Streptophyta > Magnoliopsida > Asparagales > Amaryllidaceae > Agapanthus > Agapanthus africanus. Next base: position 91,579,295 of record JASDDO010000028.1, on the reverse strand, counting down.
TGTTTGTCAGTTAACCCTACTTCCTGGGTATTGGATACCGGATCAGGATCTCATATATGTAATTCGTTACAGGGTCTGAGAAACCGTAGGGTTATCAGGAAAGGTGATATGACTCTCAGGGTTGCTAACGGAATGAGTATGGATGCTGTATCCGTAGGGGAATATCACTAGGACTGACAACTGGGCAGATATTGATTTTGCGTGACTGTTTGTATGTACCAGGTACGACTTGTAATATCATATCTGTATCCTTACTTTCTAAGGAAGGATATGATTTTGCTTTTGTAAGCGATGTAGTAAACATCCACCTAAATCAAGCACTGATTGGGTCAGGTACATTAAATAACGGTATATACGTATTGAATCAAGCTCAGATATTCAGTGTCCAGAACACACTTAAAAGAAAGTCTCCAGAATTAAATCAGGCTTTCTTATGGCATTGTAGACTGGGTCACATCAATGAGACACGGTTGACTAAGTTACATAAAGAAGGATACTTGGATCCGTTCGAGTACCAGTCTTATGCCACTTGTGAATCTTGTCTCATGGGAAAGATGACAAAGACTCCGTTCACTGGACACGGAGTAAGAGCGAGCGAGCTCTTGGGACTTATACACAGTGACGTGTGTGGTCCAATGTCTACACATGCGCGAAGCGGTTATTCATACTTCATTACTTTCACAGATGATTTCTCTAGGTTTGGACATGTCTTCTTAATGAAGCACAAATCCGAGGCCTTTGAGAAATTTCAAGAATATAAGATTGAAGTAGAAAAACAAACAGGCAAAAGTATCAAGATCCTAAGATCGGATCGAGGTGGTGAATACTTGAGTGCCGAGTTTCTGGACTACTTAAAAGAGAATGGAATTCTCTCACAGCGTACTCCTCCATACACACCACAACACAACGGTGTATCGGAAAGAAGGAATCGAACCCTATTAGATATGGTTCGTTCCATGATGAGTAAGGCTGAGTTACCGCGATCTTTCTGGGGTTATGCACTGGAAACAGCTGCACATCTCTTGAACCAAGTTCCTACTAAGACAGTGCCTACCACACCATATCAGATGTGGAGTGGGAAGAAACCCTGTCTTAAATCCTTTAAGACATGGGGATGTCCGGCTTTTGTAAAAAAGCAGCATGCGGACAAGTTCGAGGCACGCTCAGTACAGTGCAAGTTTGTGGGATACCCAAAGAACTCCAAGGGGTATCTTTTCTATTACGCAGAGGAGCAAAAAGTCCTTGTTTCTCGTCATGCCTGCTTCTTGGAAACTGAGTTTTTAGAAAATCAGATAAGTGGGAGCGCAATAGAACTGGAAGAAATTCCAGAACCACAAGCTATTACTGAAACCTTAGTAGAACCAGAAGGTTCAGGGGAACCGGACATTCCTACGCCGCTCCGCAGGAGTAGTAGGCAGTCTCATCCGCCCGAGAGATACTGCGGTTTTCTCATAGACGGGGATAGAGAGGATTGCATCATAGATTATGATGAGCCTACTAGCTTCCAGCAAGCCATTCAGAGCGGTGACTCGGTAAAATGGCTGGATGCAATGCGGACCGAGATGGAGTCCATGTACACCAACAAAGTTTGGACTTTGGACTTTGCTCCAGAAGGGGTAAAACCCGTAGGCTGCAAATGGATCTTCAGAAAGAAGATTGGTGTAGATGGGCAGGTTGAAACCTATAAAGCTAGGCTCGTTGTAAAGGGTTTTCGTCAAAGACCTGGTTTGGACTATGACGAGAATTTTTCTCCGGTAGCCATGCTTAAATCCATTCGGATCCTTCTTGCCATTGCTGCCTTCCACGATTATGAGATCTGGCAGATGGACGTAAAGACGGCTTTCCTAAATGGAAATTTGGAAGAGTGCGTCTATATGGATCAGCCAGAGGGATTCATTCAGAGTGGGAGCAGCGGTAAAGTGTGTAAATTGCTCAAGTCCATCTATGGACTTAAGCAGGCATCACGGAGTTGGAACATCTGCTTTGATGATACTGTCAAAGAATTCGACTTTGTCAAAAACCCAGATGAACCATGCATTTACAGTAAGATTGTAGGGAGAAATGTGGTATTCCTCGTCTTGTACGTCGATGACATTCTCCTAATAGAAAATGATATTCCTATGCTACAGTCAGTCAAAGGATTCTTGTCACAGAGGTTCTCCATGAAGGACCTGGGCGATGCCAACTACATTCTGGGGATCCAGATCTATCGTGATAGATCTAAGAGGATGTTGGGACTTTCACAGTCAAGGTACATCGACACCATACTGAAACGATTCAGTATGGAAGATTCCAAGCGCGGTAATCTACCGGCTTGTCACGGAATCACCCTCTCCAAAGAGATGTCTCCCAAGACTGATTTGGAAAGGGCTCGCATGTCATCAATACCCTACGCATCTGCGGTAGGCTCTATTATGTATGCGATGTTATGTACCAGACCAGATGTAGCATACGCATTGAGCGTTGTAAGCCGGTATCAGTCGAACCCAGGGGAGAAACACTGGATAGCAGTAAAGAACATTCTCAAGTACCTGAGGAGGACTAAGGAGATGTTCTTGGTGTATGGCGGAAAAGACCTCCAGATTGAGGCCTTTGCTGACTCCAGCTTCCAGAGTGACAAGGATGACTCCAAGTCCATGTCGGGTTATGTCTTTACCCTCAATGGAGGGGCGGTTTGCTGGAAGAGTTCCAAGCAGGAAACCGTTGCTGACTCAACCATGGAAGCGGAGTACATAGCTGCTTGCGATGCCGCAAAGGAAGATGTCTGGATGAAGAAGTTCCTCACGGAACTTCAGGTGGTTCCTACCAGTGTTGATCCAATACCGCTGTATTGTGACAACAACGTCGCTATAGCTTTAGCGAAGGAACCAAGGTCCCATCAGAAGTCCAGGCACATTTTGAGGCGGTTCCACCTGATCAGGGAGATCATTGATCGCCAGGAGATCGAGGTAAAGAGAGTAAATTCAGAAGATAACACTGCAGATCCATTCACCAAGGCCCTGCCCCAGACTCAGTTCGAGCGGCTGATCGAGATGATAGGTCTTCGATACGCCAGTACATGGCCTTAGTGCAAGTGGGAGATTGTTAGTGTATATGCCCTAGAGGCCATTACTGTATCATACTAGTTTGTATATTACTTAATGGAAGCTTGGGATATTCACCTTGTATATACAATCTTGCTCAAAATAGTAGTATGCTACTTGGTTTGTTTCTACTTCAATGTGTACATGTGTTTATTTTAGTATATCGCCTATACACATTAGTGGAGCCCTTAGGATCTTTGCTTGATTACCAGCGATGTGATGGCCGTCACACTAGTGGGGCTGGGTAATCTATAAGCACATCCTTATGTAGGTCCCTGGTCGTAGGACTATCGAGACAGGGCATCGATACTCCGGAGTAGACTAGCGCATGCGCTTCTCATCCCAGTGTGGGAGACGGTCTGTCCCACAGCCGTTAGTACGTCGTACTTGAGATAGTATGCGGGTGCTCGTTAGGTTACGGGTACACTGGACAGGACTCGTCGGGAACTGACTAGTTGGTATTATGCCTATCGTCAGTTATCAGTTCCCAGGTGACATGAGTACAGCTTAGTCCGCTGACTTGACACTGTCACTTCGCCTCGAGTGTGTTCCCACTGCACTTTGATTACTACCCTACCACGGCTCAAAGGAGCCGTGCAAACAGGTAGTAGTTGGGTGCAGTCCCGAAGTACTTGGAGGCAGTAACGGTTAGACATGATTCGTCTCTCCCGGTATTGGAGGTTGACATCGCGCTGTGTCTAGGAGAGCCATTACACGAGTAGTCCCTGGCCAGGGCAAACGAGATATACTGGTAGGCTTCCAGTGTTATCTCAGGGTGTTTTGGGCTTCGCTCCAGCACGACTTGTACCGCTATTGGGGGACTGACGTTTACCGCCCCCTAGGCCCGCCATGCGATGTATCAGACGAACAGACCGGACTGTACGGAGAATATCACACTCAGGCTCAGTAGGAGTTCAGATGGGTTTCGCCTCGTCGGTCTTCTTGTCGGCATTACCTGGGGACCGTTACGCATAGCTAGTGCCGCTTGCGGTCTGTGGTTAAACCCACTGCCAGCGTAGTGTCGATACTTTAGAGTCCCACACAGAAAGCTTTTCGCCTTTAGACAAAAGAGTAGAGGTCGCATGGTTTTGCGACAGGTCGCATGGTTTTGCGACAGGGTTCGGTCACATCCGTGCACTTGTGCACGTACAGTGTCCGGACAGTTTACACTAGCGGGCTTTGGTTTAAGCCAGATCCTAGTGTACCTTTTGGGATTGGATTTATCCAGTATGCATTCGTGTTCCTCGGAACGCGGATGCGGGTGTGTATGCACAGTTGACAGGGAGGCAGAGGCAGCGGATTCTCATTAGGGTTGTTGACAGTTGACCGTTGACTATTTGACTTTTTGCTCAACCCTAATGAGAATATGATATGTGATTAACTATTATATTAATTAAGTATTATGGTGACATGGTTGTTGACTTTGTTGACTTGTTGACTTTTGTTGACTTGTTGACTTTGTTGACCGGTTGACTAGGCTTGACTAGTTGACCATCATGATAACCATAGCCATCATTTCATGGCAAAGACTTTTGCTTGCTTGCTCTTGCTCCCTCTCTTTAATCTATGGTTCTCTTGTCTCATGAGTTGAGAATCAAGAACCATAGATAAAATCCCATACAAACTCTTCTCTACTCACTCTAGTTTAAAAGGTTTAGCAAACCGAGTGAACTAGTTTCTTCAAAGAACGAAGAAGGAGCCAAAGGTTGGAGCTTTCAGGTGGATCTATCTTCGGCGTACGGAGACGACGGGAAGAAGCCAATCCGGACCACCATCGGAGCTTGAAGACGAAGGAGTTCGAGACAAGTAAGGTATAACCCCCTAACCGAGTAGCTAGAAACTCGTAGTTAGGTTGTTAGATAGATGTTTAACCAAGATCCGGGTTTTAGGTCCATGTTACCACCTCTATAAAAAATCGTTTTTTACCAAATTCCGCATTCCCGAAAGTACCGGGAGAGGTAGCATGAACTTACAACAGATTTCCCCTACGCAGGGTAGGCTGGGGTTTATTGATTGTGGGGATCCGAGTCTCCGGCAGCCGTGGACTAAGCTGCCGTTAATTACCCCTCGCCTTTGGAGCGAGGGAACCTCCGATTAACGGGTTAAACTGGTCATGCGAACTCAATGTGCAGTGTTTGTGGAGTATGTGCTTGCGTGCGTGTGTGTGTGTGTGTGTGTATACGGTATATATAAAAAAAGGGAAAGGGCATTCAAAGGATGCGTGGGCCAGCGCCCCATGTGCCAGGCACGCAGGCGCTGTGTGCCAGAGCGCCAGCACCCCACATGCCTGGCACGCGGGCGCTAGGCGTCAGCAACAAAAGGGACTTGGTCTCTGCACTGGGAGCTGTGCTCCTGATTTGACTTATGGAGTCGAACTCCTAAGATATTTTTAGAGCTGATAAAGGGGATTCTTCCTTGAGCCCTGGATCTTCCCCAAAGTGGGATTTTTGGAGACGGGTCTCCTTTCTCCTCTTCTGTCGGCTGGATCTTGAAGAACAAGAAGTATGAGATTTTAAAAATCTCTTATTTTTGAGATCTGATGGGAGATCTGAGTTCCCCTTTGTGGGTTTTGTGGTGAAAAACTATTTAGTTTTGGAAAAGGAAGAGTAAAACTCTTGATTTAATTCAAAAGAAAGAAGAAGGTTTAGAACCTTGAGGAAGGAGAAGGAGGCACAGGAACCCTAGTTTTGGGAAGAATGAAATAGTCTATTAGATATTTTTATCATGTTGCGTCTTATAGGCTTACACATTTACACATAGCCCCTTAGGCTTCACAAAATGGCATTTTGCTTATCCCATGTCTCATGTGCTATTTCTTTTTGCACATAAGCCATGGGATTTACAAAAAATTGGCTTTATGCTCATTCATGCATAAAAACAATTACATTAAAATTATTTATTACATGATTTTTTATGTTGGCATGGGGGAGGCCGACCGCTTCATATTCGGGCTCGACTCGGGCATGGGCCCACTGCTTGAGCTTGGGCCCGCTTACTTGGGGTTGACCTTGACTTTGACCCGGTCAACTGGGGTGGAAATTTTGACCCCAGCAAAGTTCCCCCGTCAATAAATGCACACCACATATGTGGGTCGTATGCATGAAATTGATGGATCTTCTTTCACGTGGAGGAGACTTGCTTTGGTTCCCACTTTTTGGGATGCTCTGCCCTTTTAACGACATGGACGGTCGACGCTTGACGCGTCTCCGAGACGGAGTGTCTGTGGTAGACGTTTCCCTAGCCCGGAGTGATTTGGTAGACGTGCCCCCGGCACGGAATGTCGCTGGTCGACATTTCCCCGAGGCGGAGTGTCCGGCACGGAGTGTCTGCTTGATGTTTCCCCGAGGCGGAGTGTCGACTGGTTGACGTGTCCCCAAGACGGAGTGTCTGCTTGACGTTTCCCTGTTACGTAGTGTCAGCTGGTTGACGTGTCCCCGAGACGGAGTGTCTGCTTGACATGTCCCCGAGACGGAGTGTCTGCTGGCTGACGTGTCCCCGGCACGGAGTGTCTGCTTGACGTTTCCCCGTTACGGAGTGTCGCTATTGGACGTTTCCCCGGTACGGAGTGTCGCTGGTCGACGTTTCCCCGAGGCGGAGTGTCTGTAGTCGACGTGCCCCCGGCACGGAGTGTCTGCTTGACGTTTCCCCGAGGCGGAGTGTCGGCTGGTTGACGTGTCCCGAGACGGAGTGTCTGCTTGACGTGTCCCCGAGACGGAGTGTCTGCTTGACGTGTCCCCGAGACGGAGATTCGTTGTTGGACGTTTCCCCAGTACGGAGTGTCTGCTTGACGTTTCCCCGTTACGGAGTGTCACTGTTGGACGTTTCCCCGGTACGGAGTGTCGCTGGTCGACGTTTCCCCGAGGCGGAGTGTCTGTAGTCGACGTGCCCCCGGCACGGAGTGTCTGCTTGACGTTTCCGCGAGGCGGAGTGTCGGCTAGTTGACATGTCCCCAGCACGGAGTGTCTGCTTGACGTGTCCACGAGACGGAGTGTCTCCTGGTTGACGTGTCCCTGACACGGAGTGTCTGCTTGACGTTTCCCCATTACGGAGTGTCGCTGTTAGACGTTTCCCCGGTACGGAGTGTCGCTGGTCGACGTTTCCCCAAGGCGGAGTGTCTGTAGTCGACGTGCCCCCAGCACGGAGTGTCTGCTTAACGTTTCCCCGAGGCGGAGTATCGGCTGGTTGACGTGTCCTCAGCACGGAGCGTCTGCTTGACGTGTCCCCGAGACGGAGTGTCTGCTGGTTGACGTGTCCCTGAGACGGAGTGTCTGCTTGATGTGTCCCCGAGACGGAGTGTCGCTGTTGGATGTTTCCCCAGTACAGAGTGTCTGCTTGACGTTTCCCCGTTACGGAGTGTCGCTGTTGGATGCTTCCCCGGTACGAAGTGTCGTTGGTCGACGTTGCCCCGAGCCGGAGTGTCTGTAGTCGACGTGCCCCCGGCACGGAGTGTCTGCTTGACGTTTTCCCAAGGCGGAGTGTCTGTTGGTTGACGTGTCCCCGACACGGAGTGTATGCTTGACGTGTCCTCGAGACGGAGTGTCTGCTAGTTGAAGTGTCCCTGATTGTTAGAGTTTAAGTTTACCGCAATCAAGACGGTGTCGCTATGCAGCTAGCCGGTTGAGCACGGGTCGATCCACAGGGAGATGGTGGTATTTCCGTTCTTGTTTTAGACGAGTCAATAAAGAATCTGTGTATGTTTGTTCGAGACTATCCTATGTGTAATATTTGCAAGTATAAAGTTGTTAAGAAAAAGATACGAGATTATAAGCTAAAGAAATCCGTACTCAAAACCTTTGAGCTGAATCTTGACCAATTGAAGCTAGAGCAATCGGCAACAACGTGGATTAGGGGATTTAAGCGCGGTATTCGTGGAATCCGGCTTATTTACCCTTGTCCTTCCGTTCTTGTCTCTTGCTTTCGCCTCCGGCCAAACCGAACGCAACCGGTCGCGGTTAGGAATCACCGTTACCTTGTCAGGGTACGGTGCCTAACGGAGCGCTTGCGTATCGTTTGGGCGGAGTTCAATGGAAAATACGGTAAAAGGAAATGGGCAAAGAAACGTTAACTTATAATACCGTATTATTTCTTAACAACGACAATTACATTCATTCACAAGAAAGAACCAAAAAGAGAGAACAAAAAGAAAAGAAAAGAGAAAAGAAAAGATTACAAATAAGTAAGTGCATGAAATGAAATTGCAAGAAAGAAAAGCAAGATAATAAGCAAGTAATAAAAAGCGATAAAAAGAACAAGAAACTAGGACTCAAGACAAGCATGTGATCAATAGCCAACCCTTAAACTTGCAAGCTCAATCAAGAGGTTGCAAGATCAAGGGAAGGGTAGAGAACGCATGTGAAATGAAGTGCTAATTCCATGAAAGAATACGACCATTGAGATCAATAACTATCCCTTAACCATTCAAGCTCAATGAAGAGGTTGAATGATCAAGAGAAAGCAAGAATCTCAAGGGGAAGAAGAAACAAAAGAGAATGATACAAAACCCTCATCTTCATTGATCTCCCACTCAAAAAGCTCTCACTACAATTTTCATGGAAAGAGAATGAAGAAGAAGAAGAAAAACTATACAAAAGACTACAAAAGAGGAACAAAAGAATGACCCTTGGTTGGGCTCAGATCTGGAGTATTTATAGGCAGTGAATGGGAACCCTAGGGACAAATTCTGATATAATATGGAGTACCCAAAGTGCCCTCAAAAGTTGATCCTCTGACGACACCACATGGACGCGGATCCGCGGCCAATACCCCCTATTGGCCGCGGATCCGCGGCCCTATGATGGGATTAGGGGCTCATCTGTCTTGTACTTCCCTGGTTCAGTTTTTCCTTGTGTCTGAAAACTTCATACTGCACAAAAGTCTTCCAGAATATCAGCAGAATTCATAGTCCAAGATTGCTATCTTTTCTTCACTTTTGACTTTATCTCTCTTGAGCTCCGCGCACCCATTGATTCTTGTGCTGCCCCCCTCGTGCTCTGTGCTTGTCCGAGACACGAATGACCACTGTCATATGTCTTGTCTCTGGAACTGGTACTCGGCACTGGACGGATATGGATGACCGGAACCCGGCTTTTATCTGCTGTGACAGATGTTCTGTATTTGGTGTAACTGTGGAGATTTTGTCATGATTTGCAATATTTGGACTGAAAACCTGTACTCTGTAAATATGTAACAAACACAGATCAAAAGCACATACCTATAAACACACGAGCGTAAGAATGGGCGGTATAAAATGTAATATTCTGGTATGAACAAATACCCCCAAACTTAACCTTTGCTCGTCCCGAGCAAAACCAATTATTCACAAAATAAAATGACAACCGCACTTTCGCAGGGAACGCGATTGCACTGAGCATGTGCAACAAGCCGTTAAACCTCTAGGTGTCCCTAGTAGGAGGAGTGTTGTCTCCTGAGGGTTTTCAGCGGATTACACCCACAAAATCCCGTCAAATTAGTGTCATAAGTTAACGTTGATTCTACTCCTACAGTTTAGTATTTACGTTAGAAACTCTATTATCCTAAGTTAGAAATATCTAACCCTAATTCTTCACACCTCCTATCTATTTAACTTTAGATCATATACGTTCCAAAAAAAAGTTTAGAAAGATGTTGGTTCTCCTGAGTTTTCCTTCTAAAAGTGTGGTCTCAAATCAGGGATTTTTATAAACTTTACAGAAAACACAAGTCTTATTCTTCATTTCTATCTTTTATTCAAACATCGATTGTATACCCCTACGTGTGTGTATATTTTCACCCCTACACTCAAGAATTCAATTCAACCTATAATACCCTTGCCCTAATACCTAATACTACTTCTTTTCATTAAGAATGGACGGATTTGCTCACACACCTTTCATGCGACTATTAATGCTTCTTGAGGCACTAACGGCCGATTACTGAATGTGTGAACATTAAAGCGTAAATAGCAGTTTCCAGGTCTTGACTTTATTCTATTTTTTTTCTTTTTCTTTTTCTTTTTCTTTTTCTTTTTCAAGACCGGATATATTTTACACATGCTCTTTTGGTGTTTAGCTTTAAATACCGTTTTTTCTTTCATACTAGGCTTTTAGGCAAGAGTATTTCTAGGTATCCTCTACTATCCCAAGTTTCAAGGTGCGTGTAAGTGCAGTTTGTAGGGTATATACTTTCTAAATTTGAACTCAAGAAAAGAAACTATTTTTCAGACTTATCCTCCGGTAAAGCTTCAATACTTTCCCTTTATCTTGACTTAACTCAAGAACTGAACTCAAGATTACCTAGTTCTCAAAAAAAACTGTAAGGACGTATACTTACCAAGTTTAAACAGAAAGAGGGTTATTTTTAGGGTTTTCAATTCCTAAGCCTAGAATTTAGTTATTTCTATCATATCAACTAAACTTTCGGAATAAAGATCTAAGTTACCCTATTAGCTAACTTGACGACAAAGTTTTTATATTTTTTGGAAAATTTCGATTTTTATGGGTTTTTTAATAAGGTATGCAAATGCAAAATATACAAATGAATGCGAAGGAAGAAAGCTTACCGAGCACACCCCCAAACTTAAACTTGACAGTGCCCTTACTGTCAGGCTATACCAAGAGGGTCAAAATTGTCGGCGCTCCCTAAAAACAAATTATATACAAAAAAGAAAAACAAAAATATATACAAAAAAGTGCCCCCCCAAACTTAAGTAAAACAGTGTTTCCACTGTTAAGCGTTGAAGTTCAGGATTAGGGGGGAAAAAACAGTATCAATCTATACAAGGCCTTACACAGGCCAAAAGTTAACACCAACCATTCAAAGATTTTGTCTCTATAATGTGCTGGTTGGGGAAAGAAGGCGTAGAGAAAAGAGATGGACAATACGCGAGACCGTATGCGAAGAGAAGCGGGATACGATCTCGGTATATGAGAGGAAGAAGAATGGCGGAAGGGAAAAAGAAGTGGAATACGAACTTGAGGGTGCAAATGGAGTAAATAGATTAGCACAATTTGTGATGAGCGATGTGTAAAAAGCGATTGTGCTAATCTATTAACTCGTCGAGAGATGGGGTCAAATCCCTCAAGATTCGTGAGAAACCATGGGTACGCCGAACTTGGTAAACCAGATATACGAAGTGAAAATGATACAGGTTCTTGCAAGGTCGGAACGATGGAAAGGATGGAGGGAAGTGGTTGAGGAAGGGTATCGGTTAAGGGTTCTGGAGGGTGTACACAGTCAGTGAAAAGAACAGGATGAATTGGAAAATCCGACTCATCATCTAGAACTGTTTCATCCTCAAAAATATCCTCAAAATTCTCCTCAAAGTTAAGCTCATCCATGCATATTTCATCAAAGTCCAGACGCATATGGGGTTCGGAAAAAACATTTAATGACTCGGGATGGTGAATTGGAGAGAAAAACTCAGTCAAATCTATAGGTTCATCATCCAAAATAGTCCCAGCGTCAATATCCTTAATCAAGTGAAAGTCAATTCCCTCCGACACTTCATCAAAAGCATGGATTTCAATCAATTCAGGTTCTAAGATGGAGGTGTAAAGGTCAAAAGGATTGGGTGTGGTTTCACTTGGCAAGGTCCCTTCACAATCTGGCAAATCAAACACTACAAAGTCGCACAACTCATTAAACATTCTATCTTCAACTGATAATTCATTTGGGACACTTGATAGACTTTCAACACAGGAGCTGTGGGATTCAATTTGAGATGGGTAGGTTTGATTTGGAAGGGTATACAGCTCACTTTCTCCACTCAAATTCACAGCCTGTCCTGCCGCCTCATCATACATTGAAAAATTAGGAGCTAGTTGAAAACTAGCTACCGGGTCACTAGGTTGCATGAGGGCGGCCATGGACACATTCAAATCCATCATCTGTTGGCTTGACGCTACCCTAAAATCTTCCAATGACTGTTCCAGGCTAGACTTAGGTTGTGAAGGGGTTTCAGTAAAAGATTCAAAGCTGTTTGGATACTGAAAACTCCCAAATGGCGGTTCTGAAGCAATGTCTAGGGAAGGTGCAAAAGTAGGGTAGGATTGGTAGGAATTGAATGGCTGGACAGGAGTGGGATCAACATTAGGATAAGAAGGTGAATGGAATTGTTGATCCTAAGAATTTGAAGTGGTGAAAGGAGTGAAAGATCGGCTACGAGATTGTTCAATACGTTCAGCAATAGACATAGGTCTCGGGGTTACAACTGGATTTTCAAAAGGGGTATCAACGCAAGAAGGTGTGAATGTTTGAAACGGTTGATACGAAGTGGATTGCGGGGTCCAGTTGTTCGTCCTAGACGCGTCTATCCGATCTTTCAAAGAAATTTTTGGCATGGATGGATCGTTCGAAGTTCGACCAAAACAAGAACCGTAGGAAGTAATGTCTGGTTGTGGGTACCAAAGTTCGGCAAGAGTTTTGCGAGGTGGAGTACCCATGATATGAAGAGAGAAAGAGAGAAAGGCAGAGAAAAGGAGGGAAAAAAGAATGTGATAATTTTTTTTATATTTTTTTTTAGTTAAATATTAACAAAAGAATGAAGTATACACACAAAAAGAATATGGACAAAAACAATCACGACACAAAAATACCACACACCTAATCGTTCTAGGGTTAACCTAGGTCAACTAGACCTGCTCCAGAACTTGATTGTCGAAGTAAAACTGTGTCGAAAAACAGGCTCAAGATACACTGATCACGAGGCCAGGTAAGTGCAGAGATAAGGGGAGGTTTTCGAACGCTTTCGCGAAGTTCCTTAATTAAATAACCCTTTCTCTTTTGGCGGTTTCGCCGTTAACACTTTCCTAAACACCCCGTAAACACTATACCGTTAAGCAAGGTTCTAAACACAGTTAAATTCTCCTAGTGAGCGTGAAGTCCTTAAGGCTTAAAGTCTAGTTTCTTTTAAATTTTGTGCGGGTAAACGTTATGCGCAAGTTCGTGATTTGTGGGCCACGGAAAAGGTGATGAAATCCTTTACCGTATATTGTGGGGGTTCGCTTGGCCTTAAGTCCGTATTAATTGATGCAATGCGCAATTCAATAAAAATTCTATAAAGAATCAAAAAATTGTTTTTTTTTTAGTTTAAGCGCGGCGCTGCAACAAATACGGGTTAGTCAATTCTTAGCGTTTGCTAGCGAACTTGCAAAGAATCCTGCAAAGAATAGTATATTGGAAGCGTCGGATTTGAGAAGAAGGTGTTAGGAAAGTACGTACCGTTAAGTTTTTGGGTTAGGAAACCCCTGTTGAATCAAATCCGGTAGGCTTGAAAGGTTCGCTTGCGCGGGTCAAACTACCCGGATCTTTGGCACTGTACTTCGTAATCACCTTTGCCTTGAATGCACATTTTGCTCCCCACAATCGCAGTTTGCAAATACGCAAAAATCTGCACACCTGCCCACAGAAATGATCCAAAAAAAAAAAGATTTTTTTTTTTATATATATACAAAAAGAATATTAACCCGAATAACAAGAAAGAAAATACGCCACCGTCTCCCCGGCAACAGCGCCATTTGATTGTTAGAGTTTAAGTTTACCGCAATCAAGACGGTGTCGCTATGCAGCTAGCCGGTTAGCACGGGTCGATCCACAGGGAGATGGTGGTATTTCCGTTCTTGTTTTAGACGAGTCAATAAAGAATCTGTGTATGTTTGTTCGAGACTATCCTATGTGTAATATTTGCAAGTATAAAGTTGTTAAGAAAAAGATACGAGATTATAAGCTAAAGAAATCCGTACTCAAAACCTTTGAGCCGAATCTTGACCAATTGAAGCTAGAGCAATCGGCAACAATGTGGATTAGGGGATTTAAGCGCGGTATTCGTGGAATCCGGCTTATTTACCCTTGTCCTTCCGTTCTTGTCTCTTGCTTTCGCCTCCGGCCAAACCGAACGCAACCGGTCGCGGTTAGGAATCACCGTTACCTTGTCAGGGTACGGTGCCTAACGGAGCGCTTGCGTATCGTTTGGGCGGAGTTCAATGGAAAATACGGGAAAAGGAAATGGGCAAAGAAACGTTAACTTATAATACCGTATTATTTCTTAACAACGACAATTACATTCATTCACAAGAAAGAACCAAAAAGAGAGAACAAAAAGAAAAGAGAAAAGAAAAGAAAAGATTACAAATAAGTAAGTGCATGAAATGAAATTGCAAGAAAGAAAAGCAAGATAATAAGCAAGTAATAAAAAGCGATAAAAAGAACAAGAAACTAGGACTCAAGACAAGCATGTGATCAATAGACAACCCTTAAACTTGCAAGCTCAATCAAGAGGTTGCAAGATCAAGGGAAGGGTAGAGAACGCATGTGAAATGAAGTGCTAATTCCATGAAAGAATACGACCCTTGAGATCAATAACTATCCCTTAACCATTCAAGCTCAATGAAGAGGTTGAATGATCAAGAGAAAGCAAGAATCTCAAGGGGAAGAAGAAACAAAAGAGAATGATACAAAACCCTCATCTTCATTGATCTCCCACTCAAAAAGCTCTCACTACAATTTTCATGGAAAGAGAATGAAGAAGAAGAAGAAGAAAAACTATACAAAAGACTACAAAAGAGGAACAAAAGAATGACCCTTGGTTGGGCTCAGATCTGGAGTATTTATAGGCAGTGAATGGGAACCCTAGGGACAAATTCTGATATAATATGGAGTACCCAAAGTGCCCCCAAAAGTTGATCCTCTGACGACACCACATGGACGCGGATCCACGGCCAATACCCCCTATTGGCCGCGGATCCGCGGCCCTATGATGGGATTAGGGGCTCATCTGTCTTGTACTTCCCTGGTTCAGTTTTTCCTTGTGTCTGAAAACTTCATACTGCACAAAAGTCTTCCAGAATATCAGCAGAATTCATAGTCCAAGATTGCTATCTTTTCTTCACTTTTGACTTTATCTCTCTTGAGCTCCGCGCACCCATTGATTCTTGTGCTGCCCCCCTCGTGCTCTGTGCTTGTCCGAGACACGAATGACCACTGTCATATGTCTTGTCTCTGGAACTGGTACTCGGCACTTGACGGATATGGATGACCGGAACCCGGCTTTTATCTGCTGTGACAGATGTTCTGTATTTGGTGTAACTGTGGAGATTTTGTCATGATTTGCAATATTTGGACTGAAAACCTGTACTCTGTAAATATGTAACAAACACAGATCAAAAGCACCTACCTATAAACACACGAGCGTAAGAATGGGCGGTATAAAATGTAATATTCTGGTATGAACAAATACCCCCAAACTTAACCTTTGCTCGTCCCGAGCAAAACCAATTATTCACAAAATAAAATGATAACCGCACTTTCGCAGGGAACGCGATTGCACTGAGCATGTGCAACAAGCCGTTAAACCTCTAGGTGTCCCTAGTAGGAGGAGTGTTGTCTCCTGAGGGTTTTCAGCGGATTACACCCACAAAATCCCGTCAAATTAGTGTCATAAGTTAACGTTGATTCTACTCCTACAGTTTAGTATTTACGTTAGAAACTCTATTATCCTAAGTTAGAAATATCCAACCCTAATTCTTCACACCTCCTATCTATTTAACTTTAGATCATATACGTTCCAAAAAAAAGTTTAGAAAGATGTTGGTTCTCCTGAGTTTTCCTTCTAAAAGTGTGGTCTCAAATCAGGGATTTTTATCAACTTTACAGAAAACACAAGTCTTATTCTTCATTTCTATCTTTTATTCAAACATCGATTGTATACCCCTACGTGTGTGTATATTTTCACCCCTACACTCAAGAATTCAATTCAAGCTATAATACCCTTGCCCTAATACCTAATACTACTTCTTTTCATTAAGAATGGACGGATTTGCTCACACACCTTTCATGCGACTATTAATGCTTCTTGAGGCACTAACGGCCGATTACTGAATGTGTGAACATTAAAGCGTAAATAGCAGTTTCCAGGTCTTGACTTTATTCTATTTTTTTTCTTTTTCTTTTTCTTTTTCTTTTTCAAGACCGGATATATTTTTCACATGCTCTTTTGGTGTTTAGCTTTAAATACCGTTTTTTCTTTCATACTAGGCTTTTAGGCAAGAGTATTTCTAGGTATCCTCTACTATCCCAAGTTTCAAGGTGCGTGTAAGTGCAGTTTGTAGGGTATATACTTTCTAAATTTGAACTCAAGAAAAGAAACTATTTTTCAGACTTATCCTCCGGTAAAGCTTCAATACTTTCCCTTTATCTTGACTTAACTCAAGAACTGAACTCAAGATTACCTAGTTCTAAAAAAAAACTGTAAGGACGTATACTTACCAAGTTTAAACAGAAAGAGGGTTATTTTTAGGGTTTTCAATTCCTAAGCCTAGAATTTAGTTATTTCTATCATATCAACTAAACTTTCGGAATAAAGATCTAAGTTACCCTATTAGCTAACTTGACGACAAAGTTTTTATATTTTTTGGAAAATTTCGATTTTTATGGGTTTTTTTAATAAGGTATGCAAATGCAAAATATATAAATGAATGCGAAGGAAGAAAGCTTACCGAGCACACCCCCAAACTTAAACTTGACAGTGCCCTCACTGTCAGGCTATACCAAGAGGGTCAAAATTGTCGGCGCTCCCTAAAAACAAATTATATACAAAAAAGAAAAACAAAAATATATACAAAAAAGTGCCCCCCCCAAACTTAAGTAAAACAGTGTTTCCACTGTTAAGCGTTGAAGTTCAGGATTAGGGGGGAAAGAACAGTATCAATCTATACAAGGCCTTACACAGGCCAAAAGTTAACACCAACCATTCAAAGATTTTATCTCTATAATGTGCTGGTTGGGGAAAGAAGGCGTAGAGAAAAGAGATGGACAATACGTGAGACCGTATGCGAAGAGAAGCGGGATACGGTCTCGGTATATGAGAGGAAGAAGAATGGCGGAAGGGAAAAAGAAGTGGAATACGAACCTGAGGGTGCAAATGGAGTAAATAGATTAGCACAATTTTTGATGAGCGATGTGTAAAAAGCGATTGTGCTAATCTATTAACTCGTCGAGAGATGGGGTCAAATCCCTCAAGATTCGTGAGA
Organism: Agapanthus africanus; assembly: GCA_030015575.1. Taxonomy (NCBI): domain Eukaryota; kingdom Viridiplantae; phylum Streptophyta; class Magnoliopsida; order Asparagales; family Amaryllidaceae; genus Agapanthus; species Agapanthus africanus. Next base: position 91,562,209 of record JASDDO010000028.1, on the reverse strand, counting down.
AACCATGGGTACGCCGAACTTGGTAAACCAGATATACGAAGTGAAAATGATACAGGTTCTTGCAAGGTCGGAACGATGGAAAGGATGGAGGGAAGTGGTTGAGGAAGGGTATCGGTTAAGGGTTCTGGAGGGTGTACACAGTCAGTGAAAAGAACAGGATGAATTGGAAAATCCGACTCATCATCTAGAACTGTTTCATCCTCAAAAATATCCTCAAAATTCTCCTCAAAGTTAAGCTCATCCATGCATATTTCATCAAAGTCCAGACGCATATGGGGTTCGGAAAAAACATTTAATGACTCGGGATGATGAATTGGAGAGAAAAACTCAGTCAAATCTATAGGTTCATCATCCAAAATAGTCCCAGCGTCAATATCCTTAATCAAGTGAAAGTCAATTCCCTCCGACACTTCATCAAAAGCATGTATTTCAATCAATTCAGGTTCTAAGATGGAGGTCTAGAGGTCAAAAGGATTGGGTGTGGTTTCACTTGGCAAGGTCCCTTCACAATCTGGCAAATCAAACACTACAAAGTCGCACAACTCATTAAACATTCTATCTTCAACTGATAATTCATTTGGGACACTTGATAGACTTTCAACACAGGAGCTGTGGGATTCAATTTGAGATGGGTAGGTTTGATTTGGAAGGGTATACAGCTCACTTTCTCCACTCAAATTCACAGCCTGTCCTGCCGCCTCATCATACATTGAAAAATTAGGAGCTAGTTGAAAACTAGCTACCGGGTCACTAGGTTGCATGAGGGCGGCCATGGACACATTCAAATCCATCATCTGTTGGCTTGACGCTACCCTAAAATCTTCCAATGACTGTTCCAGGCTAGACTTAGGTTGTGAAGGGGTTTCAGTAAAAGATTCAAAGCTGTTTGGATACTGAAAACTCCCAAATGGCGATTCTGAAGCAATGTCTAGGGAAGGTGCAAAAGTAGGGTAGGATTGGTAGGAATTGAATGGCTGGACAGGAGTGGGATCAACATTGGGATAAGAAGGTGAATGTAATTGTTGATCCCAAGAATTTGAAGTGGTGAAAGGAGTGAAAGATCGGCTACGAGATTGTTCAATACGTTCAGCAATAGACATAGGTCTCGGGGTTACAACTGGATTTTCAAAAGGGGTATCAACGCAAGAAGGTGTGAATGTTTGAAACGGTTGATACGAAGTGGATTGCGGGGTCCAGTTGTTCGTCCTAGACGCGTCTATCCGATCTTTCAAAGAAATTTTTGGCATGGATGGATCGTTCGAAGTTCGACCAAAACAAGAACCGTAGGAAGTAATGTCTGGTTGTGGGTACCAAAGTTCGGCAAGAGTTTTGCGAGGTGGAGTACCCATGATATGAAGAGAGAAAGAGAGAAAGGCAGAGAAAAGGAGGGAAAAAAGAATGTGATAATTTTTTTTTTATATTTTTTTTAGTTAAATATTAACAAAAGAATGAAGTATACACACAAAAAGAATATGGACAAAAACAATCACGACACAAAAATACCACACACCTAATCGTTCTAGGGTTAACCTAGGTCAACTAGACCTGCTCCAGAACTTGATTGTCGAAGTAAAACTGTGTCGAGAAACAGGCTCAAGATACACTGATCACGAGGCCAGGTAAGTGCAGAGATAAGGGAAGGTTTTCCAACGCTTTCGCGAAGTTCCTTAATTAAATAACCCTTTCTCTTTTGGCGGTTTCGCCGTTAACGTTTTCCTAGACACCTCGTAAACACTATACCGTTAAGCAAGGTTCTAAACACAGTTAACTTCTCCTAGTGAGCGTGAAGTCCTTAAGCCTTAAAGTCTAGTTTCTTTTAAATTTTGTGCGGGTAAACGTTATGCGCAAGTTCGTGATTTGTAGGCCACGGAAAAGGTGATGAAATCCTTTACCGTATATTGTGGGGTTCGCTTGCCCTTAAGTCCGTATTAATTGATGCAATGCGCAATTCAATAAAAATTCTATAAAGAATCAAAAAATTGTTTTTTTTTAGTTTAAGCGCGGCGCTGCAACAAATACGGGTTAGTCAATTCTTAGCGTTTGCTAGCGAACTTGCAAAGAATCCTGCAAAGAATAGTATATTGGAAGCGTCGGATTTGAGAAGAAGGTGTTAGGAAAGTACGTACCGTTAAGTTTTTGGGTTAGGAAACCCCCGTTGAATCAAATCCGGTAGGCTTGAAAGGTTCGCTTGCGCGGGTCAAACTACCCGGATCTTTGGCACTGTACTTCGTAATCACCTTTGCCTTGAATGCACACTTTGCTCCCCACAATCGCAGTTTGCAAATACGCAAAAATCTGCACACTTGCCCACAGAAATGATCCAAAAAAAAAAAGATTTTTTTTTATATATATACAAAAAGAATATTAACCCGAATAACAAGAAAGAAAATACGCTACCGTCTCTCCGGCAACGGCGCCATTTGATTGTTAGAGTTTAAGTTTACCGCAATCAAGACGGTGTCGCTATGCAGCTAGCCGGTTGAGCACGGGTCGATCCACAGGGAGATGGTGGTATTTCCGTTCTTGTTTTAGACGAGTCAATAAAGAATCTGTGTATGTTTGTTCGAGACTATCCTATGTGTAATATTTGCAAGTATAAAGTTGTTAAGAAAAAGATACGAGATTATAAGCTAAAGAAATCCGTACTCAAAACCTTTGAGCCGAATCTTGACCAATTGAAGCTAGAGCAATCGGCAACAACGTGGATTAGGGGATTTAAGCGCGGTATTCATGGAATCCGGCTTATTTACCCTTGTCCTTCCGTTCTTGTCTCTTGCTTTCGCCTCCGGCCAAACCGAACGCAACCGGTCGCGGTTAGGAATCACCGTTACCTTGTCAGGGTACGGTGCCTAACGGAGCGCTTGCGTATCGTTTGGGCGGAGTTCAATGGAAAATACGGTAAAAGGAAATGGGCAAAGAAACGTTAACTTATAATACCGTATTATTTCTTAACAACGACAATTACATTCATTCACAAGAAAGAACCAAAAAGAGAGAACAAAAAGAAAAGAAAAGAGAAAAGAAAAGATTACAAATAAGTAAGTGCATGAAATGAAATTGCAAGAAAGAAAAGCAAGATAATAAGCAAGTAATAAAAAGCGATAAAAAGAACAAGAAACTAGGACTCAAGACAAGCATGTGATCAATAGCCAATCCTTAAACTTGCAAGCTCAATCAAGAGGTTGCAAGATCAAGGGAAGGGTAGAGAACGCATGTGAAATGAAGTGCTAATTCCATGAAAGAATACGACCCTTGAGATCAATAACTATCCCTTAACCATTCAAGCTCAATGAAGAGGTTGAATGATCAAGAGAAAACAAGAATCTCAAGGGGAAGAAGAAACAAAAGAGAATGATACAAAACCCTCATCTTCATTGATCTCCCACTCAAAAAGCTCTCACTACAATTTTCATGGAAAGAGAATGAAGAAGAAGAAGAAAAACTATACAAAAGACTACAAAAGAGGAACAAAAGAATGACCCTTGGTTGGGCTCAGATCTGGAGTATTTATAGGCAGTGAATAGGAACCCTAGGGACAAATTCTGATATAATATGGAGTACCCAAAGTGCCCCCAAAAGTTGATCCTCTGACGACACCACATGGCCGCGGATCCGCGGCCAATACCCCCTATTGGCCGCGGATCCGCGGCCCTATGATGGGATTAGGGGCTCATCTGTCTTGTACTTCCCTGGTTCAGTTTTTCCTTGTGTCTGAAAACTTCATACTGCACAAAAGTCTTCCAGAATATCAGCAGAATTCATAGTCCAAGATTGCTATCTTTTCTTCACTTTTGACTTTATCTTTCTTGAGCTCCGCGCACCCATTGATTCTTGTGCTGCCCCCCTCGTGCTCTGTGCTTGTCCGAGACACGAATGACCACTGTCATATGTCTTGTCTCTGGAACTGGTACTCGGCACTGGACGGATAAGGATGACCGGAACCCGGCTTTTATCTGCTGTGACAGATGTTCTGTATTTGGTGTAACTGTGGAGATTTTGTCATGATTTGCAATATTTGGACTGAAAACCTGTACTCTGTAAATATGTAACAAACACAGATCAAAAGCACCTACCTATAAACACACGAGCGTAAGAATGGGCGGTATAAAATGTAATATTCTGGTATGAACAGTCCCCGACACGGAGTATCTGCTTGACATTTCCACGTTATGGAGTGTCGCTGTTGGATGTTTCCCCGGTACGGAGTGTCGCTGGTCGACGTTTCCCCGAGGCGGAGTGTCGGCTGGTTGACGTGTCCCCGGCATGGAGTGTCTGCTTGATGTGTCCCCGAGATGGAGTGTCTGCTGTTTGACGTATCCCCGACATGGAGTGTCTGCTTGATGTTTCCCCGTTACGGAGTGTCGCTGTTGGACGTTTCCCCGATACGGAGTGTCGCTGGTCGACGTTTCCCCGAGGCGGAGTGTCTGTAGTCGACGTGCCCCCGGCATGGAGTGTCTGCTTGACGTTTCCCCGAGGCGGAGTGTCAGCTGGTTGACGTGTCCTCGAGTCGGAGTGTCTGCATGACGTGTCCCCGAGACGGAGTGTCGCTGTTGGAATTGGTTGGTTTGATTTGTTTGATTTTTTGCCTTGTTCGGCGGGACTTTTCGATTTGGGAGGGATTTGGAATTTGTTTAGCATCAGTATTGCTGCACTGGAATAATGCCAGGAGCAACTCATCATTTGCCCCGGGAGGATTTGGGAATTGGTTTTTCGGTTGGCATCAGCACCGCTACACTGGAATATAGTACCAGGAGCGAATCATCATTTGCCTTTCTCCCTTGGGAAGCGATGGCTTAGGAGACAAGTTTAGATCCCTGTCACCTAAGGCTTTTCAATTTTATGGGCCGTAAGGATCCCATAAAAGCATTTTCTCCCTACGAGTCGTAAGGATCCCGTAGGTGCATTTTCTCCTTAGGAGTCGTGATGACCCCCAAGTGTGTTTTTCCTTTGTGAGTCGTAAAGATCCCATGAAGGTGTTTTCTTACGAGTCGTGAGGATCCCGTAAGTTTGTTCTCCTTATGTATCGTGAGGACACATGAGTGGGTCTTCCTAAATGGAGCATAATTCCAAGGGAGGAGACCAGCCGCGTAACTGGTGATTGTGGTGGGGAATGTGTATGATGAGAATTATTTGAGCCCGTGGATTGTATATGGTAGTCAACTTGGGGACCAACCGTAGGGCTGGGTGAATTTTGGGAAATTGGATTTTGGTTGGCATCTGCATCGCTGCACTGGAATATACTACCAGGAGCGACTCATCATTCGCCATTTTGGGATTTGGAATTTGGTTGGCGTCTGTATCGCTACACTGGAATATGGTACCAGGAGCGACTCATCATTCGCCGTTGGGACATTCAGAGTTTGGTTGGCGTCTACATCGCTATACTGGAATATAGTACCAGGAGCGACTCATCATTCGCCATTTTGGGATTTGGAATTTGGTTGGCGTCTGTATCGCTACACTGGAATATGGTACCAAGGGCAACTCATCATTCACCGTTTTTTTTACCGTGATTGCTTTATCATTTCAGCTTTTCTTATCGCGAAGGTTGCGATTGCCCAATCATTTCGGCCTTTTATTCGCGGTTGCCCCATCACTTCGGCTTTATTTTCTTATTTATTTTACTCGCTGATTTTTATTGCGAGTTGCCCCATCATTTCGGCCTTTTTTTATTTACTTATTTATTTACATTCCCAGTTTAACGACTTAGAGGTCGATTGTTCCCAGTTTAACGACTTAGAGGTCATTTATTCCCTGTTTAAAGACTTGGTGGTCTGTGGTTTGCTTATCCCAGCTCCTCGAACTTTGATCTTGGCGGGGCTGTGTTGATGACCGCAGCTCTGTGGCTTGTCGGTACATCTGACGACTGTGAGGCTTTCCCAAGTTTGTATCGGTTCTCCACCCAATCTTTAAAAATATAGCAGTCTTCAATGGTATGACTCACCATTCTATGATATGAGCAATATATGGGATTGCCGGTCATGTTCATTTCATGCGGCCTCTTTGGAATAGGCGGTTGCAGACCGCTGTTCAAGGCGCCCTCGAATATCTTGCGGACTTCATCCCTCCTGAAGGAGTATACTTTCTTCTTTTTCTCCATTAGAGTAGGTGCCCTTACTGATGCTGGACCCTGAGGACGATCAGTCTTTGGTTCGCCTACTGTCTGCTTACCACGTTCAGTGTACGTATCAGGGGGACTGGAGGCTGATCGTGGCCGTTTTTCGCAAAAGTGTTCCGCTCTTGGGCTGGAGGGAATATCGGTTGGCTGCTTCCGGATATCAATCCCTAGCTCAGGAACCAAAATTTGATTTTGCTGTAATTGCAATTGGGCGACTTGGGTCACGGGGTCCGCCATGACATTTGCCAGCTCATCGACTTTGGAATGGACCTTGGCCATCTTCTCATCCATGTCCTGAAGTTTCCTTTGAAGCCATTGGAATAATGCTTGTTCTATAGTTCCGGGTATGACAACGGGGTCATCCTTACCGCCTGACTTGATTCAGCATGAACCATGGGTTCCTTTGGCTTAATGGCATACGTGAGCTCTTCATCGTTTGGATCGAGCCGATGTTGGATGGCAACAACCGCGTCATTGTCATGGTTATAAGGCGTAGGAGGACTTGTTCCTCTGAGCTCCATCATGTAGACCGTATGGGCTGTGTACCTGTCTATTGCTTCTTCATTGGCAATATTGCTCGCTTGGCTCTTAGCTTATTGCCTTGGTCCGCTCTTTTCATAGAAAGGCAGATGTTTGAGAGAATCAGGTCCCTGAAGGACTTTAGTCTTCGTTTGTATGAAATTGGCGGTCGCAGCTTGATTGTTTGTTAACACGCCAGGGGACAATGATATTTCTCCCGCTTTGTATTGTTTCTCGACCCAATCCTTGAAGATGCAACAGTCTTTAATAGTGTGCCCTAGAACTCGGTGGTATGGGCAAAAATTGGGATGATCGATGTAGGGTGTTTTTCGTCACCCCATTGAGATGGGAATACGTGCGCGCTTGTCAGGCGTACTACAGATTCCCCCTGCCTAGGGCAGGCCGGGGTTTAATGATTGTCGGGATCCGAATCTCCGGAAGCCGCGGACTAAGCTGCCGTTAATTACCCCCCGCCTTTGAGGCGAGGGAACCTCCGATTGACGGGTTAAACTGGCCATGCGAACTTAATGTGCAGTGTACGTGTGTTGTATTTTGGAGGGGGGTTTAAATATATCGGGAGCCACGCAGAGTTTTTGCGGGGTGCGGGGCAACGCCCCGTTAGAAATTTTTTCTAACAGGGACAGTGTCGTGGAGTATGTGTATGTGTACATATGTATACATATGTATATATATACATGTATATATAAATAAAGGGGAAAAGACATCCAAAGGATGCTTGTGGCCAGCGCTTGAGCGCAAGCGCGCCACGTGGGCGCTTCGCGCTCGAGCGCAGAGTGCTGGAGCGTAACGCGCCACGTGTCGGCACGTGGGCGCCTTACGCTCAGACGCTGGGCGCTTGAGCGCAAGCGTGCCACGTGTCGGCACGTGGGCGCTTTGCGCTCGAGCGCCACGTGTCGGCACGTGGGCGCTTTGCGCTCGGACGCTGAGCGCTCGGGCTCAAGCGCGCCATGTGTCGGCACGTGGGCGACTTGCGCTCGAGCGCTTGCGCTGGAGCGCAAGAGCGCCACGTGTCGGCACAGGGGCGACTTGCGCTCGAGCGCTTGCGCTGGAGCGCTTGCGCTCAAGCGCAATCGCGCCACGTGTTGGCACTGGGGCGACTTGCGCTGGAGCGCTTGCGCTGGAGCGCAAGAGCGCCACGTGTCGACACGGGGGCGACTTGCGCTTGAGCGCTGAGCACTTGAGCGCAAGCGCGCCACGTGTCGGTACGCGGGCGCTCTGCGCTTGAGCGCCGGCGAGAAAAAGAGGCTTTTAGCCTAAAAAAAATTTCTCGGAAGAGAAATCAGAGAGGAGTTGGACTCCTAAGTGTTTTTTTTTCTTTGGGGGTTTAGTGAAAGATGTTCTTCTTCTTCCTCCTCTGTTAGCTGGATCTTGAAGATCAAGAGATATAGGATTTTTAAAAATCTCTTCTTTTTGAGATCTAGTGACAGATCCAAGTTCCCCTTTGTGGGTTTGGTGGTGAAAAACTATTTTGTTTTATAAAAAGAAGAGTAAAACTATTGATTTAATTCAAGAGAAAGAAGAAGGTTTTGAAACCTTGAAGAAGGAGAAAAGATCTCAGATCTGGAAAATTTTTAGAGAGAGAAAAAGTTGTTGGGATATTTCATTATTTTTGCCTTTATAGGCTGTACACTTTACACATAGCCCCTTGGGCTTCACAAAATGGCATTTTGCCCATCCCGTGGCTCATGTGCCATTTCTTTTTGCACATAAGCCATGGGCTTTACAAAAATTTGGCTTTATGCCTATTTTTCTTACATTTAATTGTAAAATAAAATAAAAGAAATACAACAAAATTGTTTATTACAAAATTTTTATCTTGGCGTGGGGGGAGGCCGCCCGCTTCATGTTCGGGCTCGACCCGGGCATGGGCCCACTGGATCTGGGCTTGGGCCCACTTGGCTTGGGGTTGACATTAATTTTGCCTTGGTCAACCGGGGTGTAAATTTTTACCCCAACAATCGGTCTTGCTCGCTTCACTTAGCCTTTTTGGTTCTGGTAGCCGCATGCCATTCTTCAGAGCATCTTTGAAAACTTTATGGACCTTGTCCCTTCGGAAAGAGTAGACCTTATTTCTTCTTTCCTCCAAAGTTGGCTCTCGAGATTTGTTAGTCTTTGCTCCGACCGCTCTCTGCTTATTCAGAGAATCGGTGCTGTTGGAACTTTCGCTTTTCCTGTTGTCGTCCCCCCGATGTCTCAGTCTGTTTGTGAATTGGAGGTTCTGAGTGGACTTGGGCTTTGAACGTTCCAATATTTGAACTTTCTTGGTCAGCTCTTGGAATGTTTTGAGTCCTGCGGTGCATAGGAAAGGTTTCATCCAGTCGTTCAGATTTTCTATAAGAAGATTGAAGGATTGGTCTTGCTCCAACGGCGGTTCACATTTGATAGAGAGATTGCGCCATCGGATTATAAAATCCATGTTGCCTTCGTTGTTCTTTGGCTCGGTCCTTACGAGGTGGGCAATGGTGATTTTATCGCTGACACTCATGAACCTTTGCTTGAACATGGATTCTATTTAAGCGAACGTCGTGATCGAGTCATCCGGTATGCTTTCATACCAATCGAAAGCAACATCCGTCAAGCTATTGACAAATTGACGAAGAAGGAGCGCATCATTGCCCCTAGTATTCACGCATGATGCTTTAAATTGTTCAATGTGCCGGTTCGCATTTCCCGTCCCATCGAACCTTTCAAATTTGGGGACGACATAGCCAGTGGGAAACTCCATAAGATCGTACCAAGCAGGATATGGTCTCCCGCTACTGCTGACATCTTTTTGCTCTCCGGCTTCGGCTACCAATGTTTTGACTTTGTTGGAAACCAAATCCATGATTTGATCTTGAGTTAGCGGGTTGCTGTCATCGGTAGCCAAGACATTTCTCGAGATAGGATGCGACTGACTTTCGTGTGGTCCGCCCACTTTTGGATTTAAGGGAATAGGCGTCGGCTGTCTCGGGACACCGTTTCCCGGTTCATGAGTAGAACCATGCGCTTGATTAGGCGGCTGAGAGGCAACTTGAGCTGTGAGCCGTAAGATGACATTTGTCAAGTCGTCAATTTTTGAGTAGAGCTTGGCCATCTCCTTGACTCTACTTCTGAGTTGCTTTCGGAGCTCCTGGAGAAGTTGCTGCTCTGCGGTCTTAGGATGGAAAGTTGGTTCATCTTCGCTTTCCGAGCCTGACTCCTCATGAACTGAGGGCTCTCCCTGCTTATCAGCTTCACTGGAAGGGTCTTCATTACCTTCCAGAGGAGGCTGGTCTTGGAATGTGGCGGCCATATTCATACCAGATTGAATTTGAGATGTAGTGACCCTTCCTTGCTCTTGCTGCGCGTGCCCACCATGTAGACAATGTGGACCACATATCCAGCTGCCTCTTTATCATTGGCGGGGAGCTTAGAGAAGACACCCGATCGAGCAGTTGTCGAGGGTACCGTTGGAGCTTGCTCGAGATGACCCATTGCTTCATTGACGTTAATGGCCTTGCCCTCAGCTGGAGCGACGGAGAGACGTTCGGAAACGGATTTGCGTTTGGGTTGGACGCCCTCGAGACCACCACATTTGGCCTCCTTTCGAGACCAGATTGTCGGTTACCGGAGCTTGAGGTACAGGAATGGCGTTAGCTGGCACGAACAGAATAGAGCCCAACTGTAGCAGCGGCTTCTCCCACTATCGCCCAAGACTGGCCGGGAGGACCATCCTGGAGTCCATCTTCATCGTGTAGGAGATGGGAGCTGAGTTCATCTTTGGAGACATTGTAGAAAATTGATTTCTTGGAAAACTACATGAAAGAGCATTATTTTAGTATAAATATAGATATGTATATTGATTGAGTTCGTATGAACGTTTAACCCGAAATATAGGAGGAGAGATTGGTCCCACCCGGCGTTCCAAAATCTGTAGGGTGTTTTTCGTCACCCCATTGAGATGGGAATACGCACGCGCTTGTCAGGCACATTACAGATTCCCCCTGCCTAGGATAGGCTGGGGTTTATTGATTGTGGGGATCCGAGTCTCCGGCAGTCGCGGACTAAGCTGCCGTTAATTACCCATCGCCTTTGGAGCGAGTGAACCTCCGATTAACGGGTTAAACTGGTCATGCGAACTCAATATGCAGTGTTTGTGTTTTAATGGGTTTTGGATATAACGGAGGGCCCGCAGAGTTTTTACGGGGGTCCCGCTACGCGGATAGCGGGCTGGGGGTCAAAGGGGCTAGCAGCCCCCTTGTGAGATGCGGGGCAACGCCCCGTTAGAAATTTTTTTCTAACAGGGACAGTGTCGTGGAGTATGTGCGTGCATGTGTGTGTGTATATATATACAGTATATATAAAAAAAAGGAAAGGGCATCCAAAGGATGCGTGGGCCAGCACCCCATGTGCCAGGCACGCGGGCGCTGTGCGCCAGAGCGCCAGCGCACTACGTGCCTGGCACTTGGGCGCTGTGCGCCAGCGCCCCACGTACCTGGCACGCGGGCGCTAGGCGTCAGCAGCAAAAGGGACTTGGTCCCTGCACTGGGAGCTGTGCTTCCGATTTGACTTATGGAGTCGAACTCCTAAGATATTTTTGGAGCTGATAAAGGGGCTTCTCCCTTGAGCCCTGGATCTTCCCCAATGTGGGACTTTTGGAGATAGGTCTCCTTCCTCCACTTCTGTCTGCTGGATCTTGAAGAACAAAAAGTATGAGATTTTAAAAATCTCTTATTTTTGAGATCTGATGGGAGATCTGAGTTCCCCTTTGTGGGTTTTGTGGTGAAAAACTATTTAGTTTTGGAAAAGGAAGAGTAAAACTCTTGATTTAATTCAAAAGAAAGAAGATTTAATTCAAAAGAAAGAAGAAGGTTTAAAACCTTGAGGAAGGAGAAGGAGGCACAGGAACCCTAGTTTTTGGGGAGAATGAAAAAGTCTATTAGATATTTTCATCATGTTGCCTCTTATAGGCTTACATATTTACACATAACCCCTTGGGCTTTACAAAATGGCATTTTGCCTATCCCATGTCTCATGTGCTATTTCTTTTTGCACATAAGCCATGGGCTTTACAAAAATTTGGCTTTATGCCCATTCATGCATAAAAAAATTACATTGAAATTATTTATTACATGATTTTTTTATGTTGGCATGGGGGAGGCTGGCCGCTTCATGTTCGGGCTCGACTCGGGTATGGGCCCACTTGCTTGGGCTTGGGCCCGCTTACTTGGGGTTGACCTTGATTTTGACCCGGTCAACTGGGGTGCAAATTTTGACCACAACAACACTGCCGATCGGCTTTATGGAGGTCTTCTTCTACTCACCATTGGCATACGCCTTAAATTCAGAAGAGAAAGATTCCCCATTAAGCAGAGCGTGTGTCTCCCTGGTTTCCTTCAGAGTTCCCTCAACTGGAAGTATAACTTTCTTCCCCTGGGCATAAGTAGGAGGTAGGGACTGTAGAATCAAGTCAGCATATTACTCGTTATCCAACGTGGTCTCCAGGTCCGTGAGCTTTTTAATATAGCAAATCATTGTAGGGATGTGGTCCCCTACAGATGATCCGACAGCCAACCTCGCTTGAAGCAATTCTTTCGAGGTCTTATATCTTGCGATACGAGATTGCTCTCCATATAAAACTTTGTTATGGAGGAAGATAGAAACTAAGTCTATCTTCTCATGCTGCCTCTGGTATACACCATCAACTGAGGCCAACACGAGGCATTTGGCATTCGCACAGTCTTATTCCCTTGTCTTACGGATATCAACATCCGCGATGGTGGAAACTGGACCTGGGACAGCGGGGGCTTGAGTAGTAATGAGGAGGTCCAGCTTGTCATAGGTAATGGACATCTGTACAAACCTTTGCCAGTCAATATAGTATAACTCAGTCATTTTATTATCTATCTGTAACCTAATCTGATCACCTGGTCACTGCAATTAGAAGAGAGAGAAGAAAACACTCAGCATGATGCTCTTGCAATTTTAGATTGGTTTTTAATTTATCTAAACAGGATGGCTCCCACTGTTTCTCGAATCCTTCCTCAAACCATCAAAGAAGAATTAGTCAGGATTGATCTCACCGTACAATACTTGCTTAACCGTTCGGCCAGGCTAGTGTCGGTACTTCGAGGGAGGTTTTACGACGCTTTCGCGAAGTTCCTTAATTAAAAAACCTCTTTTCCCTGGAGGCGTAACCCCGCTAACACTGTTCTAGATACCTACTTGGTTTATAGCAATGATCGTTAAGTAAAGAATCTCCCGAGGAGTATCGGATACTCACAGTAGGATCGGGATCCAAATATCATTGTGTGATAATCCTGAAGGAATCCTACCAACATTATCACACTCCAAATGGTATGCAGCACTAGCAAGTTTCAGTTTCTTTAGAAACTCCCGATATGGATTTTTGCCCCATGCTTTTATAACCTTGACGAAGGCCAACATATCATAAGTCACATGTCAAGTTCTACCCGTCATTGTCCAGGTTAATTTGAACCCACCCGTACATACCCTTGACGAAGGCCAAAATAGTAGTATGATTGTCCCAAACCAACGCATCTATTTATGCTACATATGAATATCCAGCAGCTACCAAACACTATGCCTTGGCGAAGGTCAAAATACATAGCTTGAATACTACTGAATATTCAACTGAAATGACGGAGGGCTACAAATGGTTTTGGCGAAACCGTGAACTTAGTGAACTTGATATAATCGAAGGAACCCAATAGCATTTAAAAGGAGTGGTTTAAGCTCCGCATTTAAAAGTCACATGTTTTAAAATAACCGAGCGGTTTTAAAATTTGTTCCAACGATTCAGTTTTGGTTTGTTTGCTTTGCATTAATATAATGCAGTCCCATCATTTACATCTATCATCACAGAAAAATACGAAAATACCACGTCCACTTATGCCATCCGCATTCGTCACTGGGCCCCGTCATCACCCGTTAGGTTACTTAACTAACGACAGAGCGGGAGCTGGACTAGCGCGGGTGCAAAACATAAGCAACGCCTACTAGATATCATATATAGATATATACATTCATCTCACGCAATAATAGGCATTCCAGAACACAGATGAACATATTGGATATACTAGGAATTCCGCGTTTCGTTTGAGCCTGTAACGAAAGACAGATTCCACGGTCGTGATGAATAGCCAAACCCCACCCTAGACCCCTACGGTTGCAGAAAACTACCCGCCAAATACCCAAAGTGAAGCAACCTCTCTCAACAAAGTGAGTAGGTCACTCGGTACTTCAAAGTACCTGGTAGTTTGTGCACCTCACCTTGGGTCTATCCTAGGAGCAAAAATAGTAAAAGAAATAATACAACGGTGGCTACAAGCTCAACCCGGATGTGCCCCGCAAAAATAATATTACATCACTTTACAAATTTACATCGAATGAAAGAATGAAAACTCTCTTCTCACATCCCCGGCTATTCATCCGTGATGATCTAACAAGTTCATATACACAAACCAACATAACAACATCACAGATATGTGCAACCCCGACGAATCGACGTATAGCAATTAGTCGACGTTTCCAAACACATATACACATCACAAAGCTTGTAAAGTAACCGCGACATTAGAATTCCGAACGCAATTAGCAAACTTAACCAATTTTCCAAAACTTGAAAATCCAGTGAGCTAAAATTCCAAAAACGATCGTTTTAAGCCAATCCGGGAGTCGAAACGAACTCGAAACCCGTCCGAATCTTCACGGAGAGTTAGAGAACAAAATTAACTTCGAGTTTAGGGGCCTAGAGGGGGTACCCCACCCCGAGGCCACCACGAGATGGCCAGGGGGTGAGGCAGACCCGAAATTGCCTAAGGTGGGGCAGTTTCGGGTCCCCACCGCCAAGACCACCTTGTGGTCTTAGGGAGTGGGCCCAGCCGTTTGGTCCCCCCGTGAGGGGTCCCCGGGGTGCGCATGCTTCACCCCGCGGCTTCACGGTTCAAACCGTGAGCCCGCGAGGTGTGCAAACAACTCAAAACATCAGTTTTGTAAACTGTTTTTATAGGCAGTTTTGCGCGACAAAAACGGCGGATTTCTAACGTCGCTACAAGCTATCTAAGGTTTATGAGAGCCTCTGATACCACTGTAAGTCTATGTCGCGCACCCCACATATTCGCGGGGAGGCGGAAATTGCAAAAAATGATTTTTACGGGCTATGCAACACCGACTAGAACCAAGGATCGATCATAAACCATAGCTTGCAAACTGCATGAGGTTTAACTACTATGATACGAAGTTATACCTCATGATTCAAGTCCTTCGGGTCTTCATCGTTGTCCTCCACTCGTCGTTGGCTCCAAAGATCGTAATGGATCGTAGCAACCTCGACGGCCTCTTCGAGTCAAAGATGATCCACCCGAGAGTCTATAGTCCGAGCTCCTACCTCAAATCCGAGGTAACTACGGCTTCTAGCTCGCTAAACTAGAAATCTTAGAGGGTGTAGAGTGTGAAGATGGAGTGCTTTGTCTCTTGAAACCCTAGGTTTCTTAACTCATGAAAGGTCTAGGGTTTGTGATGAAGAGAAGAGGCTTGAGAAATGAGAGAGGAGAGTGAACATTGGAGATGAGCTTGGCTGTCCTCTTGAGATGATATGAAGAATATGAGATATTTTATGGGATAAATATCATAATAAAATATCAACAAACCCTCACAAATATCTTTTGGTGACTCATAACCATGAGTCACCAAGTAGCCATGCTAGGTTCAATGTAAAGATTCACCTCATTTCTCCACCCAAATAAAGTTTAATCCAAAAAGAAAAACCCTAATAGGTGTCCCCCTTCTAGCAGCTTTCCCACACAATTACGAGAACGCCCCTCATCCATATATACATACCCGCATCCGTATTCCGAAGAACACGAATACAAAGAGACGAAACAATCCATCAATATAATACTAGGATCCGGCTTAAACCAAAGCCCACTAGTATTATCCGCCTGATCATCATACGTGCACAAGTACACGTAAGTGATCGTAGCCCTGCCGTAAAACCATACGGCCTCTACACCTTTTGCCCGTGCAGGGAAACTCTCTATGTGGGACTTTAATGACATGACGTACGCTGGCAGTGGGTTTAACTACAAGCCGCAAGCGGTACTAGCTGCACGTAACGGCTACCCAGGTATCTATCGATAAGAAGGCTGATGAGCAAACCCATCCGAACTCCTACTGAGCCTGAATATGACAATCTCTGTACAGTCCGGTCTGTTCGTCTAAGACTATCGCATATCGAGCCTAAGGGCGGTAATCGTCAGACCCCTAATAGCGCAATAAGTCGTGTCAGAGAGTAGCCCAAAACACCCTGAGAAACTACTGGAGTACCTACCAGTAAATCTCGCTTGCCTTGGCCAAGTACTTTGTGTAATGTTCTTCCGAACACAGCGCGATATCAACACCCAATACCGGGAGAGACGAATCCTATCTAACCGCCACTGCCTCCAAGTGCTTCGGGACTGAACCCAACTACTACCTGTTTGCACGACTCCTTTGAGCCGTGGTAGGGTAGTAATCAAAGTATAGTGGAAACACACTTGAGGCGAAGTAGCAGTGTCAAGTCGATGAACTAAGCTGTACTCATGTCACCTGGGAACTGCTACCTGACGATAGGTATAATACCCACCAGCATTTCCCGACGAGTCCTGTCCAGTGTACTCATAACCTAATGAGCACCTGCATACTATCTCCAATACGACGTACTAATAGCTGTGGGACAGACCATCTCCCCTGCTGGGATGAGAAGCGTATACACTAGTCTACTGTGGAGTATCGATGCCCCGTCTCGATAATCCTATGACTAGGGACCTGTATAGGATGTGCTTATAGACTATCTAGCCCCCACTAGTGTGACTGCCATCACAACGCTGGTAATCAAGAAAAGATCCTAAGGGTTCTACTAATATGTATAAGCGATTTGATAAAAGAAACACATGCACATATTGGGGTAGAAACAAACCAGGTAGCATACTACCATTTTGAGCAAGACTGTTACTATATCCGTGTACATCCCAAACTTCCATTAAATAATATACAATCCAGTATGATACAATAATGGCCTCTATGGCATATATCACTAAGTTATTCCTTAGATCTTTATTGCTTCCGCTATATTTTTCAGCTATTGTTCTTGTGGCTATTGGACATGTGATAAATAGATTTAGTAGTTTACTGTTCTTGATATCTGATTGACAGCCGTAATGTGACTATAAAAGGATCTTTCCTCGCCATAGGTAGCATGGTTGGCTCTGTTCCATGCCGTATTTACGTATTTTGGGAAGTGGAGCGTAACAGATTACAATCATGCTCCAAAAATCTCAGATCCAACGGCTATCATCAGACCGCGGAACCGCCGCCTAAACCCATGATTGACCGCGGATCCGCCGCCCTCTGGTGGGTTTGAAACTTGGGATATTTTCTGAATTTTTCTCTTGATATTTGGAGATCCTCTTGACATATAGATTCTGATAATATTGCCCTTAGCTTTTACCGTTGCTAGATTTCTCGATTTGCTTCTAAAATTTGGCAGATTCGGTTTCGATATCCCGATTTGGCTTAGATCTCCTACATAGATTTCATATTTGAGCTAATACCTGCACAATATCTCAAATCAAATTGTTAGTACTATTTGGTATTTTTGAGATATTATTCCAACCATTTACATGATATAATATCTTAAGAATATTGATTAGGAATATTTGATATGATATGCATATTTTAATTACTAAGATTTCATTTAAATAATATATGCATATATTTTTCCTAATTATATTAATTATAAATGAAGAAACATATGATAATAATCTTTTTACAAATAAACCCACATATGTTCTTTATTTACAATTAACACATTTTATTTATTAATAATAGTAGAGAAAATGTTCATACAAATGTGCAATATTTTTGACTAATCAGCATATAACTTTTCTCGTCTTAACGTTTGCAATGTGATCCTCAAGTGTTTTGCATGCTCTTCTTTGCTCCTCAAATAGACCAAAATATCATCAATAAAAACCACTATGAACTGGTCCAAGTACGGTGAAATGATTCGGTTCATCAAGTCCATAAATATTACCGGTGCGTTTGTAACTCCAAATGGCATCACTAAGTACTCGTAATGCCCATATCGAGTTTGGAACGTTATCTTACAAATATCTTCTGATTTCACCCGAACTTGATGATATCCGGATCGCAAATCCAACCTTGAGAATACTCTCGCACCACTGAGTTGATTGAATAATTCACCGATACGAGAGATTAGGTACTTGTTCTTAATAGTCACCCGATTTAATTCTCGATAATCAATGCACATCCTCCGCGTGCCTTCCTTCTTCTTGACTAGAAGAACTAGAGCTTCCTACGGTGAACCATTGCTGTGAATCCAACCCTTCTCTAGTAATTCAAAAACTTGTCTCTTTACCTCTTCCAGTTCCACCGGTGCCATCGGATAATAAGTCTTCGAAATTGATGCTGCTACAGGGATAAGATCAATCGTGAACTCCACATCTCGTTTAGACGATGTCACACCCCGCTTCCCAGCATATGGAAACGGTGATGTGGCGAGGCCCACAACGTATTTACTAAGAAATAAATACGTTAAGCGTAATTAAGCAATATATAAAGATGCACAAGAATGACAAGAGATATAACATGAACAGTAACTTTTATTAACATTCATTTTTACATACAACTGTTTTGAAAAGGAAAGTACAATGAGTAAAGCAGTGCCTAAACAGTGGCATACAAAATAATAATAAGTACAAGGAAGCTAGTAATCCTGATAGGCAATGAGCTGGTCCACGTCCTCCTGGCCGGGCTCGATCTCCTAAGAGTCTGGTCCTCCTGACGAACATTCCAAAGAGAGAAAATAGACAGGAATGTCGTCAGCGAACTAGCGCTCGGTAAGTCCCAAAAGAAAAATGGAATATAAAAAGTAGTATAAAATGGAACTGGTAAGATGTACAGGTATATGTTTGTTATACTAACGTAGTTGTTTGTACCTTGGTATAGAAGGTATCTGTGTATACGAAAGGAGTGTTCCCCACCGAAACACGGAGACGCGACCGCGTAGGTCCGTCTTGCCTGAATTTCGGGGCAGATGCTAATTGGTGCTATCCGTCCACCTCTTCGAAGATGCCAAGTTGATTTATGACACCGTGTATCGAAGGTTTAAACAGATGCGGACGATGTAGCAGACTTCGTCAGATTCCCCCTCATTTGAGGGGTTTTTGATTGTGGGGACGCTCTTCCCTGCAGGCGTAAGCCCCTGCAGTTAATTACGCTACCGCATCGCGGTAACCACTTTTTCCTTCTCCAGATGGTCACTTCGTGTCGTGGGTGTTTGTTTTGTTTTTGATTTCCCGTGGATTGTTTACGGAGACTAATTTATGTTGTCGCCCGTAGGGCGTGGATTAGTCCAAATCCGTATGTTTCTTAGATTTGGGTTTGGGGGTTGGGTTTAAGGATACGTTAGTCTCATTTGAGACTAAGATCAACTTAAACGTTTTTTAAGGATACGTTAGTCTAATTTTTAGACTAAGATCAACTTAACGGGATCGTTTAGATCCAACAAAAGAGCATTTGGGCTCTATTGTTTAGTTTAGGGACATTGCGGTTGATTACCAGTTTTAAGGACATGATGGTCCAATGCTAGTTTAAGGACATCTCGGTCCGAGGTTAAGGACATCATAATCAGTGGGTTTAAAGGGACCCCACAGTCCGAGGTTAAGGACATCATAGTCCATGAGTTTAAGGACCCCACAGTTCAGTTTAAAAACGTCATAGTCTGTAAAATATGTGGTTGTCGGGACCCGTCACCTCTCTGAAGATGTTGAAGGATTACAACGACAAATATCAAAGGAGTTCAGAGATATACCCTTGAACCAAAGTTGATTGGAAGATCTATAGTCCAATTTGGAACTAAGATTAATTAATTAGATTGTGAGCACATTGGCTCAGTTAAATCTGAATTGAGGACTTATGGCTAATCTGAGCTAAGTCCAATTAAGTTTGAAATGTTGGCTCTTTGTTGAACCATTAAACATTTGTCTGGGTTCAGCCTCTCATTATTTAGCAATGCTAAACAAGAGTTTGAGGGCTCTGATAACATTTTTGTCTTTGGCTGAGCATTAAACATTGTAGCTCTGGATTTTAAAGTTCATTTGAAGGGGAGATTTGCCTCTGGAAAACTTAGCCAATTTGGGCTAAGTTGGCTTTGAAAATAGTGTTACACACTAGAGGACATCTGGCGGTCACGTGTCCTCACGTGATGTATTTAAAATAGTATTAAACATTGGAAACAAAATACTCAAAATAGTATTAAACACTAGAAAGGAAGGGGTCACGTGGGGTTACGTGAGGTGCCCAAAGGTGGGGCCAGACCTCCTTTATTTTGTTCTCAGAATATTCAGGTAAGTGTTAAACGCTTTTAGTTTTCACGGTCATCACGTGTAGGCACGTGATAGGTACTCATGCATTGATTTATAAGAGTGTTTATTAGGGGTCACGTGAAGACACGTGAGAGCGCCCAAAGCCAGTACTGCCTTTGCTTTTGTTCCCTTTGTTTTGGAAGTCACGTGGGAGCACGTGAGGCATTGCCTCCAAGCTTTTTTCCTTCTCATTTTGGGGAGTCTGTTTAAGGGTCACGTGGGAACACGTGACCTAGTTTTGTTCTCTCTTTTCTGCTTATTGAGAATGGGGGTTACGTTTCACCATGTGACCAATTTCTTTACGTGCATGGAGAGCAGTAAGTCTCTTGTTTTAAGAATTAAATTCTCTGTAGTGTTAAACCCTAGTTCTGTTTTGGAGGAATTAAATTCCTATGAATTTGGAAAAATTAAATTCTCATATAGGGTTAAACCCTAATTTTATTTGGGAGGAATTAAATTTCTATGAATTTGGGAGAATGAAATTCTCATATAGGGTTAAACCCTAGTTTTATTTGGGAGGAATTAAATTCCTGTGGATTTGGGAGAATTAAATTCTCTAAACTCAATTCTCCCTCTAAGTTTTGGATCTGCATGGCAGAATCTCCCCGATGAGAATTAAATTCTCAACTTGTGGGGAGATTTGCTTCTGCAGATCTTCAACCAGAGGAAGAACTAAGTTCTTTTTCAGAAGAGTTAAACTCTTATATTGAGAATTAAATTCTCTTTTTGTTTTATGGAGCTTAGATCTCTTTCCCCTTTCTCACCTAGGTTTTTTTTCCTTGAGAATTAAATTCTCTTCTCTTTTCTCTCTGCTGTCTTTTTTTCTCGAGAAAATCAAAATTCCAAGATCCAGAAAATCCTCCTCTTCTCTCCTCTTCTTGGCTCCTATTTATAGGAGAAGGAAAAGAATCAATTTGTTTAGTGAATCTTTCATTGAAAGATTTTGGTTGTTTTTATAACTAACATGATCTTTTAGATCACTCAGTGAATTTTATTCACCATTGGATTTTTAATCCAAAAGATGTTCTGTCTGTTATTTTTGGTGAATTTCAGGGAAATCTTTCCTTGTATAATATCTTTCCATAAATTGGTGATTTTTAATCACCATTGGATTTTTAATCCAACGGTGCTCCATTTTACAGAGCACCATCTTTTTTGTTTGGAAAGATTTAAAGAATTATTTTCCCAGTTGGGGTCTTTGATTTCCCTTAATTAGAATTTAATTCTATTAGTTCAGAAGGATTAAAAGCCCATCACGTGTTGGCACGTGATCCCAATGTTTGATAATTTAAATAGAATTTAATTCTATTAATTAAAGAGCTTATGAACCCATCACGTGTTGACACGTGACTCCCCAATTAAGAATTTAACCAGAATTTAATTCTGTTGTTTTTAAAGAACTAAGGAATCATCACGTGTCAGCACGTGACCCTTGGTCCCGTATGAGCACGTGATGCCCCATTGGGATTTTTCCTTGTTATTTTATTATACTTTATCAATCCTTTTCAGTGGGTTTAAAGGTCCATCTCGTGTGGGCACGTGACTCCATTAATTGATTGTTTGATTAGAATTTAATTCTATCAAGACAGAATCCCAGGAAACCATCACGTGTCAGCACGTGACCCTTGGTCACGTGTCAGCACGTAACACCCCATTGGGGTATTTCCTTAGTGTCTTATTATATTTTTTAATCCCTTTTGGTGGGTTTTAAAGGCCCATCACGTGATGGCACATTACTCCACTAATTGCCTGCTTGGTTATAATTTAATTCTATTACAACAGAGTTCCAGGAACCCATCACGTGTCAGCACGTGACCCTTGATCACGTGTCAGCACGTGATACCCCATTAGGGAATTTCCTGATATTTTATCAGGGAACAAATGCCCCCACAGCGTTGTTCTCACGTGTTTGCACGTGAGTGCAACGCTGTCCCCTTTGTGACCGTTGGATCTGTCTAGAGAATAAAGGAATTTAACCGTTCCCCATCACATCCTATAAATGCAGGAGTACCTTCAAAAGCGCCTCCACTTTTTCATCTTCCTCCTTGCTTGTTTTTCCTCTGAGAATTTAATTCTCTTTCCCAGAGCTTAGTTCTCTGATTCAAAAATTTTCCAGAGTTTAAATCTGTCAACAAAGATTTCCCTTTTTTCAGGTGAGAATCTTGAACGGCTGGAGGAACTCCTTATAGAAATTTGGATTTTAAATCCACACCAAGGATTTTCCCTTTAACAAGAACCCATTTTTTTAAAGTTCTTTAAAAAGAAAACTACTCAGTCTTTAAATAATAAACTTCTTAGGGCTTCTCCGATCTTCAGGGATCGATGGTGATGCTTGTCTTCTCTCTGGAATTTAATTCCATTCCAAAGAGCTTTGGCTCTGAAAAAGTCTTTTGGGAATTTAATTCCCCTGTTCAAAAGGAATTTAATTCCTCTAAAGAACTTAGTTCTT
Source organism: Agapanthus africanus (assembly GCA_030015575.1). NCBI lineage: Eukaryota > Viridiplantae > Streptophyta > Magnoliopsida > Asparagales > Amaryllidaceae > Agapanthus > Agapanthus africanus. Next base: position 91,539,693 of record JASDDO010000028.1, on the reverse strand, counting down.
TAAAAGAAGATCTCTTGAGATTTTTCTTCCTGAGTTGTTCTTTGCAAAAAAGAATTTCAGTAAAGTTTTCTGGGAATTTAATTCCCCTGTTCTGCTTGATTTTCGCAGAGTCCAAGATGGGTTTCTCTTTGGGGGAATATGTAGAGTCATTTGAAATCCACTGTTCATTTATTGAGAATCTTCCTTTTGTTCTCATAATGATTGCTTTGCTTCATCATTAGTAAGCCGCCATCTTGATTTTGTGCGACCCATGCGTTTTGTAACCAATGGTCCGATAAAATAAGTCCTCTGTCGCTTTCTTCCGCTGTCTTTTTATATACATACATTTATAAACACACACATATATATATACACGTGTTGACTTCGCTTAACACTTTTCCCTTCTTTTATTTCAGGCACAATGACTTCTGTTCCATACTCCCCTTTCACCCGCTCGGAGGCTGCCTTTCCTCAGTCACCGTCTGACGAAGAGGTGATGGCGATGATCAGGGCTCATGACCCGAATTGCACCAATCTACTTTTATGGGGGACCTGGTATGGTCACATCATCCGCGGTCGCCGCAGTTTCCTTAGCGAGATACCGACAGAGCCTACCTATCCATTCCTGCCGATGGATCATCCATGAACCGCCTTTACTGTGGAGATGCTGAATTGGACCTGTCACGCCCCGCTTCCCAAAATACGGAATACGAGGGGTAGACAAGGCCAGCCATGCTCCTACGGTCAAGGAAATGTCCTGCCGTAGTCACACTTCGGCTTCTAGTTTATCATGGTAAACAGTAAACGATGCGCAGGTAATGAGAAATGCAGTAACTGAAAGATTCAATAATAAAAACTGACCTGAAGTGGAACAAACGAAAGTAACTCGGAGTAGTAAGTCAAGAAATCTGTGATGCACGTCTAGTTCTGATCCAGGCTAAATCTTCTCCTCACACTGAGCATGCATACTCAGGTCGTCAGAGCGACACAATAGCAATATAATATATATAATCAAGTAACAGTTCTAACAGTGGCGAAGGATATGAACACAGTAAATCAATAACAGCATGAATATAAATGAGCAGAGATAAATGCAGCGGAGCAGTAAAGCAGTATAACGATATGTCATGTATGTCAACACAGTAAATAAGGAATGTAAACGACAGTAACCCTATCAGTCTCTAAGTCTCACTGCACAGGTCAATAAGCCTATCGTCAGTCCAAGTGTGAGAGTCAACCACTCGCGAGTGTCCTCCACCCAAGGGTAGAACCCAAGGGCAAGGGACCACGGGCCCAACATGTAACGAATGTATCACGGTGTATATATCACGTACCCTGTAAATCTCCATATAACTCCCTAAATATATAAGCCGGCATGGGACTCCCGAGATTCTGTTGAATTCACACTTGAACTACCCCACACCCCGTGGTCTACATCAAACGCTAACCATAACCCTAAATACTAATCGATCCGTGACAAGTCTGCGCGAGAACTGGAGGCAGGACCTCCATCAAGCACGTCCCGACTAATACCTAAGATAAATGGCAGTGTCGGATGCCTTATCTATGACATCCATGCAAGCGCTTCCATAAGTGTCCCATACCACTTATAGTCACACGTACACGCATCCCACAGACGTCGACAATGCAATAGAATAAAAGGGACACTGATTGTGCACAAGTACGTATCACTTTCACTTAATCACGAATACACGAACACTGACGTACTTGCCACAATCAACACTAAAATCTAACACTGGGTAAATGCACGATGTCACTAGGTTATCAATACAATGATATGGGTATGATATGATGCGTGAACAAGTATATAAACATGATGAGGATGTTATGAAACCGCATTCTTTCACTTGCACGATTTATCTTGAAACATATGTATATAATTTGGCGAAATGACCAACAGGTAGTAATTAATATGTTCAGTTATCTATCCATCTAATTTGGTTTCGAGCCAATCGGGTTTCAGGATCATTAGATATAACTGTTTCATTTTAAGCGCACGCGGCTGGAAATCCGGTTTCAGAATCAGGAATCCATTTCGCAACGCATTTTAACCCCTGTTGGGATCATAATTTAGCGACGCTAAAGTTGGATGAATTCTAAGGTTTTCAGTAAAGTTTTCAACGCAACAAACGGATCTTCAATCGCGTCTGTACGTTAGGAGTTACAATCTATTTGACACTAATATGTCAGTTCTGATTTTGTTGGGACTGTTATGCGTCCCGATCTTCTAAATTACAGTTTAAATATCAAACGGTAACGAAACAGAATGAGACCAATCGTGTTGTCTAGCTATCAGAGTTACCTACAATAAGCAGCGGAGTTCCGCAACCTACGGGTTAAGGAAATCCTATGGTATCCATTACGGGACAGCAAGCACAATTTGAGTCGCTCTGGACTGCAGTCCAGAGTCGCACTCCGATACAATTATCATCATGATTTAGGTACAGAAATGTCTGGAAACTAGCATAGGGTTAAAGTTCGTCGAGTTAGCTTCGATTTAAGCCCTCGAACGCACCATTCTAATATGTATATGGTTTATGATGAATTTAACTATTTTCAGGTGCAACAGAATTACAGTTTTACGATCAAACTTGGGGGTAGTTGTTTTAGTCGTTATCGATTACATCATCCAACAAAAATCACACACTATATTCACAGCCCTACGGGCCAACCTACACCATTTAGTTCCGTCAATTTTGATAATGTTTTCCTAAGGGAACAAGCATCGAACAGATACAGCACATAATAATTTTAGACTCGTAACTTTATAATCTAGGCATTTAACAATTATAACTTATATAAAATAGCATGTAAGCAAGTAAAAACTTGCCTGGAGACGTCTTGGTGATGCTCGGCAATGATAACGGCACGAACGCGCGATGAATGGCGCGTGCACGGTTCGCGGCCTCGGCTCGTGCTCGTGCTCAGGTATGGGGTTTGCTGTGTGTTCATGCGATGTTGTATCTCCCTTTGATGGTTTCAGCGGTGCTCAGGCGATAGCCGACGGCTGCAGTTGGGGTGAGGTGATTGCTTGATCGATTTGAGAGGAAGGAAGAGAGATACAGTAGCAGAGAGAGAGAGAGAGAGTGAGAGAGAAGACAGAGAAAGAGAGAGGATGCTGAATGAGAGGGAGAGAGGGCAGAGAGCAGAGTGAGTTAAAGGCAGAAAGATAGAGAGTGAAGGAGAGGAACAGAGAGAGAGAGAAAAACGAGAGAGAGAGAGATGGTGAATGAGGGAGAGAGAGAGAGCAGAATGAGGGAGATTTAGAGAGAGGCAGGGGTGAGGCGCTCAAGATGCTGGTGGTTGTAGTGTTGAAGGCCGGCGGTGAGTGGGTTGGCCGGAGCAGGCGAAGGTGATAACTCTCGGCTATGGGTGGCAGTGGTGATGGCCGGCAATGGAGCAGAAGCTCGGGGAAGGCGATGGTGATGTGTTTTCTTGGGTTGGTTGCGGGGAAGATGGATTGTAGAGATGGAGGAGGTGAGGTTGAGGAGGAGGTGGTGGTAGTGTTGTGAAGAGGGGTGGTGAGGAAGGAGGAGGTAGCGACGGGGGCGTTCAAGATTGACGGCGTGAAGTCGGGGAAGGAGGCGATGGAGTTCTGTCGATGGGTTCACACAGGGGGTGCTCGGGAGCGTGGGTTGTGCAGTCGTGGAAAGAAGGGGAGAAAAGCCAGAGAGAGGGAACGTGAGGGGAAGTGAGAGAGGGAAGACGCGGGGATTTCGGGAGTAACGGCGCACGACGTGGGGAGAACGGCAGCGCGTAGGCGAGGGCGGAGGGGGCGGCGAGAGATGTGGATCGTGCGCGCGCAGTGAAGTTACCGTTGGAAGAAGCACAGTGGCGGGCTGCTGGGGAAAAGCGTGGGCCGGGCCGACGAATAAAATTAAAAGAATTTTAAGAGGGAAACGGGCCGGGCCGAGCTGTTTAATAGGAAAAATAACCAAAATAATAATATGAGAGTGGGCCGGGCTGAATAATAAAACTATTAGGGAAAGGAAATTTTAGTTAGGTTTTAGGGTATGTAAAATAAAATAGATAAAGTTATATAAAATAAAATAGATAAATTCATTAAATAAAATAAATAAAATTATAAAGCAACAAAATACAGATTCTGGTATAAAAGGGGCTGAAGAAATATAACTCTGGGTTTTATTGGTAAAAGATAAATAGGGTTTTTGAATTAACTAAAATAATATTAAATATAAACTAACAACCAGTAAGTGATAATTTATAAAATACGAATATAGGCGTATAAAAGGGAACCGGGTATTACATCATACCACCCTTACAAAAATTTCGTCCTTGAAATTTAAAAATAAGTTATAGAAACATAAGCGAAAGCTATCATACTGCACACTAACATAAAAGATTTTATTAGCAGTACGAGGACGAAGAAGTTTTAAAATAGGTATAAGTAAAAACAACGTACGGAAAGGTAGGACTAAAAAGCTATAATGCAGGTATAACTATAAAGGATACTTTATATACGGAAATATAAATAACAACAATAACGAACAATATTATTCGAGGCGTACTCGATAAAATCGAAATTCAACTATGTGTACGTATAAACATAATAAAGTAGCATAGCAGACGTAATAAGTATAACAACACAACACTCGAAGATAAAGTAACCATACTGAGGTAGCGAAAGCTTATTCGGTAGGTTAAAATACTTTTAGGACGAAGAATCGATCAAATAGCGCAGAAACTCATATAGTGAAAATAAAGAGCATGGAATAAAATATGTGCGGTGTAAGGTTGTGCTACTGAAATGAAAATAACAATAATGTACTTCAAACCCAAAAACGGAGTAATCAATAACACGTACCCTTTGACAATTACAAAATACTGAAAACTAAATTTTCGAATAAAAAGTCCATATATGTACTTAGGGTAATAAGGAGAACACAAAGAGGTATAGGGCTGGCTAGGGTAATGATTACGAGAAAATGTGGATCATTCAATGGTCGGAGTATGGCGGCTTTAGGCTGAAGATCAAGGAGATCGGGATCGAGTCAGCACAGGATGTAGGGGCGAACAACAAATGACTACAAGGGAAGAAGTATGGGTAGGATAGTGGTCGGTACAACATATGAATCAAGATGTGAAGGGTTAGCGAACTTGGAAGTTTCACAAGAACTGTTCTCCTCCCAGAAGGATCTCAAACGGGGCACAGACGAGGGATGGAGGGTGTTTCATTCTAAGGATCAGGGTGCGGTACTTTCTAATCGAAACGGGGTGAAAACTATACCATGAGTAGGGGTGGATAGTCAGGGATCTCAGCAGGGAATAAATGGATATGGGCAAATAAACAAGTATCAAGCGAACCAATAAGCACAAAGTCTACGAATTCAGAAGATTTATTTCATTCAAGCAAATTTGAAACAAGACATTCTCAAAGACGAAAAGTGGCCCTAAACTATACACAGATTATTCGGCCAAAAGACAATATCAAAAGAAATCCAATCAGTCGCGGTGGTGGAGATTTAGCAGGTTGCGGTAGGCTCGCGCGCTCAGGTAGGGGCGTCCATTTCCATAGCGCCTCGCAGGTATCGCTAAAGGAAGTTCTTCCATGGCAGGGTCTTGATCTTCTGGTCCTTCATCCTCGGATAGAACTTCTTCATCGAGGTCTGATTCCATGTGATTCTCTCCTTCTGGGTTCTCTTCCAATGGGTCTTCCTCCGCTGGATTTTCTTCTATTGGATCTCCCTCGGGATCTTTCTCTATCAGGTTCTCTTCAGGATCTACTTCTTCTTCGTCAGAATCAGCCATCATGCCAAACTCTGGGGCGGCTGCTCCTTCGTCCTCTGAATCATTGTTTTCGAAGTTGACCTGTGGACCGTTGATCTCATCGTCGGAATCCATCAGTGTGTGGTTTAAGGAACGCATGACTGTGCATCTTCATCTAGATGCGGCGCTGCTCCAGGATGGGCCATGGTCTGCAAAGAAAAGTCATGATTAGATAGTGGGATACATCAAGGGAAAAAACTCAGGGTATGAAGTATAGGTATATATGTGGTTGCAGAAACTGATCATCAGGATAGAAACGCTGTGATAACGAATAATATGAATAAGGAGAAAACAAGAGAATGATGCATATATTATGATTCAAGTTCTATTGCATTCAATCAAAAGTTCAGCGGATACAAGATTTCAAATGGAAAGAAATATTCATAAAAAGATGACAACATTATACTGAAATTGGAAAAATATAAAATCCTTCTTTGATTGTCAGAACGCTGTATCATCGTTACGCGAGTTGAATCCTGCGTTAGATCCGCCTTATGGTCGAAGTTCAAACTACGCGATGATCCTCACTTGGTAGAAGTGGGGAGTGTGGACGAGTTTCCTCCTTGTAGTTCTTTCCTTTCTGGGCAACCGTTGATGCGGTGTTCGTTGGAACCGCATATTAGACATTTCCCTTGGGCACGGCGACAATCCCTCTGAAGGTGTCCTGGCCTCTTACAATATCCACAGCGAGGGTTCATCTGATGCTTCTGTTGACGCTTCATCTTCTTCTCCTTTCCTCGTCCAATAGGAATTCCTTTATGATAGGGGACTCCCGCTGGGGTCTGATTCACCTGTCTTCTCAGCCCTTCAGCCAATAAGTCGTTTGTTCGTTCCTGGGCTTCCTTTAAACCTTGTAGTACACTATGGATCTCAACATTCTGATTCAGGGGAGCGGATAAAGATGAAGAGTCGTTGGAAGACATGATCCTGAAATAACAATTGCGAGAATGATATGAGTCACAGGCTAAATGAATCAAAATATGATATGGATAGGACAAGGATTCAAGAATGTCAGAGATGCTGAATTCATTATAAGTGGGGAATCAACTGTATGACTTTAAGTCACTTGATTAGAGTACGGTAGTGCAATTGCAACCACGTATCCTTGTCAAGTCACCCGAAACCATAGTGAATGGATAGCTGAATACACGATGTGAATATGGATCAAGAATGACAGGTTTACAACCTAGACCGAGAGATGTCTTAGATTGCCAACTATACACGGAAAACTGCAATCCCAAACGATGCAAAACCTGGCTCTGATACCAACTAAACCATGTCACGCCCCGCTTCCCAAAATACGGAATACGAGGGGTAGACAAGGCCATCCATGCTCCTACGGTCAAGGAAATGTCCTGCCGTAGTCACACTTCGGCTTCTAGTTTATCATGGTAAACAGTAAACGATGCGCAGGTAATGAGAAATGCAGTAACTGAAAGATTCAATAATAAAAACTGACCTGAAGTGGAACAAACGAAAGTAACTCGGAGTAGTAAGTCAAGAAATCTGTGATGCACGTCTAGTTCTGATCCAGGCTAAATCTTCTCCTCACACTGAGCATGCATACTCAGGTCGTCAGAGCGACACAATAGCAATATAATATATATAATCAAGTAACAGTTCTAACAGTGGCGAAGGATATGAACACAGTAAATCAATATCAGCATGAATATAAATGAGCAGAGATAAATGCAGCGGAGCAGTAAAGCAGTATAACGATATGTCATGTATGTCAACACAGTAAATAAGGAATGTAAACGACAGTAACCCTATCAGTCTCTAAGTCTCACTGCACAGGTCAATAAGCCTATCGTCAGTCCAAGTGTGAGAGTCAACCACTCGCGAGTGTCCTCCACCCAAGGGTAGAACCCAAGGGCAAGGGACCACGGGCCCAACATGTAACGAATGTATCACGGTGTATATATCACGTACCCTGTAAATCTCCATATAACTCCCTAAATATATAAGCCGGCATGGGACTCCCGAGATTCTGTTGAATTCACACTTGAACTACCCCACACCCCGTGGTCTACATCAAACGCTAACCATAACCCTAAATACTAATCGATCCGTGACAAGTCTGCGCGAGAACTGGAGGCAGGACCTCCATCAAGCACGTCCCGACTAATACCTAAGATAAATGGCAGTGTCGGATGCCTTATCTGTGACATCCGTGCAAGCGCTTCCATAAGTGTCCCATACCACTTATAGTCACACGTACACGCATCCCACAGACGTCGACAATGCAATAGAATAAAAGGGACACTGATTGTGCACAAGTACGTATCACTTTCACTTAATCACGAATACACGAACACTGACGTACTTGCCACAATCAACACTAAAATCTAACACTGGGTAAATGCACGATGTCACTAGGTTATCAATACAATGATATGGGTATGATATGATGTGTGAACAAGTATATAAACATGATGAGGATGTTATGAAACCGCATTCTTTCACTTGCACGATTTATCTTGAAACATATGTATATAATTTGGCGAAATGACCAACAGGTAGTAATTAATATGTTCAGTTATCTATCCATCTAATTTGGTTTCGAGCCAATCGGGTTTCAGGATCATTAGTTATAACTGTTTCATTTTAAGCGCACGCGGCTGGAAATCCGGTTTCAGAATCAGGAATCCATTTCGCAACGCATTTTAACCCCTGTTGGGATCATAATTTAGCGACGCTAAAGTTGGATGAATTCTAAGGTTTTCAGTAAAGTTTTCAACGCAACAAACGGATCTTCAATCGCGTCTGTACGTTAGGAGTTACAATCTATTTGACACTAATATGTCAGTTCTGATTTTGTTGGGACTGTTATGCGTCCCGATCTTCTAAATTACAGTTTAAATATCAAACGGTAACGAAACAGAATGAGACCAATCGTGTTGTCTAGCTATCAGAGTTACCTACAATAAGCAGCGGAGTTCCGCAACCTACGGGTTAAGGAAATCCTATGGTATCCATTACGGGACAGCAAGCACAATTTGAGTCGCTCTGGACTGCAGTCCAGAGTCGCACTCCGATACAATTATCATCATGATTTAGGTACAGAAATGTCTGGAAACTAGCATAGGGTTAAAGTTCGTCGAGTTAGCTTCGATTTAAGCCCTCGAACGCACCATTCTAATATGTATATGGTTTATGATGAATTTAACTATTTTCAGGTGCAACAGAATTACAGTTTTACGATCAAACTTGGGGGTAGTTGTTTTAGTCGTTATCGATTACATCATCCAACAAAAATCACACACTATATTCACAGCCCTACGGGCCAACCTACACCATTTAGTTCCGTCAATTTTGATAATGTTTTCCTAAGGGAACAAGCATCGAACAGATACAGCACATAATAATTTTAGACTCGTAACTTTATAATCTAGGCATTTAACAATTATAACTTATATAAAATAGCATGTAAGCAAGTAAAAACTTGCCTGGAGACGTCTTGGTGATGCTCGGCAATGATAACGGCACGAACGCGCGATGAATGGCGCGTGCACGGTTCGCGGCCTCGGCTCGTGCTCGTGCTCAGGTATGGGGTTTGCTGTGTGTTCATGCGATGTTGTGTCTCCCTTTGATGGTTTCAGCGGTGCTCAGGCGATAGCCGACGGCTGCAGTTGGGGTGAGGTGATTGCTTGATCGATTTGAGAGGAAGGAAGAGAGATACAGTAGCAGAGAGAGAGAGAGAGAGTGAGAGAGAAGACAGAGAAAGAGAGAGGATGCTGAATGAGAGGGAGAGAGGGCAGAGAGCAGAGTGAGTTAAAGGCAGAAAGATAGAGAGTGAAGAAGAGGAACAGAGAGAGAGAGAAAAACGAGAGAGAGAGAGATGGTGAATGAGGGAGAGAGAGAGAGCAGAATGAGGGAGATTTAGAGAGAGGCAGGGGTGAGGCGCTCAAGATGCTGGTGGTTGTAGTGTTGAAGGCCGGCGGTGAGTGGGTTGGCCGGAGCAGGCGAAGGTGATAACTCTCGGCTATGGGTGGCAGTGGTGATGGCCGGCAATGGAGCAGAAGCTCGGGGAAGGCGATGGTGATGTGTTTTCTTGGGTTGGTTGCGGGGAAGATGGATTGTAGAGATGGAGGAGGTGAGGTTGAGGAGGAGGTGGTGGTAGTGTTGTGAGGAGGGGTGGTGAGGAAGGAGGAGGTAGCGACGGGGGCGTTCAAGATTGACGGCGTGAAGTCGGGGAAGGAGGCGATGGAGTTCTGTCGATGGGTTCACACAGGGGGTGCTCGGGAGCGTGGGTTGTGCAGTCGTGGAAAGAAGGGGAGAAAAGCCAGAGAGAGGGAACGTGAGGGGAAGTGAGAGAGGGAAGACGCGGGGATTTTGGGAGTAACGGCGCACGACGTGGGGAGAACGGCAGCGCGTAGGCGAGGGCGGAGGGGGCGGCGAGAGACATGGATCGTGCGCGCGCAGTGAAGTTACCGTTGGAAGAAGCACAGTGGCGGGCTGCTGGGGAAAAGCGTGGGCCGGGCCGACGAATAAAATTAAAAGAATTTTAAGAGGGAAACGGGCCGGGCCGAGCTGTTTAATAGGAAAAATAACCAAAATAATAATATGAGAGTGGGCCGGGCTGAATAATAAAACTATTAGGGAAAGGAAATTTTAGTTAGGTTTTAGGGTATGTAAAATAAAATAGATAAAGTTATATAAAATAAAATAGATAAAATCATTAAATAAAATAAATAAAATTATAAAGCAACAAAATACAGATTCTGGTATAAAAGGGGCTGAAGAAATATAACTCTGGGTTTTATTGGTAAAAGATAAATAGGGTTTTTGAATTAACTAAAATAATATTAAATATAAACTAACAACCAGTAAGTGATAATTTATAAAATACGAATATAGGCGTATAAAAGGGAACCGGGTATTACAGGACCCCTATGGGACGGCTTGAGCCATCAGCAACTGGTATTCCGAACCATCCTATGCCGGCTATAGACATTTTAGGGCGCCGCATTTGCCAGGGCGAAGCCCAGCCGTGGGGACAGATTTACAAGATAGGGCTTACCCCTCGACATCCCACGGGCTACCTTCTCTGGGTCCGTTATATCCTGTCCGTCCGTCGTGCGCGACTGCAGAGGGTCGGACTCTATCAGGCGATATATGCGTCTCTTTTCCACTATCAGTCTCCTCATGTCTGGTGGGTTAAGGCCTTCTTAAACCAATGGAATCTTCCCATCAACACCTTCCTTCTACGGGACCGCGAAGTTTCAATTTCTCCGGAAGAATTTCGCGAGATCTCAGGGTTGCCGGTCAGGGGGACACTTTATGAAGAATTATTACCTCCCGATGAGTATGTCTTCGAAACCGAGCCTTCCATGCTTGACGGCCTGTCGACCGAGAATGTTGTCCGCCACAAGCGCTCAAGTTTGATCAAGACCCTGAATATTTTTAAGAAGCTATTTGCAGAGTGAGAGGAGCAAGGAGTCACTTTTAAAAGCTTTATCGCCCGCTTCCTTCGCGAAGATGTCCTGTCAAAGACGGCTCCGAAGTTCGCGAATATCAACGACCCCTTTGGGTTCGGTTTAAATAAGCGTCCTGCTAAAGAAGAGGACTTGCCGCAGTTCTACATTCCCATCATGTCGGCCGTGTCTTTCGAGTCGATTGCAGCTCCTGATATAGATGAGGAGACTTTCTTTGTGGGCTTCATCAGTGTTTGGCTCAGTTGGTTCGCCATTCCCATGCATCGCCGTTTCATGAGAGCCTCGGTTATTTACCCTGCTCATCGCATTGCTGAGGGAACGCGACTAGCTGTGGGCATTACAGGGCTAGCGCATCTATATCATGGGTTAAACGCCGCGGCCAATACCTCAACTCCAGGTGTAGATGTGGTAAATTGCTCTCTTCATTACTTTACGTCCTGGATTGAGATGCACGTGCTGGGGGCATTTGCTGCGCACCAGAGACCCAGCTTTTATGACGCTTACACTTTTCCGCGACTCATGCGGCTGGTGGACGCTTCTGCTGCTGACCCGACTCGGTCTGGGGCTATTCGCGTGCTGGTTAATCCCTATGCCAATACAGGCGGGATGGTATTCAACGACCGAGTTTTCTCTGCTCCCTCAGGACCGGTTCAACAGCTCTGCGACTTGTCGAAAGAGGAGGTACCTTCTCTGAAGCCCAGGGAAGCCATGCACCTATATTCGATCAGACCAGGTTATCTGGTATTTCGTCAGAACGGTGCAACCCTTTTTATGCGGTACAACCCACACCGCTTTGCTCGGCAACTTGGATATGACCAGGGCGTCCCTTTTGAGGCATTTATGGTGCAGCCTAGCCCGTCGCCAGAAGTTGTTCATGACGCCGCTCATCACTTCATGCGGCTGAACACTGGCTCCCGTTTCATGATTCCTGAAGCTGATCATATTCCTCGATATGTGGGGTCATTCACGGTCCGGTACCTCCACCGAGTCAGTCCAATTATTGCCGAGGAAAGGAGGGTGCTCCTCGGATATAGGGCTCCCACCCCGATCCAAGCCACGGGAGTTCCGCCGCAACCGCATGCAACGGTTCGCCCTCCCTTGAGGGATACCAGCGTCGTGCTTATTCCGGAGGCGGCGGAAGTGGATTTAACTCCCACAGCTGGTATGCCACTGCGTACTACAGCTCAATCAAGGGCTAATAGGTCGCCAGTAGCAGTGTCATCGGCTGCGGCGTCGGCAATGGCCGTGTCGTCATCGGTAGCACCGCCGAGCGAGGACATTGAAGGCGAAGTGGGTCAACGCCGTACCAAAGCTCCACGGGGAAGGAAACGATCATCTTCGGCGGTTACTTCTAGGCCTAAGAGGCGGAGGAAGACGGTCACCAATCTTCTCGACTCTTTAGTGAAGTCCGAGCCTATTCTTCAAGATGAACCACTAGCCATGCAAGAATCAGATAGTGGTATACTTTTCCCGGGTTCATCTGCCGAGGAAGCCGCACAATTGGCTGAGGCTATAAGACGTTCACAAGATGAATCCGAGAACGTAGGGATCCCGAAGAGGCCTTATCCTGCCGTCATTTTTTACGAAGACCCCCCATTGATACGGCGGCTATTCATAGGCCCTTTGGAAGAATGGGTTGAGAGGGCCCTTAAGAAGGCTGTTTCAGCCGACGCCGAAGACACACTTTCATTGTGGACCGGTGGCCACGAGTCTACTCTCGAATCTCGGCGAGCATATCTCCTCAGGAAGGAGCGTCGGCTTGAACAAGCCATATTAGAGGCTCCCTTGCGCATCGGTATGTTCATGTATCTCTTTGTAATATTTTGTATTACTCGTACACACACACACACACACATATCCTTATCCTCGTACAAACTTTGCAGGGACTTCGGCGGTGGCAGAGGATCTGAATTCGAGTCGCGCTTTTACTGTAGACTCCGATAATATCCCCAATGAAACACTAATCAGTGTGGAGAGGGTCGATGCAACCGTTGCTCCTGCGATGGAGCTTCCCTCGGCGATTCCCGCTCCCCAAGTGCTTGCTCCCCCGGGAGAGGCATCTTTGTTGGTCGCCGATTCAATGGATCTTTCTGGGGGCGGCCCGGAGATTAGGGGACAGATAGTCGAGGCTACCGTCCTTCCGCTGGAGCCTGCAGTAGCGGCCACTGCTCCTCGCTCGGAAGTCGTTACACTGGCCCACGTCCCCGATGATGTGCCTGGGGGCACGAAGGAGGCCGCCGAAGCTGCTATCCCTTCAGGCCAGAATGGGAGAAGTATCGAAGGTAGCCTTCTATATTTTACATTAATAATCTCTCCATTATCTGAACCCTTCTGTCTTTTTAGAATTGAGTGGCTTGGCGGCGTCTATTGCCGATCTGTCTCCCAGGAAGTCTTTTCAGCGCCTGTTGGAGACGGCCGCTCCGCAGGCGATATCTCCTCAACGCATCGTCCTCTCTTCTGGGCAAGGTCAGTGTCTTTTGCCCTCTCCTCACGGTGTTATTATTATTTCACATAATGACATTGATGTCTTCTACAGTTCTGGAAGCAGATGACGAGGTTGAGATTCTTGACGGGCCTGGGGAGCCTTCAGATCCCTCTTGCATGACTGTGGGTGAGTAATGTCTCAACGTTGTTCCATTTGTTCTTTGCTTACGAGTCTCGCTGACTGTTTATAAATCTGAACATCTTTTCCAGTTCTTACCACGCTGGAGTCTCGCATCGTCATGCCACCCGGCCCCTATGCTCTACGTGCCTCGGAACGGATGGCAAAGCTAAGCCTCCACTCCCTGTCAGCTCTAATTGAGGATCTTCGCGCTGGCAGTCTGATCACGGCCGAAGCGTTTGCCGTTGAAGCCAACGGCTCTCTTCCCTTTCTTGCCACCTACCATAGTGAAACATTGGTGCAAGTCTGGGTTGAGTTTTGGTCGGCAGGAGGAGGCTTGCTTGCATATTCGGAGGTTGTGGCCGCGAAGGCGAGCCTACAGGGGCTTATTGAGCGGTGCGCTGCGAATACGATATCTTGCGAGAAGAGGCTCAGCAGCAACTTTTCGGAGAGGGAGCTGGCCTCCAAAGCGCTGAGGGAGTTTCAAGCCAATCTTACGGCCAAGACCACTAGGGCATATGAACTGTGGCGGGTGCTTCAAGAGGCTATCAAGGAGGTGGTAGCCATTGATAAGGCCGGCGTTTTTACTCGTGAAATGGTCGAAGCCCATAAGGTTACCGAAAAAAAGCTTGAAGTCCGGCTCGCCTCATACCAGGACCAACAGGCTCAAGCGGAGGCCCGTCTTTTGACGATAATGAATCATGAAGCCAAAGCCCAGCGGAAAAGGGATGAACTGGCAAATCTACTAAATAGCCCGCCGGCTTGAAGAATTGTATATATATATTTTTATTCTTCTTTTGTACATACTCCTGAATGAGAGTATATTTTCTTTTACTCTTTCATAAATTGTACTTTGTATTCATTTCGATTCAAGAATAAAAGACATATTTTGCTTCATGATGGTGTGTCCCTTTTAGTAAGTGTATTCTGTGGATAGTCTATTTTGATTTCTTTGTAGGACAGCGATGGCTTAGGATTCAGGGTTCAGATCTGCCTCCTAAGACTTTTCAACTTTATGAGCCGTGAGGGTCTCATAAAGAATTTTCTCCCTACGGGTCGAGAGGATCCCGCAGGTGTAATTTCTCCTTAAGAATCGTGAGGATTCCTACGTGTGTTTTCTCTTAAGAGTCGTAAGGATCTCACAAGAGAGTTTGCTCCCTTACGAGTCATGAGGACCCGTAAGTGATGGGTGAAGTTACCATTATCCGCATTTCACGGAGTCAGAAGTTGCTCTGGATGCTTCCCACGGGGTCAGATTGACATAGCCGTGTTCTGCGAGGACCAAGCTACGCTCTGGACGTTTCCCACAGGGTCAGGATTGACATAGGCCGCGTTCCACGTAACCAGGAAGTTTGCTCTGGATGCTTCCCACGGGGTCATAGCCGTGTTCTGCGAGGACCAGGCTCCGCTCTGGATGCTTCCTACGGGGTCGGATTGACATAACCGTATTCTGCGAGGACCAGGATCCGCTCTGGACGTTTCCCACGGGGTCAGGATTGACATAGGCCGTGTTCTACGTGACCAGGAATTTGCTCTGGATGCTTCCCACGAGGTCTGATTGACATAGCCGTGTTCTGCGAGGACCAGGCTCCGCTCTGGACGTTTTCCACGGGGTCAGGATTGACATAGGCCGTGTTCCACGTAACCAGGAAGTTTTCTCTGGATGCTTCCCACGGGGTCATAGCCATGTTCTGCGAGGACCAGGATCCGCTCTGGACGTTTCCCACGGGGTCAGGATTGACATAGGTCGTATTTTACGTGACCAGGAATTTACTCTGGATGCTTCCCACGGGGTTTGATTGACATAGCCGTGTTCTGCGAGGACCAGGCTCCGCTCTGGATGTTTCCCACGGGGTCAGGATTGACATAGGCCGCGTTCCACGAAACCACGATCCGCTCTGGACGTTTCCCACGGGATCAGGATTGACATAGGCCGTGTTCCACATGACCAGGAATTTGCTCTGGATGCTTCCCACGGGGTCTGATTGACATAGCCGTGTTCTGCGAGGACCAGACTCCGCTCTGGACGTTTCCCATGGGGTCGAATTGACATAACCGTGTTCCACGTGACCGGGAATTTGCTCTGGATGCTTCCCACGGGGTCATAGCCGTGTTCTGCGAGGACCAGGCTCCGCTCTGGATGCTTCCCACGGGGTCGGATTGACATAACCGTGTTCTGCGAGGACCAGGATCCTCTCTGGACGTTTCCCACGGGGTCAGGATTGACATAGGCCGTGTTCCACGTAACCAGGAAAGGTTGACTCTCGGTTGTTTGTGCATCGTCGAGTCATGGAACTGGGAATTTTGCCGCAGCTCCAATTTGTTGATGTCGTGTCTGTTGAAATGAGACGGATATTAAGATGATTTCCAGGCTGTCTGTGAACCATTGAGATTCGGCTTCTTCTTCTGATGGAGCCTGGGAAGGGAAGGTGTGATTCCTTCTTTGTTTGCGCCCCTGGATTGTATACAGGGATTGATGTGATATCACCTGTAGGGCAAAAAGGTTTCATTTTATATATTTTTCTTTCCGCGATGCTCTATCATTTCAGCTTTTTATATCGCGAAGATCGCGATTGCCCAATCATTTCGACTATTTTTCACGACGCCCAATCATTTCGGCTATTTGTTTTATTTTTACTCGCTGTTTTTTATTGCGAGTTACCCAATCATTTCGGCTATTTCGTATGCATACATTTTTACTTGCCGATTTGCAAGTTGCCCCATCATTTCGGCTATTTCGTATGCATTTGTAATTCACGGGCTTTTCGCTGCAAATTTGGAATTAGACACCGATTTCGGCATCAGCACCACTACAACTAGGATATTGCCAGGAGCGAATCATCATTTGCCTCTGTCGATGTCGAACAAAGGTGGCTTAGCAAACATGGTTAAGATCCTGTCGAGTAAGGCTTTTGACTTCATGAGCCGTAAGGGTCTCATAAAGGTATTTCTCCCTACAAGTCGTGAGGATCTCGTATGTAACATTTCCAAATAATAAAATATTATTTTTAGGAATTTTTATAATTTAATATTATTTTATTGAATATTTTAATAATTCGGTATAATTAAATACAAATAAATGGGGAAAATTTTTGGAAAACTATGGAAAATTCTAAAATAGGGTAAATTAGAGAATTATGCCATTTCTAAGTTTAATTGATTAGTTATATGCTAATTTAGTGCTAATCGCGATTAATAATCGCTAATCGGTTTTTTAGCAATTTGTGCAAAACATGCACATATCATTCTTCTTACACTTGTGCATTTTCTACCATGGTTTCTCATTTGGGTTGACTATTTGAGTGAGAAGGAATTTAGAGAAAAGAAAAGAAATGGAAAAGGGGTTTATATTAAAGAAATTAGTAGTTGGTGAGAGAGAGAGAGGTATGGGCTTCTTTGACTATAGACTTAGCCATTTTCCCTTCAACCTTCACTCATTTTTCTCTCTCTCCCTCTTGTTGCTGCTGCTACTCCTGCTCCACACCTCCCACCCCTCTTCAACTCCTCAAATCACCTCTAAAACAACTCCAAAACCCAACTCTCATTTCATTAAAAGTGTGCACAAGCTCAAGATCTACACATTGGACCAAGGAAGCGAGGATTTTGGCCACTAGGGCAACTCAAGAATTTTCTTGAGTTGCCAAATGAGGTATTTTCTGGATCATTAACTTAGTTTTAGCATTACTTATACCCCATGTTTAGTTTAGAACCGATATTGTTGATTTTGTGGAGTTAAGGAAAACCTAGTTAGGGTTTGAGGAAATTATGAGTTGTAATGTGAAATTGAGCTCAGTAGAGGCTACACCAATACCCTAGAGCATGAATTAAGACCCCAACCTAAGAGTTGAAACCAGAATACGGATTTATGGATACGATATCGGAGAATTTGTGAAATCTGTGATGGTTACTTTGAATCTGCTTTCACCCGAGACACCTGAAAATTATATTGATTGGACAGTGACATGTGCAGGTACCCTAGAACTACCACACAAAGCCCTAGCCCCCACTTCCTTTTCCAGGCCGCAGATTTAATCTGTTTGGCCGCAATTTGCGGCCTGGGTCCCACCATTTTGTCTCGTGTTTGTTCTGTAGCTCCTACATGTATATTTTAGACCCCTGGTATATATAGATTTGTCTAATTTGACCTAGGGTGAAATCTGGAGCCTATTTCCTTAGTTGCTGTTTGGATTCGTGTTTCCGTATTCTGTATTTCTAATTCTGGAATTGTGTATCCGTGTTTTACCTCGACTATTTTGTGTTTATACGACGATGTCAAGGATTTGTTGTTGGTTTTGAAGGCGTGCCCATAGGTTCTAACCTATAGGCCCCTTATCGTATCGTTTTGGGTTTCGTGTGCCGTGTTAGCTTTGATTTGGTTTTAATACGCATATACGATACTTTGATGTGTAGGTACCCCATAAAGACTTCGGGACGACAAGCAAGCGCGTGGCGACGTCCACAATTAAAGACGCAAGGTGAGTAGATTATATCTACTGGGGGAAGTCGGGTGGATGGCGTATAGCACTCCCGCAGTCCGTAGTTGATATACTATATATTTATGACAATTTAGTGTGTCGCTTTGTGTTAGGTGTATTAGGGATAGTGTAGGGTTAGAAGTGACTAGTATAGTTCATAGTCGTGAACCCTAGAATAGATTTACACCTACACGCACCCCCTTGTATATTCACTTCACTTGCACTTTGTTTGATGATATTGGATGATATTGGAGATGAGTCGATGATGTTGGGCTTTGTGCCGTGAGATCGGTGATTTGATATGATTCGTGTTTGGGATACGATACGTGATCTCTAGCGGGCCTTGGGACGTGTGCTTGCACACGCAGTATTTAGATGGTATCGATTTGTACTAGACTTAGATCAGTACCCCAGATTATTTGTTATGATGTTAAGGATACCTGATATCTGATGAGAGGAATGTGATATTGACCCGTACCCAGCTTTTGGGATGCCGTACGATGATTTACCGTACGAGCCTATATTGATGATAGATCCGCGCTCATGACTTGAGGATGTCATATGATATACTATATCGTACGCGATACTATAGAGGAGGGATCACCGACTATTATATCTATATATCGACTCTGATCTAGGCGGTTTCCACACCCCTCCCGATTGACTTGATACTTGGATCTGTAGTTTGCATAGTAGATGTTAAACTAGACCCGAGTCATTCTTATTTCAAATGGCATAACCGCATGACATATACATTTGGGTGTAGATTCTTTATAGTTACGTTGATTATTGGATTTCCGCATATTCATACTATTCACATTGCCTTGCATATGTTTATTGCTATATTATCATCATGTTGTTAGGACACCAGCACCATTATCGATGATGTGTATGTTCCACGTACACTATTTTGCCGGCTCACACACTTCATCATCGATAATTTCCATGCCACTACACTGTAGTACTGATGCATTCATGATATGATTCTTGCATGGCATATTGTACACTTATACTTGTACACAAACATAGATGATTCTGACTTGATTAGAGATTTGGGAAACCGCAAGATGTTCTTCAAAACTGATTCGTTTTAAAGAGCGGTTTCCTTCGACATGTGCACATTACTATTCCATGTTGCATGACCTCTGATATGCTTACCTTTCTTACATGTCGCATACATCATGTTTTGATTATACGCATTGAGATATGTTGTTTCCATGATATTTCTGGATTTGGGAACCGTGGGTATTTCAAAAGAGAATATATAATTGTGTTAAAAACCCGGTTACCCTTGATATGATATTTCGGTGCGTCCACCATGTGTTTTCTCGGTGCTGAGAGCGACATGTGAAACCCGATTCGAGGAGGCGGATGAGGCCGATTGCGGGTACATGGTGGACCCGGTATGGTACCCCGGGGCGAGAACGGTTTCGCTGTGTAGTAGACGGTGAGCCTGGCATAGGGATTACTACCTACTGGTGATTGTATTTGAGCTCGGCGGATATCTGGAGGATACCGACCGGAGTTGAGAGATGGATATGGGCTGACCCGTACTGTCGGGGCCGAGGGCCGATACCGCAGACGGAGCCCCATATGGATGAGGATATGGGCTGACCCGTACTGTCGGGGCCGAGGGCCGATACCGCAGACGGAGCCCTATATGGACGAGGATTTACGTGTCGATGCTAGGCACGGGTTTCATGATGTTTTTCCATGATTTTGTTTATATCCTCATATTTACATACATGTTGTTTATTGTCATTGGGTGACGGGTGGACGGGTTCCACGTTTATTGTCATTGGGTGACGGGTGGACGGGTTCCACGTTTATACAGACTTGATCACATACAGACTGGATTTATATTGATCATACTTCATGCAGACATACCTTATACTGATGACATGTTATTACCTGAGTACTTGGCACTACATACATGTTTAGATGTTACATTGCCAGTTATTACCTGAGTACTTGGCACTACATACATGTTTAGATGTTACATTGCCACTTTATCATTCTTCAGACGTACTCTTGTGGTTTACATTACTGATTGTTTGACCTAGGATTATGTCTTGCATTCGGTTTCTGCTTGTAAATATTTCTATTCACGAGTTAGCAACTCACCCCCGTTGTGCCGTAGTTCTTGCAGGTTTTGCCGTACAGGTTCCTTTGCGGCATTTATGGCACACTGCTTCCTTACGGGTGAATTGCATTTGGCAGGTGGATTCTTTTGCATCAAGAACCACCATTGTACTTGTATTATTCATTGTATCTAGAAATTCCATCAACCAAAACTTGTATTTTGTTTCAGACTCAGACACTAGTGATGTATTATTTCGACCTTAGAGTCGCGCTTAGTAGTGTTACAGTTTTCATGCTTATCTGGGTTTCTTTTGAATTTTGATCCTCGCCATTCGGCGTTGTATAGTATTGCTTGTTGTTTATTTGTCCTTAAAATGGTTTTAGATTTCTGGGCTTTTGGCTTACTTGGATCAGATGGAGTCCTATAGACTTCATATGGTTCAAGGGCCAGTCACGTGCTCTTTCGGGTCGTGACAAAGTTGGTATCAGAGCGCTAGGTTGACCTTGGTTCGAGTCTAAGTTTGACTATGTGGAGCCTAGGGAGTTTATATATATATATACGGAACTTAGGCTTGACCTTACGGAACTTAGACTTAGTCGAGGGGGTATTAGACCCGAACTTTCGTCGCGTAGGATGACCCTTGGTTGATGGAATAGGTGACTAAAGTAGAGTGACATACCGTGGGTATGTTCCGCGGCATACTTACGACACGCCACTCCGCTTAAGGAACCTTAGGATGTACATATTTTCGAGACCAGTGACTCTCTTCATATCCATGATTATACATCCATTTGAGATCCCCGATTCTATTAGTTCATGATCATACCTTCATTGATGTTGTTCCTTCTTATGATCATGTATCCACTCTGGATCTATTGTTCTCTTTCTTGCCATTGATCTGCTCTCTTCGATACTCGATTGAGGTTCCTGTCGCCATGTTTGAGCGCAGTTTGGGCTGCTGCTAGGGTTACGGTCAGGGCGAGCTCGTCTGGTACGAGGGCCGACCATTGTGTTTTCTGGTGACATGGGAACGTCTCGAGTTAGTATTGATGACTGTGACCTCTAGTGGAGGCGAGTGCTTGGTTTTGCACCGGATGATCGGGCCATTGTTAGAGCTGCCAGTTGAGAGAGGACTGTTGATATACAGCATACCTCAGAGATTATGATGTCGCCTACTGTGCAGACAGATGGACCAGCTGTTGCTGAGATTGACAGGATGTCGCTTCCGGAGCTTACGAGCTGAGATTGCCGGAGCTTCCAGGCAGATATGAGACAGATGATAGTTAGTCTACCCGATTTGAGAGACGAAGGTGATTCGTCCGATTTATGCGCCGGAGCGGGCCCAGTTGAGTTGAAGATTTTCAGTGTGGAGAGCTTTACTCAGCTCTAGAGCAGACCGATTCAGAGATGACCGCCAATGTATCGCCTTTCCTGGAGGATTGAGGCGCTGGTCGGCGTACAGGAGAATGAGCCAGTTGTTGCTGCAAATGACGAGATATCGCCCAGATGGTTGGAGCTACTGCAGCATGAGCATATACTTAGAGATATGATGGACGGTCGCTAGTCATCTGAGGATGAATGACTAGGACATGTGGTTCGTTCGTTTACCGATGCGAGGTCATCAGATAGATTGTTTCCAGGTAGAGACGACTTCACGCAGGTTCGTTGAGAGTCGATAGAGACGATCGAATGTCAGAAGCCCATTTTCCAAGTTTAAAGTATACGGAAAGACATGCAGGTGATTCTATGGACCCTCTAGAAGAATGAAACCCTAACTCGACTTAATGACCGTGTAAAAGCCTTTGAACCTTAGGGTTTACGGCAGTTCCGCGGCGCCATTAGTGAGGCTTGGGTTTGCCCTTCTACGGCTGGACCACCGACGCTGTGGCATGTACTCGATACTATTAAACTGTACTCAAGATGTTGATCTCTTGGGGGATTATAAGGCTCTGACGAGTTGATCGAATGATTCGCCATCATTCGGATATCATGTGATGGGATACTTTACTTGGGAGACTCCATATACGAGTATAGCCATTGGAGCACAGTCCATGCAGCCACGATGAGACGAGTCCGAATCAGTCGACATTGAGCAGAGTGAAGAAAAGAGTTCGCAAGAGATTTCGACGAGATGACGTCCCACTCCGCTGACATCAGAGATGTGATACGCACCTAGAGGCGTTGTATATGGATATATCTTCCAGAAAGAGGCGCGATAAGTTTGCAGCCGTTCCGGAATAAGAATTTGCTTCAGCAATGGATGATGACTTCCGGGCAATCCGGCAGGAAGAAGATTTGAGAGAGAAATCTCGACAAGACCTTTCTGGAATACGATACGAGAAGACCTAGACCCAGGGGTGGTCATATTGCTCACACCCAGCAGGCCAGAGTTCGGTATCGTCGACAAGGTAGTTGACCAGGTTCGGATAAAGGACCTTACCCAGATGCGTTACGAATTGATCAAGGACAGACGAGTATTGAGTATCCCTCCGATGGTTGGGACGCGTTCCCGAGGACCTGTTCGGCCAGACATCTTCTACAGAATGATGAAGCTACAGAGTACGCGACTTCGAGTCCGTGCGAGAGACTTCGGATTGACCGTGGCCGAGAACAGTGCAGTGCGTAGATAGCATGGCGTGATGTCATAGTGGACGACGATAGAGACAGGTGGAACCAGAGGTTCGGGCGAGACGCTGACGAGCTATCATTACTTCCCGTCGAGACTAGAGACCTGATATGCTTACAGAGGCGTTGGGATGCGACCAATTTCCGAGAAAATATTGTGCTGAGGACACAGATGTCCATCGAGTGAGAAGAGATTATGCAAGAGAGCCAGCCTTCGTACAGTTCGGCATAGGCAAGATCGGAAGAGACCTTGAGCGGGATTCCTTCCAGGGCATTGCTGCAATGATGTTTGCACCCAGGATCAGATGTGTGATGTGCATTTAGAGAGCCAGAGGCCGACGCCGGTGACATGCTGCTTTACGAGTGGTCGTAAGGATTGACCGGGAGATGACCAGAGAAGTGCCAGAACGGAATCGTCCCCGTTAGCACACCTGACAGGGCCGATGAGCCGATTGACTGCGAGATAGGTAATCCGCAGAAAAGAAAAGGACCCAGAGTCAGAGGACGCCAGACCGTGAGCAAGAGACAAGTAGATATCTTGCGCTGGTAGCATTGGATGCACCGACTCCTTCTCGACCTTGAAGGAGGAACTACCGACGACGGTACTTATGATTTGGTTTTGATATACGATCTTGGTGCACGCCAGATGCACTAAATCGGGATTCTTCGTGCATGTCACATGCACCTGATTTTTGCTGTCAGGCACACACGTTGCCTATGACAGATGTTTCGTGCACACCAGTTGCACCTAAATGTTGTTTTGTACACCTGTATGACACATATATGGATTTTGATTCCGTGCGCACCAGACGCACCGGATGTTCTTATATACATTTTTTGGGGATTGATTTCTTATAGAGCAGTACATTTTTGTGATATTCGCTACGTATTGATGTTTTCGGAACCCCGACAAATTGGATTTTTCTGAAATGTTTTGGTATTTGGGAGTTTAAATTTAAATTCGGGGACCGAATTTATTTAAGGGGGGTAGATTGTAACATTTCCAAATAATAAAATATTATTTTTGGGAATTTTTATAATTTAATATTATTTTATTGAATATTTTAATAATTCGGTATAATTAAATACAAATAAATGTGGAAATTTTCTGGAAAATTATGGAAAATTCTAAAATAGGGTAAATTAGAGAATTATGCCATTTCTAAGTTTAATTGATTAGTTATATGCTAATTTAGTGCTAATCGCGATTAATAATCGCTAATCGGTTTTTTAGCAATTTGTGCAAAACAAGCACATATCATTCTTCTTACACTTGTGCATTTTCTACCATGGTTTCTCATTTGGGTTGACTATTTGAGTGAGAAGGAATTTAGAGAAAAGAAAAGAAATGGAAAAAGAGTTTATATTAAAGAAATTAGTAGTTGGTGAGAGAGAGAGAGGTATGGGCTTCTTTGACTATAGACTTAGCCATTTTCCCTTCAACCTTCACTCATTTTTCTCCCTCTCCCTCTTGTTGCTGCTGCTACTCCTGCTCCACACCTCCCACCCCTCTTCAACTCCTCAAATCACCTCTAAAACAACTCCAAAACCCCACTCTCATTTCATTAAAAGTGTGCACAAGCTCAAGATCTACACATTGGACCAAGGAAGCGAGGATTTTGGCCACTAGGGCAACTCAAGAATTTTCTTGAGTTGCCAAATGAGGTATTTTCTGGATCATTAACTTAGTTTTAGCATTACTTATACCCCATGTTTAGTTTAGAACCGATATTGTTGATTTTGTGGAGTTAAGGAAAACCTAGTTAGGGTTTGAGGAAATTATGAGTTGTAATGTGAAATTGAGCTCAGTAGAGGCTACACCAACACCCTAGAGCATGAATTAAGACCCCAACCTGAGAGTTGAAACCAGAATACGGATTTATGGATACGATATCGGAGAATTTGTGAAATCTGTGATGGTTACTTTGAATCTTCTTTCACCCGAGACACCTGAAAATTATATTGATTGGACAGTGACATGTGCAGATACCTTAGAACTACCACACAAAGCCCTAGCCCCCACTTCCTTTTCCAGGCCACAAATTTAATCTGTTTGGCTTCAATTTGAGGCCTGGGTCCCACCATTTTGTCTCGTGTTTGTTCTGTAGCTCCTACATGTATATTTTAGACCCCTGGTATATATAGATTTGTCTAATTTGACCTAGGGTGAAATCTGGAGCCTATTTCCTTAGTTGCTGTTTGGAATCGTGTTTCCGTATTCCGTATTTCTAATTCTGGAATTGTGTATCCATGTTTTACCTCGACTATTTGGCGTTTATACGACGATGTCGAGGATTTGTTGTTGGTTTTGAAGGCGTGCCCATAGGTTCTAACCTATAGGCCCCTTATCGTATCGTTTTGGGTTTCGTGTGCCGTGTTAGCTTTGATTTGGTTTTAATACGCATATACGATACTTTGATGTGGTGGTACCCCATAAATACTTCGGGACGACAAGCAAGCGCGTGGCGACGTCCACAATTAAAGACGCAAGGTGAGCAGATTATATCTACTGGGGGAAGTCGGGTGGATGGCGTATAGCACCCCCGCAGTCCGTAGTTGATATACTATATATTTATGACAATTTAGTGTGTTGCTTTGTGTTAGGTGTATTAGGGATAGTGTGGGGTTAGAAGTGACTAGTGTAGTTCATAGTCGCGAACCCTAGAATAGATTTACACCTACACGCACCCCCTTGCATATTCACTTCACTTGCATTGTGTTTGATGATATTGGATGACATTGGAGATGAGTCGATGATGTTGGGCTTTGTGCCGCGAGATCGGTGATTTGATGTGATTCGTGTTTGGGATACGATACGTGATCTCTAGCGGGCCTTGGGACGTGTGCTTGCATACGCAGTATTTAGATGGTATCGATTTGTATAAGACTTAGATCAGTACCCCAGATTATTTGTTATGATGTTAAGGATACCTAATATCTGATGAGAGGAATGTGATATTGACCCGTACCCAGCTTTTGGGATGCCGTACGATGATTTACCGTACGAGCCGATATTGATGATAGATCCGCGCTCATGACTTGAGGATGTCATATGATATACTATATCGTACGCGATACTATAGAGGCGGGATCACCGACTATTATATCTATATATCGACTCAGATTTAGGCGGTTTCCATACCCCTCCCGATTGACTTGATACTTGGATCTGTAGTTTGCATAGTAGATGTTAGACTAGACCCGAGTCATTCTTATTTCAAATGGCATAACCGCATGACATATACATTTGGGTGTAGATTCTTTACTGTTACGTTGATTATTGGATTTCCGCATATTCATACTATTCACATTGCCTTGCATATGTTTATTGCTATATTATCATCATGCTGTTAGGACACCGGCACCATTATCGATGATGTGTATGTTCCACGTACACTATTTTGCCGGCTCACACACTTCATCATCGATAATTGCCATGCCACTACACTGTAGTACTGATGCATTCATGATATGATTCTTGCATGGCATATTGTACACTTATACCTGTACACAAACATAGATGATTCTGACTTGATTAGAGATTTGGGAAACCGCAAGATGTTCTTCAAAACTGATTCGTTTTAAAAGAGCGGTTTCCTTCGACATGTGCACATTACTATTCCATGTTGCATAACCTCTGATATGCTTACCTTTCTTACATGTCGCATACATCATATTTTGATTATACGCATTGAGATATGTTGTTTCCATGATATTTCTGGATTTGGGAACCGTGGGTATTTCAAAAGAGAATATATAATTGTTTTAAAAACCCGGTTACCCTTGATATGATATTTCAGTGCGTCCACCATGTGTTTTCTCGGTGCTGAGAGCGACATGTGAAACCCGATTCGAGGAGGCGGATGAGGCCGATTGCGGGTACATGGTGGACCCGGTATGGTACCCCGGGGCGAGAACGGTTTCGCTGTGTAGTAGACGGTGAGCCTGGCAGAGGGATTACTACCTACCGGTGATTGTATTTGAGCTCGGCGGATATCTGGAGGATACCGACCGGAGTTGAGAGATGGATATGGGCTGACCCGTACTGTCGGGGCCGAGGGCCGATACCGCAGACGGAGCCCCATATGGATGAGGATATGGGCTAACCCGTACTGTCGGGGCCGAGGGCCGATACCGCAGACGGAGCCCCATATGGACGAGGATTTACGTGTCGATGCTAGGCACGGGTTTCATGATGTTTTTCCATGATTTTTTTTATATCCTCATATTTACATACATGTTGTTTATTGTCATTGGGTGACGGGTGGATGGGTTCCACGTTTATTGTCATTGGGTGTCGAGTGGACGGGTTCCACGTTTATACAGACTTGATCACATACAGACTGGATTTATATTGATCATACTTCATGCAGACATACCTTATACTGATGACATGTTATTACCTGAGTACTTGGCACTACATACATGTTTAGATGTTACATTGCCAGTTATTACCTGAGTACTTGGCACTACATACATGTTTAGATGTTATATTGCCACTTTATCATTCTTCGACGTACTCTTGTGGTTTACATTACTGATTGTTTGACCTAGGATTATGTCTTGCATTCGGTTTCTGCTTGTAGATATTTCTATTCACGAGTTGGCAACTCACCCCCGTTGTGCCGCAGTTCTTGCAGGTTTTGCCGTACAGGTTCCTTTGCGGCATTTATGGCACACTGCTTCCTTGCGGGTGAATTGCATTTGGCAGGTGGATTTTTTTGCATCAAGAACCACCATTGTACTTGTATTATTCATTGTATCTAGAAATTCCATCAACCAAAACTTGTATTTTGTTTCAGACTCGGACACTAGTGATGTATTATTTCGACCTTAGAGTCGCGCTTAGTAGTGTTACAATTTTCATGCTTATCTGGGTTTCTTTTGAATTTTGATCCTCGCCATTCGGCGCTGTATAGTATTGCTTGTTGTTTATTTATCCTTAAAATGGTTTTAGATTTCTGGGCTTTTGGCTTACTTGGATCAGATGGAGTCCTATACACTTCATATGGTTCAAGGGCCAGTCACGTGCTCTTTCGGGTCGTGACATCGTAGGTGCATTTTCTCCTTAGGAATCGTGAGGATTCCTAAGTGTCTGGTCTCTTATAATTCGTAAGGATCTTACAAGAGTGCTTTCTCCTTATAAGTCGAGAGGACTTACAAGGGCTGTTCACTGTGTAAACATATCCCTAGTCATGGATGGGACTTTGTTAGGGAAATGTTTATTCGCGCCCGTAGATTGTATACAAGGGTCAGCATTGAGCCGCTTGTAGGGCTGCATTGGAGGTTGTGGTGGCTTCTTAAGAGGTTTAGATCCCTTTAGCTTAAGACTTTTGAATCTTATGAGCCGTGAGGGTCTCATAAGAGGGTTCTCCTTACGAGTCGTGAGGATCTCGCAAGTGTAATTTCTCCTTAGGAATCGTGGGGATCCCTAACTATGTTGCTCCCTTGTGAGTCGTAAGGATCTCACGCAGGTGTTTTCTCCTTACAGGGTCGAGAGGACCTTGCAAGTGTCTTTTAACGAGGTTGCGCCCTTTCGGGTTTTCACAAAAACTCGCCGGTAGCCCTGCTGTTTTTACTCACGGAGCCCTTTCGGGTTTTCATCCGTGCCCATTTGCTTATGGACATTCCGTTTTCTTTTTTCTTTTTTTTATTTTATTATTTTTTTTGTGTCAGCCTTGGGATGCAGCAGTCCACAGTAGTTTATCGATGTCTCAATCAACAGCCAGTTTTAGGACATAGTAGTCCATTGTTAGTTTAAGGACGTTTCAGTCCGCAAACCGGCTACTACTTATAGAGTTTAGGCTTAGGAAGATAGAGAGCGGACATAGGCGTCGTCATCTATCATTAACCTAGGCCATGACTCTTTAAGCATAGTATTTTTTTAGGAAGCGACCGTTTATTGGCATGAAAGGTCTTTCACCATGCATGTCCATGAGTAGGTAGGCTCCACCCTGGTAAACTTTGTCTATGATATACGGGCCTTCATAGTTCGGCTCGAATTTCCCCCGTTTGGCACGATCAGGGATCATAGGTCTTTTGACCACTAGCACGAGTTCGCCTTGGCGGAATGTTCTCGGCCTAGTCAATCTCTCATATGAGCGCGTCATCCTTGTTTTATAAGCCTCCAGATTTTGTTGCGCTATGAGCCGGGTTTCATCAAGGGCATCGAGCTCCTCAAGACGAAGGTGAGCATTTTCTTCGTCTGTTAGCTCGTAGTGAACTGCCACTCATAGAGAGGGTAACTCTATCTCGAGAGCGAGTACCGCTTCTGTACCGAATACCAAAGCATACGGCGTTGTGTTTGTAGCTGTTTTGAACGTAGTTCGATACACCCAGAGAGCTTCATGCAGTCTCTCGTGCCAGTTTCTCTTATTTCGAGACACTGTCTTTTTCACGATCTTCGTCAAAGTCTTGTTGAAAGCCTCAGGTAGACCATTAGCTCGGGGATTATAGACTGAAGAGTATCTCCAGTCTATGTTATGCTGTTGTGCGAAGCGACTGATCTTGTGGCTTCTATAGGTCGGCCCGTTATCGGAGATGATCCGTCGCGGAGTTCCAAACCGATAAATAACGTGTGTCTTGAAGAAATGGAGGATATTCTCCGTCTTCACTTCCCTCAGCGGTACTGCTTCTGCCCACTTAGAGAAGTAATCAGTTGTCGCCAAAATGAATCGATGTCCTCTGGACGATGCTGGTTCGATGTGGCCGATTATGTCAGTTCCCCACATCTCAAATGGCCAGCTAGCCACCGTTGGATGCAGTGGATTTGGATGTTGATGGATAAAGTCCCCGTGAATCTGGCACGAGTGGCATTGCTTCGCGTATTCGAGGCAGTCCTGGATCATCGTGGGCCAATAGTAGCCCATCCTTTTGATTTTCAGCTTCATCTTCGGGCCGGTTTGGTGAGAACCGCAGAGTCCATCATGAGTTTCTTGGACGACTCTCTTTGCCTCTTCAGGTCCCAGGCATCTTAGCCACAGAGAGTCAAACGATCTCTTATATAGAGTATCATTGACGAATGCAAAAGAAAGAGCTCGTTTCATGAGCTGATGTTTTGAGGACGCATCTTCAGGCGTTCGACGGGATTTGAAGTAGTCTATAAAGTCTTCTCTCCAATCTTTAGACTTTTCTGGTCTTTTATTTGTAAGGCCGTTTGCTCGGTCTCTCTTTTTTCTTCGGGTGATTCTGGAGATATTTCTGTCGGTGCAAGAACCCGACGGCTCTGCACAATGATCCTCACGTCATCGAGGTCCTTGTCGGCCAATTCCTTAGCAAGCTTGGCTAATGCATCCACCTTGCTATTTTCCGCACGCGGTATGCTTTCCAAAGTCTAGGAAGGAATTTGAATTAGCAGCTGCTGTACTCTCTGGCCGTACTTCACCAACTCTGGCTTGCACGTTTGATAGTCGTCGTTTACTTGACTAACGACCAGTTGGGAGTCTCCGTATATGAGAAGGTTTTCAATTCCCATGTCAATAGCGATCTCGAGACCTGCTATCAAAACTTCATATTCGGCTTCATTGTTTGTCCTCGGCTCTGTTAAGGAGAAGGCAAAGCGCATATCCCTCCCTGTGGAGTAACGAAGATGAGGCTTACCCCTGATTTGATTATGGGGGTGCTTTGTTTGCGCTTTTTCATGAAAGATGCTCCATCGAAGTAAAGTTCCCACTGGGTATCATTATCTCTTCTCTCTTCATCGATCGTGTTAAACACGTGCTCGTCTGGCAATTCGCAGTTCAAAGGAGATTCGGCAGGTGTCGGATGCTCAGCGAAGAAGTCGGCGATGGCCTGGCCTTTCACTGCCTTGAGGGGTCGATAAGCTATCGAGAACTCCATCAAAAGCAGAGCCCATTTAGCGAGTCGTCCTGTTAATATAGCCTTTGACATTAAATATTTGAGAGGATCCACCTTGGATATGAGATGGACCTCATGTACCAACGCATAGTGTCTGAGCTTCGTTATCGCGAAGATCAACGCCAGGCAGTGTTTTTCAATGGGGGAGCAATTGTTTTCTGCCCCCAGGAGAACTCGACTCAGATAATAAAGGGCTCTCTCTTTCCCTTGGTCGTTCTCTTATGCCCACAGCGTGCCTAAGGAACCTTCGAGGGCGATTGTATACAAGACGAGAGGTTTTCCATTAACGGAAGCATCCAATACAGGCGGATTCTGCAAATATTGCTTGATTTCGTCCAGTGCGCTTTGGCATTTGCGATCCCAAATGAATGGGGTTCCATTCTTCATTAGGTGACTGTAAGGATGGCACTTACCTGAGAGATTGGCTATAAATCGCCGGATATACGCGAGCTTTCCTTGGAGAGACCGCAGCTGTTTGAGAGTTCTTGGCGGGCTCATTTCCATAATCGCCTTGATCTTTGACGGATCTATCTCGATGCCTCGGTGTCGGAAGATGAATCCTAGGAATTTGCCCGAGGAAACTCCAAACGCGCATTTGAGAGGGTTCATCTTCAAGTTGTATTTCCGAAGGCGCTGAAACACGATCTTCAGATACTCTAAATGTTCCTCGTATGATTTTCTTTTAACCACGAGGTCGTCGATATAGCATTCGACGATTTCATGTATTAGTTCATCAAAAATCTTCGTCATTGCCCTCTGATAGGTAGCACTGGCGTTCTTTAGACCGAACGGCATCACCTTATAACAGAATATGCCCAAAGGGGTCCGGAAAGTGGTATGCTTCTGGTCTTCGGGATGCATCTTTATCTGATTGTATCCTGATGAGCCGTCCATGAAGGAGAAGACTTCGTGAGTGGATGTGTTATCTATCATCAGCTCGATGACTGGTACTGGGAAGTCGTCCTTCGGGCAGGTTTTATTGAGATCCCGAAAGTCCACACATATGCGCACCGTCCCATTTTTCTTCATCACCGGGGCGATGTTGGCGATCCAGTCAGGGTATTGAACCTCTTGGATGAAGCCGGAGTCGATTAGCTTCTTGACCTCGGCATTGATGCTCATTTCAAGCTCGAGCCGCATTCTTCTCGGCGCTTGTTTGATCGGTTTGACGTCTGGAGAAATCGCCAATCTGTGGACAGCAATCTCTGGATCGAGTCCCGGCATCTCTGAATAGTTCCATGCAAAGCAATTTCTATGCTGCATGAGCACGTCCTTTAGCGTAGCCACCCTTTCTTCAGACAACAGCTCACTGACGAACGTCGGCCGTGGGTCACTTGTCGTCCCCAAATCAATTTTCTTAAGGTTATCTGCGGTAGTATGTATTCCATCTTCCAGCTCTTTTGGCGCTGGTGGAAACTCTGAGATTACCTCGTCATCGTCATTTTCGAAGCACCAGGGGAGGTCATCCGTATTCTCAGGCTCTTCTTCTGACAGCGTTATCACATGGCAGGTACGAGATCGTTTCCAAGATCGATGTTGATCTGGTTCTACTCTCATTATACACGTCGCTTTTGGTTCATGCTTCTGTGGCGGGTTTACCTTCCAGCTGCTGGATAGAGCGAACCTGCCTTGTTGATATTGGTCTTCGACCTAGTTCTTGAAGGTGAAACAGTCTTCGAGAGGATGTCCTATTGCCCGATGATAGGAGCAATAGTCTGGGTAAGAGACCTCGTTCGCTTGCTCGGGGTGCTTGGACTCCGGTAGTGTCATCATCTGATGCTTTACGATGAGATTGAATATTTTCTTTGTCTTATCTTGGGGAAAAGAATATTCTCGACTCATCTTATTTATAAGGAACGGATCTCGGCTGCTCGACCCTTGCTTGTGTGGCTTCTTAGACCTGCTGGGCTGCTGTCGAACGTTCTTTCCGTCCTTTGGTTTATTATTGCCTCTGCGCCGGGTCTTCTGTATGACGGGCTGGCGACAAGGAGCATTGTCATTCTCCATGGTTTGCTGAAGGAAGCGTTGCATCCTGGCTTTCTCGTAAATGGTCATTTCACGGGTATGGTCATCCCGGACCTTTTCCCCCGCTTCCCTTCTTAGCTTGTCCATCCGTTCTTCAAACGACAGACTCGGCATTTTGATGGCGAGACCTCGTTTTTGTTCAGGGTCAGCATCTTCTAACAGGGTGTCTCCTTTTTCATCGAAGTCATGTATGACGTAGGTACCATGGACTCGTTCCCGTTTCTTGGATTGGACATATCCAAGCCCGACCATTTCCATTTTCCCATTGGGCAACTTTCGCTGAGTTCCGGGGACGTCCCAAATCCTGTTGTAGAATCGAGCTTGTCGAGTAGTCTGTCTGAAGGGTATCCCTTGGCTCTTCAATAGCCTTTTCAAGCCTTCTGTGTAATATCTAGGCAGACGGATGGGCTGGAGCCTGTCGAGCGTAGGATCGGCGTCATGCCAGATTTCTTTCTCCACTTTGATTTCCCCGGATCGATAGAATAGGATCACCTTTTCATCTCTTCGCCTGGGAGGGACGTAGAATGTTTACAGTTCCTGCACACTGTAGGTTTCAAGTGCGTTGAGATCGTTGTAATGCTCCCATGAAACCATGGCAACTTGCAAACTTTGATCTTCATTAGCGAAGGCTTGTATTGATGGCCGGGCAGAGAATATGGCATTGACCTCATCTTCCGAGTCACTGCCAAAGATCAACATAGGAGTGGACGGTCCCGGCTTGTTGCACTGGGACGGACCTGAATAAACTATTTCTTCCTCCTCCTCGGTATCACTCCCGAAGACCGGAATAGTAGTGATGGCTTTGTTCTTCGGTCTGTGACATCTTTCTGTGTCCTCAAAATCTGGTAAGAAGTATTTTGCATCTTCGTATTTTCGGACTTCGTTCACGGAGAATGGGTTCAGCTCTCCTGTTACGGTATACTCGAGACCATCCTTGAAATACTTCATACACTGATGTTGTGTAGAAGGGATAATGTTGTGCTCGTATAACCAAGGCCTGCCGAGCAAAGCATCGTAGCATGTCTTGGCGTCAATGACATGAAACTTAATGTCCGTGATGAGCAGCCCAAAGCACAGCGTCAGTATTACAGACCCAAGTGTCCGTGATGACTGGGAGTCAAATCCGGAAATGGTGATTTTATCACGAGCGAGGTGTTGATTGCTCATGCAGATTTCCTTCCACACTCTCACGTTGAGGAGATTGACAGAAGACCCATTGTCAACTAGGATTTTGCCTATCTTGATGTCATGACAGTATCCGGAGACATATAGGGGACGGTTATGCTCACACGTCCCGAGGAGGAGGTCTTCATCGCCGAAGGTGATATCGGCTGTGTGCACTTCTTCCAGCTCGTCTTTCATCTTTTCTTCGGCGAGGAAAGCTTGGAATTGCTCTGGCTCTTGTAGTGCTTTGATCAATGTATCTCTCGCCTCTTTGGATAGCAGAAGGGCGTCAAGAATGCTTAACTGCGAAGGTAGCTTTCTCAGGTGTGCCAAAACGTTGTAGTCCACCTTACTTTTCTTTGGCGGGTCTTTGGCTGTCAGCTCTTTGAGGGCTTGGTCATCAAGGATGATATCATCCGGGACTTTTTCTTTCTCCTTATCCTTTTTATTGGATCCCTTATTTGCAGGCCCGAGATTCTTTTCAGGTAACGTGCGATTGCGTAGCTGAATGTTCTCACAGGTCTTCGGTTCTTCTTCTTTTCCCGAGGTGGATTCTTTAAAGAGAGGGCCAAGAGTCATTTCTTCATCAGAGTCGCTCCCGAAGGTGAGGACTTGCGATCCCCCAGTGTCGACCATGTGACAGTTGCCGGTAGTTCTTTTACGCTCCTTGGTCGTATTTCTTTGCTCCCGACGAGTTTTGCGTTTCATCCGCTTGAAATGTTACCGGTGGGCAATATATCCCTGCCACCATCTTTTAAAAGCGTTGCACTCTTCGGTGGGGTGCGCAATCTTTCGATGATATAAGCAGTAGCTAGGATGCATTTCCGCTTCACCAAGAGTGTTTCCTTCGAAGGGTGGCAGCTTCATTCCCATCGATATGGTTTTGGCGAACCTCTTCCTCGTCTTGAACCTACTTTTATTTGCGGCGGATGTACTTTGATCTGGCGGGGGTGTTTCAACCCTTTCGTCCAGTCTCCGACGTTTGGCTTTTTCAAAAATGGCCATCTCACACTCTCGAGCAGCTTTGCTTTTAAGAAGAGCTTCGTCTAGGAATGCATCAATCATTTCGTCTGATGGCCCTAGAAGTTCCAGCTTAGGATCTGCCTCCAGTTTCTCTATGTAAGGAGCTTCTTCATCGTCTATCGACGATTGAGAGGTCACATGGCAACTTGCCACATAATCTTCAGATTCATCCGACGAGTCTTCTCCATTGTCATCATCTTCGTCCTCAAGGACACGGCTGAGGAATTCTTAGAGTGTGACTGGAGTCCGCGCTTTTTGATTGTATTCTTCCAACGCGTCAATCTATTTTTGCAAGTCCGTGCGCTTGTCACTAGGCTTCACGGGCTTTTTGGTCTTCTTGTTCTTCTTCGAAGACTTTGACGGCTGGGTGTGAGCGCTTTGGCTATCACCACCAATCTTTGGAGTTGGACGCGGTTTCAGCATTCCCTCGATGATCTCAGGTTCCAGTGGATTCTTCCACCTGATCGCCGGGCATTTTTGGAGATCGTTCAGCATTCTTTTAGTTTTGGTTGAAAGAGCGACTTCCCATGGAGCTTCTTCTATGAAAGAGCATGATGCCCCCGTTGTGTCCGTCTTCTTGGGAGCGTGTGGCTGTGGTGGGTTCACCTTCCAATTCTCGGACAGCGTAAACTTGCCCTGTTGGTATTGGTCTTCGATCCAGCCATTAAAGACGAAGCAATCCTCAATTGGATGGCTTACTGTTTGATGGTAAAGGCAATAATTGGGACTATTAGCCTCGCCGGATTGCAACGGTCATTTTGAATTCGGCAGATTGATGAGCCTGTTGCGCACCGCTAGCTCGAACAATCTTTTCGTCTTGTCCCGGGGAAATAAATAAGGGCGCTTCATTTTCTCATTATAGAATTGCTGCCTTTCGTCTAGGCGATCAGTTAGTTTTGGACCACTGGGCTGCTGTTGAGTATTCGCAACGAATGTCGCCTTCCCTTTACTCTTTTCGTTCCGCGGCTCCGACTTTGGAGGAGACGGTCTATGACCCATCTGGTCCATTTGGGCCAGTTTGTCGATCAAGGCCTGGAACGTGGTCGGCTTGAAGAACATCATGAATTGGGAAATAGTTGCCTGAGGGTCCAGAGTGCCCACGAACATGCCCACTGCCGGTGCTTCCTCGATGCGCTGCTCACATTTTGACCATAAATTTCGCCACCGTATTGCGTATTGTATCCAAGTTTCGCCTGGCTTCACCCTAGCGTTAATTAATGCGGTAATCGGGGTACGCTCGCTAGCGCTCGCGAATCTCTGCGTAAACAGCAGTTCCATCTCCGCAAATGTCTTGACAGAGTCGTTTGGAAGTTCAGAATACCAATCGAATGCCGTCTCCGACAAGCTACCAACAAACTGGCGGAGCAGAAGTTTATCGTCACCCCCGTTGTTTCCACACAGGGCTCTGAATTGAGCGGCATGCTGATGTGGATTCCCCGTCCCCTTATATACATGAAATTTAGGGATCGTATATCCCGGCGGGTACTTTATTTGGTCATACCAGCCTGGATATGGTCGTCCAATTTTAACAATTTGGCCAGCCGCTTCATTCACCTGGTGAGCTCGTATTTGCTGAGCGATGTAGTCATCCAAAGCGGCCTTGGAGATGGTTTCCTCTTTGGCTGCTGACAGAGCCGGAGGAGGGTTCGATGTCTCCCCTTTGTCGTCTTCAATGATGATCGGGGGGTCTTCAGCTGGAGGTTCCGGCTGTAATATCATTCCAGCCATGTCTTGGAACAAAAGAGCCATTCATTTTATATTGGCGGCCTGCTCTGCAGCCTCTTTTTCTTTCCTCTCGAGCATTCTTCGGAGGAACTCGGTATCAGTTTCTTGTTCTCGACGCTGCTCTGAGGTCTCTGGATTTTCTTTTGGCCCGGTGAGTGCGGCCATTGCTGTCAGCATCTCCTGAAGTTTCTGCTGCTGTTGTTCCTGAGCCTTCGTTATCGATCGAGTAAGCAGTCGATGACCCGTAGAAGCACGGCTTTCTTCTTTTCCGGAAGCCATATAAACGGTGTGTATTACCATGCCCCCAGACTTGGGGCGTTTAGATTCAGCGTCTTTGCGGTTTGTCGCATTCGCGGGGGCTTTCTCTGGCCTCCTTCTCTTGTGAGTAGTTGAAGTGGAGGGAGCCGTTGCAGCGGGCACCCAAACGGCTGTCGCCTTTTGTGGCTTGACAGGATGGTTTTCTTCTTGTCGGGCTTTAAGCTTCTTTGATCGGCGAGAGTAGTTCTGGTCAATTACCGATTCCTGGACTTGTCGCCAGACTTTATAAATTTTGGAGGACAGCCGCTGAGGGGGCTGCTCCGGCTTCTTTTCTGTGGTAATCTCTATAAATGGAGGAGATCTCTTTAGCACGGCAGTCGGAGAGTTCTTGCGAACCCTCCTAAGCGGTTCAAAGCTGTTCCCTGTTGGAACAACATTGATTTCCACCATGGGGGCTGGCGGAGTTAGTCCAGAAGGGGAGATGTCCCCAGCCTTCCTTACTCGG
The DNA here is from genome assembly GCA_030015575.1 of Agapanthus africanus. Classification (NCBI taxonomy): domain Eukaryota; kingdom Viridiplantae; phylum Streptophyta; class Magnoliopsida; order Asparagales; family Amaryllidaceae; genus Agapanthus; species Agapanthus africanus. The sequence continues at coordinate 91,502,126 of JASDDO010000028.1, read as the reverse complement.
TGCCAGTGGCGACGTCGAGCATGTCATGCGGATGGGATTGTCTTAGCTGTAGGGGTGACTTCGTCATGCTCCCTGTGTTGGCGAAGGGTCGTCGCCGGTGTCAGCCTCTTAAAGACCGATGTCCGTTGAAAAGCAACGTCCAATTTGTCAAAGACATACCTCTGAGCAGGGGAAGCAGCTTTGGGGACTTCGCCTGGAGCAGGAGCCGAAATGGCCAACCTTGTGAAAACTGACTTCTTGGCAGAAGAAGCCTCTGCGATGATTTCGTCCGCTTGAGTCGGGATGGCTATCCGTTTTGGAATGGCTGTTTCAGGTATTGCGGGCTTGTTAGCATTCTGGCCCAGTCTGTTGAAAACTGAGGCATTAGACTTGGGCGACCCGTTGAGAGGGGCCACGGAAGTGGTAAGTCGATCAAAGACCGACTTTTTTGGGGCTTCTTGCGGCAGCATCGGGGTATTAAAGCTCATGGGTGGGATCATAGTCCCAAAGAACAGCCCAGTGGTGGCCTGAGTTGCTTGGTCCACCGGCATCGTGAACAGGGAGGCCACATAGGGCTCGTAAGTCACTCCTCCGGACGGGACGGAGCGAGAGTTGCAGTTGCAGCCGGAGCATTTTATGCAGGTAGGAGCCATTAATCCTTCGTCTTCTGCACAGAGCAAGACACCAAATCTTAGTACCTTGAATCCAAGGGCAACTATATCAAACCGCGATTCGTTCGCGAACACGACACACGAAGTGTGGAGTGGAAAGAGAAAGAGGTACCACCGGGCGTGCCAGAATCTGTTCCCCGCCGAAACACGGAGACGCGACCGCGTAGGTCTGTCTTGCCTGAATTTCGGGGCAAATGCTAATTGGTGCTATCCATCCACCTCTCCGAAGATGCCAAGTTGATTTACGACACCGTGTATCGAAGGTTTAAAAAGATGCGGCCGATGTAGCAGACTTCGTCAGATTCCCCCTCATTTGAGGGGGTTTTGATTGTGGGGACGCTCTTCCCTGCAGGCACAAGCCCTTGCAGTTAATTACGCTACCGCATCGCGGTAACCACTTTCTCCTTCTCCAGATGGTCACTTCGTGTCGTGGGTGTTTGTTTTGTTTTTGATTGCCCGTGGATTGTATACGGAGACTAATTTATGTTGTCGCCCGTAAGGCGTGGATTAGTCCAAATCCGTATGTTTCTTAGATTTGTGTTTGGGGGTTGGGTTTAAGGATACGTTAGTCTCATTTGAGACTAAGATCAACTTAAATATTTGTTAAGGATACGTTAGTCTAATTTTTAGACTAAGATCAACTTAACGGGATCGTTTAGATCCAACAAAAGAGCATTTGGGCTCTATTGTTTAGTTTAGAGACATTGTGGTCGATTACCAGTTTTAAGGACATGGTGGTCCAATGTTAGTTTAAGGACATCTCGGTCCGAGGTTAAGGACATCATAGTCCGTGGGTTTAAAGGGACCCCACAGTCCGAGATTAAGGACATCATAGTCCATGAGTTTAAGGACCCCACAGTCCAGTTTAAAGACGTCATAGTCTGTGAAATGTGTGGTTGTCGGGACCCGTCACCTCTCTGAAGACGTTGAAGGATTACAACGACAAATATCAAAGGAGTTCAGAGATGTACCCTTGAACCAAAGTTGATTGGGAGATCTATAGTCCAATTTGGAACTAAGATCAATTAATTAGATTGTGAGCACATTGGCTCAGTTAAATATGAATTGAGGACTTATGGCCAATTTGGGCTAAGTCCAATTAAGTTTGAAATGTTGGCCCTTTGTTGAACCATTAAACATTTGTCTGGGTTCAGCCCCTCATTATTTAGCAATGCTAAACAAGAGTTTGAGGGCTCTGATAACATTTTTGTCTTTGGCTGAGTATTAAACATTGTAGCTCTGGATTTTAAAGTTCATTTGAAGGGGAGATTTGCCTCTGGAAAACTTAGCCATTTTGGGCTAAGCTGGCTTTGAAAATAGTGTTAAACACTAGAGGACATCTGGCGGTCACGTGTCCTCACGTGATATATTTAAAACAGTGTTAAACACTGGAGACAAAATGCTCAAAATAGTGTTAAACACTAGAAAGGAAGGGGTCGCGTGGGATCAAGTGAGGCGCCCAAAGGTGGGGCCAGACCTCCTTTATTTTGTTCTCAGAATATTCAGGTAAGTGTTAAACGCTTTTAGTTTTCACGGCCATCACGTGTAGGCACGTGATAGGTACTCATGCATTGATTTATAAGAGTGTTTATTAGGGGTCACGTGAAGACACGTGAGAACGCCCAAAGCCAGTACTGCTTTTGCTTTTGTTCCCTTTGTTTTGGAAGTCACGTGGGAGCACGTGAGGCATTGCCTCCAAGCTTTTTTCCTTCTCATTTTGGGGAGTCTTTTTAAGGGTCATGTGGGAACACGTGACCTAGTTTTGTTTTCTCTTTTCTGCTTATTGAGAATGGGGGTCACGTGTCACCACGTGACCAATTTCTTTACGTGCATGGAGAGCTTGAAGTCTCTTGTTTTAAGAATTAAATTCTCTGTAGGGTTAAACCCTAGTTCTGTTTTGGAGGAATTAAATTCCTATGAATTTGAGAGAATTAAATTCTCATATAGGGTTAAACCTTAATTTTATTTGGGAGGAATTAAATTCCTATGAATTTGGAAGAATTAAATTCTCATATAGGGTTAAACTCTAGTTTTATTTGGGAGGAATTAAATTCCTGTGAATTTGGGAGAATTAAATTCTCTAAACTCAATTCTCCCTCTAAGTTTTGGATCTGCATGGCAGAATCTCCCCGATGAGAATTAAATTTTCAACCTGTAGGGAGATTTGCTTCTGCAAATCTTCAACCAGAGGAAGAACTAAGTTCTTTTTCAGAAGAGTTAAACTCTTAGATTGAGAATTAAATTCTCTTTTTGTTTTATGGAGCTTAGATCTCTTTCCCCTTTTTCGTCTAGGGTTTTTTTTCTTGAGAATTAAATTCTCCTCTCTTTTCTCTATGCTGTCTTTTTTTTCTCCAAAAAATCAAAATTCCAAGATCCAGAAAATCCTCCTCTTCTCTCCTCTTCTTGGCTCCTATTTATAGGAGAAGGAAAAGAATCAATTTCTTTAGTGAATTTTTCATTGAAAGATTTTGGTTGTTTTTGTAACTAACATGATCTTTTAGATCACTCAGTGAATTTTATTCACCATTCGATTTTTAATCCAAAAGATATTCTGTCTGTTATTCTTGGTGAATTTCAGGGAAATCTTTCCTTTCCTTGTATAAAATCTTTCCATAAATTGGTGATTTTTAATCACCATTGGATTTTTAATCCAACGGTGCTCCATTTTACAGAGCACCATCTTTTTTGTTTGGAAAGATTTAAAGAAGTATTTTCCTAGTTGGGGTCTTTGATTTCCCTTAATTAGAATTTAATTCTATTAGTTCAGAAGGATTAAAAGCCTATCACGTGTTGGCATCCCAATGTTTGATAATTTAAATAGAATTTAATTCTATTAATTAAAGAGCTTATGAACCCATCGCGTGTTCACACGTGACTCCCTAATTAAGCATTTAACCAGAATTTAATTCTGTTGTTTTTAAAGAACTAAGGAATCATCACGTGTCAGCACGTGACCCTTGGTCACGTGTGAGCACGTGATGTCCTATTGGGATTTTTCCTTGTTATTTTATTATACTTTATCAATCCTTTTCAGTGGGTTTAAAGGTCCATCTCGTGTGGGCACGTGACTCCATTAATTGATTGTTTGATTAGAATTTAATTCTATCAAGACAGAATCCCAGGAAACCATCACGTGTCAGCACGTGACCCTTGGTCACGTGTGAGCACGTAACACCCCATTGGGGTATTTCCTTAGTGTCTTATTATATTTTTTAATCCTTTTTGGTGGGTTTCAAAGGCCCATCACGTGATGGCACGTGACTCCACTAATAGCCTGCTTTGTTATAATTTAATTCTATAAAACAGAGTTCCAGGAACCCATCACGTGTCAGCACGTGACCTTTGGTCAGGTGTCAGCACGTGATACCCCATTGGGGAATTTCCTGATATTTTATCACGGAAGAAGGAGTCCATCTTACCCCGAAGACTATGGTAACATGTAGTAAAATGCCCCGTCAAAACCAACGGGACAACGGCATGAGAGTTCATATAGATGTCTTTTAGTGACCATCCCGTGCCACGTTAATATATTCCGTACCAATCTACCCCGTTAACCCCGTAAAATATTGTATAGATTATATTTACAAGTCTTGCCGAAACCATGGATACAAGTTGTTCAAGTAGTATGGTTCAGGATGTAATCTTGTAGTCATGTCAAGTTATAGACATGGTTCGGTCAAGTCAAGTCATGCATTCAGATTTGATATTGAAGTTTGAATTCAGGTAATTAGGTTCATGTTCAAGTATACATGTTAGATTTGGATTCATGTTTGAATTGGATTCTGATTTGGATTTGGATTCAGGTTTAGATTAGACTCAGACTTGAGTCAGACACTTATAATTGATTTAGATCCTGAATTAGGTTCGGGAATTATCGGTAACTGCTGCACATGGATGGCATGATTTGTGTTTTTTTTCCAAGATAATTACCATTGATAACTCCGTTAAGTTTTCTACCTTAAACAGGCAAGCACTCACTTTCTCCGGCTTCCTGGGGTTCAAGAGAATTGATCTCACTTAAACCTATATTTACTAAAATCCTTAAATATTGTTTTATATAACTCGGGGGGGTTTATGAAAAATATTTTTAATATAATTTCAAAATAATCTCGAGAAGTTATTTATATTTTTAGGTTTTCATGGATGTGAATTTTAGAGATTTGAGATATTTTAGTGATAATAGCTTAGCTTGGAAAGTTCATGGTATTTTATTGTAAAACTTGACTTTTGTGGATATCTTGATGGTATTTTGGTGAAACTTGGAATTCTTTTATAAAAAAATGTAAGACTATTATATTTTGAAAATAGATAGATTTGTAATTTTTTTATATACTTATTAAAAATTAAATTTTTATTTAAGTAGAAAATTGTGTTTTTCTTAAAAATCGTATTAAAAACCTTTCGAGACCGAATGCTTACCTCGTGAATTTTCCTAAAGGTATGTGTAAGCAAAACAAATAAAGATGATATACAAACTTCATGGTATTTTGATGTAAATGTTAATTTAAAGTTATTTTGCATGATGTTTTTGATTAAAAGTTGGTTCTAAGTATTGGTTTTATTATTACAAATATGGTCTAAAAATATGGATGAGCAATGCTTAAGAAAAAGTGGAATATCTAGGGTTTAGAAAAATATGTCGGTATTAACTCCACTTACCGACATATGTTTTGAAAAGGGGTTTTCAAAAAAAGAAGAAGAGGGATTGGGAGGGACTTACTAGATATTTTGGTTAAGAGAAGGTAGAAGAAGAATGGGTTGTCGTCGCGGCGTCGCGGAATCGCCGGAATTTGCTTCGATCCTTGTCCGAACTTGATCGCTTGCTAACTCCTTTTCTACTCTACATGTACTTAAGAAATTTTGAGAGTTTTGGCTATAATTTTCAGAATGATGAAGGGCTAGGGAATGGGGTAGTATTTATAGTATGGAATTAGGGTTTTGGAATTAAAAGGGTGAATTAAAATGCATTAAAATGATGATAAATGGAGAATTGAAAGGTCTCTGTTTGATTGCAGATCAATCAAACAGTGCAGGGGAGTTAGGGGTAGGAGAAAGGGTTTGTTTGCAAAGCCCGGGCCTCATTGGGCTCGGGGGGACCGTCGGTGCCGACCCTAGGGAGGATCTCGTCAATCGATTTGGTGAATGGGGCCGGTGGATTGATGCCACATGTACATCCCTCTGTCAACTCCATTTTGTACATGTTTGATTTCTTCAGACTTTTCATTTTTATCTGCATTGCACGTGTAAACTTTTGGGCTTCCAAAAGGTTAGAAATAAATCAGAAAAAATAAATGTGTCTGATGAGATTCGAACACAGGGGCTACGTCACAGCTGTGCAAGGCTTTACCAGTAAGCTGCAAGTTGTTTCTTGCTGTTTCTAAACAAAATTTACTTATAAGTTGTACTCAGACTTGTAAATTCCTTTCTGTACTTTAAACTGAAAAATTTTGTACAGTAAATTCAGAGTGTTACATTCTACCCTCCTTATAAAAATTTCATCCTCGAAATTTACATTATATAAGGACTAATTTACAAATAGGTAAGGGTATCTTTCAAGCAAGTCTTCTTCTCGTTCCCAAGTTGATTCTCCTGGCGAATCTTTTCTCCACATTACTCGGACCAAGTTTGCTTCCTTGTTTCGTAATGTCTTTACCTTTTTATCCAGGATTTCAACGGGTTGTTGCTCGCAGGTTAGGTCCGTCTGTACAGTGAGCTCGGGGTGACCAAGGATGCGGCTGGGGTCACTCACGTATCTTCGAAACTAGGATATATGGAACACGTTGTGCACTCCTTCCAATGAGGGTGGTAGTGCCAAACGGTATGCCACTTCTCTGACTCGTTCGAGTATGTCGAACGGTCCTATGTATCTTAGACTGAGCTTACCCCTCCTTCCAAAGTGGATCACTCCCTGGTTTGGAGAGATCTTTAAGAAAACATGATCTCCAGGTTGAAACTCCAGATGTCGCCGCTTTGCATCTACCCAATGTTTCTGTCTGTCTTAGGCTATGCACATTCTTTCCCTGATCGTGTAAACTACGTCTACAGTTGTCAAGATCATCTCTGGTCCAAGGAGTTCACGATCTCCGATGTCGTCTCAACTTAGTGGTGATCGACACTTCCTTCCGTAGAGTGTTCCGAATGGTGTTATTCCAATACTCGCCTGATAGCTGTTGTTGTATGAAAACTCCACAAGGTGTAGCTGATCTTTCCACGAACCTCAAAGTCTAACATACAAGCTCTTAGTATGTTTTATAGAATCTGAATTGTTCGCTCGGATTGTCCGTCTGTTTATGAATGGTAAGCCGTGCTGAAGTTCAGACTCGTTCCCAGGCTAGCTTGCAGACTCTGCCAAAACTGTGATCAGAATCTGGTATCATGATCGGAGATGATGCAAACTGGTACTCCATCTAATCTTACAATCTCCTGCATGATTTAATGGGTATCAATTTAGTGCATTTTGAAGAGTTAAATCTTACTTTAGATTCATGCTCACCGCCATGTACTTCTTTGTTAATGTCTCGGTAGATTGGCCAACTCAAAATGGAATAAAGTGAGCCGACTTGGTGAGTCGATCCACAATAACCTATACTACGTTGTTACCCTTCGTGCTACAAGGAAGAGCAGTCACGAAGTCCATGGTAATGTGCTGCCATTTTCATTCTTGGATTGGTAACGGCTGAAGTAGACTAGCAGTTCTGTGATGCTCAGCCTTTACTTGCTGACACACCAAATACTTGGCTATGCTTCTGGCTACATCACGCTTCATTCCATGCCATCAGTAGTGTTGCCGTAGATCCTTGTACATCTTTGTACCACTGAGGTGTACAGAATAAGGAGAGCTGTGAAATTCTTTTATCAACTCTTCTCGAACTGGACCGTGTGGCACACACAATCGACTTCCATATCTAAAGGATCCATCTTCATGGATGATGAAGTCAGTTCGAAGTCCACTTTCTACTTATTCTTGGATCTTTTGTAGCTTGGCATCATTAGCTTGAGCTGCCTTGATCTGATTGACAAAAGCAGACTGGACTTGTAAGTTCATCACATACGAAGTGTTACCTGGCATAACTACTTCGATCTCCATCCAGTGCAATTCTTTCTGTAACTTCCATTGAGCGGTGAGTTCCATTGCTAATGGCTGGCAACTAAGTGTATCAGGAACTACATTCACCTTCCCAGGATGATACTGTAGGTTGCTGTTGAAGTCCGTCATGAGTTCTAGCCATCTTCTCTGCCGCATATTTAATTCCTTCTTAGTAAATACATACTTCAGACTCTTGTGGTCAGTGTATATATCCACTCGTTCTCCCAAAAGATAATGGCGCCAAATCTTAAGTGCAAAGATAACGGCTGCCAACTCCAGATCATGTGTTGGATAGTTGCCCTCATGAACTTTCAGCTGTCTTGATGCAAAAGCTACAACTTTTCCATGCTGGTGTATAATACATCCTAATCCCTTACCAGAAGCATCACAATATACAACGAAACCTTCAGATTGATCCAGTATTACGAGAATAGGAGCAGAAGTTAACCTTGACTTGAGTTCTACAAAAGCATTTTCATATGTTTCTGACTACATGAAAGCTTCATCCTTACGTTTGAGCTTGGTCAGGGGTGCTGCAATCTTTGAGAAGCTTTCAATGAATCATCGGTAGTATCCTGCTAATCCCAAAAAACTTCGAATATCCTTCACCATATTTGGTGTCGGCCTTTCGCTGACAGCTGACACCTTAGCTGGATCTACTGAGATTTCTTCACCTGAAACGATATGTCCGAGAAATCCAACTTGATCTAGCAAAAATTTACACTTACTGTACTTAGAATAGAGCTGATGTTGTCGCAATGTCTCCGGGACAATCCGTAAGTGCGTGGCGTGTTCTTTCCGATTCTTTGAATACACCAGGATGTCGTCGATGAAGATGACAACCAACCTGTCTAAGTACTCTCGGAAAACTTGGTTCATCAGATTCATAAAGATAGCAGGTGCATTGGTCACTCCAAATGGAATCATGAGATATTCGTAATGACCATAGCGAGTCCTGAACGCCGTCTTCGGAATATCAGACTCTTTGACCTTCGCCTGATGATAACCTGAACGAAGATCTAGCTTCGAAAATACACAAGACCTACTTAGCTGATCGAAAAGATCATCGATGTACGGTAGTGGATACTTGTTCTTGATCGTCACTTCATTCAGAGCTCGATAATCTACACACATTCTGTATGAACCTTCTTTCTTCTTCACGAGCAAAACTGGAGATCCTCAACTTGAAGTGCTGGGACGAATCCAACCTTTCTTCAGGAGTTCGTCCAACTGAATGCGGATCTCCTCCAATCCCTCAGGACTTAACCAATACGAAGCTTTGATTACCGGTTGCGCACCAGGTACTAAATCAATGCTGAATTCAAGAGCTCGATCGGGAGGCAAACCTGTTATATCTTCAGGGAACACATCCTCGAACTCCCGAACTACTTCTGGCTTTTCTTCTTCTGCCGGGAGGGAAAACACTTCTGCATCGTTCGGTTTAGCACGGAAGATTCCTGACTCCAAAGTTCTATCTCCGCTCTTGAATTAGAAGACTGGGTGATCTGGTATCTCAAATACCACCCTCCTTTGACGGCAATCAATCATAGCATAGAAAACTCCCAGCCAGTCCATTTCCAACACAACATTGAAGTTTGGGATGTCCAGTACTTTGAAATTCGCGTAGAATTCTCATCCGCAAACTACAAATGGACACTGATCAAATCCCTTGGTTGCCTTCAATACTCCATCCCCGGAACTGACATTCCAACTTGAAATGAGTGGCTTCACGGGAATCGCATGCGTTCTCACGAATCGTTGCGACATGAAGCAATGTGACGCTTCAGTGTCGAACAGTGAGAATGCAAGAAGGGTGGCTACTAGTATAGTACCTAAGTTGTGTGAGATTGGTTTTAGATACGGGAGAAATATAGGGTGATATCCAAGGATTGAATGGAGTGAGAATTACCAGTGATAACTTGGCCAGTGGCTTCGGCTTTCTCAACTGTCATGGTGAAAGCTTGACGTCGGGGTACATTCCTCCTTGCTAGATGCACATTCATCTGTCCCTGGGACACGTTTTTCTGCCCTTGAGGCATGTTCCTCTATGCCTGATGGAATTGACGAGGAGTCTGTGCAAGGTCCACGTGGAGGCGGTGCAGGTAGGGCTAAGCAAGGTACATGAGCCTGAATAGCTGGCCGCTGTGGAATTGTGATTGTGGATCTAGGTGCTGGAGCTGGGTTGAGTCGATATCGACATGCTCCTATGGCGTGAGTGGATGCGCCACAAACCAAACACAGGCCATTTACACGCCTGCAGTTTTTCACCAGGTGTCCATTCCTCTTGCAGTAAAAACAAAAGTCTGGACTGGGCCGGTTAATGATCCTCCCGGTCTCCTGGGTGCAAAAGTTGGCCTAGAAGAGGCTTCTCCTCCATCTGGATGGCAGGACATTTCACACCGGTAGTCTATGGTCTACCCTTCTTCTTCACAACTGTCTCATAGCGTCGGGCAGCCTTCAAAGTGAGATCATGGGTTGGGAAATCCCCTGTAGCAAGTGTAGCTTGGATTTCTGTGTCCAACCCTTGCTGAAATCGTCATGCCCAGATCTCAGCAGTAAGAATCAGGTGTGCCGCGAACCTGTTACGGTCTTGTGTTAGCAGTGAAATATGTGATATCAGGAATTTGAATTTGAGACAATATCTTACCTGCTAAGCATGGTAAACTTAGCATCATATTCATCTACGGATTTGCTCCATATTGAGCCTTGTTGTAAGTGGATGAAGTGATGTTCTATGTCGAAACGAGCAGTCTCAGGGAAGTACTTCGTGTCGAACATATCGTGAAACGTCTTCCATTCAATCAGTTGGGCGAGACGGCTTTCCTCAGCCTTCCACCAGACTCTGGCGTTGTCTGTTAGTTGCAGCTTCGCAACTCTCACCCAAGCAATTTCTGGCACATGTACTGATGCTAGATCATCTTCGATAGACTGAGCCCATTCTTTTGCCTCCAGTGGGCTCTATTTCCCAGAAAAATATTTCGGGTGCAGTTCCCGGAATTGTTTGACTCCGGGTGCCTCGACTTCTGGGCGATACATGAGGATAGCAGTATGTTGCTGCTGACCCTCCAGGAGGCTCTTGATTACCTCAAGCAGTATTATTTACTCGTTGATGGGAGCTGCAATGGTAGGTGGTAGAGTAGGCGGTGGGGTGTTGCCATTGACGTTCGTGCTAGTGTTGTTGGGAGAATCCATGACCCTGATAGAAAAAGGAAAGGTTAGGAAAGATTTAAGGAATTTGAAATGTAAAGAATGTATAGTTGTTGATTCTTATAATTCTTGTGATATATATTGCTTAGGACTTCATGCAGAACTGACTTGCATGGGCCGCCAATAAAACCTGTCACGCCCCGCTTCCCAGCATATGGAAACGGTGACGTGGCGAGGCCCGCAACGTATTTACTAAGAAAGAAATAAGTTAAGCGTAATTAAGCAATATATAAAGATGCACAAGAATGACAAGAGATATAACATGAACAGCAAATTTTATTAACATTCATTTTTACATACAACTGTTTTGAAAAGGAAAGTACAATGAGTAAAGCAGTGCCTAAACAGTAGCATACAAAATAACAGTAAGTACAAGGAAGCTAGTAGTCCTGATGGGCAGTGAGCTGGTCCACGTCCTCCTAGCTGGGCTCGATCTCCTGAGAGTCCTGTCCTCCTAACGAACATTCCAAAGAGAGAAAATAGACAGGAATGTTGTCAGCGAACTAGCGCTCGGTAAGTCCCAAAAGAAAGAATGGAATATTACAAGTAGTATAAAATGAAACCGGTAAGATGTATAGGTATATGTTTGTTATACTAATGTAGTTGTTTGTATCTTGGTACAGAAGGTATCTGTGTATATGAGAGGAGTCTATCTTACCCCGTGGACTATGATAATATGTGGTACAAGGCATCGTCAAAACTCACGGGACAACGACACGAGAGTTCATGTAGGTGTCTTTTAGTGACCATCCCGCGCCATGTTAATACATTCTGTACCAATCTATCCCGTTAACCCCGTAATGTATTGTATAGATTATATTCACAAGTCTTGCCGAAACCATGGATACAAGTTATTCAAGTAGTCAGGTTCAGGATGTAATCTTGTAGTCATGTCAAGTTATAGCCATGGTTCGGTCAAGTCAAGTCATGTATTCAGGTTTGATATTGAAGTTTGAATTCATGTATTCAGGTTCATGTTCAAGTATATATGTTAGATTTGGATTCATGTTTGAATTGGATTCTGATTTGGATTTGGATTCAGGTTTAGATTAGACTCAGACTTGAGTCAGACACTTGTAACTGATTTAGATCCTGAATTAGGTTCAGGAGTTATCGGTAACTGCTGCACATGGATGGCAGGATTTGTATCTTTTTCCAAGACAATTACCATTGATAACTCCGTTAAGTTTTCTACCTTAAATAGGCAAGCACTCACTTTCTCCAGCTCCCTGGAGCTCAAGAGAATTGATCCCGCTTAAACCTATATTTACTAAAGTCCTTAAATGTTGTTTTATATAACTCGAGAGGGTTTTATGAAAAATATTTTTAATATAATTTCAAAATAATCTCGAGAAGTTATTTATATTATTTAGGATTTCCATGGATGTGAATTTTAGGAATTTGAGGTATTTTAGTGATAATAGCTTAGCTTGAAAAGTTCATGGTATTTTATTGTAAAACTTGACTTTTGTGGATATCCTGATGGTAATTTGGTGAAACTTGGAATTCTTTTATAAAAAAATGTAAGTCTAATATATTTTTGAAAATAGATGGATTTGTAATTTTTTATATAATTATTAAAAATTAAATTTTTTATTTAAGTAGAAAATTGATTTTTTCTTAAAAACCGTATTAAAAACTTTTCGAGACCGAATACTCCGTGAGGAGGTCTGCATCTCGCTCTACTAGCCCAAAGATATGCGATAATCTACATCATCCAATAGCGGGTCCTCTAAAGAGGGTTGTAGAGGTATATTTACAAAGGAATTTAAAATTCAATTTAAAAGAAAAACCGTTTTTTATAGTAAATGGTATTTTCTAGTAATATTGTATTCGTAACAAAATTCATATAAGAATATATCGTGCTATGGAACCATGTGTGTTTGTGAGAGGTGGGTCGTTACCTCATGAATTTTCCTAAAGGTATGTGTAAGCAAAACAAATAAAGATAATATACAAACTTCATGGTATTTTAATGCAAATGTTAATTTAAAGTTATTTTGTATGATGTTTTGATTAAAAGTTGGTTCTAAATATTGGTTTTATAATTACAAACATGGTGTAAAAATATGGATGAGCAATGTTTAAGAAAAAGTGGTCTTCTAGGGTTTAGAAGAAAATGTCGGTATTAACTCCACGTAACGACATATGTTTTGAAAAGAGATTTTCAAACAAGAAGAACAAGGATTGGGAGGGACTTACTGGATATTTTGGTTAAGAGAAGATAGAAGAAGAATGGGTTTTCGTCGCGGCATCGCGGAATTGCCGGAATTTGCTTCGATACTCGCCCGAACTTGATCGCTTGCTAACTTCTCTTCTACTCCACTTGTACTTAAGAAATTTTAAGAGTTTTGGCTATAATTTTCAGAATGATGGAGGGCTAGAGTATGGGGTAGTATTTATGGTATGGAATTAGGGTTTTGGAATTAAAATGGTGAATTAAAATGCATTAAAATGATGATAAATGGGGAATTAAAAGGTCTCTGTTTGATTGCAGAGCGATCAAATAGTGCAGGGGAGTTAGGGTAGGGGAAAGGGTTTGTTTGCAAAGCCCGGGCCTCATTGGGCTCGGGGGGACCGTCGGTGCCGGCCCTAGGGAGGATCTCGCCGGTCGATCTGGTGAATAGGGCCGGTGGATTGATGCCACGCGTACATCCCTCTGTCAACTCCATTTTGCACATGTTTGATTTCTTCAAACTTTTCATTTTTATATGCATTGCACGTGTAAACTTTTGGACTTCCAAAAAGTTTGGAAATAAATCAGTAAAAATAAATGTGTCTGATGGGATTCGAACACAGGGGCTATGTCATAGCAGTGCAAGGTTTTATCAGTGAGCTACAAGTTGTTTCTTGTTGTTCCTAAACAAAATTTACTTATAACTTGTACTCATGCTTGTAAATACCTTTATGTACTTTAAACTGAAAAATTTTGTACAGTAAATTCAGAGTCGTTACAGACGATACACCCTAGATTTCCTTGAATACCTCCATGAATTCCCGAACAACTATCGGTGCTTCATCTGCAACTTGTTCACGAACATCACCTTTCGGTACACACACAAACAGTTCCCTTCATCTTGAATTTACAGGTCTGTTCTACGGCTCGTGGGTTAACAGCCAACCACACTTCCATTGCATTACTCTGATAAACTGAGGCGGGTTCATCAGAACTTCTTCAATCAAACATCTTACATCTGATCGGCCTTGAAGAAGTCTATACCATCTCCCGCTGGGGTTGATCTCTAACTATTGCAATCATCATATGTTTTCTTGTGTTTCTCCTTGTTCTTTGAAACACAAACGGATTAGTCACTACGGGAAAAGGGGAAAGATATAACGCGGTTGTTGGATTCAAGTTCGCGATAAGGCATAAACTCGTAAGCAATGATGCCGAGAGGAAACAAGATAATGCAACGACCATAAGTCAAGAAAATGAATCAAAATAGGACTCCAGATTACTAAAATAGAGTACCGCGTTGTAACCATGCCGCAGTACATAGTTACAATCACATAACTCCATTCAAGTCGCCCAAATCCTATTATCAGAATCGAAGAAATAAGAAGGGAGAAACAATAAGGAATCGGGAGGATTCCAAGCCGAGATGCAATATCATTTCCATATCGTCAAGATAAAAGAGTTAAGGCAAAGATAAGATTTAAGAATTTGAATGACAAGACAATAATGTAGCAGGATATGTTCCTAAAATTCTAGGTCTTAAGGACAATGTATTGGATATTATACCCAAGAACAAAATGAACCAATCCCTAACTAACCTAAAACCTATGGCTCTAATACCAAACAAACCTTGTCACTCCCCGCTTCACAAAATACGCAAACACGGCACATGACAGAGCCAACCATGCTACCTGTGGCTAGGTTTCATCTCTCCACAGTCACATTACGGCTGTCAATCAGATATCAAGAACAGTAAAATAAAATCTAGCTAATACATGTCCATCTACCACAATAATTAAAATCAAGAAATGCATAAAGCGGAAATGAATTAAGATCCAATAAACAATAGTATCTGAATCATGTCCCAATATGGGCTCACATCAATAGAAATAAAACTGCTGAAATAATAAACTTAAGAGTCTCTAAACTAAATAACTAGCTTCTCATTGTTCGGATTGATTGTTAAACTTCTCCTGATCTGCCTGCGATAACGTCAGAGGAACTAGGCCATGCAAAACCCAGACGTCAGTGCGTCATAATATCAAAATTAATAGTAGTAACCAAGATATGATACTATTATTAAACATGTGTACGAATAATAAACATAGGTATAAAACAGTGAGTTGTACGTATGTGATGTGTCCTAAAGTCTGTGCCTCTAGATTATCTATTCTAGAATTCTTTGAAATCAATTAATTTAATCATCATCATTACTCAACGGTACATATCCCGTTCATTCCCCATGGGACCACGGTACAATATATCCCGTTCATTCCCCATGAGACCACGGTATAATGATTTATTCCGTAATGTCCAGAATCACGGCAAATAATGATTTATTCCGTAACGCCCGGAATCACGGCAAACAATAATAATATCTTCTTGAGTTACGTTTCGATTATATTCTTGATTTCTCCTTTTCCCCTAAAGTTCTGTGTTTAAATCTGGCATTGACGATATGAATCTAATGCCAACACAGGATCAAGCAGGTACAGGTCTTGTCTATGTAGACAACAAGTTATATCCATCAATAAGATCCAAGTAACAAGTCTGGTAATGTGTCGTGAATATGTCATGTGTTGAATATTAACCAAAATAGATACCAATATAAAACCGTAATCAATATCGAAACATAATTAATTCCAGGATGCATATATATCTATCTGTAATAACCATTATACGTCCATTACCATATATGATGCAATCTAGATAACATATTGAACTAATATAGTAATATGATAATATCGTGATGTTCCGGCATGCAACTAAATAAACTATTATCAGTACGGATACAGACGGATACTAAAAAACGGTAAATTCTGCTACATGCACTATCATTTATTAAATAAATATCGATATAATAATATAGCATGTTGCAAGTTTATAACTTGCCTGATCGGATCTCACGTTGGATGTCACGTTCCGACGTCGAAATAACGTCGCGATGCAAAACTTACATGCACAGGACTGGACCTGGCTGAGCAGTGACGTGACGTAGTGACTGAGTTAGACGACGGTGACTGGATCGTCTGGACCGTCGGCGACGCACGCAACTCCGGCAAGACGGCCGAAAATCAAGAATAGAAAAAAGACAGAAAAGAGAAGAAGAGTTGCTGTGGGGTTCTCTGTACTTGGCGAGGACAGAGGAGATGGTGGCGACGAGGTGAAGTCGGCGGCGGTGTGGATTAAGGTTTGCGTTCGTGGGGAAGAAAAAGGAGAAGTAACGGTGAAGAGAGAGAGTATGGATGAGGTTTCAATTTTATAATAGGTTTTATAATAATTATATAATATATATATATATATATAGAGAGAGAGAGAGAGGAGAACAGAGAAAGAAAGAGACAGAGACACAAAGAGACGGAAAAAACTACTCTAGAAGGGCTTGCATGGTGCAAGCCCCTCTAGAGCCATTGGATGGGCTCCCCTTGCAAGTGGGGGGAGCCCATCCAAGGGCCATGCAAGCCCTTGTATAGTAGTTTTTTCCCCAAAGAGACATAGACAGAGAGAGACGAGAATGATTAGTTAAATTAATATAATATATTATATATTATATATATATATAACTAATATATATATAGTTAGATTCTTCAGATAATACCGGATTTCTTCAAATATTACTCGTATCCTTTCAAAAATCTAGTTTTTCAATATGGAGAATATACGTAAGGATCTAAATCATAATGTGATATCCGGTAAATAAAAACATATACCCCCAAATATGGATCTACGTAAATATACGTAGCGATCAAATAATCTGTGTGTTTAACAATTAGGGTATGAACACGATATATGGATGCAACCACATGATATAGGGTACCATGACATGCAAGGCTAGATATTAAAATATGTTATTTGATTTTTACTTTGTATTATTAAAATATATGTGGAATATATTATATATGTGTATAGAATCTAGATTTGCACGGATACTCTGTATTAACAAATATTAGATGTAATCATGAACCGTGATGGGTTTCAAATATGCGGGTGGGTCGGATAATAACCACAACTATCAATTGCACTATCCGTAACCCAAAATTAATAATAATAAAGAAATTTGTCGCAAAATTTGAAATACCCTAAATAAATATAGTATAACAATACTAGGGTGTTACAATCAACCTGGGAACGTGAGGAGGATATCCGTTCGCACTTCCCGCATCTTTTCATGTAGTTTTTCGTTCATTGTATTCGTTCTTTTAATTTCGATGACGATATCTTTGTGAGGAGGGTATGATATAAGAACCGGTTTTCTTTTGTACGTATTAACCATATTTTAATAATATTTTTCCCCTAATTTAAATTCTATTATTTTTCTATTCTATTTTCCCTTTTAACTAATTCCCAGGCCCAAGGCCCAAACCCAAAACCCAAAACCCAAACCCACTCACCTTCAACTTTTCTGCTTCTCTCAACTGGTTATTCTTTTTGAAAATCCCTACTTTAATCCCATTTAACACCAAATAAACCCTCGTTAATCTCTTTGAATTCCCAAATTAATCCCATTAATTATTATTAAATTATTTCTAATTCTCTCTTTTTTTAAACTCCCTATCTCTCACCCCATTCACGCTCTCTTTCTCTTTCTATCTCTCTCTCCCTCTCTCTCCCGCTCACTCACCCAGCCCCTCCCCAAACACCCACTGTCCCACTGCGTACCGGCCGTTGCCTCCACCACCGGCGTTCACCAACCGTCACCCTCTCGCCACTGCCACCTCCCCGCCACCAGCCGCAGCCTTCCGTGATCGCCAGCCGACCTCCGAGCTCCCCACTACTTCCAACCCGAGCTTCTCCCTGCCTTCAACCTCCTTCTCCGGCCACCACAACCCACCTCGCCAGCGTTACCCCTTCTCAAACTCTCTCATCATCTTCCTCCCCAAGATTCTCCAACCCACGAGCTCACCGACGGCCACCTTCTCCAAAGCCCCTCTCCTTTGACCCCAAACTCCATTGCCGGCCACCATCAACCACCGAGCTTCGGCCACGGCTCACCCCCACCTCCCAACTGACCTGCTCCCTCGTCATCGTCCTCTTCAGGCCGCCGTCGACAAACTCTGGGCCACCAAGCCCCGTCACTATCGCTAAGCCAAACTCACCCGAGGCCAAACCGTAGCCGTGCCCATGTCATTGTGCTGCCCGTGCCCGTACTCGTGCCACCATCATCGTCTCTATAGTGATCGTCGATTCATCGAAGGCAAGTTCAAATACTTGCTTACATGCTTTAATACATATATATTGATATATCATCCGATAATATCGCGCGATTAATAATAGACTGTTTTAATTTAAGTTAATTTGGATCTGAGTGTTAATCGAGTCAAATATCTCATGTTAACGTCGTATAAAAGTTCGTAGACTTTTTCGTGTGAATTGAGTGAATATAATCGACATTTTGACCAATGATCGATTGCTTAGTCTAGATATTCGATATGGAACTTATGCGAAAACCTAATCTAGTATATCGGAATTTATGGCTACTAGATTCTTTTACGATAACGGATAATGCGTAAAAATTTGGGTTGAAAATACGGGCTTTACCACCTTGCAATGACGCCACCATTTAAATCCGTCCAATCTGAAATTTCCCGTACACGTAGCTTGTGAAAATCATAGTAAATTGGATACACACTAAAATGTTATGTTCAAGGGCTCTTATTGAAGCTGACTTGATAATATAGAACCCTCTGCATTTCACTTTTCGATACTGCCATAACACAACGACGAAAACCGTTCGGAAATGCGGCTCTGGACTGCAGTCCAGAGCGGTATAGCATATTGATACATGTTTCTAATTAACTGTATAACGCTGTATGAAAAATAAAAATGTGTGAAACCCTATACTGTTGTGAAGGTTATCCTGTTAGCTAACTATAAGTAGCGGTTTCCTTCGATTTTAATATCATTTGATATTTTAATTGTAATTTAAACCGTCGATAGGTACTGCAGCTCCATGTAGGGACAGAAAGTATACCCTAACCTTAAACAATGCATATCTCCCAGCATACAGTGGATATTATCAATCCGTCTAGTGCGTTGGAAACATAATTAATAGATATAAATTTTATCCAACTGTAGCGTCACCTAATTATGATCCCAACATGGTGTAAAATGTGTTACGAAATGGACTTTCAGTTCAGGAGCTAAACTTTCAGCAGAGAACACTTAAAATGAAATGATCGTAACTCGCAAATATGAAACCCGATTGACCTGAAACTAATTTTGTTAGATTTCTGTTTAAGTTTACTTTCTACCTCTTTTGTAACTCGCAAATAGGAAAATTGTTTTGAAATGAAGGTATCAAAAAATTCGGTTAGCTTGTGTAGTAAATCAAAGCCGTATTAACAAACCGAGTTTTAGTTGATTTGTTCTCTAGCTTAACATATAATCTAGACTGGAATGTCATGGAAATCCCCAAAGCCTCCCATCCCCATCCCCAAATATATCCAACTATATAACAAAAGAGTGAAATTTGCTATGAACAGGCAAGAAAATTTTGCTAAATGTTACCGTTTATGGTTAAGCTCATCAGCTTAATGCATCCTCAATAACTATTTGAGGGGAGGTCTTATTTTATATATTGAATATGAGGATTGCATGTATTGAACATGAGAATTGTGAGGGTATAGAAGGTTAGAGAATGCTTAAAACATGGGTGTGGTGACCTAGTTTTGCATCTACGTATCTTAATTTCGAGGAACTAAATAGATTCATGGCCTGTTTTTAACAATTCTGACATGATATATGAATCAAGAAAAACATTATTTTACTCGTAAACAGAAGACATTCAAAGGAGAGTAATTATCAAACGCTCGACATCGACAGCGAACCCAAAACTTAATCAAGAAATAATAGTAGATAATTTTCGCTCCTTGATCATCAGCTCATGCCTCTACGAAGCATCTCGTTATACCGCAAACAAGAAAACTATCTCTGAATCTTCATATCCTCATAAAACTTCGATATAAACTCCTCCGCCTTCACATCAATACTTTCCTCTCTTTCAACTTCTTCCTCTGCTACACATTGTTCTTCTGCTTCTTCTCCTTCATCATCACCACCACCGACGCTTTCATCATCAAAACTTACATCGAAGGTCGATTTCCGATGTCTCTTGAAATGAGAAAACACAGGGGTCTCGTCAAAGGATAGCTCGTGCTCGCCGTACTGAAACTTATAAGAGTGTCTTTTGTGGTGGTGGACATCAGTGCAGAGAGATGGAGACTTCAAATGGCTGAGACCGAGGTGGACCAACTTAACGAATCGCTGCTTACAAAGAACCGCGAGACGAAGCAGTCTCCAGGCACGCGCCGGCAATGCCGAACTCTTGTGCTTTGCCATTGCAAGGTTGAATTAGCTCAAGAACTTGATATATATATATTTGGTGAATGAAGATGTAGAAGAGAATGTTGATGAATGAGACTAATTATGGTTTGATTTTATAAGGTTGAAGAATGATAAGTTTCGTTGCACGCGGTTTCTGTGTTGAGTGTCTTTGTTGTGATTTATTAGTTGTTTCTGGGGGGAAAGGCGCACGGTTTGGGAACTAGCCAAGCTGTTGCTTTTCATGCAGCTCATGCATGTGATCAAAAAAAATTTCCTCTTATGAATCATAAGTTAAAATTGCATGCATGTGACCTGAGAGTAAACAAGTAGTTTTATTAATTACCATTGGATAAGGTTAATTTTAGTAAGTACCTTTGATGTTCGAATTCATGTTCGATATACATCTTATCTCTTTTGTGACAAGATGACTGGCAAATTAGTTGCACAATGTAGATAAAAGGTATTGCATTAAAGTTTGTGTATATAATTAGAGATTAATGGAGGATAGAGGCCATAGGAGGGGATTTCCTCCTATGGCGTGGAAAAAATACAATCTCCACCATTTCTTCCGACGATCGGCACTCACCATCATCATCGTTATCATCTAAGATGTGCGTACACCAAATTTCATGTGATTCCACAACTTTTTCACCGTTGATTTAGTGGGTTCAAAATTAACGGTTTACCGACAATAGAACATTTTACATTGCTAAATCAACGGTGAAAAAGTTGTAGAATCACATGAAATTTGGTGTACCCACATCTTAGATGATAACGATGAAGATGATGGGGGCCGATCGTCGAAAAACTTGGTGGAGCTTGTATTTTTTCCACGCCATAGGAGGAAATTTCCTCCTATGGCCTCTTTTCTCCATTATTCTCATATAATTAAGCTAGAAGATTGGTACGAGGTAAAACAAAGGAACAAGAAACTCAATCTCTAACAATTTTCAAGATAACCTTTTCCGAGTTGTAGTGTTGGATCCATAAATATTCATTGGCACAATTCTTATACCCAACCCCCTTTCTAACCCTTAATAATTAAACTTGGAAGAAAAAGAAGAAAATTAGAACACTATTCCACCATTTCTGAACAGCAAGTTTCTTTCACATACGTCTGTGCTAAGTATGCTTACCAAGTTTTATGTCATTTCTATAATATGGGAACCACAATCCTATGACCCACTGGTCAAATTCCGTTTCTTGAGCGATGATGTTTTTCGCTTTGAGTGTGCAAAGCATTGACATACCAACTCCAACTCAAAGGCTATAGGCACTATAACCCCTTGCTCGAGAGAATTATTTTTGCTTGAGGATAGGTTTCACTACAAGCAGGCAAGTGAAGCGGTTTGGGGGAAGAAAGAACAAGGGTTTGATACTTTGTAAATGTCTCGGCGGCAATGGATCCCCGATAAGTCTACTAGTTCTTATGGATTTATATCCTGCAGGCATGAAAAGTAGAACTCTTCTAAATAAAGTACAAATTTTTCATACCTCTGCAGTTTTTTTTACCATGGTTGAATGCCGTTACAGAAACTAATATATCATATGCCGTAGAAAAAGTTAGGGAAACAGCCAAAGACCTAATATCAATGTGTGAAAAGATACTTGTGAAATGTGAAATAGAGAGAGAGAGAGAGAGAGGGGTTAATGGAGAAAATAGGCCATAGGAGGGAATTTCCTCCTATGGCGGCGTCGAAAAAATACACCCTCTTTCATTTTTTCCGACGATCGGAATCCATCATCTTCATCGTTATCATCTAAGATGTGGGTATACCAAATTTCATGTGATTCTATAACCTTTTCACCATTGATTTAGTGGGTTCAAAATTAACGGTTTACCGACAATAGAACTTTTTGCATTGCTAAATCAACGGTGAAATGGTTGTAGAATCACATGAAATTTGGTATACTCACATCTTAGAAGATAACGATGAAGATGGTGGATTCCGGTTGGCGGAAAAAATGAGGAGGATGTATTTTTCGACGACATAAGAGGAAATTCCCTCCTATGGCATCTTTCCTCCATTATTCTCATATATATATATATATATGAGAATAATGGAGGAAAGATGCCATAGGAGGGAATTTCCGACGACCTAATACCAAAGTAGAACTCTTCTAAATAAAGTACAACTTTTTCACCGTTGATTTAGCAATGTAAAAAGTTCTATTGTCGGTAAACCGGTAACTTTTACATTGCTAAATCAATGGTGGAAAGGTTGTAGAATCACATGAAATTTTGTGTATCTATATCTTAGATGATAACGATAAAAATAATGCATTCCGATCGTCGGAACATATGATGGAGGATGTGTTTTTTTGATGCCATAGGAGGGAATTTCCTCCCATGGCGTCGAAAAAAATACAATCTCCATCGTTTTTTCCGATGATCGGCACCCACCATCTTTATCGTTATCATCTAAGATGTGGGTACACCAAATTTCATGTGATTCTACAAGTTTTTCACCGTTGATTTAGTGGGTTCAAAATTAACGGTTTACCGACAATAGAACTTTTTACATTGCTAAATCAACGTTGAAAAAGTTGTAGAATCACATGAAATTTGGTGTACCCATATTTTAGATGATAACGATGAAGATGGTGGGTGCCGATCGTCGAAAAAATTGAGGAAGGGGGTATTTTTCGACGCCATAGGAGTAAATGCCCTCCCATGACATCTTTCTAACATTATATATATATATATATATATATATATATATATATATATATATATATATATATATTTGACTTCTTAATAAAGTAGGTAAATGTGGGAAATTCTTTGGTGCTTCCCAAAGAAGGAGAGAGAGAGTGAGTGTGTGTGTGAGAGAGAGAGAGAGGGAGGAGAGAGAGAGGGAGTGTGTGTGTGAGAGAGAGAGAAAATTGGAAAGCACCAAAGAATTACCCGGTAAATGTGGGGGTGGGAATGAATGCAAGCTGTGTATTGTTTGCAGGGAAGCATGCCTTCCGTGTGTCCAAAACTTGAGTCCTTGTTAGGCTTGTTGTTGCCCTTTTTTACAGGGTTTTTCTTTGGTGCTAAGGACCTGTTTGGTTGCAGGATTATGGAATTTGGATTCCAAAATAGTACGGTTGAAATTTTTGGATTTGGTAATTTGTTGTTTGGTTGGTTTTGGATTTCTTGTATTGGATTTGTAGATCCTTGTAATCTTTGTTTGGTTGAAGAAAAAAAGTGGGATTTGGATTTGAGGATTTTAGAGAGAGATAGAGAGAGAGGATTATTAAATAAATAAAGTACACGGGTCCCATCTAAAAGTACAATGAACGGTGCCAAATCCTAGAAAATCCTTGAAATTTTTTAGGATCCAAGAATCCTTGTTTTGTGGTGGGCCCCCCATAAAAAACAAAGGAATCCTATAAATCCAAATCCATCAACCAAACACAAAATTATGGAATCTCAGGATTTCACAATCCAAAATCCAAATCCAAATCCAAATCCATAATCCTGCAACCAAACAGGCTGTAAGAAACTCTAGAAAAATATAGGGTAAGGTCCAAATCTCTCTCTTCGTTCCTCTCTCTAGCTCCTCTCTCTCTCTCTGTCTCTCTCTCTACACAATCTCTCTTTCACAGTAGAAAAACCCTTTTTTTTCAAGGATGTCATGCTTCCAGGCTTCATATTAAACAAAAGGGTCACGGGAGGGGTACATGTGCTAGAATAATTAATAGAATTGTCATCATTCCAACCGACCTCCCAAATCCCTACTGTTATATAGCTTTTCCCAGCTCATTTTGTGCCGCTGAAGCACTAGCAAGCTGACACTTAGAAGCAAAATGTGTGTGCGCACCAAGTAAAACGAGTAAATGTGATGAAGCCCGGATCTCTTTCAGATGTTGTCCTCCGTCGATCTGTCTGTCACGAGCGTTGATGAAGGGTTGAAATTGAAGTTGATGGTTGCCCTCCTGAGAGTGTGGATCTCAAGGGGTTGATTTCGAGGTGAAGCCGAGCTACCTGCAAAGAAGTTCCGGGATGGTTGTACCACCGTGGATCCTCCGACGATCAAGTTAGACGAGAAATTTGAGCAGAGTAGCGGCTTGTTGGATTGAAATTGTCTTACCTGAGTCGTCTGAGAGAGAGATTGTTATAGTGGTCGCTTGGAGCGAGATGGCGTGAGATCTTTGCCGTCGGTTACGCCACTGACGTTACACCTGCGTGAATGGCGGGATCCCTCCATTAATGACGAGATACGCTCATTAATGGGGGGATACGACGGCGTGGAACGCGGAATGTTGGGTGGCGGATATCTCGCTTCTGACGAGATACGGGGAGCTGTGGCGGAGGCGCTTGGGCTCTACGTCCTTGGTTGCTCGGTAGAATCAGGGAGGCTTAGCTCGGCGGGAGGATCGGAGGCGAGCGGGAGGCCGAAGAAGCTCGGTTCTGTGATAGCTCGAAGGCAAGCTGGAAAGGCTGAGGAAGCGCAGCGTGTAGAAGGCTCGGAGGCAGGCCAATGGTTATTCGTAAGGCGACCATGGAAGTGTTCTGGGAGGTTATCGAAGGTCAGGTTAATCCTCGGGGCGAAGGCTTGGGAAATGCCTTCAATGTATCGTGTTTGCTCCTGTCTCGTGAACCCCGGAACACGTCATCTACGACGTGTCATGATCTGAGGAATTCTCACCTATGAGTATTATCATTAGCCCATCACTCTCGTCCCGACCTGTTTATGGGACGGGTCGAGAGTGGTCTAATCGGTTTTCTGGGCGCCGGCTATTGCCAAAATTCTATCGGCACGGATTTCCGGACGACTCGGTGAAGGGCAGCTGCACCATTCGGATTTACGAGCCCGCATGGAGTATCCCGAGCGCTTGGATCTTCGCGCGCATCTTTGATAATATCAGCGAATCAGGAAAGGATATGCTTTAAAGAGGGGGCGCCGATTCGCTCGCACGTCTGTTGAGGTGCAGGCCATGTGTCCAACGCAGATTGGGGGATGCGACAGGCTTTCACTGTCGCCTGCGGCCGAAGGAACGTCTCCAATGGTCGTTCGACACGTGGGGCTTCGACGACTGGCAGACACGACGCTTCGTTTTGGCAGGAAATGATCGGGGCCGTCGGATGCTTCCACTCAAGTTGTATAAATTGGAGGGGAACCCTCCTAGGGTTTACACTTCCGCCACTATTTTCCTTCGTTGCGAGAAATTGCTCGGCGCTCCTTCTTTTCTTCACATCAGATCTCTAGCGTCTTTCCTCGGCAAAACCTTCCCCTTAATCAGGTTAGATGTCTTCTTCTGGGAAGTCGGTAGAAGTTGTTAGGGTCGAGTCGAGGGTGTCTTCTCCCGCCTCTTCGGTTGCCCTATCTGCGTCGGGTTCCCCTATAGAGTTAGGGCTCCCCGCGCCGCTCTTCGCCAGGCGACGGCAAGGGCCCCTAAGGTGCGCATCGGGAACGCTCGTGATGCGCCAACCTTCTTGAGAAACGTGGATGAGCTTACCGAGATTTGAGCTCGCTTCAACATTCCCCCTAGCTATTCTCTTCGTTTAGCCAGGGTGGATGAAAGGACGGATCAGGTGCAGGATAAGAAAATTGCCCTGTACTTGAATGCATTCTGGGCTAGAATGTGTCTGCCCTTTCCACCCGAAGTATGTGGGCTACTTCGCTGCTTCCAACTCGTCCCGGGCCAGCTAGTGCCGAACTCATGGAGAATTCTCTTAGGGTTCCTGGTCCGGTTGAAACTTGACGACATCCCTTTCAGCCTGACCCTTCTTACTTCTTTCCTCTGTTACAAAAATCACCCTGGCACCCACAATGATGAGCCGAGCTGGGTGTATATTTGTTTCCAGAA
This sequence comes from Agapanthus africanus, assembly GCA_030015575.1. Taxonomy (NCBI): domain Eukaryota; kingdom Viridiplantae; phylum Streptophyta; class Magnoliopsida; order Asparagales; family Amaryllidaceae; genus Agapanthus; species Agapanthus africanus. The sequence continues at coordinate 91,475,884 of JASDDO010000028.1, read as the reverse complement.
ACACAGGGGAGGGGCTGCCGGTCGGGAATAGTAGTCGTTCCTTTTTCCATCCACGAATGGAAGGAGAAGTTTGTGTTCGTCGGGCCACACGAGAGAGAGGATTGGCATGTGCCTATACAGTGGCACAGGTCCGACTTCCCGAGGGCGAAGCAGTCGTCATCTCCCGAGGCGACGACGGTGTCTATATGAGAGCCGATCCAGCGGGCCGACGTCTTGCTTTCCGAGCAGGTCCTTAGCTGGGCTGGGCTCAGCCCCGTGTGCTTCATATGTAAGTTAAGAGCTTGGACGATCTGCTTAGACTCGAATAATTTCCTTTTGCCCTTCTTGCATTACTAATTTTCTGTGTATTCTCCTTTGCAGGACAAATGGACCGATCCAGGTGTTAGTTATATGTATACCCTAGAGGCCATTACTGTACATATGATGTATATTGTAATGGATGCTTGGACATATATAGGGAGGACTTTCTTGCTCGACATGATAGTATGCTATCTGGTTGTACTTTATCTTAACATGTACTCTGATTGTCTCTATGTTACATGTTGATAAAGCCCTTAGGATATGTACTCGACTACTGGGACTATGATGAGATCATACTAGCGGGGCCACGGTAGTCGACGAGTACATCGTATAACAGTTCCTAGTCGAGGGTGTATCGAGACAGGGCATCGATACACCAGAGTAGACTAGCGTATACGCATCTTGACCCATATGATGGGCGATGGATGATCCCATATCCATCGGTGTTTGACATCAAGGATGGTATACGGGTGCTCAGTAGAGACTGGGTACACTGGACGGACTCGCCGAGAACTCCCAGATGGTATTATACCTCACGTCAGATGGCAGTTCTCCGGTGACACTGGTACAGAGTAGTCTGTTGACCCGAGATCGTCATAGAGTCTTGTGTGATTCCCACTGTGCTTTGATTTCCATCATACCATGTCCAAGAGGGCGTGCAAAAAGGTGGATTTTGGGTACAGTCCCGAATCACATGGAGGCAATGAGCGATAGGAGGGGATGTTGTGCTGTGTTCGATTGGCTATAACCGGAAATCCCTGGCCAGGGTTATTGAGATTTACTGGTAAGTGTTATCAGTATTTTCTCGAACTGTTACAGACCTCATATCGACACGACTTATCGAGCTACTGGGGTGTGACGTTTACCACCCCTAGGCGAGATATGCGACATATCAGACGACGAGACCGGACTGTACGGGAGTGTTACTGATTGGATTCACAGGAGAATGTACAGGCTTGCTTGTTGATCTTCTGAGCGCTCAATACCTGGGTGGCTGTTACGTTTAGCTGACCGCTTGCAGCTTGTGGGTGTTTGATATGATCATCACCTACTGCCGGCGTATTGATGATTCTTTAGAGTCCTACACAGAGGTTTCTTGGCTCAGGCAAAACGGAGTAGGGGCACATATGTGATATGTGCAGGACCGAGGATAATGCGATATGTGATACCGTATTCTATTCTCGCGATATTTGATATCAGCCGGGTCATCGGATCAAGTGTTGATTCGATGAATCGGTACGGATAAATATTAGTCGGTTATATGTGATATAGCCGGATTGTCGGATCAAGTGTTGATTCGATAATTTAATGTATAATAATATATATGATATATTAAATTACATTAACTAATATTAGCTCACTAAAAGATTCTTTTTCTCACTCGGGTAATACATTGATATATATGCGATATATGTTAATTGTATTATTTTATTTTGTTACAATAAATATTGTATATGTGATATATAATATTGTAACATGATATGGTTATTAATGCAACATGTTTTGTGGAGTTTAAACATGATTAGGGTTTGGATCAGGGTTAAAACTTCTAGTAGATTCTAGAAGCTTTTCTTTTGTCTTGAATGAGATATTATGCTTGATATTTATGTGTGACTCATTCTTAACCCAACCCAAACCCTAGCCCTAGTTAAATCTCTACATGAGTCATCCTTGACCATGGTTGCAAGATTAATCGTTATCACCCTTTCATTATTCATCACAAAAGGATTATTGATTTTTCATCATCTTCTTCCTTCTTCTTCTTTGCTTGCAAAGCTTTCTAGCTTTGATATTTGTGATGAAAATGAGTGAGAATATGAAAACAAATGAGAGAAAAAATCCTTCTTCATCATCCTCATCTATCCTTGCCATTTAAATGAGGGTGTTCACTTCATATTATGAGTGTTAGCTTGTGTTAACGAAACTTCAAGATAGATCATCTTTGTATTGAAGATCGGAAGCAAGACTGCATCTTTCTCTTCATAGAACCTCTCGAGAGTCCGGACCACGATGATCGCAGCGAAGGGACTTCAACACGGAGCTTTAAAAGTGAAGGACCGAATCTATAAAGGTTGTAATCCCTCTCACTTAGTGTTAAAGTGTTTAACATGTTAATTTTCGCCTAATCTCTAGTTTAAAGATCCGGCTTTGGGTTGTTCGGCACGGCTAAATTTTTAATCGGGCATGGTTGATGCCTCGTATACCCTTGTGGCAGTGCCTAGCAACCCTACACCAGGATTCTAGCTGCCATAGCCGCTTCGTCCCGGAAGAAGGCCGAGGGCGTGACCCTGTCCCGAGCCGGCCCGAGCTCGGCCATAAGACTGTCACCATCGGCGAGGCCTTCCACTTCGCCCCGAGCCCCTGATGATCACCGTGGGGGTAGCCAGAAGCACGCGCGAGACCCATAACCCCGTGTTTCCCCCAATCATAGCAAAGCTCTGTTTGAAATTCAAATTTCAAAATTGAAGCAACGCTTCAGATGCAGCGCCAAGTGCGCTGCGCCCTAGGCAGCGCACCATGTGTGCGCTAGCGCCAGGCGCGCTGCGCTCTAAGCAGTGCGCCACGTGTCAAACACGGGTGCGCTGCGCTCCGAGCAGCGCACCACGTGTAAGACACAGATGCGCTAGCGCTAAGAGCGCTGCGCTCTAAGCAGCGCACCACGTGTAAAGCACGGGTGCGCTAGCGCTGAAATTAAGAAAAAACTCCCCACCGTTAGATCAAAAGATCTAATAGTAATGATAAATCATTAATTAATCAGAATTAAATTCATTTATGGAAAGATTTTCCAATCTTGTTAAAAACAAGAAGATTTCCTTCTGTAAAACAGAAGCCCTAGGATCAAAGATCCAATGGAGGGAAATATCCCCAAATCAATCAGAGAAAAATCTCTTTAACTGATTCAACAAATCAGCTTGCCCTATATAAAGGCCCCAAGACTTTAAGTCTTATATAGAAAAAAAAAACCATAAACTTTGAAAAAACTCAAAGATAAAGAGCAAGCTCTTGCAAGAAGATATTTCTTCAAGGTAAGAATGAAAAATGATGAACACAGAGATAAAATCATCTCATGATTAAGAAAGAAGAATTCATTTCTTTAAAAATATCATAGATCTACACGACAAAGAGTCTTTCACAAAAGAGATAAAAAGATCTCATCATAAAATAAAGAAGAAAATAATTCTTCTCACAAATCATGGATCTATAAAGGCAAAACCTTTCATCAACATAAGAGATTGGAAATATCTCCTGCAAAAATAAGAACTGTTGTTCTTAGATCTTGAGACAAAGTCTCTTTTAAAAGAACATAAATTTGTTTCCCAGATCATAAAATTGATCAAATGCGCTTTGCGCTCTTGAACTGCGCTTCTGCGCTCTCTGGACTGGCGCTCAGCGCCAAATGCGCCGCGTGTCAATCACGTATGCGCCAATTGACAACTTGCGCTTTGCGCTTCTGAAATAGCGCACTGCGCTCATGGACTGGCGCTCAGCGCCAAGCGCACCATGTGTCACTCACGTGTGCGCCACTAAACTGAAAGCGCAATGCTCTCATAGATTAGCGCTCAGCGCTCATAAACTGGCATCATGCGCTCATCATCTGGCGCTTAGCGCTGAGTGCAACACGTGTCCCTTACATGTGCGCCATGTGGCAGAAGGGCACTGCGCTTTTTGATTGGCGCAAAGTGCATAGCGCGCCACGTGCTGCGTCGACAGAACATAAATTGTTTTTTAATAAGCCCAAAGCTCTGATGAATGCTCAGCATTCAATAAAAGACAAAAACATTGTTAAAAGGGCCAAGCCCCAAACAAAGGCTCCAACAGCCCAAAACAAAATGTTAAACATTTATTGGACTTAGCCCAAGATTGGCCATAAGTCCTCAACTCACATTAATTGAGCCCATCTGCTCATAAATATTTTAACAGATCTTAGTCCCAAATTGGACTACAGATCTTTCAACCAACTCACATCGGTTCGAGGGTACATCTCTTTACTCCTCTGATATTGTCGTTGTAATCCTTCAACGTCTTCAGAGAGGTGACGGGTCCCGACAACCATACGTTTCATAGACTTTGAGGTCCTTAAACTCACGGACTATAATGTCCTTAACCTTGACTGTGAGGTCTTTAAACTCACGGACTATGATGTCCTTAACCTTGACTGTGGGGTCTTTAAACTCACGGACTATGATGTCCTTAACCTTGACTGTGATGTCTTTAAACTCACGGACTATGATGTCCTTAACCTTGACTGTGAGGTCTTTAATCTCACGGACTATGATGTCCTTAACCTTGACCGTGATGTCTTTAAATTCACGGACTATGATGTCCTTAACCTTGGACCGTAATGTCCCTAAACTAATCGACCGGAATGTCCCTAAACTAAACAACAGAGCCCAATTACTCTTTTGTTGGATCTAAACGATCCCATTAAGTTGATCTTAGTCTAAATTTGGACTAACTTATCTTAACAAACGTTTAAGTTGATCTTAGTCTCAAATGGGACTAACGTATCCTTAAACCTAACCCCCAAACCTAAATCTAAGAAGATACGGATTTGGACTAATCCACGCCCTACGGACGACAACAAACATTAGTCTCCGTATAAAATCCACGGGCAACCAAAAACAAAACAAACACCCACGACACGAAGTGACCATCTGGAGAAGGAAAAAGTTGTTACCGCGATGCGGTAGCGTAATTAACTGCAGGGGCTTGCGCCTGCAGGGAAGAGCGTCCCCACAATCAAAAACCCCTCAAATGAAGGGGAATCTGATGAAGTCTGCTACATCAGTCGCATCCGTTTAAACCTTCGATATACGGTGTCATAAATCAACTTGGCATCTTCGGAGAGGTAGACGGATAGCACCAATTAGCATCTGCCCTGAAATTCAGGCGAGACGGACCTGCGCGGTGGCATTTCCTCGTTTCGGCGGGGAACAGATTATGGCACGCCCGGTGGGACCTTTTCCTCTTTCCACTCCACACTTCGTGTGTCGTGTTCGTGAACGAATCGCGGTTTGATATGGTTGCCCTTGGGTTCGAGGTACTAAGATTTGGTGTCTTGCTCCGTGCAGAAAACAGAAGATCAATGGCTCCAACCTGCACTAACTTCAACTGCAACTCTCGCTCAGTCCCGTCCGGAGGAGTGACTTACGGGCCCCAAGTGGCCTCCATCTTCGCTATGCCGGTGGAACAGGTCACGCAGGCTACCATCGGGTTGTTCTTCGGGACCATGCTCCCACCAGTGAGCGTTAACATTCCGCTGCCGTAAGAAGCGCAGAAGAAGTCGGTCTTTGATCGGCTCACTACCACCATGGCCCCTCTCAACGGGTCATCCAATGCCAAGCCAACAGTATCAGTCTTTGATAGGCTGAGCCTGAACTCCAATGGGCCCGTCAAGAAGCCCACGATACCTGAAGCGGCCATCCCAAAACGGATAGCCATTCCTACTCTCGAGGTCACCAAAATAGTTTCTCCTGACAATAAGTCGGTCTTCACAAGGCTGGCCACTCCGGCTCCCGCACCGGGCGAAGTCACCTCTGCCTAGAGAACTGTATTCGATAGGTTGGACATTACTTCTCGGCGAACATCGGTCTTTAAGAGGCTGACACCGGCGACAACCCTTCACCAACATGAGGAGCATGACGAGACCACCCCTACAGCTGAGCCAGCTCCATCCGCACGATATTCTCGCCGTCGTCAATGGCGCCGAGTAAGGAAGGCTGGGGGCAACTCCCCTTCTGGATTAACTCCGCCAGCTCCCATGGTGGAAATCAATGCTGATGTTCCAACTGGGAACAGCTTTGAACCGCTTAGGAGGGTTCGCAAGAACTCTCCGACTGCCGTGCTAAAGAGATCTCCTCCACCTATGGAGATTACTACAGAAAAGAAGCCAGAGCAGCCTCCTCAGCGGTTGTCCTCCAAAATTTATAAAGTCTGGCGACAGGTTCAGGATTCGGTAATTGATCAAAATTACTCTCGCCGACAGAAAAAGGTAAAAGTTCGGCAAGAAAAGGACCATCCTGTCAAGCCGCAAAAGGCGGCAACTACCTGGGTGCCCGCTGCAGCGGCCCCCTCGACTTCAACTGCTCACAAGAGAAGGAGGCCAGAGAAAGCCCCTGTGACCGCGGCGAACCGCAGAGACACCGAACCTAGATGCCCCAAGTCTGGGGGCATGATGGTACATACTGTTTATATGGCTTCCGGAAAAGAGAAAAGCCGTGCTTCTACAGGTCATCGACCGCTTACCCGGTCGATAACGAAGGCTCAGGAACAACAGCAGCAGAAACTTCAGGAGATGCTGACTGCAATGGCCGCACTCACTGGGCCAAAAGAAAATCCAGAAATCTCAGAGCAGCGTCGGGAACAAGAGACTTATACCGAGTTCCTCCAAAGAATGCTCGAGAGGAAAGAAAAAGAGGTTGCGGAGCAGGCAGCCAATATAAAACGAATGGCTCTTTTGTTCCAAGACATGGCTGGGATGATGTTACAGCCAGAACCTCCAGCTGAAGACCCCCTGGTCATCATTGAAGACGACAAAGGGGAGACATCGAACCCCCCTCCGGCTCTTTTAGCAGCCAAAGAAGAGACATACTCTAAGGCCAACTTGGAAGAATACATCGCTCAGCAAATACGAGCTCACCAGGAGAACGAAGCGGCTGGACAGATCGTTAAGACTGGGCGACCCTATCCAGGCCGGTATGACCAAATAAGGTACCCTCCGAGATATATGATCCCTAAATTCCACGTATATAAAGGGACGGGAAATCCGCATCAGCACGTCGCTCAATTCAGAGCCTTGTGCAGCAACACCGGGGGTGATGATAAACTTCTGCTTCGCCAGTTTGTTGGTAGCCTATCGGAGACGGCATTCGAGTGGTATTCTGAACTTCCAAACGACTCTGTCAAGACATTTGCGGAGATGGAACTGCTGTTTACACAGAGATTCACGAGCGCTAGCGAGCGTACCCCGATCACCACATTAATTAACGCCAGGGTGAAGCCAGGTGAAACTTGGGTACAATACGCAATACGGTGGCGAAATTTATGGTCAAAATGTGAGCAACGCGTCGAGGAGGCGCCGGTAGTGGGCATGTTCGTGGGCACTCTGGACCCTCAGGCAACTATTTCCCAATTCATGATGTTCTTCAAGCCGACCACGTTCCAGGCCTTGATTGACAAACTGGCCCAAATGGACCAGATAGGTCATAGACCGTCTCCTTTAAAGCCGGAGCCACGGAACGAAAAGGGCAAAGGGAAGGCGACATTCGTTGCTAATACTCAACAGCAGCCCAGTGGTCCAAAACTAACTGATCGCCTAGACGAGAGGCGGCTATTCTATAATGAGAAAAGGAAGCACCCTTATTCATTTCCCCAGGATAAGACGAAAAGATTGTTCGAGCTAGCGGTGTGCAACAGGCTCATCAATCTGCCGAATCCAAAACGACCGTTGCAACCCGGCGAGGCTAATAGTCCCAATTATTGCCCTTACCATCAAATGTTAAGCCATCCAATTGAAGATTACTTCGTCTTTAAAGCCTGGATTGAAGATCAATACCAACTGGGCAAATTTGCCCTGTCCGAGAATTGGAAGGTGAACCCGCCGTAGCCACACGCTCCCAAGAAGACGGATACACCGGGGGCATCGTGTTCTTTCGTAGAAAAAGCTCCATGGGAGGTCGCTCTTTCAGCCAAAACAAAAAGAATGCTGAAGGATCTCCAAACATGCCCGGCGATCAGGTGGAAAAATCCATTCGAACCCGAGATCATCGAGGGAATGCTGAAACCGCGCCCAACTCTAAAAATTGGTGGTGATAGTCAAAGCGCTCACACCCAGCCGTCAAAGTCTTCAAAGAAGAAGAAGACCAAAAAGCCCGTGAAGCCTGATGACAAGCGCACAGACCTGCAAAAGCAGATTGACGCGCTGGAAGAATATAATCAGAAGGCGCGGGCTCCAGTCACACTCCAAGAATTTCTCAGCCACGTCCTTAAGGACGGAGATGGTGACGATGGAAAAGACTCGTCGGATGAGTCTGAAGATTATGTGGCAAATTGCCATGTGATCTCTCACTCGTCGATAGACAATGAAGAAGCTCCTTACACAGAGAAACTGGGGACAAATCCTGAGCCGGAACTTCTAGGGCCATTAGACGAAATGATTGATGCATTCCTGGACGAAGCTCTTCTTAAAAGAAAAGCTGCTCGAGAGCGTGAGATGGCCATATTTGAAAAAACCAAATGCCAGCGACTGGACGAAAGGATTGAAACACTCCCGCCAGACCGAAATACGTCCGCAGCAAATAAAAGCAGGTTCAAGACGAGGAAGAGGTTCGCCAAAGCCATATCGATGGGAATGAAGCTGCCACCCTCCGAAGCGAATGCTCTTGGTGAAGCGGAAACACATCATAGCTACTGCTTATATCATCGAAAAATTGCGCACCTCACTGAAGAGTGCAACACTTTTAAAAATTGGTGGTAAAGATATGTCGCTCATAGGCAGTACTTCAAGCGGATGAAACGCAAAACTCGTCGGGAGCAAAGAAATACAACCGAGGAGCATAAAAGAACTACCGGCAACTGTCACGTGGTCGATGCTGGGGGATCGCAAGTTCTCATCTTCGGGAGCGACTCTGACGAAGAAATGACTCTTAGCCCTCTCTTTAAAGAATCCACCTCGGGAAAAGAGAAAGAACCGAAGGCCTGTGAAGATATTCAGCTGCGCAATCGTACGCTGCCCGAAAAGAATCTTGGGCCCTCGAACGGTGGGTCAAATAGAAGAGATAAGGGGAAAGAAAAGGTCCCTGAGGATATCATCCTTGATGACCAAGACGTCGAAAAGATGATATCCAAGGACCCGCCAAAGAAAAGTAAGGTGGACTACAACGTTCTGGTACACTTAAGAAAGCTACCTTCGCAGTTAAGCATTCTCGACACCCTTCTGTTATCCAAAGAAGCAAGAGATTCTCTAATCAAGGCGTTACAAGAGCCCGAACAATTCCAAGCTTTCCTCACCGAAGAAAAGATGAAGGACGAGCTGGAAGAAGTGCACGCGGCCGATATCACCTACGGCGATGAAGACCTTCTCCTCGGAACGTGCGAGCATAACCGTCCCCTTTATGTCTCCGGATACTGTCATGATATCAAGATAGGCAAAATCCTGGTTGACAATGGGTCCTCCGTCAACCTCCTCAACGTAAGAGTGTTGAAAGAAATTTGCATGAGCGTTCAGCATCTCGCTCGTAATAAAATCACTATCTCCGGATTTGACTCCCAGTCATCACGGACGCTCGGGTCCATTATATTGACGTTATGCTTTGGGCTGCTAGTCACTGACATCAAGTTTCACGTCATTGACGCTAAGACCTGCTATAACGCTTTGCTCGGCCGGACTTGGTTACACGAGTACAACATTATCCCTTCTACACAACATTAGTGTATGAAGTACTTCAAGGATGGTCTAGAATACACTGTGACGGGGGAACTGAACCCATTCTCCGTGAACGAAGTTCGCAAATATGAGGATGCCAAGTACTTCCTGCCAGATTTCGAAGACACGGAAAGATGTCGCAAACCGGAGAACAAGAACAAAGCTATCACCATAATTCCGGTCTTCGGGAGTGATACTGAGGAGGAGGAAGAAATAGTTTATTCAGGGCCGCCCCAATGCAACAAGCCAGGACCGTCCACCCCTATTCTGGTCTTCGGCAGCGATTCGAAAGATGAAGTCAACGCCGTATTCTCCGCTCGGCCATCAATACAAGCTTTCGCTGATGAAGATCAAAGTTTTCAAGTTGCCATGGTTCCGCACGAGCATTACAAAGAGCTTGATGCACTTGAAACTTATAGTGTACAAGAACTGCAGACATTCTATGTTCCCCCTAGGAGAAAAGGTGAAAAGGCGATCCTATTATACCGATCCGGGGAAACCAAAGTGGAGAAAGAAATTTAGCATGGTGCGGATTCTACACTTGACAGGCTCCAGCCCATCCGTCTGCCCAGATACTATACGGACGGATTAAAAAGACTGTTGAGGCGCCAAGGCGTACCCTTCAAACAGACTGCTCAACAAGCTCAGTTCTACAACAGGATCTGGAATGTCCCCGGAACTCAGCGAAAACTGCCCAACGGGAGAATGGAAATGATCGGGCTTGGATATGTTCAATCCAAGGAACGAGAGTGATTCCGTGGCTGCTACGTCATACATGATTTTGATGAAGAAGGAGATGCTCTGTGGGAAGATGCTAACCCTGAACCAAAACGAGCGCCCGTCGTGAAAATGCCAAGCCCGTCGTTCGAAGAACAAATGGACAAGATTATAAGGGAAGCAGGTCAAAAGGTTCGAGACGACCATAATCGCGAAATGGCCATCTACGAGAAAGCCAGGACGCAACGCCTCCTTCAACAGGCTGTGAAAAATGAAAATGCTCCTCCTTGTCAACCCGTTGTACAAAAGGCCCGATGCAGAGGCAGAAACAAACCAAAGAACGGGAAAGGCGTTCGACGGTGACAAAGCGGGACCCAAAAGCCACGCGATCGAGAATCGAGCAATCTAGATTCATCTCTTATAAAGAAGATGGGTCGAGCATACTCTTTTCCCCAGGACAAGACACAGAAGATACTTGATCTTGCCATAAAACATCAAATGATTACCCTCCCGGAATCCAAGCACCCCGAGCAAGCAGGTGAAGTTAATCACCCAGATTATTGCTCCTATCATCGGGCAATAGGACATCCTCTCGAAGACCGCTTCACATTTAAAGACTGGATAGAAGACCAGTATCAGCAAGGCAGATTCGCTCTATCCAGCAGCTGGAGGGTAACCCCGCTGCAGAACCATGAACCCAAAGTCATGAGAGTAGAACCAGATCAAAATCGGTCTTGGAAGCGATCTCGTACCTGTCACGTGATAACGCTGTCGGAAAAAGAACCCGAGGATATGGATGAACTCCCTTGGTGCTTCGAAAACGATGATGACGAGGTGATTTTCGAGTTTCCACCGGCGCCCAAAGAGCTGGAAGATGGAATACATACTACTGCAGATAACCTCAAGGAAATTGATTTGGGGACGGCAAGTGACCCGCGACCGACATTCGTCAGTGAGCTGTTGTCTGAAGAAAGGGCAGCTACGCTTAAAGATATGCTCATGCAGCATAGAGATTGCTTCGCATGGAACTATTCCGAGATGCCAGGACTAGATCCAGAGATTGCTGTATACAAATTGGCAATATCCCTGGGCGTCAATCCGATCAAACAAGCACCGAGAAGAATGCGGCTCGAGCTTGAGGTGGGCATTAACGCTGAGGTCAAGAAGCTAATCGACTCCGGTTTCATCCAAGAAGTTCAGTATCCTGACTGGATCGCCAACATCGTCCCAGTCATGAAGAAAAACGGGACGGTGCGCATCTGCGTGGACTTTCGGGATCTCAACAAAGCTTTCCCAAAAGACGACTTTCCAGTACCGGTCACGGGGCTGATGATAGATAATACGTCCACTCATGAAGTTTTCTCCTTCATGGACAGATCATCAGGGTACAATCAGATAAAAATGCATCCCGAGGACCAGAAGCACACCGCTTTCCGGACCCCTTTAGGCATATTCTGCTATAAGGTGATGCCTTTCGGTCTAAAGAACGCCGGTGCCACCTATCAGAGGGCCATGACGAAGATCTTCGATGACCTCATACATGAAATCGTCGAATGCTATATCGACGACCTTGTGGTGAAAAGCAAATCATACGAGGAACATTTAGAGCATCTGAGGATCGTGTTTCAGTGCCTCCGGAAATATAACTTGAAGATGAACCCTCTTAAATGCGCTTTAGAGTTTCCTCAGGCAAATTCCTAGGATTCATCATCCGCCACCGAGGTATCGAGATAGACCCGTCGAAGATCAAGGCGATTATCGAAATGCCCCCGCCAAGGACTCTCAAGCAATTGCGGTCTCTCCAAGGGAAGCTCGCGTATATCTGGCGATTTATAGCCAATCTCTCCGGCAAATGCCGCCCCTACAGTCACTTAATGAAAAAGGGAACCCCGTTCGTCTGGGATCACAAATGCCAAAGCGCACTGGACGAAATCAAGCAGTACCTGCAGAATCCACCAGTGCTGGCCGCTCCCATTAAAGTAAAACCTCTTATCTTGTATACGACCGCCCTCGAAGGTTCTTTAGGCGCGCTGTGGGCACAAGAAAATGACCAAGGGAAAGAAAGAGCCCTTTATTATCTGAGTCAAGTTCTCCTGGGGGAAGAAAGCAACTACTCCCCCATCGAAAAACACTGCTTAGCATTGATCTTCGCGATAACGAAGCTCAGACACTATGCATTGGCACATGAGGTCCATCTCGTATCAAAGGTAGATCCTCTCAAATACTTGATGTCGAAGGCCATATTAACAGGGCGGCTCGCTAAATGGGCCCTGCTCTTGATGGAATTCTCGATAACTTATCGGCCTCTTAAAGCAGTGAAAGGCCAGGCCATCGCCGACTTCCTCGCTGAGCATCCGATACCTGCTGAATCTCCCTTGAACTGCGAATTGCCAGACGAACACGCGTTTGACACGATCAACGGGGATGATACCCGATGGGAACTTTATTTTGATGGAGCGTCTTCCATGAAGAAGCGCAAACAAAGCATCCCTATAATCAAATTAGGGGTAGGCCTCATCTTCGTGACTCCACAAGGAGGGATAATGCGCTTTGCCTTCTCTTTAACAGAGCCGAGGACAAACAATGAAGCCGAATATGAAGTTTTGATAGCAGGCCTCGAGATCGCTATCGGCATGGGAATTGAAAACCTCCTCATATATGGAGACTCCCAACTGGTCGTTAATCAAGTAAATGGCGACTATCAGACGTGCAAGCCTGAGTTGGTGAAATACGGCGAGAAAGTGCAGCAATTGCTGACTCAAATTCCTTCCTGCACCTTGGAAAGCATACCGCGTGCGGAAAATAGCAAGGCGGATGCATTAGCCAAGCTCGCTAAAGAGCTGGCCGAGGAAACCTCGATGACGTGAGGATCGTTGTGCAAAGTCATCGGGTTCTTGCACCGGCAGAAATATCTCCGGAGTCGTCTGAAGAAAATGGAGTGACCGAGAAAACGGCCCTATAAACAAAAGACCAGGAAAAGGCTATGGATTGGAGAGAAGTCTTTATAGACTACTTCAAATCCCGTCGAACACCTGAAAATGCGTCCTCAAGACATCAGCTTATGAAACGAGCTCTGTCTTTTGCTTTCGTCAATGATACTCTATATAAGAGATCATTTGATTCTCTGTGGTTAAGATGCCTGGGACCTGAAGAGGCAAAGAGAGTCTTCAAAGAAACTCATGACGGACTCTGCGGTTCTCACCAAGCCAGGCCGAAAATGAAGCTGAAGATCAAACGGATGGGTTATTATTGGCCCACAATGATCCAAGACTGCCTCGAATACGCGAACCAGTGCCACTCGTGCCAGATTCATAGGGATTTTATTCATCAGCACCCAAATCCACTACATCCAACGGTGGCTAGCTGGCCGTTCGAAATGTGGGGAACCGACATAATCGGGCCCATCGAGCCAGTATCATCCAGAGGACGTCGGTTCATTTGTCAACAACTGATTACTTCTCTAAGTGGGCAGAAGCAGTACCGCTGAGGGGAGTGAAGACGGAGAATATCCTCCATTTATTCAAGACGCACGTCATTTATCGATTCGGCACTCCGCGATGGATCATCTCCGATAACAGGCCGGCCTACAGAAGCCACAAGATCATCCGCTTCGCACAACAGCATAACATAGACTGGAGATACTCTTCAGTCTATAATCCCCGAGCTAACGGTCTAGCTGAGGCTTTCAACAAGACCTTGATGAAGATCATGAAAAAGACGGTGTCTCGAAATAAGGACTGTCATGAGAGACTGCATGAAGCTCTCTGGGCGTATCGAACTACGTTCAAAACAGCCACGAACATAATGTCGTATGCATTGGTATTCGGTACGAAAGCGGTACTCCTCCTTGAGATAGAGTTACCCTCTCTACGAGTGGCGGTTCACTACAAAGCTAACAGATGAAGAGAATTCTCACCTTCGGCTTGAAGAGCTCGATGCCCTTGATGAAACCAGGCTTATGGCGCAGTAAAATCTGGAGGCTTATAAAGCAAAGATGATGCGCTCATATGAGAGATTGACCAGGCCGAGAACATTCTTCCAAGGCGAACTCGTGCTAGTGGTCAAAAGACCTATAATCCCTAATCGCGCCAAGCGGGGGAAATTCGAGCCGAACTATGAAAGCCCATATATCATAGACAAAGTTTACCAGGGTGGAGCTTACCTACTCATGGACAAGCATGGTGAAAGACCTTCAGGCCAATAAACGGTCGCTTCCTAAAGAAATACTACGCCTAACGAGTCACGGCCTAGGTCAACGATAGATGACGACGCCTATGTCCGCTCGCTGTCTTCCTAAGCCCAAACTCTGTAAGTAGTTGCCGGCTTCCTTAACAATGGACAGAAACGTCATTAAACTAACAACGGACCGAAATGTCCTAAAACTAACAATGGACCACTATGTCCTAAAACTAGCGTCGGACCGAAACGTCCTTAAACTAACGATGGACCACTATGTCCTAAAACTAGTTGTTGACCGAGACATCGATAAACTACTGTGGACTGCAACATCCCAAGGCTGCCACAAAAAAAAGGAAAAGAATAAAAAAAGAAAGAAGAAAGAAAAAGAAAACGGTATGTCCATAAGCAAAATGGGCACGGATGAAAACCCGAAAGGGCTCCGTGAGTAAAAACAGCAGGGCTACCGGTGAGTTTTGTGAAAACCCGAAAGGGCGCAATCTCGTTAAAAGACATTTGCAAGGTCCTCTCGACCTTGTGAGGAGAAATCACCTGCGTGAGATCCTTACGGCTCACAAGGGAGCAACACATAAGGACCCTCATGATTCCTAAGGAGAAATTACACTTGCGGGATCCTCACGACTCGTAAGGAGAACCCGCTTATGGGATCCTCACGGCTCATAAGATTCAAAAGTCTTAAGCTACAGGGATCTGAACCTGTTCTTAAGCGGCCACCACAACCTCCAATTTTTCCCTACAAGCGGCTCAATGCTGACCCTTGTATACAATCCACGGGCGCGAATAAACATTTCCCTAACAAAGTCCCATCCGTGACTAGGGATATGTCTACACGGTGAACAGCCTTTGTAAGTCCTCTCGACTTAGAAGGAGAAAATACTCTTGTAAGATCCTTATGACTTACGAGAAGCCATACACTTAGGAGTACTCACGATTCCTAAGGAGAAAACGCACCTACGAGATCCTCATGACTCGCAGGGAGAAATACCTTTGTGAGACCCTTACGGCTCATGAAGTTAAAAGCCTTAGTCGACAGGATCCTAACCCTGTTCGCTAAGCCACTTTTGTTCGACATCGACAGAGGCAAATGATGATTCTCTCCTAGAAATATCCTAGTTATAGCGGTGTTGATGCCGAAATCGGTGTCTAATTCCAAGCTTGTAGCGAAAAGACAGCGAGCCACACATGCATACGAAATAGCCGAAATGATGGGGCAACTTGCAAATAAAAAGCAGCAAGTAAAAATTTATGCATGCAAAATAGCCAAAATGATTGAGCAACTCGCAATAAAAAGCAGCAAGTAAAAGTATATCCATGCAAAATAGCCGAAATGATTGGGCAACTCGCAATAAAATGCAGCGAGTAAAAAAAATAAAATAAATAGCCAAAATGATTGGGCACCACGAAAAATAGCCGAAATGATTGGGCAATCGCGACCTTCACGATATAAAAGCTGAAATGATAGAGCATCACGGAAAGAAATAAAAGAAAAATGAAATTTATGCCTTACAGGTGATATCATATCAATCCCTGTATACAATCCAGGGGCGCAAACGAAGAAGGAATCATACCTTCCCTCCCCAGGCTCCATCAGAAAAAGAAGCCGAATCTCAACGGTTCAAAGACAGCCTGGAGATCATCTCAACATTCGTCTCATTACAACAGACGCAACATCTGTAGGGTTCCTAGGCACACTCATGAGGTTCTACAACTGATTAACCATGCCAAAATCAAATTTTCCGGTGCTGAGAAACCCTAATGCTAGATCGTTAACTAGAGGTAAGGCGAAAAACAAGCAAGCAAACTACTTTGCTATAAAGTGAAAGGGATTACAACCTTTGTAGATCCGGTCCTCCACTTCTTTAGCTCCGTGTTGACGTCCCTCCGCTGCGATCATCGGAATCCCGGACTCTAGCGATGGTTTCATCGGAGAAATGATCGGGCTAGGTCGTTGACTTCGATGCCGAAGATGATCTACGTCGAGACGACTCAAACTCAAGCTCCATCTTCACTTGGTCATAAACCTTATGAAGAAAACACTCTATATAACATGGCAAGTGGTAGAGGATGAAGAAATAGGAAGTGGGTTCACTTTGGATTTGGATTTCTTGAAAGATTTCAACACTTGAAATTTTTCAAGAAAGCTTTCTTCTTTTCTTCATGAAGAAGAAGAAGAAGAAGAAAAGAATAAATCAATTATCTTCAAAAAGAAATTCAAGTGAAGTCTATCATTTAGCAACCATGGGTGAGTTAACTTGTGTAGAGAATAAACTGGGGTTTAGGTTGATGGTTAGGTTAAGGTATAAAACAAAATGGTTAGAATTTTCAAAGATACTTAAAAGAAACTTCATGAAGCTTCAAGCAAGAAAACAAATAAAGCCACCATTTTGGTTTTTGCCAAATTAAATAAATAAATAAATAAATAAAACCTTAACCATTAACATAAACTACGGCTTAAAGCATACACACCCAAGTTTGCATGTATCATCAAACATGATACAAACTAGTGAGAAAAAATAATCTTAAGTGAACCAATACTAGTTAATGTAAAGTAATATATCAAATATATAATTATACATTAAATCATTAAATCAACACTTGATTTAACGATCCGGTCATAACCGACTAATATCATGTGTATCAATATATCGAATCAACACTTGATTCGGTAACCCGGCTATATCACATATAACCGTCCGATGATACAAATCGCGAGAATAGAATACAGTATCACATACTGGTATTATTCTCGGTCCCGCACATATCTCATATGCGCTCCTATTTCGTTTTGCTTGAGTCAGGAAACCTCTGTGTAGGACTCTAAAGACTCGTCAATACGCCGGCAGTAGGTGATGATCATATCAAACACCCACAAGCCGCAAGCGATCTGCTAAATGTAACGGCCACCCGGGTATTGAGCGATCAGAAGATCAACGAGCAAGCCCGCTCACACTCCTGTGAATCCAACCAGTAACACTTACCGTACAGTCCGGTCTCGTCGTCTGATATGTCGCATATCTCGCCTAGGTGTGGTAAACGTCAGACCCCAATAGTTCGATAAGTCGTGTCGATATGAGGTCTATAACAGTTCGAGAAACCACTGGTAACACTTACCAGTAAATCTCAGCAACCCTGGCCAGGGATTTCCGGTTATAGCCAATCGAACACAGCGCAACATCAACTCCCTATACCGGGAGAGACGAATCCCCTCCTATCGCTCATTGCCTCCATATGATTCGGGACTGTACCCAAAAACCACCGTTTTGCACGCCCTCTTGGACGTGGTAAGGTGGAAATCAAAGCACAGTGGGAATCACACAAGACATTATGACGATCTCGGGTCTACAGACTAACCTGTACCAGTGTCACCAGAGAACTGCCATCTGACGTGAGGTATAATACCATCTCGGAGTTCTCGGCGAGTCCGTCCAGTGTACCCAGTCTCCACTGACCACCCGTACACCATCCTTGATGTCAAACACCGATGGATATGGGATCATCCATCGCCCATCATATAGGTCAAGATGCGTATACGCTAGTCTACTCTGGTGCATCGATACCCTATCTTGATACACCCACGACTAGGGACCTTGAAGGATGTACTTATGGACTACCATGTCCCCACTAGTATGATCCGCATCATAGTCCAGGTAGTCAAGTACACATCCTAAGGGCTTTACCAACATGTAACAGAGAGACAATCAGTTTACACGTTAAGATAAAGAGCAACCAGATAGCATACTATCATGTCTAGCAAGAAAGTCCTCCCTATATATGTCTCAGCATCCACTACAATATACATCCTATGTACAGTAATGGCCTCTAGGGCATACATATAACTAACAATCTCCCACTTGCACTAGGGCCATCTGTAGCAGTGGTTGCAGTATCTCATACTCAACCATCCTATAAAAGTCTCTCTCTGGGAAAAAGCCTTTGTGAGTGGATCCGCCGTGTTGTCCTTTGAGTCTACTCTCCTTACCTCGATCACCCTGGAGATCAACTATCTCCATGATCAGGTGATGCTGCCTCAGAATACGTCTGGGTCACTGATAGGACCGGGGTTCCTGGGCCAAAGCCACACTTCCATTGTCACACAATGGCAGGAACCTAGTTCATCTCATGAACCAACATACACCCAAACTGCCTCTTTGGTAGTATCTTTGATAGCGATGTCACCGACCTTTATCGTCTAGTATGCCACGATATCTAGCTTGGAACTCTTCCAACATACCGTCCCTTTACAGAGGGTAAAGACAATGCATGTGACTGACATTCAGTCGTCCTTATCACCCTGGAACCTTTCCAGTGATTCTCCCCAGGATCAATTGATACCATCTCACTACAACTAGTGAGTATCCTAATATCCAATTAGATCTATCTCATAGATCCAAAACCCAGGATTTAGTAGACATCATTTTGATCCTATATGGAGAATCATTGTGATAAGCGGAGATTGACCGAGCGTAGTATAGGAAACTACTTCCCTATCAAGAGTATGTTATCCACGTACTCTACGAGGATTACCACCATACTCCCTACTACATTTTTGTATATACAAGGTTCATCTATCATTTTGATGATGTCAAACTCTTTTACTAACACATCAAAACAGACGTTCCAACTCCGCGATGCCTGCTTTAATCTGTAAAGCAACTTGTACACGTTTCCGCTGCTCCCACTGTTTACGAAGCCCTCTGGCTGTGTACTTATAGACGTTCTCTTCTAAATCATCATGTAGAAAAGCAGTCATGACACCCAACCGCCGGATATTGTAGTCATGGTATGTAGCCGTGGCAAGTAGGATCTGGATGGACTTAAGCTTAGCTACTTGAAAAGGTTTCATCATTTTCCACGCCTGTCGATGACGAAAACCTTTAACAAGTCTAGTCTATGAAAGTCTCAACTTTTCCATCTACACCAAGTAATCTTCTCAAGATATACTTGCTCCTGATAGGGATTTAACCCTTCAGATAAAGCAACCAAAGTCCATACTTTGTTGGTGTATAAGGATTCCATCTCAGATCGCTAAGCATCCAGCCATTCTTATAGAGTCCCACTCCTAAAGGACAGCTCGAAACTAGTTGGGTCATCATCTCATGATGCAATCCTCACTCCCACTGTCATCGAGAAACCAAAGTATCTCTCAGGCGGATGAGGAACCCTACCAGATCGGCGGAGAGGCTGAGGTTCGTCGGGGACTATTGAATCCTTTAGTTCTGTCAAATCATCAGCTGCAGTTTTGTATAGCTGGAACCTTTCCAGTTCTACAGAACTGACCTTGCCTCGAGCTTTTCCGGAACTTGCTTTTTAGACATAGGCCGGACAACTCCAAATCTTAACTAACTTAAGATATGGGCTCTTCCCTTTCCATATCACATATGAAGTGGTAGGCAACTGATTTGATTTGAACCATATTCAATAGGTATGCAGCTTCTCAAGTGCATAACTCCCAAAAGGAAATAGGTAACTCAGTAGTACTCATCATAGAGCACACCTTATCATATAGGGTGTGATTGCTCCATCCCGATACACCGACGTGCTGTGGTGTATACGGAGGAGTAATGCTGAGAGAGAATCTCATTCTCCTTTAGAAAAGTCCAAGAATTTCGTGCTCAAGTATTCTCCTCCTTGATCACATCAAAGGACATAATACTTATACCCGTTTTGGTTCTCTACTTCTAACTTATATTCTGTGAATATCTCAAAAGGTTCGGACTTGTGTTTCAACAGGAACATATGTCTGAATCTAAAGAGATCATCAGAGAATGTAATGAAGTACAAAGAACCGGTCTTGGCATGTGTAGACAGGGGACCTTCATACATCAACATGTATCATCCCAAGAGTACACTAACTCTTTCTCTGCTTCCAATAAACAGAGCTGTGGTCATCTTATCTTTGTGACATGACCAGCAAGTTTTCACAAGATGTATATTCAAACAGATTTAAATATGCATCTATGTGCAACTTAGCTAGTCGGGTCGCATTGATATGACCTAGTCTACAATACCTCAAGAAGGATCCGTTCATTTCTGAACTCCTCTTGTGTGTGTTCCGTATACTAAGAACTGTAGTTTGATTTAGAACATCAATGCTTTTAGATAACATGCCTGAACCGATCAACTTTTGATATAGGAAATGTTCAAAACATTATCCAACAATACAAAATTTTATCATTTCTTTACTAATAAAGAGACTGATATGATTTTGTATATCAGATTCAGTATCTAATAACATTCATTCAGAATCAATGTACTGGTAATACAGGGTGACAGTGACCAACAGACTTGGCTGCAACACTTGTACCGGTTTCTGTCTCATGAAACTTATCACCCGTTCTCAGTTCTTTACCTATCTGTAGCCCATGTAACAGATTACATATGCGGGATCCTGATCCGGTATCACATACTCAGGACGTAAAAGATACTGAGAAACAGTTCTATATAACGAACACACCCGAAGATGATGCATCAACATGCACTTTCTTCGTTTGGGCGGCACGGGAAATCTGGTATTCCCCAATTTCCTGCTCTGTCTTATAACAATTATAAGTTAGAGCGGGACCAACGTTCCCCAGCTCAGTATAACAAGCGGGTTCGGTCAATATATCCATTTTATTATCTTGATTAAGGCGTAATATTGTCGCTACCTGGAGAGAGAGAGAAGAAAACACTCAGCGTATGCTCTTGCAAGATCAGATTGGTTATTATTTTATCTAATCAGGATGGCTCCCACTGTTTTTATCAAATCTTCCTTCAAACCCTAAAAGGAAAGACTAGCCGGGATTAATTACACGCTACAAGTTCGCCAATCTTTCAGCCAGGCCAGTGTCGGTACTTTGAGGGAGGTTCCCCGTGCTTTCGCACGGACCTAATTACAGTAAACCTCGTTTTCCCAGAAGCGTAACCCCGTTGACACCTTTCTAGACACCTACTTGATCGGCTAATTGTAATGTGTAAAACTCTCCCAAGAGTAACAATTACTCGCAGTGGGTATCGGGATCCAACTATCTCATAGAAGGTATCCAATCTCATTGCAAATTTCAACACTTGAAATTCCCGATAATATTTTTCCCCAAACGATCTATGACCTTGACAAGGTCAACAAACCATAGACCGTAAGTCAAGTTTAACCCGTCATTTCTTGATTGAATCAAACCCACCCGCACGACCCTTGACAAGGTCAACAAGGCCGTACGACTACCCTAACCCAATCTGCATCATATGCATAAGCACATAAATACTGGTTAGCTACCGCACACTGCGCCTTGACAAGGTCAACAAACGCAGCACGAATACTAAGCAAGACTTATCTGAAATGACGGAGGGCTACGACAGGTTTTTCTGAAAACCTATTGCGTAATAAACTTGATATCGTTGTAGGATCGAATAAATTTTGAAATGGAGTGTTTTTTAGGCTTTTCTAGTTTTGCTAAAGGGGTCACTCCCGGTGAAGGGATCGTCGGTCCTTTCCTCATCGAATAAGGTGCAGGATATATCATATATACCGCTGTGCAAAGAAAAAACTATAGAAGCAATCAAAAGACAAACTGAGGGTTGTAGCATCTGCCAGTTATTGCTAAAGGGGTCACTCCCGGTGAAGGGATCTCGGCCCTTTCCTTATCGAATAAGGTGCAGGATGTTCTACAAGGAACACCGCGATGCAAAGCAAGAACTGTAGCTACCTGTTTTTGAAAATTCGATTCCACAACATCTTAGGTTTCTTTTCTTTCATTAATCACATTAATGAAGTCCCATCATTTAAGTCCACCTAAACATCACAGATAAATATAACGTACGCTTATGCCATCCGCATTCGCCTCGATGTCCCGTCTGCACCGTTAGGTTAGGTAACTAACGGCAGAGCGAGACAGGGCTAGCGCGGGTGTAAAACATAAGCAACGTCTATATAATATATCTTATATACTATATATAATATCTATCTGAACATATCACATGATCACAACACAGATAACGCAGCAGAAAATATCATATGAAAAATTGGATATATTAGGACGTCCGTGTTTTATTTTGAGCCTGTATAAAACACGGATTCCACGGTCGTGATGAATAGCCAATCCCATACCCCTAGACCCTTACGAGAGCGGCAAGTAACCCTAACAATTCTAGGATTAGGAGACCCGAACTCGACTCCTCGAGATGGTCTCCCACTGGACCCTAGAACCCGGTTACTTGTGCTCCCCTCCTTGGGTCTATCCTAATGCGGAAAAGTAAATAATATACATTAACGGTGACATCTTCCGCAACCTGGAAGTGCCCTGTCATGCCCCGCTTCCCAGAGTACGCTGAAATGGGCACGTGACATAGCCAACCATGCTACCTGTGGATAGGAAGTATCCATCCACAGTCAAATTACGGCTGTAGAGATATCAAGAACAAAATAAAACTATCTAAAACATGTCCATAATCCAAGATAACATGAATCAAGAATAATAAAATGCGGAAGAGAAAGATCCAATACAAAATAACTGGAATGTATGTCCCATAATGCGGGCTCACATCAGGAATAAAATGCAAGAAAGAAAACTAACTACTGATGACGCTCACAGCTCAGCCTGTCGGCTGAAGTACTTCTGCTCGGACTGCGACAGCGGTACAGAATCTGGGCCATGCAAAACCCAGATGTCAGCGCGTCAAGTCATCAAGTAATATAATATGAACAGTGTAGCAGGCAATGCAAATATAAACATGAATGGAAAACAGGGGTAACAGTAATATAAATCAGAGAGATGCAGGGTAGTGTGCAGTGGGTAAACTAAACTGTTCTATCAGGCTCTAAAGTCTTTGAAACCAAATAATGTAATCCTCATCATAACTCGTCGGTAGTTATTCCGTAACGCCCGGAAAGACGGCAAACAATAGGTATTCCGTAACGCCCGGAAAAACGGCAAACAATGGGTATTCCGTAACGCCCGGAAAAACGGCAAACAATGGGTATTCCGTAACGCCCGGAAAAACGGCAAACAATGGATATTCCGTAATGCCCGGAAAAACGGCAAACAATAGGATGGCCCTTGGAGTTACATTCGGTTACAATACTGATTTCCCCATACCCCCAAGTTATATATGTGAGTCAAGTCAGGTATCCCGAAATCAAGAAACTAATGCCAACACAGGATCAGGTAAACAGGTTTGTCTGGATGGACAACAGGAACGGTCCAGGAGGACTACATGTCAGGTTTGTTGGCATTAGACACAAGATCAGGTAACGGGTCAGGTCATGGTATATCAGGTCAAGTCAAGCAGTATACGGTACCATGTCGGATAGATCAATATATATGTAACAAGTCAGGTCAAGATGTAAACAATATCATGGGTGTGCGCATAATCAGTTATACAAGCAAGCATGGTTATCAACAACATGATATAAGCAATGAATTAAGCAATAGGCAAATGCACTCAGTTTGCAGTACAGTTATTAGTTGTGTCACGGAGAGGATTCAACATTATAAGAATGCAGTAAAACAATTATAGCCATTTAATTATGTTAACAAGTTTAAGACTTCATGGATGCAATGTTATATGTATATACAGGTTCCACGGATGAAATCACAATTTAAGCAGGTTAAACGTATACAAGTGTCTGAATGAAGTAAAACGGTAGATAAGGTGCCATAGGCTACGTTACTAGTGAAGGTGAAATTAAAATCTGTAAATATGGTTATTAGGTTCACTACGGCAATTTCAACAGGTAGGTTCCAAGTTTGAAAGATAAATGATATATAACAACATTGACATAAAAATGGGAATTATAATACTACAGTTAAATAGCAGGTTTAGGGTGTCATTAATGAATATGTAAATATTATTTAGTATGTAGCAAGGGGTACTTGCCTCGACGGGTCGCGAACCAGGAATACGGAACGATAAACGTCGGCGTGGAAATCTCACGACGGTCGCACGGTTCACGGAATGAACCCAAACGACGAACACTGGAACCACACGGGTCGGGGTACCACGCTGGAACGTCGGAACACGTCGTCGGCACGGCCGGTTTCCGGTGAGATGCAAAACAACGACGATCAAGAATTGCAATCAAGAAAAGAAAGAAACAAAGAAGAAGGGGAGGGGAAGGTCTTACTGGTAGGGTTGTTCCCCTCCGAACGGCGGCCTGCGACGTTAGGACGTCACGTGCCTGAGGTTCGGGGCAGATGCTATTTGGTTTTTATCCGTCCACCTCTTCGAAGATGCCAAGTTGATTTATGGCACCGTGTATCGAAGGTTTAGACGGATGCGGCCGATGTAGCAGACTTTGTCAGATTCCCCCTCACTTGAGGGGTTTTTGATTGTGGGGACGCTCTTCCCTGCAGGCGCAAGCCCCTGCAGTTAATTACGCTACCGCTTTGCGGTAACAACTTTCTCCTTCTCCAGAATTTCACTTCGTGTCGTGTGTGTTTGTTTTGTTTGTGGCTGCCCGTGGATTGTATACGGAGACTGAGTAATGCCGTCGCCCGTAGGGCGTGGATTAGTCCAAATCCGTATTTACTTAGATTTGGGTTTGGTGTTTTTGGTTTAAGGATACATTAGTCGCGTTGCGGCTAAGATCAACTTAAACGTTCGTCAAGAATACTTTAGTCCTGTTTTGGACTAAGATCAACTTGACGCAGTGATCGATTTAATTATCTGGCTGTCGGGACTCGTCACCTCTCTGACGTCGTTGAGGGATTACAACGACAAGCGTCTAAGGAGTTCAGAGATGTACCCTTGAACCAAAGTTGATTTGGGGTTTTATTGTTTATTTAAAGATCTAAGGACACATTAACCGTATTTGGGGCTAAGATCAACTTAGACGGGACCGTTTAGATCCGGCAAAAGAGCATTCGGGCTCTATTGCGCCAGTTTAAGGACGTGGTGGTCCCTTGTTAGTTTTAGGGACGTTTCGGTCCGTCGCCAGTTTAAGGACGTAGTGTTCCATCATTAGTTTAAAGACGTTTCGGTCCGTCGCCAGTTTAAGGACGTAGTGGTCCATCATTAGTTTAAGGACGTTTCGGTCCACCGCTAGTTTAAGGACGTAGTGGTCCATCATTAGTTTAGGGACGTCTCGGTCCGATATTAGTTTAGGGACGTCTCGGTCCGACATTAGTTTAGGGACGTTTCGGTCCGATGTTAGTTTAAGGACGTTTCGGTCCGATATTAGTTTAAGGACGTTTCGGTCCGATGTTAGTTTAAGGACGTTTCGGTCCGATATTAGTTTAAGGACATCTCGGTCCACGAGTTTAAGGACCCCGCAGTCCATATCGATGTGTGGTCGTTGGGACCCGTCACCTCTTTGACGTCGTTGAGGAATTACAACGACGGATGTCAAAGGAGTTCGGAGATGTACCCTCGAACCGGATGTAGATTGATTTAGGAGAGCCATTTTGCTCAGTCAATTTAATTTAAGGACTTATGGCCAAAATTGGGCTAAGTCCAGTTGAAATGTTCAACATTTTATTTGCTTTTGCATTGCATTTCTTTTTCTTCTTTTTTTTATTTGGGCCTTGCCCAGAAAGGATGCAGAGTATCAATTTGTTTTGGGCTCTACCCTTTTAGGAATGATGCAAGGTATCAATTTTATTTGGGCTCTGCCCTTATATAAAGGATGTAAAGCATCAATTTATTTGGGCTCTGCCCATTTATTGCCTTGCAATTTATTTTGGCCTGTCAGGTCATTTTGATTTGGGCCTGACCCTTCAAATAGTGCAAAGCACCAAGAATCTTTTGGATTCAAGAAAATGAGTGCAGAGCACTTTTTAATGATCTAAATTTAGATCAAAGAAGAGAAAAGAAAATCTTTTCTTTCTTTCTGTCTCAGAGAACCAGAGGTTCATAGTAAGTGCAAGACACTATTTTTATTTATTTATTTATCTGAGAACCAGAGGTTCATAGCAAGTGCAAGGCACTATTTTTATTTATTTATTTATCTGAGAACCAGAGGTTCATAGCAAGTGTAAGGCACTATTTTTATTTATTTATTTATCTGAGAACCAGAGGTTCATAGCAAGTGCAAGGCACTATTTTTATTTATTTATTTATCTGAGAACCAGAGGTTCATAGCAAGTGCAAGGCACTATCTGTTGTGCGCACGTGCGTTGCACGTGGTGCCGCATGGCGGGCATACGTGCGTTGCACGTGGCGCACATGCGCATTATGAGAAGAAGCAAAGCTTCTATATATGGAGAACAAGCTCCTTTTAATATTATTAAATATTCTCATGTGGTGCGCACGTGCGTTGCACGTAGTGCCGCATGGCAGGCACACGTGCGTTGCACGTAGCGCACATGGCGCTTGCGCATATGCGCATTATGGAGGAGCATGCTCCTATCTTGGAGAACTAAGCTCCTTTGAGTATTGAATCCTTTGAGGATTTTTACTCTACCCTTTCTAAGAGGTATCCCCTCTTATTTATATGGGAGTGGTAGAGAAGCCAGCTCTCATTTTCCCGATGTGGGACTAAAAAATGCATTCCCCATGTAGTAGAGCATTACTTTAGATTACACGTGTATAACACATTTGCTCATAACTTTTGATCTCGGATGAATTATGAGGCCCATAATATATCAAATCGAAGGTCTTTTCGAGATGCTTTCAATATCATCAGAATTTAGCTGTTTTTCATTCCGGAGTTTGTCAAAATACAGCTCGGAAAATACTGGTTCGCATCTTCTTCCTTAAATCACATGTGCATAGACATTTGCTCATAACTTTTGATCCCGGATGAATTATGAGGCCCATAATATATCAAATCGAAGGTTTTATCGAGATGCTTTCGCTACAAATAGAATTTATCATTTCTCATTCGGGAGTTTGTCAAAAAACAGCCCGGAAGATACTGCTTCGTATTTCCTTAAGCGTATCGCTGCCATTTGATACCTTGGACTCTTTTGCGCAGAAATTTTTGGTGGGAACAAATGCCCCCCACTACTTTGCCCATGTAAGTATGTACGTGGGTGAAGTAGTGCAGAGTTATGCATGGCGTATGGCCAGTTTTGGGTTGATGTATCACTTTCAGAATCTTGATCTGAGAAGATAACGAGCGGACACAAGCGTCGTCATTTATCTTTGACTCAAATCTCAACTCTTAAGGGATATAGTTCCAACCCTTAACTCCATGAGCCGCATCCTTCTATTTCTTTTTTTGTCTCACTCTGGCGTGGAGTAGTTCATACGCTTATGAGTAAGTTCTCCATTTCAGTGGCATGTAGCTTTGGCAAGTGTGGCCCATAGATGGTCGGCCCATCTTGACTTCTTTGTAGGGCAGTGATGGCTTAGGAGACAGGGGTAGGATCTGCCACCTAAGGCTTTTCAACTTTACGAGCCGTGAGGGTCTCATAAAGACTTTTCTCCCTACGAGTCGTGAGGATCTCGTAGGTGTATTTTCTCCTTGGGAATCGTGAGGATTCCTAAGTATGTTTTCTCTTATAAGTCGTAAGGATCCTATAAGAGAGTTTTCCCTCTTACGAGTCGAGAGGACCCGTAAGCGGTTGTTTCCCTCCTTATCGAGATTCGACTTTGGAGAGTGTGACCCGTGGATAGTATGCAAGAGACCGTTTTGGGCCGACTTGCAGGGTCCCAGTGCTTAGGAAACAGGTTTTTTAATCCCTACTGCCTAAGGCTTTATCTCACGAGTCGAGACGCATCGAGAAAATCTCGCAAAGACATCAATTTCCTCACGAGTCGAAACGGATCGAGCAGATCTCGCAAGAACATCTTAACGTCGCATTTAACCTCTGCTCTTTACGACAGAAGCCCGTTAAGGTTGGTGGTACTTAGGGTTTTGGCCATCGTACCGTCGCATAAGCTGATATAGTCCTCGATAGGCAATCGTGCTGTTCGAGTAGCCCCGCGACTGCCGTGTCTCTGATCCCTTCGGGGGCTGGACAAGACGTCTTCAAGCAATCCTCCTTGGCAGTTTGACCGTCAGAAGAGCAAGCGCTAGGAATTTGCCATGCCGCTTTTTACTTGAGGTTAGGCTCATTTTGGAGAGCCCCGATGAGTCATAACCACTCCGCGCTGGTGTGGGGATGATCTCCGATAGTCTTTCGGGCTTTATATGAGTTGCCGTTAAGACCCTGAAGCTAGGAATTTGGCCTTTGCTTCGTTTGCTGGCATTGCGTCTGCTGTATCGAGACGAATGTTGCGGTGGGAACTAGGGATTTTGCCGTGGCTCCGTTTGTTTGATGACGTTACGTCTGCTGTGTCGAGACGAACGTTGGGGTGACATCTCGTCTGCTGTATCGAGACGGACGTCGAAGTGGTGACCACTCCACACTGGTGCGAGATGATCTCCGATTGTCTTTCCGGCTTTATATGACTTGCCGTTAAGACCCTGAAGCTAGGAATTTAGCCTTCGCTTCGTTTGCTGGCATTGCGTCCTCTGTATCGAGACGAATGTCGTGGTTGTCTATAGGTTACTGGTGAACCGCCGAGGTTTGGAACTAGGGATTTTGCCGTGGCTCCGTTTGTTTGATGACGTTACGTCTGCTGTGTCAAGACGAACGTTGGGGTGACATCTCGTCTGCTGTATCGAGACGGACGTCGAAGTGGTGACCACTCCACACTGGTGCGAGATGATCTCCGATTGTCTTTCCGGTTTTATATGACTTGCCGTTAAGACCCTGAAGCTAGGAATTTAGCCTTCGCTTCGTTTGCTGGCATTGCGTCCTCTGTATCGAGACGAATGTCACGGTGGGAACTAGGGATTTTGCCGTGGCTCCGTTTGTTTGATGACGTTACGTCTGCTGTGTCGAGACGAACGTTGGGGTGACATCTCGTCTGCTGTATCGAGACGGACGTCGAAGTGGTGACCACTCCACACTGGTGCGAGATGATCTCCGATTGTCTTTCCGGTTTTATATGACTTGCCGTTAAGACCCTGAAGCTAGGGATTTAGCCTTCGCTTCGTTTGCTTTGGTGTGTCTGAATCCCTGCTGGAGGAAGAACGCTGAGGTTGACATTTCATCTACTGTATCGAGACGAACGTCATGGAGGTGACCACTTCATGTGAGATGGTCTCCGATTGTCTTTCCGGTTTTATGTGAGTTACCGTTAAGACGTTGAAGCTAGGAATGTGGCCTTCGCTTCATTTGCTTACACTGCGTCTGGTGTATTGAGACGAATGCTGAGGTGGAGCTGGGATTTTGCCATCACTCCGCTTTGTTTCGACCGTGAGGTCTTTTGTTGACGTTGCATCTGCCTCCAGCTGGACTGCGGAGGAACGCTGTTGTTGACATTGCGTCTACTGTATCGAGACGAATGCTGAGGTGAAGCTGGGATTTTGCCATCGCTCCGCTTGATGGTGTAACATCTGTGTCCTGTTGGAATGAGGAGGCACATTGTTGTTGGTCTCTAGGCTGTAGACGTTGACGTCGAGACCCTGAAGCTCGGGATCTTCGTTTGCTTCATTTGTTGACCTCGTGTCTGTAATATTGCGACAAATGTCGAGAAGGTCTCTAGGTTATCTATGAACCGTCGAGATTTGGCTTCGCTTTCTGGTGGAGCCTGTTGGGAAGGTATTGTTCCTTTTTTATCTGTGCCCCTGGATTGTATACAGGGATCGATGTGATTTCACCTGTAGGGCAAAAAGTTTCATTCTTTCATTTTTTTATTTTTATTTTTATTTTTATTTTTATTTTTTATTTTTTTGCGATGCTCTATCATTTCAGCTTTTATATCGCGAAGGTCGCGATTGCCCAATCATTTCGGCTATTTTTCGCGGTGCCCAATTATTTCGGCTGTTTATTTTATTTTTACTCGCTACTTTTTATCGCGAGTTGCCCAATCATTTCGGCTATTTTTCTTTTTACTCGTGCATACATTTTTACTTGCTGATTTTGTTTGCAAGTTGCCCCATCATTTCGGCTATTTCGTATGCATTTTTTTTTATGAGTTGGGGATTTGGGATCTGATCCCAATCTTGGCATCAGCATCGCTGTGACTGGAATATTGTCAGGAGCGAATCATCATTTGCCGTGAAAGGACTTGGAATTTGATGCCGGTTTAGGCATCAGCATCGCTGCAACTGGGATATTGCCAGGAGCGAATCATCATTTGCCTCTGTCGATGTTGAACAAAGGTGGCTTAGTAAACAGGGTTAAGGGTCCTGTCGGCTAAGGCTTTTGACTTCATGGGCCGTAAGGGTCTCACAAAGGTATTTCTCCCTACAAGTCGTGAGGATCTTGTAGGTGTGTTTTCTCCTTAGGGATCGTGAGGATTCCTAAGTGTATGTTCCCCTGTAAGTCGTAAGGATCTTACAAAAGGATTTTCTCCTTGTAAGTCGAGAGGACTTACAAGTGTTGTTTGCTGTACAAGCATATCCCTAGTCACGGATGGGACTTTGTTAGGGAAATATTTATTCGTGCCCGTGGATTGTATACAAGGGTCATTATGAGCCGCTTGTAGGGCAATATTGGAAGTTTGTGGGGGTTTGCTTAAGCACAGGTTAAGGTTTCTGCAACTTAAGACTTTCAAATCTTATGAGCCGTAAGGGTCCCACAAGAGAGTTCTCCTTACGAGTCGTGAGGATCTCGCAAGTGTATTTTCTCCTTAGGAATTGTGGGGATTCCTAAGTGTGTTGTTCCCTTGTGAGTCGTAAGGATCTCACGCAGGTGGTTTCTCCTTACAGGGTCGAGAGGACCCTATAAGTGTTTCTTAACGAGGTTGCGCCCTTTCAGGTTTTCACAAACACTCGCCGGTAGCCCTGCTGTTTTTACTCACGGAGCCCTTTCGGGTTTTCATCCGTGCCCATTTTGCTTGTGGACATACCGTCTCTTTCTTCTTCTTTTTTGTGTTTACGAGGTCACGCCCTTTCGGGTTTTCACGAACACTCGCCGGTAGTCCTGCTGTTTTTACTCACGAAGCCCTTTCGGGTTTTCATCCGTGCCCATTTCGCTTATGGACATACCGTCTCTTTCTTTTTTTCTTTTTTTCTTTTTTTTGTTTACGAGGTCGCGCCCTTTTGGGTTTTCACGAACACTCGCCGGTAGTCCTGCTGTTTTACTCACGAAGCCCTTTCAGGTTTTCATCCGTGTCCATTTTGCTTATGGACTTACCTTTTTTTTTATTCTTTTTATTCCTTTTATTTTTTTTTCTCTCTTTTTTTTTACGAGGTCGCGCCCTTTCAGGTTTTCACGAACACTCGCCGGTAGCCCTGCTGTTTTTACTCACGGGGCCCTTTCGGGTTTTCATCCGTGCCCTCTTTGCTTATGGACATACCGTTTTTTGTTTTTTTTTTGATATATTTTTTTTATCTCGTCAGCCTAAGGATGCTGCGGTAGTAGTTTAAAGACATTTCGGTCATTTGCAAGTTTTAGGACATTGCGGTCCATCATTAGTTTAAGGACATCTCGGTCCATTGTTAGTTTAAGGACGTTTCGGTCCGTCGTCGCCGTATTTGAGGCGAACATTTAGTTTATTGACCTTTCGGTCTATGAGTCCTTCTCCATGAATGAACATGATGCCCCCGGCGTATCCATCTTCTTCGGAGCGTGCGGTTGTGGCGGACTCACCTTCCAATTCTCAGACAGCGCAAACTTGCCCTGTTGGTATTGGTCTTCAACCCAGTTTTTGAATACATAGCAGTCCTCGATCAAGTGACCTACTGTTTGGTGGTAAGGGCAATAATTAGGATTATTAACGTCGCCTGGCTGCAACGGACGTTTTGGATTCGGCAGATTAATGAGTCTGTTGCGCACTGCCAGCTCGAACAGTCCCCTTGTTTTATCTTGCGGAAACGAGTAAGGGCGTTCCAACTTTTCCTGGAGGGATTGCCGCTTGTTGCTTTAGCAAGCAACCGGTCTAGGGTCACCTGATTGTTGGTGAGTGCTGACGAAGAGGGCCTTTTTTCCTTTTCTTTTATCCTTTTTGTTCGATCCTTTGTTTACGGGGCCGAGATTTTTTCCGAGTAGCATGCGATTGCACGGCTGAACGTTCTCGCAGCTTCTCAATTCCTTTATTTTTGAAATAGATTCCCCGATGGAAGAGTTGGGGGTAGCTTCTTCGTCAGAGTCGCTTCCAAAGGTGATAATTTGTGATCCCTTAAAGTCGGTTATATGACAGTCGGCGGTGGCTCTTTTGCGCTCATCTAGCGCATTTTTCCGATGTCCACAAGCTTCACACTTTGTCCTGTCGAAGTGTTTCTTTTGAGCGACATACCCTTGCCACCAACAGTTAAAGGACTCGCAGTCTTCGGTAGGATGTATGATCTTCTGATGATATAAACAGAAGTTAGGGTGCATCTCTACCTCAGAGAAAGGATTTTCTTCAGAGGGCGGTAGCTTCATTCCTACTGATAGAGCTTTGGCGAACCGTTTCCTCGTCTTGAATCTGTTTTTACCCGCAGTGTATGGCTTTTGATTTGACGGGAATACCTTGGTTCTTTCCAGTATGGCCATTTCATGCTCTTGATTGGCTTTTGCTTTCAGACGAATTTCATTTAGGAAGGCATCGATCAAATTGTCTGACGGCCGCGGAATTTCTGTTTCAGGGCCCACCGTTGATTTCTCAGCGCGAGGATCCTCCTCATCATCCGTCAGTGAATGAGAAATCACATGACAAGTCGCTACGTAGTCTTCGGATTCATCCGATAAGTTTTCTCCATCGTTTTCATCCTCGACGAAAGAACAAGTTGCCCCCGGCGTGTCCGTTTTCTTTGGAGAGTGCGGCTGTGGGGGGTTTACCTTCCAGCTTTCAGACAGCGTGAACTTGCCTTGCAGGTATTGATCCTCGATCCATCCCTTAAAGACGAAACAATCCTCAATCGGGTGACTTACCGTTTGGTGGTAAGGACAATAATTGGGATTATTAAGATCGCCTGGCTGCGACAGACGCTTTGGACTCGGCAGATTAATAAGTCTGTTGCGCACTGCCAGCTCAAACAGTCTTCTCGTTTTATCCTGAGGAAACGAGTAAGGACGTCCTAGCCTCTCTTCGAGGGATGGGCGTGGACGCCCGTTGTTTTGGCGAGCGACCGGCTTTGAGTTGCTCGACTGTTGCTGGGCGTTGGCGACGATGATCGCTTTTCCTTTCTCATTTCGGGGATCGGGTCTTGGAGGAGACGGTCTATGGCCCATCTGGTCCATTTGGGCTAATTTGTCGATCAAGGCCTGGAAGGTGGTCGGCCTGAAGAACATCATGAATTGCGAGATGGTCACTTGCGGATCGAGAGTGCCCACAAACATGCCTACCGCAGGTGCCTCTTCTATGCGTTGTTCGCATTTCGACCATAGGTTCCGCCATCGTGTTGCGTATTGGACCCACGTTTCGCTTGGCCTTATCCTGGCATTTATCAGTGCTGTTATCGGAGTGCGTTCACTAGCACTCGCGAATCTTTGTGTAAACAGCAGCTCCATCTCTACAAATGTTTTGATAGAGTCGTTAGGCAGCTCCGAATACCATTCAAAGGCTGTTTCTGCTAAGCTGCCGATGAATTGACGTAGCAACAATTTGTCATCGCCTCCAGTATTGCCGCATAAGGCCCTGAATTGAGCGACATGCTGATGCGGATTCCCTGTCCCTTTATATACGTGGAATTTAGGGATCGTATATCCTGGCGGGTAATTAATTTGGTCATACCAACTCGGATACGGTCGTCCGGTTCTAACAGTTTGCCCAGCCACTTCATTCGCCTGATGAACCCGGATCTGCTGAGCTATATATTCGTCTAGGTCGACTTTGGAGATTGCCTCCTCCTTGGCTGTTGATAGAGCCGGCGGAGGATTTGACGTTTCTCCTCTGTCGTCTTCAAGGACGATCGGAGGATCTTCAGCAGGAGGGTCCGGCTGTAACATCATCCCTACCATATCTTGGAAGAGGAGCGCCATCTGTTTTATGTTAGCCGCCTGCTCTGCAGCTTCTTTGTCCCTCTTTTCGAGGACTCTGCGTAAAAAGTCAGCGTCGGTTTCTTGTTCTTGACGCTCATCCGAAGACGTTTCAGAGCTTTCTTTTAGCTCAGTGAGTGCAGCCATTGTAGTCATCATCTCCTGAAGCTTCTGTTGCTGCTCCTGGGCTTTCGTCACGGATCGGGTGAGCGGTCGGTGGCCCGTAGAAGTGCGACTTTCCTCCTTTCCAGAAGCCATATAAACAGTGTGCACCACCATGCCCCCAGACTTGGGACGTTTGTATTCGGCGCTTTTATACTTCGCCATGTTCACAGGGGCTTTTTGTGGCCTCCTTTTTTGAGTGATTGGAGTTAAGGGAGCCGTTGTAGTGGGCACCCAAATAGCTTTTGCTTTTTGTGGTTTAACAGAGTAATCCTTCCCCTGCCGAACCTTCATCTTTTTCTGTCGTCGGAGGCAGTCTTGATCGATCACCGACTCTTGGACCTGTCGCCAGACTTTGTAAATTTTAGAGGACAGCCGTTGAGGGGGCTGCTCTAACTTCTTCTCTGGAGTATTCTCCACAGGTGAAGGAGTTCGTTTCAACATCGCAGTAGGAGAATTTCTGCGCACCCTGTTGAGCAGTTCAAAACTGTTCTTGGTTGGAACAGCAGTATCGATTCTCACCATCGGAGCTGACGGAGTTATCCCAGAGGGGGGGTTTCCCCCAGCCTTCCTTACCCGACGCCAGTGGCGACGTCGAGCGTGTCGTGCTGATGGAGTTGTTTCAGCTATAGGGGTAACCTCCTCATACCCCCTGTGTTGGTCAGAATATACCGGTACCAGCTTTTTAAAGATCGACGTCCGTTGAACGGGGACGGCCAACTTGTCAGAAGCGGACTTCTGAACATGGGAAACAACCTTGGTGATTTTGCCAGGAACGGGAGTTGGGATGGCTATCCGCTTCGGGATAACGCCTTCTGGTATGGCAGGCTTCTTCATGGGCCCGATGGAGCTCTGGCCTAATCCATTAAAACCTGAAGCAGTGGAGTTGGGCGACCTGTTGAGAGGGGTCGCGGCAGTGGTGAGTCGATCGAAGACCGACTTCTTTGGAGCTTCTTGCAATGTCATTGGGGCGTTGAAGCTCATTGATGGGAGCATGGTCCCAAAAAATAGTCCAGTGGTGGATTGAGCCACCTGCTCCACCGGCATTTTGAAAAGGGAGGCCGCTTGGGGCCCATAAGTCACTCCTCCAGTAATGACGGAGCGAGAGTTGTTGCTGCAGGTGATGCAGTTCGAAGCCATTGATCTTCTGTTTTCTGCACGGAGCAAGACACCAAATCTTAGTACCTTGAATCCACAGGCAATCACAGCAAACCGCGATTTGTTCGCGAACACGACACACGAAGTGTGGAGTGGAAAGAGGAAGAGGTCCCACCGGGCGTGCCAGAATCTGTTCCCCTCCGAACGGCGGCCTGCGACGTTAGGACGTCACGTGCCTGAGGTTCGGGGCAGATGCTATTTGGTTTTTATCCGTCCACCTCTTCGAAGATGCCAAGTTGATTTATGGCACCGTGTATCGAAGGTTTAGACGGATGCGGCCGATGTAGCAGACTTTGTCAGATTCCCCCTCGCTTGAGGGGTTTTTGATTGTGGGGACCCTCTTCCCTGCAGGCGCAAGCCCCTGCAGTTAATTACGCTACCGCTTTGCGGTAACAACTTTCTCCTTCTCCAGAATTTCACTTCGTGTCGTGTGTGTTTGTTTTGTTTGTGGCTGCCCGTGGATTGTATACGGAGACTGAGTAATGCCGTCGCCCGTAGGGCGTGGATTAGTCCAAATCCGTATTTACTTAGATTTGGGTTTGGTGTTTTTGGTTTAAGGATACATTAGTCGCGTTGCGGCTAAGATCAACTTAAACGTTCGTCAAGAATACTTTAGTCCTGTTTTGGACTAAGATCAACTTAACGCAGTGATCGATTTAATTATCTGGCTGTCGGGACTCGTCATCTCTCTGACGTCGTTGAGGGATTACAACGACAAGCGTCTGAGGAGTTCAGAGATGTACCCTTGAACCAAAGTTGATTTGGGGTTTTATTGTTTATTTAAAGATCTAAGGACACATTAACCGTATTTGGGGCTAAGATCAACTTAGACGGGACCGTTTAGATCCGGCAAAAGAGCATTCGGGCTCTATTGCGCCAGTTTAAGGACGTGGTGGTCCCTTGTTAGTTTTAGGGACGTTTCGGTCCGTCGCCAGTTTAAGGACGTAGTGGTCCATCATTAGTTTAAAGATGTTTCGGTCCGTCGCCAGTTTAAGGACGTAGTGGTCCATCATTAGTTTAAGGACGTTTCGGTCCACCGCTAGTTTAAGGACGTAGTGGTCCATCATTAGTTTAGGGACGTTTCGGTCCGATGTTAGTTTAGGGACGTTTCGGTCCGATGTTAGTTTAAGGACGTTTCGGTCCGATGTTAGTTTAAGGACGTTTCGGTCCGATATTAGTTTAAGGACGTTTCGGTCCGATATTAGTTTAAGGACATCTCGGTCCACGAGTTTAAGGACCCCGCAGTCCATATCGATGTGTGGTCGTTGGGACCCGTCACCTCTTTGACGTCGTTGAGGAATTACAACGACGGATGTCAAAGGAGTTCGGAGATGTACCCTCGAACCGGATGTAGATTGATTTAGGAGAGCCATTTTGCTCAGTCAATTTAATTTAAGGACTTATGGCCAAAATTGGGCTAAGTCCAGTTGAAATGTTCAACATTTTATTTGCTTTTGCATTGCATTTCTTTTTCTTCTTTTTTTTATTTGGGCCTTGCCCAGAAAGGATGCAGAGTATCAATTTGTTTTGGGCTCTACCCTTTTAGGAATGATGCAAGGTATCAATTTTATTTGGGCTCTGCCCTTATATAAAGGATGCAAAGCATCAATTTATTTGGGCTCTGCCCATTTATTGCCTTGCAATTTATTTTGGCCTGTCAGGTCATTTTGATTTGGGCCTGGCCCTTCAAATAGTACAAAGCACCAAGAATCTTTTGGATTCAAGAAAATGAGTGCAGAGCACTTTTTAATGATCTAAATTTAGATCAAAGAAGAGAAAAGAAAATCTTTTCTTTCTTTCTGTCTCAGAGAACCAGAGGTTCATAGCAAGTGCAAGGCACTATTTTTATTTATTTATTTATCTGAGAACCAGAGGTTCATAGCAAGTGCAAGGCACTATTTTTATTTATTTATTTATCTGAGAACCAGAGGTTCATAGCAAGTGCAAGGCACTATTTTTATTTATTTATTTATCTGAGAACCAGAGGTTCATAGCAAGTGCAAGGCACTATCTGTTGTGCGCACGTGCGTTGCACGTGGTGCCGCATGGCGGGCATACGTGCGTTGCACGTGGCGCACATGCGCATTATAAGGAGAAGCAAAGCTTCTATATATGGAGAACAAGCTCCTTTTAATATTATTAAATATTCTCATGTGGTGCGCACGTGCGTTGCACGTAGTGCCGCATGGCAGGCACACGTGCGTTGCACGTAGCGCACATGGCGCTTGCGCATATGCGCATTATGGAGGAGCATGCTCCTATCTTGGAGAACTAAGCTCCTTTGAGTATTGAATCCTTTGAGGATTTTTACTCTACCCTTTCTAAGAGGTATCCCCTCTTATTTATATGGGAGTGGTAGAGAAGCCAGCTCTCATTTTCCCGATGTGGGACTAAAAAATGCATTCCCCATGTAGTAGAGCATTACTTTAGATTACACGTGTATAACACATTTGCTCATAACTTTTGATCTCGGATGAATTATGAGGCCCATAATATATCAAATCGAAGGTCTTTTCGAGATGCTTTCAATATCATCAGAATTTAGCTGTTTTTCGTTCCGGAGTTTGTCAAAATACAGCTCGGAAAATACCGGTTCGCATCTTCTTCCTTAAATCACATGTGCATAGACATTTGCTCATAACTTTTGATCCCGGATGAATTATGAGGCCCATAATATATCAAATCGAAGGTTTTATCGAGATGCTTTCGATACAAATAGAATTTATCCATTTCTCATTCGGGAGTTTGTCAAAAAACAGCCCGGAAGATACTGGTTCGTATTTCCTTAAGCGTATCGCTGCCATTTGATACCTTGGACTCTTTTGCGCAGAAATTTTTGGTGGGAACAAGGGTGTTCTGAGATTTCAGGGGAGTCGGCACGGGGCGACGGCTATGAAGGTTGCCGGCATGGTGATACTCCGGTGAAGGCAGTGGGTTATGGTGTGCAGTCATGGTCGTGGGGTCTGTAGAGGGAGGTGGAAGCGGTTTGGAAGGCCGGGACGTGGAGAGGGATGCGAGGAGGAGACGAGGGCGACGACAGCGAGTCGCCGGCGAGGTTGGGCTCGCCAGGGAATGCACTGGTGGACTCGTCGGGGTGTGCAGGCGCTCGAGAATATGGGGAATGGAGGAAGGAGGTGGGTGTGGCTGCGAAGAGGGCGAGGAGGCGAGGATATTGGTGATGTTCGCGTCGGCGTTGGTGCTGCAGCGGCGAGAGGGACGGCGGCGGTAGGGTTGCGCGATGGGTTCTGCGTTTGAAGAGAAAAGGAGGAGGGAGAAATGAATATATATATATGACACAGAGAGAGAGAGAGATTTATGGGGAGAGAGAGAAAGAGTTACGGGAGAGAGAGAGAGGAGAGAGAGAGAGAGATAGAGAGGTATCGGGGGGGGAGAGAGAGAGAGGTGTAAGGGGGCCCACGGTTTAAAGAGTTATGATTGGTTGTGGCTAAAAGATTTGGAATAATATAGTGGAACAGTAAAATATTATATGGTTAAGTGAAAATATAAGCCGGTTTAAATATATTAAAATTGGGATTTTAGCGCAAAGTAAAACGTTTCCAAAACGCGCCCGGGTCGGGTCCAAAAATTTGAAATTGAAATAATAGAATTTTAAGCAGGATCCAAAAGTGAAAATGAAGTATTTTATGATCAAAAAGCATACCCCCAAAACGGACACACGTACGTGTAAGTCCATGCTACCTCTCCCGGTACTTTCGGGAATGCGGAATTTGACGAAAAACGATTTTTATAGAGGTGGTAATATGGACCTAAAACCCGGATCTTGGTTAAACATCTATCTAACAACCTAACTACAAGTTTCTAGCTACTCGGTTAGGGGGTTATACCTTGCTTGTCTTGAACTCCTTCGTCTTCAAGCTCCGATGGTGGTCCGGATTGGCTTCTTCCCGTCGTCTCCGTACGCCGAAGATAGATCCACCTGAAAGCTCCAACCTTTGGCTCCTTCTTCGTTCTTTGAAGAAACTAGTTCACTCGGTTTGCTAAACCTTGTGAACTAGAGTGAGTAGAGAAGAGTTTGTATGGGATTTTATCTATGGTTCTTGATTCTCAACTCATGAGACAAGAGAACCATAGATTTAAGAGAGGGAGCAAGAGCAAGAGGGTGAGAGCAAAACAAGAGAGCTCAAGAACAAGAGAGAGAATGAGCAAGAAAGAATGAGCAAGTCTTTTGTCTCTCACCCTCTCATAATCCAAAGTCATGATAACTCATCATACCAAATAAGTGTTATGTGATGGTTGAAGCAACCATAACCATATCATTTCATGCACTCATTTTGCACAAATGAGCAAGCAAGCAAAAGTCTTTGCCATGAAATGATGGCTATGGTTATCATGATGGTCAACTAGTTAAGCCTAGTCAACCGGTCAACAAAGTCAACAAGTCAACAAAAGTCAACAAGTCAACAAAGTCACCAAAAGTCAACAACCATGTCACCATAATACTTAATTAATATAATAGTTAATCACATATCATATTCTCATTAGGGTTGAGCAAAAAGTCAAATAGTCAACGGTCAACTGTCAACAACCCTAATGAGAATCCGCTGCCTCTGCCTCCCTATCAACTGTGCATACACACCCGCACCCGCGTTCCGAGGAACACGAATGCATACTGGATAAATCCAATCCCAAAAGGTACACTAGGATCTGGCTTAAACAAAAGCCTGCTAGTGTAAACTGTCCGGACACTGTACGTGCACAAGTGCACGGATGTGACCGAACCCTGCCGCAAAACCATGCGACCTGTCGCAATACCATGCGACCTCTACTCTTTTGCCTAAAGGCGAAAAGCTTTCTGTGTGGGACTCTAAAGACTCGACACTACGCTGGCAGTGGGTTTAACAACAGACCGCAAGCGGCACTAGCTGTGCGTAACGGTCCCCAGGTAGTGCCGACAAGAAGACCGACGAGGCGAAACCCATCTGAACTCCTACTGAGCCTGAATGTGACATTCTCCGTACAGTCCGGTCTGTTTGTCTGATACATCGCATGGCGGGCCTAGGGGGCGGTAAACGTCAGTCCCCCAATAGCGGTACAAGTCGTGCCGGAGCGAAGCCCAAAACACCCTGAGATAACACTGGAAGCCTACCAGTATATCTCGTTTGCCCTGGCCAGGGACTACTCGTGTAATGGCTCTCCTAGATACAGCGCGATGTCAACCCCCAATACCGGGAGAGACGAATCCTGTCTAACCGTCACTGTCCCAAGTGCTTCGGGACTGCACCCAACCACTACCTGTTTGCACGACTCCTTTGAGCCGTGGTAGGGTAGTGATCAAAGTACAGTGGGAACACACTCGAGGCAAAGTGACAGTGTCAAGTCAGCGGACTAAGCTGTACTCATGTCACCTGAGAACTGATAACTGACGATAGGCATAATACCAACTAGTCAGTTCCCGACGAGTCCTGTCCAGTGTACCCGTAACCTAACGAGCACCCGCATACTATCTCAAGTACGACGTACTGACGGCTGTGGGACAGACCGTCTCCCACACTGGGATGAGAAGCGCATGCGCTGGTCTACTCCGGAGTATCGATGCCATGTCTCGATAGTCCAGCGACCAGGGACCTGCATAAGGATGTGCTTATAGATTACCCAGCCCCACTAGTGTGACGGCCATCACATCGCTGGTAATCAAGCAAAGATCCTAAGGGCTCCACTAATGTGTATAGGCGATATAATAAAATAAACACATGTACACATTGAAGTAGAAACAATCCAAGTAGCATACTACTATTTTGAGCAAGATTGTATATACAAGGTGAATATCCCAAGCTTCCATTAAGTAATATACAAACTAGTATGATACAGTAATGGCCTCTAGGGCATATACACTAACAATCTCCCACTTGCACTAAGGCCATGTACTGGCGTATCGAAGACCTATCATCTCGATCAGCCGCTCGAACTGAGTCTGGGGCAGGGCCTTGGTGAATGGATCTGCAGTGTTATCTTCTGAAGCGACTCTCCGAACCTCGATCTCCTGGCGATCTACGATCTCCCTGATCAGGTGATACCGCCTCAAGATGTGTCGGGATCTCTGATGGGACCTGGGTTCCTTCGCTAAAGCTATAGCCCCGTTGTTGTCGCAATACAGAGGTATTGGATCAACAATGGACGGAACCACCTGAAGTTCTTTCAAGAACTTCCTCATCCAGACAGCTTCTTTTGCGGCATCAGATGCAGCGATGTATTCCGCTTCCATCGTCGTGCCTGCAACGGTTTCTTGTTTGGAACTCTTCCAACACACCGCCCCTCCATTGAGGGTAAAGACAAAACCCGACATGGACTTGGAATCATCCTTGTCACTCTGGAAGCTGGAGTCAGCAAAGGCCTCGATCTGGAGGTCTTTTCCGCCATACACCAAGAACATCTCCTTAGTCCTTCTCAGGTACTTGAGAATGTTCTTTACTGCTATCCAGTGTTTCTCCCCAGGGTTTGACTGATACCGTCTTACCACACTGAGTGCATAAGCTACATCCGGTCTGGTACACAATATCGCATACATTATAGAGCCTACCGCAGAAGCGTAGGGTATAATAGACATGCGATTCCTCTCCAAATCAGTCTTGGGAGACATCTCTTTAGAGAGGGTGATCCCGTGGCAAGCCGGTAGGTTACCGCGCTTGGAATCTTCCATACTGAATCTTTTCAGTACGGTGTCGATGTACCTGGACTGTGAAAGTCCTAATATCCTCTTGGATCTATCACGATGGATCCGGATCCCCAGGATGTATGAGGCATCACCCAGGTCTTTCATGGAGAACCTGTGTGACAAGAACCCCTTGACAGATTGTAGCATAGGAATGTCATTTCCTATTAAGAGAATGTCATCCACGTATAAAACGAGGAATACTACAGTTCTCGCTACAAATCTACTATAGATGCATGGTTCATCTGGATTTTTGATAAAGCCAAATTCTTTGACCGTCTCATCAATGCAGATGTTCCAACTCCGCGATGCCTGCTTTAGTCCATAGATGGACTTAAGCAACTTGCACACCTTTCCGCTGCTCCCACTCTGAATGAAACCCTCTGGTTGGTCCATATAGACACACTC
The DNA here is from genome assembly GCA_030015575.1 of Agapanthus africanus. Taxonomy (NCBI): domain Eukaryota; kingdom Viridiplantae; phylum Streptophyta; class Magnoliopsida; order Asparagales; family Amaryllidaceae; genus Agapanthus; species Agapanthus africanus. Next base: position 91,433,034 of record JASDDO010000028.1, on the reverse strand, counting down.
CTCTAAATTTCCATTTAGAAAAGCGGTCTTTACGTCCATTTGCCAGATCTCATAATCGTGGAAGGCAGCAATGGCAAGAAGGATCCGAATGGATTTCAGCATGGCTACTGGAGAAAAGGTTTCGTCATAGTCCAAGCCAGGTCTTTGACGAAAACCCTTTGCTACCAGCCTAGCTTTATAGGTCTCAACCTGTCCATCTACACCAATCTTCCTTTTGAAGATCCACTTGCATCCTACGGGTTTTACCCCGTCTGGAGCAATGTCCAACGTCCATACCTTGTTGGTGTACATGGACTCCATTTCGGTCCGCATTGCATCCAGCCATTTCACTGAGTCAACGCTCTGAACGGCCTGCTGGAAGCTAGTAGGCTCATCATAATCTATGATGCAATCCTCTCTATCCCCGTCTATGAGAAAACCGTAGTATCTCTCGGGCGAATGAGTCTGCCTACTACTCCTGCGGAGCGGCGTAGGAATGTCCTGTTCTTCCGAAACCTCTGGTTCCACTAAACTTTTAGTAATAGTCCGTGGTTCTGGAATTTCTTCCAGTTCTACTGCGCTCCTACTTATTTCCTTTTCTAAGAACTGGTGTTCTAGAAAGTGGGCATGACGAGAAACAAGAACCTTTTGTTCCTCTTCACAGTAGAAGAAATATCCCTTGGAATTCTTTGGATATCCCACAAACTTGCACAGTACTGAGCGTGCCTCGAGCTTGTCAGCATGCTGCTTTTTGACAAAAGCTGGACTTCCCCATGTCTTAATGTGATTAAGATGGGGCCTCTTCCCACACCACATCTCAAATGGCGTGGTAGGCACAGTCTTAGTGGGAACTCGGTTCAAAAGGTATGCGGCTGATTCTAGCGCATATCCCCAGAATGATCGCAGTAACTCAGCGTTACTCATCATAGACCGCACCATATCCAATAGGGTGCGGTTCCGTCTCTCCGATACACCGTTATGTTGCGGGGTGTATGGAGAAGTAAGCTGAGAGAGAATTCCGTTCTCTTTTAAATAGTCCAGGAACTCGGCACTTAAGTATTCTCCACCTCGATCCGATCTTAGAATCTTAATACTTTTGCCGGTTTGTTTTTCTACTTCATTCTTATACTCCTGGAATTTTCCAAAGGCTTCGGACTTATGTTTCATTAAGAAGACATAACCGTACCTTGAGAAGTCATCCGTAAAAGTAATGAAGTAAGAATAGCCGCTTCGCGCATGTGTAGACATTGAACCGCACACGTCACTGTATACGAGTCCCAAGAGCTCGCTCGCTCTTACTCCATGTCCAGTAAACAGAGTCTTTGTCATCTTTCCTTTGAGACAGGATTGACAAGTGGCATACGATTGATATTCGAACGCATTCAAATATCCTTCTGTATGTAACTTAGTCAACCTTCTCTCATTGATGTGACCCAGTCTACAATGCCACAAGAAAGTCTGATTTATTTCCGGAGACTTTCTTTTGTGTGTATTCTGGACATTGAAAATCTGTGGTTGGTTTAATACGTATATACCATTACTCAATGTACCTGACCCAATCAGAACTTGATTAAGGTGAATGTTTACAACATTACTTACAAACGCAAATTCATAACCTTCTTTAGAAACTAAAGATACAGAAATGATATTACAAGTTGCGTTGGGTACAAAAAAGCAATTACGCAAAACCAAAACATGTCCATCTGATATTCCCAGGTGATAGTCCCCCACGGCTTTAGCATCTATGCTAGCTCCGTTCGCAACTCTGAGGGTCATGTCACCTGCCTTCAAAACCCTACGGTTTCTCAACGCCTGCAAAGAATTACAGATATGAGATCCTGATCCGGTATCCAATACCCAGGAAGTAGAGTTTATTGAAAGACAGTTTTCAATAACATACACACCTGAAGCTGAAGCTGCAACCTGCTTCAATTCCTGTGTTCTGGCTTTCCAAGCCCTGCAATCATTCTTCCAGTGACCTTTCTTATGACAATAGAAGCATTCTTCCTTATCCACAAGCTTCCCCGCTTTCTTTGTTGCTTTGGCTTTTCCCTTCGTATCCACTTTACTAACACCGCCCCTTGGTTTGGCGGGGGCTTTCTTCATCTTTCCCTTGGCTTTCGCCTTGGACCTAGAAGAAGATGATCCTCCTACAAACAAAATGGATGTTTCCCTACCTTTCTGTAGGGTGCCCTCTGCGCTCCTCAGCATGTTGAGGAGCTCTGAAAGTTCAACCTCTTTTTCTTGTTAGTTGAAGTTCAGTATAAACTGGGCGTAAGTGAAAGGAAGGGACTGGAGAACTATGTCCGTATAGAGTTCACTCTCCAATGTGGTCCCTAGGTCCGCGAGCTCCTCAATGTAGCCGATCATCTTTAGCACGTGCTCGGCTACTGATGATCCGACGGCCATCTTTGCCGAAAATAACTTTTTCGACGCTTCGTATCTTGCGATACGAGATTGCTCTCCATACAGTTCTTTTGTATGGAGAAATATGGATTCAAGGTCCATATTCTCGTGCCTCCTCTGATGTTCGTTGTCCATCGAGGCAAGTACGAGGCACTTGGCCTTCGCGCTATCAATCTCCCAAGTCTTGCGGATTTCCTTATCCGCGACGCTGGAAGTGGGACCAGGGACAGGGGGAGCTTTGGTGGTAAGAAGATACCCCAGCTTGTCGTAAGTGATTGCCATTTTGACATTCCTGAGCCAATCTTTGTAGTTTGGCCCTGTCAGTATGTTTTTATCTAGAAGTAACTTAAGTCCAGTCATGTCGATTGGTCGCTGCAATTAGGAGAGAGAAGAAGAAACACTCAGCATGATGCTCTTGCAAGTTTAGAGTGGTTTTTAGTTTGTCTAAACAGGATGGCTCCCACTGTTTCTCGAATCCCTCCTCAAACCATAAAGGAAGAATTAGTCGGGATCAATCCCACCGCACAATACTTGCTTAACCGTTCAACCAGGCCGGTGTCGGTACTTCGAGGGAGGTTTTCCAACGCTTTCGCGAAGTTCCTTAATTAAAGAACCTCTTTTTCCTGGGGGCGTAGCCCCGCTAACACCTTTCTAGGCACCTACTAGGTTTATAGCATTGATCGTTTAGTGAGAAATTTCCCGAGGAGTAGCATATACTCACAGTAGGATCGGGATCCAAATATCATCGCGTGACGAAACTGAAGGAATCCTACCAGAATCATCACACTCCAAATGGTATGCAAATCTAGCAAGTTTCAGTACTTATGAAACTCCTGATGTGGATTTTTGCCCCATGCTCTTATGACCTTGACTTTGGCCAAAATATCATAAGTCACATGTCAAGTTCTACCCGTCATTATCCAGGTTAATTTGGATCCATCCGTACCTACCCTTGACTTTGGCCAAAATGGCAGTACGACTGTCTCAAACCAACGCATCTATCTATGCTGCACATGAATACCCAACAGCTACCATTCACTATGCCTTGACTTTGGCCAACAAACACAGCTTGAATACTATTGACTATTCATGTGAAACGACGGAGGGCTACGAATGGTTTTGGCAAAACCGTGAACGTAGTGAACTTGATATGGTCGATGGAACGAGATAGCTTTTAAAAGGAGTGGCTCAAGCTCCGCATTTAAAAGTTGGTTTTGAAAAGAACCGAGTGGTTTTTCGAAAGTGTTCCAACGACTTTAACTTGGTTTATTATCTTGCATTAGTTCTTTTAATGCGTGATATTCTTGCATTAGTTCTTTTAATGCGTCCCATCATTTAATCTTACCATTGCAGAAAACAACCAAAATATGACGTACGCTTATGCCATTCGCATTCGCCACTGGGCCCCGTCATTACCCGTTAGGTTACTTAACTAACGATAGAGCGGGGGCTGGGCTAGCGCGTCTGTAAAACATAAGCAACGCCTAAATAATATCATATATAGATATACTGCAATGATAAACATTTCAGATCACAGATGAATACATTGGATATACTAGGAATCTGTAATTCGTACGAGCCTGTAACGAAAGACAGATTACACGGTCGCGGTGAATAGCCAATACCCCACCCAAGACCCCTACGGGTGCGGCAAACTACCCGCCAAGTACCCGAAGCGTAGCAACCTCCCTCATCTCCATGAGTAGGCCACTCGACACTTCGGCATACCCGGTAGTTTGTGCACCCCCTCCATGGGTCTATCCTAGGAGAAAAAACAGTAAAAAGAAATTATACAATGACGGCTACAACCCCGACCCGGTTGTGCGGCCATACAAATAATTATTACATCAATTTACAAATTTACATGAATTGAAAGAAAAGAAAACTCTCGTCTCACAACCCCCGGCTATTCACCCGCGACAATCCAACATATTCATATACACATTCCAGCAACATTACAGATCACAGATTTGTATAACCCCCACTAATCGACATATAGCGATTAGCAGACGTTCAATACAAATATCACATTACAGAAAAAAAAACCGTTAGCTTAAGTCTTTTAGAAGTTCGATCAAAAAATACGGATTTTCGGGACCCCAAAAATAAAATTTTCGTTCTGGAAACTCTGGGCAGAAAATATATATTCCAAAAATCCCAAAATACCCCTGCAAGTACACTGTAGCAAAGAAACACCAGAGAGGGGCCAAGGAGGCCGCGGAACCGCGGCAATAGCAAGCTATTGCCGCGTTTCCGCTGTCGTTTAGGGGGAACTCTTGGTGATTTTTCTACAGTGGCTTTTAAAAACCCTGAGCCGATTTTAGAGATGAAAATAATCAACTTTTGAACAGTATAAAAATCGACAGAAAGTTCGAATTTCGGGGTTCGTTTTCGGGACTTTTTCTTTGATCGATCTTCTAGTTACTTGCTAACTTGTTAGATAGAGTTTAACTAGGCTCTGATACCACTGTAAGTCCATGCTACCTCTACCGGTACTTTCGGGAATGCGGAATTTGACGAAAAATGATTTTTATAGAGGTGGTAACATGGACCTAAAACCCGGATCTTGGTTAAACATCTATCTAACAACCTAACTACGAGTTTCTAGCTACTCGGTTAGGGGGTTATACCTTGCTTGTCTTGAACTCCTTCGTCTTCAAGCTCCGATGGTGGTCCGGATTGGCTTCTTCCCGTCGTCTCCGTACGCCGAAGATAGATCCACCTGAAAGCTCCAACCTTTGGCTCCTTCTTCGTTCTTTGAAGAAACTAGTTCACTCGGTTTGCTAAACCTTGTGAACTAGAGTGAGTAGAGAAGAGTTTGTATGGGATTTTATCTATAGTTCTTGATTCTCAACTCATGAGACAAGAGAACCATAGATTCAAGAGAGGGAGCAAGAGCAAGAGGGTGAGAGCAAAACAAGAGAGCTCAAGAACAAGAGAGAGAATGAGCAAGAAAGAATGAGCAAGTCTTTTGTCTCTCACCCTCTCATAATCCAAAGTCATGATAACTCATCATACCAAATAAGTGTTATGTGATGGTTGAAGCAACCATAACCATATCATTTCATGCACTCATTTTGCACAAATGAGCAAGCAAGCAAAAGTCTTTGCCATGAAATGATGGCTATGGTTATCATGATGGTCAACTAGTCAAGCCTAGTCAACCGGTCAACAAAGTCAACAAGTCAACAAAAGTCAACAAGTCAACAAAGTCACCAAAAGTCAACAACCATGTCACCATAATACTTAATTAATATAATAGTTAATCACATATCATATTCTCATTAGGGTTGAGCAAAAAGTCAAATAGTCAACGGTCAACTGTCAACAATCCTAATGAGAATCCGCTGCCTCTGCCTCCCTGTCAACTGTGCATACACACCCGCACCCGCGTTCCGAGGAACACGAATGCATACTGGATAAATCCAATCCCAAAAGGTACACTAGGATCTGGCTTAAACCAAAGCCTGCTAGTGTAAACTGTCCGGACACTGTACGTGCACAAGTGCACGGATGTGACCGAAACCTGCCGCAAAACCATGCGACCTGCCGCAATACCATGCGACCTCTACTCTTTTGCCTAAAGGTGAAAAGCTTTCTGTGTGGGACTCTAAAGACTCGACACTACGCTGGCAGTGGGTTTAACCACAGTCCGCAAGCGGCACTAGCTGTGCGTAACGGTCCCCAGGTAGTGCCGACAAGAAGACCGACGAGGCGAAACCCATCTGAACTCCTACTGAGCCTGAATGTGACATTCTCCGTACAGTCCGGTCTGTTCGTCTGATATATCGCATGGCGGGCCTAGGGGGCGGTAAACATCAGTCCCCCAATAGCGGTACAAGTCGTGCCGGAGCGAAGACCAAAACACCCTGAGATAACACTGGAAGCCAACCAGTATATCTCGTTTGCCCTGGCCAGGGACTACTCGTGTAATGGCTCTCCTAGACACAGCGCGATGTCAACCCCCAATACCGGGAGAGACGAATCCTGTCCAACCGTCACTGCCTCCAAGTACTTCGGGACTGCACCCAACCACTACCTGTTTGCACGACTCCTTTGAGCCGTGGTAGGATAGTGATCAAAGTACAGTGGGAACACACTCGAGGCGAAGTGACAGTGTCAAGTCAGCGGACTAAGCTGTACTCATGTCACCTGGGAACTGATAACTGACGATAGGCATAATACCAACTAGTCAGTTCCCGACGAGTCCTGTCCAGTGTACCCGTAACCTAACGAGCACCCGCATACTATCTCAAGTACGACGTACTGACGGCTGTGGGATAGACCGTCTCCCACACTGGGATGAGAAGCGCATGCGCTGGTCTACTCCGGAGTATCAATGCCCTGTCTCGATGGTCCTGCGACCAGGGACCTGCATAAGGATGTGCTTATAGATTACCCAGCCCCACTAGTGTGACGGCCATCACATCGCTGGTAATCAAGCAAAGATCCTAAGGGCTCCACTAATGTGTATAGGCGATATACTAAAATAAACACATGTACACATTGAAGTAGAAACAAACCAAGTAGCATACTACTATTTTGAGCAAGATTGTATATACAAAGTGAATATCCCAAGCTTCCATTAAGTAATATACAAACTAGTATGATACAGTAATGGCCTCTAGGGCATATACACTAACAGTACGTGCACGTAGCCGTCCAAACTCGTCCGTTTCACTGAACGGGATGAGAACACGATGCAGGGACGCTACAGCAGGGTTAGGGGTGCCAAGTAGGCCAAGATGAATATTTTTAATTTTGTTTTAGATGCCAAAAATTGTTATATGCAGAAATGAATTTGCCGGGTAAAATTTTACAGTAAGTAACAATCAAATAAGATAAATGAAATAAGTGCCGCATTACGCTCGAACGGTAACTAAAATTAGTAGCATTGGGCTCGGGTGTTACATTATACCCAACTACAAAAAGAATTTCGTCCTCGAAATTCCAAGAATACAAAGATAGATAACTACAAGAAAATGTGAGGAAACTTCTGCCGGATTTCATCTTCTCGTTCCCAAGTGGACTCTCCATGCGAGCGATTACCCCAAGAAACAAGCACAAGAGGGATCACCTTGTTCTTAAGAACCTTTTCCCTTCGATCCACGATTTCAATCGGTCGCTCCTCAAAAGTCAAGTCTTCTCGCACAGTTAACTCCGAATGATCCAATACGTGCGTTTCATCTCGAACATACCTTCGTAGTTGAGATACGTGAAACACATCGTGCACATTCGCCAAGGACCGCGGTAACGCCAAACGATACGCTACCTCACCAACACGCTCCAAGATCTCAAAGGGTCCAACGAATCGAGGACTAGGCTTTCTCGACTTCCAAAACGAATCACCCCTCTAGTCGGTGATATCTTCAGGAATACCAAATCACCTACGGCGAACTCTAAAGGTCTTCTTGACGTGTCTGCCCAACTCTTCTGTCGGTCTTGTGCTGCATTCATATGATTTCTGATAGTGTTAACCTTCTCAACTGTCTGCACAACCAAATCTGGTCCCAACAATCTTCGTTCACCGACATCGTCCCAACACACAGTTGAACGGCATTTACGACCATACAAAGCTTCAAATGGAGCCATCTGGATAGTTGCCTGAAACTGTTGTTGTAAGAAAACTCCACCAAATGTAGATGATCCTCCCAAGAACCCTTGAAATCCAACATGTATGCTCTCAACATATCCTCAAGAGTTTGGATCGTTCTCTCCGACTGACCATCAGTTTGAGGATGATAAGCTGTGCTAAACTTCAATCGAGTCCCCAAACTTTCCTGTAAGCTCCGCCAAAAGTGTGATAAGAATCGAGTGTCCCGATCGGACACGATGCTCACCGGTACTCCATGCAATCTTACAATCTCCTGCATGTACCGCTCTGCCAAGGTCTCTGTTGATTGACCAACCCGAAAAGAAATAAAGTGAGCTGCCTCGTTCAAACGATCCACAATCATCCATACTGCATTGTTGCCCCAAATTAAGCTCCTTCTGCGTGAACACATACTTCAAGCTCTTACGATCAGTAAAAACTTCGACCCTTTCGCCTTAAAGGTAGTGTCTCCAAATCTTCAAAGCGAAAATCACAGCCGCAAGTTCCAAGTCATGAGTTGGGTAAAAAAAAATTTCTCGTGGGTCTCAACTGTCTCGATGTGTACGCTACAACCTTCCCATGCTACATCAAAACACATCCCAATCATTTCCCAGATGCGTCGTTGTGAATTACCAATCCTCTGGAATTGTTTGGCACGGTCAGAATAGGGGCGGTTATCAACTTCTGCTTCAACGTCTCAAAAGCTAACGCACATTTGTCCGTCCATACAAAAGGTACCTCCTTGCGCGTAAGCTTGGTTAACGGCGCCGCCAGACGAGCAAAGTTCTCCACGAATCTTCTGTAATACCCGGCGAGTCCAAGAAAACTTCTTATCTCCGCAACATTCTTTGGAATCGGCCAAACTCGTACTGCTGCAATCTTTTCTGGATCGACGGCAATTCTATCGCCAGACACAACATGCCCTAAAAATTTACTTCCTACAGCCAAACTCGCACTTACTCATCTTCGCATATAATTTCTCCTGTCTCAACGTCTGCAGTGCGATCTTCAAATGTTCAGCATGCTCTTCAAAACTTTTTGAGTAAACCAGAATATCGTCAATGACTACCACAATAAACTGATCCAAGAACGGTGAAAAGATTCGGTTCATTAAGTCAATGAATACTGCCGGCGCATTCGTTACTCCGAAGGGCATCACTAAGAATTCGTAATGTCCATACCGAGTTCGGAATGCCGTCTTGCAAATCTCTTCTGTTTTCACTCGAACCTGATGATATCCGGATCGCAAATCCAGCTTCGAGAATACCCTCGCGCCACTAAGCTGCTCAAAAAGTTCTCCAATGCGAGGGATAGGGTACTTGTTCTTAATAGTCACCCGGTTTAATTCTCGATAGTCGATGCACATCCTGCTTGTGCCATCCTTCTTCTTTACTAGAAGAACTGGAGCTCCCCAAGGCGAGTTACTGCTGCGAATCCAACCCTTTTCAAGTAATTCAGCAACCTACCTCATGACTTCTTCCAACTCTACTGGTGACATTGGATAATACGCCTTGGATACTGGCGCTGCACCAGGAATAAGATCAATTGCGAACTCCACATCTCGCTTCGGCGGTAAACCCAATATGTCCTCGAACTCGTCCATGAACTCTTAAACTACAGCTGGTGCTTCGTCTTTAACAAACCTTGCCGATGGAAGAACATTAGTTGTCGGCCTAGCCCCAAACTCGACTGGCCTGACAAAACTGCTTCCACAAAACAAACCTCTGGACGTCCGGGAATCTGGAAATTCTTTTTCTTTACTCTACACTTAATGTGAGCGTGGAAAGTGCCGAGAAATCCATTCCCAAGACGATTTCACAATTGCCAGTAACAAACACCAAGGAATCTGCAATTAACTCCCGACCGCCAACAACAACAGAACAATCCTTATATCTTCTATTAGTTAAGATTTTCCCTTTCCCAGTGTGTATGTCCCAAAACTAAACAGGGTCGCGCAATCCTTCGAGTGTATAGTAGTAAACTTGGACGACATAAAACAATGGGATGCACTAGAATTGAATAACGCTAATGCGAGAAAACAAAGATCCAGTAGGGTACCTGAAACGACTTCCTCTGGAGCTTTAACCTCTTCAGCCGTCAGGGTAAAGGTTCGAGCTTGATTGGGTCCTCGAGTTATCAGCTTCTGCTCCTGAAACTGTCTCTGCGGTGGCTTCTGAGTATCTTCCTTTAACCGTAGCTTCGACGGGCAAGTATCAATGGTGTGATCCGCTGATCCGCAAATAAGACAAAGTCCAAGCCTCTTACGACAATCTTTACGATAATGACCCGGTCGCTGGCAGTAATCGCACACCACTCTTCCCTTATGCTCGGGCAAAACTGGCCTCTTCATTGGTACAACGCCACGCCTGTCCACCGGAATACCCTTGTGTCCATGTGCTCGGTTTGGTGCAAATGTTGGCTTCCGTGCTGTAACTGCTGGCTGCGATGTACCCCCGGTCTTCATAGTTAGCCTCTGCTGCTCTCGGGCTGCTGTAAGTACTTGTGAGAAAGTGGTCAAACCCAGGGAGACAATCTGCCTCTGGATGTCCACATCCAAACTGCGCATGAACCTTCTTGCCCTATCAGCATTGTTGGCAACCAAAGGTCCAGCGAATCTACTGAGCCGCGTCCACTCAGCTGCATGCACATCTACAGGTGCGCCGTTCTGCTTCAAGCTGACAAATTTTTCCTCCATTTCCTCCCGTGCAGTTCGCGGGAAGAACTTCTCCAAGAAACTCTTCGAGAAATCCGCCCAATTGATCGGCTTGGGCAAGCGGGTCTCTTCCACAAGCCACCATTCCCGGGCGTAGTCTACCAACTGGATGCGTACCACATCCACCTTCTTATCCTCTGGGATCTATGCCGCTACAAGTAAATTCTCTGTGTCAACCAGCCACTGTTCCGCTGGCAAAGGCTCCTCCAGGCCAGTGAAGACAGACGGACCCAGTCTCCTGAAATCCGCCACGGTACCCACACGATCCACTGGTATGGCCACAACACTGCTCGTGGACTGCTGAACGGTCTACAAACCTTCCTGGAAAGATTCCGCTTGCTGCTGAATCAGCTCGGTCTGTCTCTTTTGATTCTCCAGCATTCCTCTTATCACTCCAAGCATGGCGGCTTCGTCCACACGCCTTTGGTACGTCTTGAAATTCTTACCTGCCATATTCCTGAAATCAAAATACCCAACATTAGCATGATGATAGATTCGAAATATATATCAAGGCTAGAACTCCAAGTTACTTAAATAGAGTGTCGCATTGTAACTATGCCGCGGTATCATAGCCACAATTACATAACTCCATCCAAATCGCCTAAGTCCTAGAGATAACAAGGAATCAGATTTCGAGTCGATATGCAAAGGAAGTTTGCACATCGTAAAAGATATAATCAGGAAGAATGTGATTCAAGAATGGTAAAACGGCAAGGTGGCAGGACATGTTTCCTAAACACGGGTATTCTGATTCGTGTATTGGGTACAATACCCAACTACAAAAGAATCGACCCGACTATCCTATGGGTCTGATACCAAAAGAACCATGTCACGCCCCGCTTCCCAGAGTACGCTGAAATGGGCACGTGACATAGCCAACCATGCTACCTGTGGGTAGGAAGTATCCATCCACAGTCACATTACGGCTGTAGAGATATCAAGAACAAAATAAAACTATCTAAAACATGTCCATAATCCAAGATAACATGAGTCAAGAATAATAAAATGCGGAAGCGAAAGATCCAATACAAAATAACTGGAATGTATGTCCCATAATGCGGGCTCACATCAGGAATAAAATGCAGGAAAGAAAACTAACTACTGCTGACGCTCACAGCTCAGCCTATCGGCTGAAGTACTCCTGCTCGGACTGCGACAGCGGTACAGAATCTGGGCCATGCAAAACCCAGACGTCAGCGTGTCAAGTCATCAAGTAATATAATATGAACAGTGTAGCAGGCAATGCAAATATAAAAATGAATGGAAAACAGGGGTAACAGTAATATAAATCAGAGCGATGCAGGATAGTGTGAAGTGGGTAAACTAAACTGTTCTATCAGGCTCTAAAGTCTTTGAAACCAAATAATGTAATCCTCATCATAACTCGTCGGTAGTTATTCCGTAACGCCCGGAAAGACGGCAAACAATAGGTATTCCGTAACGCCCGGAAAAACGGCAAACAATGGGTATTCCGTAACGCCCGGAAAAACGGCAAACAATAAGTATTCCGTATCGCCCGGAAAAACGGCAAACAATGGATATTCCGTAACGCCCGGAAAAACGGCAAACAATAGGATGGCCCATGGAGTTACGTTCGGTTACAATACTGATTTTCCCATACCCCCAAGTTATATGTGTGAGTCAAGTCAGGTATCCCGAAATCAAGAAACTAATGCCAACACAGGATCAGGTAAACAGGTTTGTCTGGATAGACAACAGGAACGGTCCAGGAGGACTACATATCAGGTTTGTTGGTATTAGACACAAGATCAGGTAATGGGTCAGGTCATGGTACATCAGGTCAGGTCAAGCAGTATACGGTACCATGTCAGGTAGATCAATATATATGTAACAAGTCAGGTCAAGATGTAAACAATATCATGGGTGTGCTCATAATCAGTTATACAAGCAAGCATGGTTATCAACAACATGATATAAGCAATGAATTAAGCAATAGGCAGATGCACTCAGTTTGCAGTACAGTTATTAGTTGTGTCACGGAGAGGATTCAACATTATAAGAATGCAGTAAGACAATTATAGCCATTTAATCATGTTAACAAATTTAAGACTTCATGGATGCAATGTTATATGTATATACAGGTTCCACGGATGAAATCACAATTTAAGCAGGTTAAACGTATACAAGTGTCTGAATGAAGTAAAACGGTAGATAAGGTGCCATAGGCTACGTTACTAGTGAAGGTGAAATTAAAATCTGTATATATGGTTATTAGGTTCACTACGGCAATTTCAACAGGTAGGTTCCAAGTTTGAAAGATAAATGATATATAACAACTTTGACATAAAAATGGGAATTATAATACTACAGTTAAATAGCAGGTTTAGGGTGTCATTAATGAATATGTAAATATTATTTAGCATGTAGCAAGGGGTACTTTCCTCGACGGGTCGCGAACCGGGAATACGGAACAATAAACGTCGGCGGGGAAATCTCGCGACGGTCGCACGGTTCACGGAATGAACCCAAACGACGAACACTGGAACCACATGGGTCGGGGTACCATGCTGGAACGTCGGAACACGTCGTCGGCACGGCCGGTTTCCGGCGAGATGCAAAACAGCGACGATCAAGAATTGCAATCAAGAAAAGAAAGAAACAAAGAAGAAGGGGAGAGGAAGATCTTACTGGTAGGGTGTTCTGAGATTTCAGGGAAGTCAGCACGGGGCGACGGCGATGAAGGTTGCCGGCGTGGTGATACTCAGGCGAAGGCAGTGGATTATGGTGTGCAGTCGTGGCCGTGGGGTCTGTAGAGGGAGGTGGAAGCGGTTTGGAAGGCCGGGACGTGGAGAGGGATGTGAGGAGGAGACGAGGGCGACGACGGCGAGTCACCGGCGAGGTTGGGCTCGCCGGGGAATGCACTATTGGACTCGTCGGGGTGTGCAGGCGCTTGAGAACGTGGGGAATGGAGGAAGGAGGTGGGTGTGGCTGCGAAGAGGGCGAGGAGGCGAGGATGCTGGTGACGTTCGCGTCGGCGTTGGTGCTGCAGCGGCGAGGGGGACGGCGGCGGTAGGGTTGCGCGATGGGTTCTGCGTTTGAAGAGAAAAGGAGGAGGGAGAAATGAATATATATATATATGAGAGAGAGAGAGAGAGATTTATGGGGAGAGAGAGAGAGATTTACGGGAGAGAGAGAGAGAGGTATCGGGGAGAGGGAGAGAGAGATAGAGAGGTAAGGGGGCCCACGGTTTAAAATGTTGTGATTGGTTGAGGCTAAAAGATTTGGAATAATATAGTGGAACAGTAAAATATTATATGGTTAAGTGAAAATATAAGCCGGTTTAAATATATTAAAATTGGGATTTTGGCGCAAAGTAAAATGTTTCCAAAATGCGCCCGGGTCGGGTCCAAAAATTTGGAATTTAAATAATAGAATTTTAAGCGGGATCCAAAAGTGAAAATGAAGTATTTTATGATCAAAAAGCCTACCCCCAAAACGGACACACATACATGCACGTAGCCGTCCAAACTCGCCCGTTTCACTGAACGGGACGAGAACACGATGCACGGACGCTACAGAAGGGTTAGGGGTGCCAAGTAGGCCAAGATGAATATTTTTAATTTTGTTTTAGATGCCAAAAATTGTTATATGCAGAAATGAATTTGCCGGGTAAAATTTTACAGTAAGTAACAATCAAACAAGATAAATGAAATAAGTGCCGCACTACGCTCGAACGGTAACTGAAATTAGTAGCATTGGGCTCGGATGTTACATGCCCCAATAAAAGAATATTACATACAAGTTTTTATATGAATGAAAATGAAAAACACTCATCTCACATAAAAACCCCGGCTATTCAAACACGACGATCCAATATAACATATCCAGCAACACATAATATCACATATCATCAACGTAAGTAAATATGCCCATCCCAATTGTCGTTAACATATAGCAACGAAACCGGCGATATCACATATTACACTTACGGTCGCAGAAAAGAAAGTGTAAAACTACAACAGTTGGAATCCGCAACCTCCTTAAACATCGCATGCCTAACCAAATGAATTCCTTAGACATCGCATGCCTAACAATTATAAACCTCGCATTTTAGTCTCATTATCGAAAACACTTTTCAATATCAAGTCGGGCAATTCAACAAGATTCCCGACATCCAGAACGAATGCTCGTCGCAAATTTTAGTGGACGGCCGCACCCCCGATACCGTCGACGAAGTGCACTAAGGCGGAACACCGCTGCCGCGAGCACCCGAACGGATGCTTTTTGGCGACAGGGTTCTCCTACAGTCACTTGGTCGGGACTATGGGGTGTAGCTGTCTATTAAGTTTACCGCCGAGTATCCGCGCACGCAACGTGATTGCGACGGACTTTTGATCACATCAAAATCCCATGGCAACCGATCAAGTGAGACTAAACTGCTATATTTATAACATTCAAATTAGCTATCTCATAACTATTTGTGGATTCCAAATATTGTATCACATTCCAGATAAATAGAAAATATTAAACTTTCCGATCGAACAATCAAACACCCAAGTTTTCCCGAAACAGCTCAACACATGAAATAAGTTTAAAAACATTTACTTCATGCCACAGTACCAACGGTCCAGCCGTAGAAGGGTCAAGCCAACGCCTCACATGTGGCACGTCGTACTGCCCCAAACCCGAAGGTTCAAAGGGCAGTTCAAGACAGTCACATAATCGAGTTAAGGTTTGTTGTCTTCTAGAGGGTCCATCACGTTACTTGCACTACTTAGAACATTTTCAAACTACGGAAAAATCCAAAACTTGGAAATTTCCAGGCAGGGGAAAAATTGGGTATTTATATCTGGTCGAACTTTTTAACATGTTTTAAAATACCCGGAAAAACACATAGACGAAGTTAAATAAACCGATCGAATCATCGAATCCCCAAAACAACCCAGAAAATTCAACTGTTGAATATAAGTTAAAAATTCCCAGAAAACACAGTACTTACAGAGAGAGATTACTGTGCAAACCACATGTTAAAATTCACTAATATGGCCGCGGAACCGCCGCGCAAGCCAGGGTGGGGCCGCGGTTCCGCGGCGCTTTAGTCGAGTTATGGTCACGTGCTGCACAGTAACTCCTATAAAGCCCTGCTGAATTTTTTGACAATTTTTAATTAGGAAAAATCCACAGTTACAGAAAATGTACAAAGAGAGGTCTTGGTTAGGGTTTCGTGACTCGATCGGATTTCTAACATCGTCTACACTTCGCCTAAGGCTCTAGCTAGGCTCTGATACCACTGCAGGGTTCCTAGGCACACCCATGAGGTTCTACAACTGATTAACCATGCCAAAATCAAATTTTCCGGTGCCGAGAAACCCTAATGCTAGATCGTTAACTAGAGGTAAGACGAAAAACAAGCAAGCAAACTACTTTGCTACAAAGTGAAAGGGATTACAACCTTTGTAGATCCGGTCCTCCACTTCTTTAGCTCCGTGTTGACGTCCCTCCGCTGCGATCATCGGAATCCCGGACTCTAGCGATGGTTTCATCGGAGAAATGATCGGGCTAGGTCATTGACTTCGATGCCGAAGATGATCTACGTCGAGGCGACTCAAACTCAAGTTCCATCTTCAGTTGGTCATAAACCTTGTGAAGAAAACACCCTATACAACATGGCAAGTGGTAGAGGATGAAGAAATAGGAAGTGGGTTCACTTTGGATTTGGATTTCTCACTTGATTTCAACACTTGAAATTTTTCAAGAAAGCTTTCTTCTTTTCTTCATGAAGAAGAAGAAGAAAAAATAAGAAGAAGAAGAAAAAAATAAATCAATTATCTTCAAAAAGAAATTCAAGTGAAGTCTATCATTTAGCAACCATGGGTGAGTTAACTTGTGTAGAGAATAAACTAGGGTTTAGGTTGATGGTTAGGTTAAGGCATAAAACAAAATGGTTAGAATTTTCAAAGATGCTTAAAAGAAACTTCATGAAACTTCAAGCAAGAAAACAAATAAAGCCACCATTTTGGTTTTTGCCAAATTAAATAAATAAATAAATAAATAAAACCTTAACCATTAACCTAAACTATGGCTTAAAGCATACACACCCAAGTTTGCATGTATCATCAAACATGATACAAACTAGCGAGAAAAAATAATCTTAAGTGAACCAATACTAGTTAATGTAAAGTAATATATCAAATATATAATTATATATTAAATCATTAAATCAACACTTGATTTAACGATCTGGTCATAACCGACTAATATCATGTGTATCAATATATCGAATCAACACTTGATTCGGTAACCCGGCTATATCACATATAACCGTCCGATGATACAAATCGCGAGAATAGAATACAGTATCACATACTGGTATTATTCTCGGTCCCGCACATATCTCATATGCGCTCCTATTTCGTTTCGCTTGAGCCAGGAAACCTCTGTGTAGGACTCTAAAGACTCGTCAATACGCCGGCAGTAGGTGATGATCATATCAAACATCCACAAGCCGCAAGCGGGACGTAACGGCCACCCGGGTATTGAGCGATCAGAAGATCAATGAGCAAGCCCGCTCACACTCCTGTGAATCCAACCAGTAACACTTACCATACAGTCCGGTCCCGTCGTCTGATATGTCACATATCTCGCCTAGGGGTGGTAAACGTCAGACTCCAATAGCTCGATAAGTCGTGTCGATATGAGGTCTATAACAGTTCGAGAAACTACTGGTAACACTTACCAGTAAATCTCAGCAACCCTGGCAAGGGATTTCCGGTTATAGCCAATCGAACACAGCGCAACATCAACTCCCGATACCGGGAAAGACGAATCCCCTCCTATCGCTCATTGCCTCCATGTGATTCGGGACTGTACCCAAAAACCACCGTTTTGCATGCCTTCTTGGACGTGGTAAGATGAAAATCAAAGCACAGTAGGAATCACACAAGACTCTATGACGATCTCGGGTCTACAGACTAACCTGTACCAGTGTCACCAGAGAACTGCCATCTGACGTGAGGTATAATACCATCTGGGAGTTCTCGGCGAGTCCGTCCAGTGTTCCCAGTCTCTACTGAGCACCCGTACACCATCCTTGATGTCAAACACCGATGGATATGGGATCATCCATCGCCCATCATATGGGTCAAGATGCGTATACGCTAGTCTACTCTGGTGCATCGATGTCCTGTCTCGATACACCCACGACTAGGGATCTTGAAGGATGTACTTATGGACTACCATGTCCCCACTAGTATGATCCGCATCATAGTCCAGGTAGTCAAGTACACATCCTAAGGGCTTTACCAACATGTAACAGAGAGACAATCAGTGTACACGTTAAGATAAAGAGCAACCAGATAGCATACTATCATGTCGAGCAAGAAAGTCCTCCCTATATATGTCCCAGCATCCACTACAATATACATCCTATGTACAGTAATGGCCTCTAGGGCATACATATAACTAACAACATCAAGTAAAGTGGAACCGCGGCAATTCCCAGTTCCATGACTCGGTGGTGCACAGATGACCGAGAGTCAAACCCCGACTCCGTGAAATGCGGATAAAGTCGACCCTTCCTGGTCACATAGAACGCGGCTTATATCAATCATGATCCCATGGGAAACGTCCAGAGCGGAGCCTAGTCCTCGCAGAACATGGCTATGACCCCGTAGGAAGCATCCAGAGCAAAATTCCTGGTCACGTGGAACGCGGCTTATGTCAATCCTGACCCCGTGGGAAACGTCTAGAGCGGAGTCTGGTCCTCGCAGAACACGGCTATGACCCCGTGGGAAGCATCCAAAGCAAAATTCCTGGTTACGTAGAACACGGCTTATATCAATCCTGACCCTGTGGGAAACATCCTGAGCGGAGCCTCGTCCTCGCAGAACACGGCTATGACCCCATGGGAAGCATCCAGAGCAAAATTCCTGGTCACGTAGAACGCGGCTTATGTCAATCCTGACCCTATGGGAAACGTCCAGAGCGGATCCTGGTCCTCGCAGAACACGGCTATGACCCCGTGGGAAGCATCCAGAGAAAATTCCTGGTTATGTGGAACGCGGCTTATGTCAATCCTGACCCCGCAGGAAACATCCAGAGCGGAGCCTGGTCCTCGCAGAACACGGCTATGACCCCATGGGAAGCATGCAGAGCAAATTCCTGGTCACGTGGAACGCGGCTTATGTCAATCCTGACCCCGTGGGAAATGTCCAGAGCGGAGCCTGGTCCTCACAGAACACGGCTATGACCCCGTGGGAAGCATCCAGAGCAAAATTCCTGGTCACGTGGAACGCGGCTTATGTCAATCCTGATCCCGTAGGAAACGTCCAGAGCGGAGCCTGGTCCTCGCAGAACACGGCTATGACCCCATGGGAAGCATCCAGAGCAAAATTCCTGGTCACGTAGAACGCGGCTTATGTTAATCCTGACCCCATGGGAAACGTCCAGAGCGGAGCCTGGTCCTCGCAGAACACGGCTATGACCCCGTGGGAAGCATCCAGAGCGGAGCCTGGTCCTCGCAGAACACGGCTATGACCCCGTGGGAAGCATCCAGAGCAAAATTCCTGGTCACGTGGAACGCGGCTTATGTCAATCCTGACCCCGTCGGAAACGTCCGGAGCGGAGTCTGGTCCTCGCAGAACACGGTTATGACCCCGTAGGAAGCATCCAGAGCAAATTCCTGGTCTCGTGGAACACGGTTAAAGTCAATCCTGACCTCGTGGGAAACGACCAGAGCAACTCCTGACTCTGTGAAATACGGATAATGGCAACACCATCAATCACTTATGGGCCCTCTCGACCCGTAAGGAAGAAAACTCTCTTGTAACATCCTTATGACTTATAAGAGAAAACGCGCTAAGGAATCCTCACGATTCCTAAGGAGAAAATACACCTACGAGATCCTCTCGACTCGTAGGGAGAAAAGTCTTTATGAGACCCTCACGGCTCATGAAGTTAAAAAGTCTTAGGCAGCAGATCTGAACCTGCTTTCTAAGCCATCACTACCTCTCGAAGAATTCAAAACAGAATGCTCACTCTATCATCTGCAGGCTATGCTGACTAAAGTGACATGCTGATAACAAAGAAAAGAAGAATGCAAAGAGATGACACAAGACATTGCGAAAGAAATGTATCTTTTATTCATAATTTTAATTGGGTACAAAATACATCATATGAAAGGATAAAAAAATGGATACATTTTATTCAAAATTACAAATGGTACAAAAACGATCATTGAGAGGGAAGTGTTTTCAATAGTCCAATCAGCCGCTCGCGCACTTCCCTCGGCCCCTTTTCTTAGTCAGCTGCCGCGGCCAACTCTGCTTCGACTTGGGCTCGTTGCTGCAAGTAGGACGAAAGTTGCTCTTCGACGGCCCGCTGAGCTGCCCCACGATTTTGTGCATCTCGCTCGATGAGGTTGAGCTACTGCCTCAGCGTTAGCCCGTCAGAAATACATCGTAGAAGACTCTCAAAAATAGTCTTCAACTGCACAGCATTGGCATCAACCTGAGCATGCAATCGAGCAGAGTCGCTCAAAATCCCTTCACACTCCTTACGGTTTAAGGCCGCCTCCTGTTCAAGATGACGAAATTAGGGAGTGCTCTGCTCAACCCATGCAGCCCGTTGAGAGTTCACAGCCAAGACTTTAGGAGCAGGACGTCCGAATTCGAGCTCATGCAGACAGGCCTCAATTTCCCTGCAATGATTAACCCAAGACTCAACGACGCCCTCACTATGAAAGTTCACGAGCGTCGCCAGCATAGGATTAACCTCCGCGGCAAAATCTGCAGCGAATGTGGGAGCCTCCACGTCAAGCTCCTCGATATAGTCGCTCAACATGTGCAGACTGTTCACAGCGCCTTTGGAAGATGAACGTCGAGAAAAGGGGCCTGCAGGCATTACGACTCGAGATTCGAACGGAGCTGAAGTCGATATCACCGTTGCAAAACAAATCACAGTTAAATGACGGTTCAAGAAATATAGGAGGTTCATGAACAATGGAGTTTACTATACCGGCTGCAGCAGGTGGCAAGGCCGGGATTACCAGTGGCGCAACTGTTCTTTCGTCTCCTCCTTCGATCTGTAGTGCTGCAATCAAAACAAAGAAGAATTAGAAATGATTTGGCTGCCCGTAAAAGAAAAGACATTAGCTGAAGGCTGTACTCACCAGCGCCACTAGATGAGGCAATCTCTGACTGGAAAGAGAAGTGTGGGTGTAGCACTGTTCATATCATATTTTTGCATTATTATATTCCCTATTCTTAATCATATTGCAAATAAATAGGTTCTTTTGATCCATGTCTTCTAAATAGTTGCAGGTTACAGGTTCTCGGAACAATATAATGAAAATGGTGAAAAGATGCTATAAATGTGAGACTACGACCAACAAATAGATGAATCTGCAAGATGCCGCCTACCAGTTTGAGGAACAAACGAAGATCAACAAACAGTTTGATTGCACAAAGCACGAAGGCAGCACAATATTCAAGACTTCAACACGAAGCAAACGGTAAAAGTCCACAACATTCTGCACTGTGGAAATCTGGAAGAAACTAGAAACTATTCTGAAGAACCAAGTGAAGAAAATAGAAGGAAAAAGCAACATGAAGCAGCCCTTAGAAACTGAGCCCAAGAGCCCATCAAAAGGCCGCGGAACCGCGGCCAAACAAGGCTTATGGCCGCGAATCTGCGGCCGTGCAGAACACGTGTCGGTGCGTGTTGGTGGGAGTCGGTGCATTGACCCGGTTTTCTTGGGGTAGTCTTGTAAATTCAGATGTGGATCAGATGTAAACCCTAGGTTCTCCTATCTATAAATAGGAAGCCTACAGCTCTTTTTGGAGCATGCCTCTTTTAATTCCTAGATTAAAATTTCAATTCCTTGTAATCGTTCAAGAGTGCATTAATAAAGTAAGTTGTTTTCTTTTTATCTTGAGTTCTTAGTTGCAATTTTATTTCTCTGCATTTTTTTTACCTGTTTTATTGATCTGCAAATTAATTTAGTTATTAAAAGAAAATCTATAAAAATGAATTTTGTCGCAATTTCCCTAATGAGTGAGTAGTTCCTCACTTGTTAGGGTTAGGTTTGGGGAAGGTTTGAGAGATGGAAATCTCTCACTCCTTTCTTGCCCGTTTAACTTTATAAATTAGGACTCTATGTAAATCAATCACCCACCACTCACTACGGCACCCTATCCTACGAGATAGCGGTGATTCCCTAGTTAGACCGGTCGTGGTTGATTTAGATAGAGGTTAGGGCTAAGAATTAAGAAAGGACGGATAAGGACCAAAAGGAAGAAACTACGTTTCTTCCCAGTCGTGCTAATCCCCTTTGTTAATTATTACCCTAGCACCTAAGTTCTTAATTAAGGCAAAGAAAGCAGTGAGTAGAATTAACTTTCCAAACTAACCTAATCCTAACCCTAGCAAGGTTTTAATCCAAATCAATTTCAATTTCAGTTTTTATAAAAATCAAAACCTACCACAAATAGGAATTGACTTGTTAGAACAACTAGAAAAGAACACGTTTTCCCTGTGGACCGACCCGTACTCAACCGGCTAGCTACCAAGCGACACCGTCTTGATTGCGGTATATTCTATTCTTTGATTTCAAAACATACGCACAAAAGAACGATCAATCAAGCACCTGATACAGGTGATAAAAAAGGACTCCTGCAAGGACACAGTAATGCAATGTCGGTACATAAAGTATACAGCCTGCAATGAAACTGATGGGTCACAAATCCGCACCTTCCAGCATTTGAGATAGTACGAGAGAAGGTAGAGGAGCGGTCATCGTTAAAGAAGCAACTGGAGATGCTTCCTCGGGTGGCACAACCCCAACGCTCATTACAACTGCATTAGAAATAAGAGAAACGCTGTCAAAAAGAAGTTAAAGGGGATTGCAGAATAAAGGGGAAAGCAATGACCCAAAATCTACCTGGTGAGTCGCCGGTCGACAGCGCGACAAGGGCGTCACTGGAGGCAGCAAATGATTCACCCTCTTCCATCGGAATGGTCTCGCCACCCGTAGCCTCATCCCCCGATTCCACGAGAATCGTCGTGATACTCGCAGCGCCCGGCAACGGCAAGGAGCTGCAAGGGGAAAGAGCGACGATTGGAGCAGTGCCCGACTCTTGAGAAAGAGTGGCTACCTCGGGCTCGGCGACTGTAGCCATCTCACCCACCGCTACCTCGGGCTCGGCGATCGTGGCTGTCTCACCTGCCGCTACCTCAAGCTCGATGGTTGCCGCCACTTCTTCGGCAAGACTCGGTCCTGCAAGATAGGATATATGAGAACCTGAAAGTTAAAACTTTGACAAAAGAACCCAATGTCACGTTACCTTGAATCGGTTTTCCGATTGCTTCCCGAGCCGCACGTGCTTCCTGTCTGTGGGCGGTGGACAAGGCAGCCGGAGCATCCTCTGAAGGAGTAGGGGAAGAGGTAACAGCGCTTGAACCCGCACCCGCATCCAAGGCGGCGGTACGCTCCCTTGCCGCGCACATCCTACGCTTCCTCTCCTCCCGGGCCGTGAGGGCAGATCTTCTAAAGACCTCCTTCAACAGGACATCCTCGTCTGCACCAATAGTCACCTCTGGAGCCATTATGGCATCCGTCATCGGTTGCTTAAGTGAAACTTCTTTCGGCAATGCCGGCGGAACTGAAATAGCCGACCCGGAAAGCGTCTACGCACCGCCCTGTGAAGTCGGTGCCATGCCTGGAATAACCGGAGTAGAGGTAGTTCCTGTATTAAGACGAAAAGGAGGGGTCAGATTACCCATAAGAAACGGGAACGGAGACACGGTGAACTCAAATGTACCGATGCCTAAGGATGCTCGAAGTCTTTCCTCATCCTCAAAAGTCTTGAGAGAAGCTGCGAGAGCTTCTTCGGTGGAAATGCCTGTTAAAGAAAAAGGGGTAAAAGTGTCAGTCAAAACATGATGACAAAAATACGATGCAATGACGAAAGATACAGCTAATGGTTACCTGATTGCGCGAGAGTGGCCAGTCCCGCTTCGTAGCTTGCCAATTGCTCAGAAGCTGCAATGGCAGCTGCCAGATTAGTATCATCTGGCGGCATGAATAGACCCTCGTTTGTCCCATACTCGCTCAAACCCTCGCCATAAGGAGCGTGAGGCTCCTAGCCGAGTACAACGTCGACAGAAAGGATCGACTTTTTCTTCCTCTTCTGCGAGCAAGCTCCGGTCCCAGCTAGCACAAGCTTATGCTTGCTCGGCACTTTGGGGCGACAAGTCCCAATATCTGAACCCACGCCAGAATCGGGGGAGGCTACAGTCACCTTTTCTACAGGAGCCCGGGGTATTGGTAGCTCGGGCCTGTCATGCGGAACTTCGATCACCGTAGCTTCTCTTAAGGGAGGCGGGACAATGGTCCGTCGCTTCAGAGGGACATTTCGATCACCAGCAGGGGGTGCACCTTTGCGATCGAGCAGCAGTCACTTCTCTTCCCTGATAACGGTGCCCATTGAATGTTGGTACCAGGCCACGTGTACATTAAGGGCCTTCGGGACACAGCTCGGTTCGCTGATAAAGAAGTGAGACCCTGTGTTCAGGCACATAAAATGATGCAGCACGCTCCGCATTCCCTCTTCGGTAGCAGCAGGTTCTGCCCAAAAGACCTCAAGTGGGACGCCCTGATTGTAACTCAGCTGCTGGGCGAAACGATGCGGGTTGTATCTCATGAATAATGCCGCATCATTTTGCCTGAATACGAGAAAGCCCATCTTGATGGAGTACAAATGAAGAATCTCCCGGGCTTTCAACACAGAGGCCCCATCTTTAAAGATGTCTTGCAATGGCAGCACCACTTTTGAAGTTTCCTGGACGATGGTCAAGACTTTGTCGGTAAAGACATACCATCTCCAACCATGCGCGGACGAAGGAGCAAGCCCCTAGCTTCCCGCGGTGATGGACTCACGATGGAGGCATCAACCAGCCGCATTATCCAAGGGAACCTGCATCTGTCATAAAAAGAAGATCTTTTGTGGATACCAAAGACCCCAAGCACGTGCAGCTCCATCCATGAAGTGAAGTAATGCATTGGGAAGTTGGCAGGATGCAACCCTGGTTCAGTGGTATCCGCTGCTAAGCTGAGGCCGTGATATAGGTGGGCTAACCCGGCGATCCCGATGGCCACTTGTATTCCGGCAACCATGCGATGCGCGGGGTAGAAGACAGAAGCCCTCATGTAACGAGGGTGCAGAGGAAGCGCGAACCAGCTTAACCATAAACTGAGAAATCCGACAAAGAACGCTTCCTCATCAATGCCCGGAGCGGCGATTTCTGACAGGGGGACGATTGAGACGTCGGGAAGAAAGAAACTCTTTTGATCGGCTTCCAGTATTGGCCGACGGTCCAAGCCAAAGCCGAAAGGATTATCAAGTTTAGTAAACTTTTCGCCTTGTCGCGACAAAATTTCTAGGCGAAGAAAACGAGCAATGAAGTCCGCAAAGATGACCCCCTGGTCTCCGGATTCAAGCAAGAGGCTCTCATACATGTTCAACACCTTTATCAGACTTGGGAACTGGTGCTGAATGGCATTCTCTGGGGTAAGACCCATCACCACTGATTTGGTGGCAAAAACATATTCATCCGGAGGAAGCAGCTCCTCGTAGTCCTCCCCCCTAACTGGTAAACCAGAAACCTCGGCAAATTCTTCCAAAGAAATAGAGACCTCTCTATCCAATAGGAGGAAGGTATGGGTCGGAATGTTCCACTGCTCTAAAAACGCCTTGATCCACCATGTAGGAGGTGCAGAATACTGGAACAAGGAAGCGTAGACCGCAGGGTATAAGCCAAGCTTCAGCAGCTGTGATTTCTTTGCCGATAAGATATATCGGGCCCACTGCAAGTATCCGGCCGGATGACGGGGAGTTAGCCCGATGTTGTAGGGCTATCCCCAAGGGCACGACTCGCCCTGACATATGCGCCGCTCTAAGGTGTCCAAAGCCACCGGCGGCTGCACGGGTATTGCGGCAATAGAAGGCCGAAGGAGACCATCTGCAGTCCAATTTACCTCCTCTACGGTATAATTGATCGGGGGTGCATCGGCATAAGGGATCGCAGAGATAGGCTCCGAAGGCGTCGCACAAGAAAAGCTCCGGCGGTCTCTGATAATTTGATCATACCATTTACCCAATAGGTGAAGATTCTTGTATTCCGGGTCGTGGTCTCTGATCAGCGCAAGAACCTCTCGGTCTACAGGCGCCTTAGGAAATCCGCCTTCTGAGCGGATGAACGGAAAAGAAGTGTCGAAAGACATGTCGCCTGCGCGAAAAGGGACAAAAGTCAACTGTTGGTGCTATAATTTAATTTAAATTTTGACACTTGGTACTTTAGAATTTGTACCACACTGCAGTGCAGTAGAAAGGGACCAAAGGGGGGCCCACAAAATCTAGATGACAATTCATCATTAATAAAACAGCCTCATCATTTGATGAGGCTGTCATTAAATGAGGAAATCCTCAAGAAAATTCTCATTAAATGAGATATCTCTCGGGCATATGAGTAAATCTCCCTTTGAGAGCAGTGCTCTGTGACAGAGTGACACTTATCAAACTCTGATCATGAAGGAATAAAAATTCCTCAAGAGCCTTGCTCTGAAAAAATGATGATGAAAGAATCCATCCAAAAGAAAAAGAAATTGAAATCAATTTTTTATACATGAATTAAAATTCTAAGATCTTCAAGATCCATGAACAAACTCTTAAGAGTTCTTCATGGGTTCAAGAGAGCAAAGCTCTGGTAATGAAACCCTAAAAGGGCTTTCTTTAGATCAAAGATGTATGGAGAGCAAGGCTCTGTTAATAGGCAAAACCCTAGAACTTTAAAAATATTTAATCTTTACTTAAGTTTTGGCAGAGTTTTGACCCTTAAAATTTCTTAAGATATAGAGCTATGCTCTGTGGGAGAATAAAAATTCTCAGAAAACAAGAAGAAGATGAACAGAATCATCTAAAGGACCAAAGGTCCTATTTATAGGCACTGGGTGCCGTTTCAACTTCTAAGTTAATCCAAGGGTGCAGATACTGCCACCGCAGCACTCACATGTGGGCCACGTGAGCGCAACGGTGGGGGGGCATTTGTTTCCCCCAATCAGAGCAAAAATCTGTTTGAAATTCAAATTTCAAAATTGAAGCAACGCTTCAGATGCAGCGCCAAGTGCTTTGCGCCCTAGGCAGCGCACCATGTATGCACTAGCACTAGGCGCGCTGCGCTCTGAGCAGCGCGCTGCGCTCTGAGCAGCGCGCTGCGCTCTGAGCAGTGCGCCACGTGTCAAACACGGGTGCGCAGCGCTCCGAGCAGCGCGCCACGTGTCAAACACGGGTGCGCTGCTCTCCGAGCAGCGCGCCACGTGTAAGACACAGGTGCGCTAGCGCTAAGAGTGCTAGCACTAAGAGCGCTGCGCTCTAAGCAGCGCACCACGTGCAAAGCATGGGTGCGCTAGCGCTGGAATTAAGAAAAAACTCCCCACCATTAGATCAAAAGATCTAATAATAATGATAAATCATTAATTAATCAGAATTAAATTCTGTTATGGAAAGATTTTCCAATCTTGTTAAAAACAAGAAGATTGCCTTATGTAAATCAGAAGCCCTATAATCAAAGATCCAATGGTGGGAAACATCCCCAAATCAATCAGAGAAAGATCTCTTTAACTGATTCAAAAAATCATCTTGCCCTATATAAAAGCCCCAAGACTTCAAGTCTTATATAGAAAAAAAAAAACCATAAACTTTGAAAAAACTCAAAGATAAAGAGCAAGCTCTTGCAAGAAGATATTTCTTCAAGGTAAGAATGAAGGATGATGAACACAGAGATGAAATCATCTCATGATTAAGAAAGAAGAATTCATTTCTTTAAAAAGATCATAGATCTACAAGACAAAGAGTCTTTCACAAAAGAGATCAAAATATCTCATCATAAAAGAAAGAAGAACATAATTCTTCTCACAGATCATGGATCTATAAAGACAAAACCTTTCATCAACATAAGAGATTGGAAATATCTCCTGCAAAAATAAGAACTGTTGTTCTTAGATCTTGAGACAAAGTCTCTTTTAAAAGAACATAAATTTGTTTCCCAGATCATAAAATTGATCAAATGCGTTTTGCGCTCTTGAACTGCGCTTTGTGCTCTTGAACTGCGCTTCTGCGCTCTCTGGACTGGTGCTCAGCGCCAAATGCGCCACGTGTCAATCACGTATGCGCCAATTGACAACTTGCGCTTTGTGCTTCTGAAATAGCGCACTGCGCTCATGGGCTGGCGCTCAGCGCCAAGCGCACCACGTGTCACTCACGTGTGCGCCACTAAAATGAAAGCGCAATACGCTCATGGATTAGCGCTCAGCGCTCATAAACTGGCATCATGCGCTCATCATCTGGCGCTTAGCGCTGAGTGCAACACGTGTCCCTTACATATGCGCCATGTGGCAGAAGGGCACTGCGCTTTTTGATTGGCGCAAAGTGCCTAGCGCGCCACGTGTTGCGCCGACAGAACATAAATTGTTTTTTAATAAGCCCAAAGCTCTGATGAATGCTCAGCATTCAATAAAAGACAAAAACATTGTTAAAAGGGCCAAGCCCCAAACAAAGGCTCCAACAGCCCAAAACAAAATGTTAAACATTTATTGGACTTAGCCCAAGATTGGCCATAAGTCCTCAACTCACATTAATTGAGCCCATCTGCTCATAAATATTTTAACAGATCTTAGTCCCAAATTGGACTACAGATCTTTCAACCAACTCACATCGGTTCGAGGGTACATCTCTTTACTCCTCTGATATTTTTCGTTGTAATCCTTCAACGTCTTCAGAGAGGTGACGGTCCCGACAACCATATATTTCATAGACTGTGAGGTCCTTAAACTCACGGACTATGATGTCCTTAACCTTGACTGTGAGGTCTTTAAACTCACGGACTATGATGTCCTTAACCTTGACTGTAAGGTCTTTAAACTCACGGACTATGATGTCCTTAACCTTGACTGTGAAGTCTTTAAACTCACGGACGATAATGTCCTTAACCTTGGACCGTAATGTCCCTAAACTAATCGACCGCAATGTCCCTAAACTAAATAATAGAGCCCAATTTCTCTTTTGTTGGATCTAAATGATCCCGTTAAGTTGATCTTAGTCTAAAATTGGACTAACGTATCCTTAACAAACGTTTAAGTTGATCTTCGTCTCAAATATAACTAACGTATCTTTAAACCCAACCCCCAAACCCAAATCTAAGAAGATACGGATTTGGACTAATCCACGCCCTACGGGCGACAACATACATTAGTCTCCGTATACAATCCACAGGCAACCAAAAACAAAACAAACACCCATGACACGAAGTGACCATCTGGAGAAGAAGAAAGTTGTTACCGCGATGCGGTAGCGTAATTAACTGCAGGGGCTTGCGCTAGGGAAGAGCGTCCCCACAATCAAAAACCCCTCAAATGAGGGGGAATCTGACGAAGTCTGCTACATCGGCCGCATCCGTTTAAACCTTCGATATACGGTGTCATAAATCAATTTGGCATCTTCGGAGAGGTGGACGGATAGCACCAATTAGCATCTGCCCCGAAATTCAGGCGAGACGGACCCGTGCGGTCGCGTCTCCGTGTTTTCGGTGGGGAACACCCCGGGCGATGGAGGAGGAGGGGTGAACCGAGGTTCCCCTCAAGAGGAAAAGGGCGGTCTCCCGCACACCGTCGACTGATATCCCCGAGGGGATCCCCGTGCAGGAAGGGGATATCTGCTTCGTGGTCCCTTCGGGGCTTTCCATTGCCGACGGCTTGCTCGCAAACATGGAGCAGTCAGTCAGGGGAAAGATTCCCCGGGGGACCCTAAAGGCCCAAGTAGCCGCCATTGCTCAGGAGGCAGTTCATATTGGTATCCGTTTAAGTATTATCTTAAGTGCCCTTTCTTGGTCGTAACACCTCTAAGTCCATCTACTGCTTTCCTTAGGTCCTCCAACATTGCGCCCTGATCGTCAACATGGAATCCGAGGAGATTGCCTCGACCATGAGGAAGGCTGGGAAATCATCTTCGGAGGCGGAGGATCTGCGCCTTCAGCTGTGGCTGAAGAAGGAGAAGACAACCGCTCTCGAAACCCGGTTGGCCTCCAGGGAGCTCATGGTCTCCAAGAGCCAGGAGTCCTACCGGCTTCTGAGCGAGTTCCACCGAGCCATCGAGGCCAAGTTGGAGGAGTTGGCCAAGCGCTACGCCATAATGAAGAAGGCGAGGGATGCCAACAAGAGAGAGACTGAGGCTGCGCTTGAGGTGGCGAAGATCGCCGAGCTCCGAGCTCGCAAGTTGGTGGACTCGTACAAGGCGTCGGACCAGTTCTACGCTGACATCGGCGAAGCCTCTGCCATCATTTGGCACGAAGCTCTTGATGCCGTCAAGGCGTTAATGCCAGAGTTTGCCGACAGCGAGCTCCGCGCTCGGGTCTCGCTTTCGATGGACGCGCCGCAAGCGGCTGGCACCGGGGGAGGGGCAGTCACGGAAGTAGAAGCTCCGGACCCTGAGGGCGGTGCCGAGCAAGGCGAGATCCGGGCCGAGCCTGCAGCCTGAGCTTTTGTTTTTCCCTTTATTTTCCTCAAATTTTATAAAGCTGAGGAGCCCAGAATACCTTGTAAAGACTTTCTGAACGTGAATAAAATTGGGTTTTTTTTCTGCATGACAATGTGTTTCTTGTGTGAGTACTTGAGCTTGTCGGTCTTTTCCTCGATGCAAGTGTTAGGCCGTAGATCGATGACTGGCCTTTTAGACGACGATCGCGCGTCGAGTGTAAGCCAGTAAATCGCTAAGTGCAGGAAGGTCGGTGCCCTCCCTCCCCCGGAGTCGAGGTGGTGATCGTTCACTTAGAATACATCGGGAGGTCCCTCAGTGTAGGAAGGTTGGTATCTGCCCATTCCTTCGCGTCGGACCGACGACCGCATCTCTTAGCATGAGTTGAATAATAGCCTAGTTAGAATTGGTTGGCGTTGACTAATTCCCCCTTTACGTAGTTCCTAGACCCTCGTCTTCGATCCTAAGCGTCGGTAGGTAGGGGATACCCGCTTAGGAATGACCGAGCAGGGAAGCTACTCGGTGGCCTCTTGGTTATGGCTTCGTTCCTTAGCGCAGTTGGGCAGGAAGTTACCCGCTAAGGATTGACCGAGCAGAGAAGCTGCTCTGTGGCCTCTTTGGTGAGGGCTTCGATCCTTAGCATAGGTGGGTAGAAAGTTACCCGCTAAGGATTGACCGAGCAGGGAAGCTGCTCGGTGGCCTCTTTGGTGAGAGCTTCGATCCTTAGCGTAGGTGGGTAGGAAGTTACCCGCTAAGGATTGACCGAGCAGGGAAGCTGCTCGGTAGACTCTTGGTAAGGGTTTCGATCCTTAGCGCAGTTGGGCAGGAAGTTACTTGCTAAGGATTGACCGAGCAGGGAAGCTGCTCGGTGGCTTCTTGGTGAGGGCTTCGATCCTTAGCGTGGTTGGGCAGGATGTTACCCGCTAAAGATTGACCGAGCAGGGAAGCTGCTCGGTGGCCTCTTTGGTGAAGGCTTCGATCCTTAACGTAGGTGGGTAGGAAGTTACCAGCTAAGGATTGACCGAGCAGGGAAGCTGCTCGGTGGCCTCTTGGTGAAGGCTTCGATCCTTAGCGCAGTTATGCAGGAAGTTACCCGCTAAGGATTGACCGAGCAGGGAAGCTGCTCGGTGGCCTCTTTGGTGAGGACTTTGATCCTTAGCGCAGTTGGGCAGGAAGTTACCCGCTAAGGATTGACCGAGCAGGGAAGCTGCTCGGTAGCCTCTTTGGTGAGGGCTTCGATCCTTAGCGTAGATGGGCAGGAAGTTACCCGCTAAGGATTGACGGAGCAGGGAAGCTGCTCGGTGGCCTCTTGGTGAGGGCTTCGATCCTTAGCGCAGTTGGGCAGGAAGTTACCCGCTAAGGATTGACCGAGCAGGGAAGCTGCTCAGTAGCCTCTTTGTGAGGGCTTCAATCCTTAGCGCGGTTGAGCAGGAAGTTACCCGCTTAGGATTGACCAAGCAGGGAAGTTGCTCGGTGGCCTCTTTGTGAAGGCTTCGATCCTTAGCGCAGTTGGGCAGGAAGTTACCCGCTAAGGATTGACCAAGCAGGGAAGTTGCTCGGTGGCCTCTTTGGTGAGGGCTTCTATCTTTAGCTCAGTTGGGCAGGAAGTTCCTCGCTAAGGATTGACCGAGCAGGGAAGCTGCTCGGTGGCCTCTTTGATGAGGGCTTCGATCTTTAGGGTAGATGGGTAGGAAGTTACCCGCTATGGATTGACCGAGCAGGGAAGCTGCTCGGTGGCCTCTTGGTGAGGGTTTGATCCTTAGCGTGGTTGGGCAGGAAGTTACCCGCTAAGGATTGACCGAGCAGGGAAGCTGCTCGGTGGCCTCTTAGTGAGGGCTTCGATCCTTAGCGCAGTTGGGCAGGAAGTTACCCGCCAAGGATTGACCGAGTAGGGAAGCTGCTAAGTGGCCTCTTTGGTGAGGGCTTCGATCCTTAGCGTAGGTGGGTAAGAAGTTACCCGCTAAGGATTGATCGAGCAGGGAAGCTGCTCTGTGGCCTCTTTAGTGAAGGCTTCGATCCTTAGCATAGGTGGGTAGGAAGTTACCCGATAAGGATTGACCGAGCAGGAAAGCTGCTCGGTGGCCTCTTTGGTGAGGGCTTCTTTAAACTTCTCTTCGCCTTCATGGGGCATCGTTCAATCTCCCTTGACCCGTAAAATCTGGAAGAGTGGCCGTCGTAGACAACACGTGGCAGAAACGCACAGGCAAGGCGCGACTGTAACAACTCCAAATTTTGTGTACATAAAATTGTTTAAAAGTTAATGTACACTTGGGGTATTTACAATTCCTGTGAGTACTGTAAGTATTTGATTAAATTTAGAACAGCAAGAAAACACTTGTAACTCATTGGTAAAGCCTTGCACTACTGAACCATAGCACCAGAGTTCAAATCCCATCAGCCGCATAATCTTTTTATTTAATTTTCTTTTAGAAGCCCAAGAGTCTACACGTGCAACACATGTAATAGGGTAAGTTACAGAATAATCAAACATGTGAACTGTAGAATACCAAACGACCCCGACCCAATACCCCAACACTAACCACACCCGTCGGATTTGGGCCGGCGACATTTGATATGAGGCTGGTGACGTCGGTCTCCCCCGTCCCAAATGCCCTCAAATTTCACCCCCTGCAACGTTAAGCCTACCCCACTACTCCCTTATTGCTTGTTTACTCTGAATTAATCCAGAGAGCAATAAAATGCCTATTTAACCTCATTTTTAATGCAAATTTAAATGCATTTTTTGATCACCCTAAACCCTAAATTGTCCTATAAATACCCACTCCATTTTGCATCCCTTCACACTGAAAATTCTATACCAAAACTCTGAAGAAATTTCCAAGTTCTCATAGTGTGCAAGTGGAGTTAACAAAGGGCGAAACTCCGACGAAGTTCCGGCGACGATACAAGGAGTTTCCGGCAACGAAACGAAGCACCGACGAATCTCAGACCTCCTCCTACCTCTTCCCTCTCACCAAAGCCAGTAAGCCCCCTTCTCTCTCTCTCTTTTTCTATTCCCAAACTCTTCATTCTTAAAACGTGTCGGAAGCGGAGTTATCCGGCTTCCGATTCTCTTTTCTTTTAAAAATATAACTTTTTCCTAATAACAAACCTACAACTTTTGATATCTTGTTTAGTAATCATTAACTAAGATATTAGAACAAGTTTGACATTAAAATGATAACCATAGCAAGTTGTATTTCAATTTTACATTAAAATACTTTTATGTTTCAATTCGACATGTTTATACCTTTTAACTGTATTACCTTAGAAGAACTCATGAGGTAATGACCTACCTCATCACAACACATATATCTATCATAGCACGATGAATCTTGGGACAATAGAATACAGGAAATACGACCTTGCAAATAAATCTTTTTAACTTATAAAATCGTTTTCTTTAAAAGATGTATTAAAATATTTCCATGCAATTGAGCCTCTACAACCCATTTTAGGGACCCCGTTTGGGATGGTGCGGATTATCGCACATTCTTGAGCTTAGTAGAGTGAGATGCAGACCTCCGCAAGGAGCATTCGATCTCGATGGAATTTTTATACATTTTTCTTTAGAAAATGAGATTGTTACAAGAAAATAAATAAATTTATTTTCATTAAATATGTATATATAAATATTACCAAAATACTTATTTTAAATATATATATTATTTCATGTTTCCAAAACTCAAGAAAGGAATTCCAATATTACATGAAACTACCATGATAATTCAAACAATATTCATATTACAAATAAATATCATATATTATGAAATTAGGTTTTATTCACTAGAATGTCACATTTATAAAATATACATCAATGAAAACCCTAAAGACGATAATTAAATGCTTGAGGTGTATTTTGAAATTATACCAAAACTATTCTTACATAAAACCCCATCAAGTTATACTAATTTACAATAAGGACTTTAGTAAATATAGGTTTAAACGGGTTGAGCCTCAGGAAGCCAGAGATATGGGTGATTGCCTATTTAAGGTAGACAACTTAACAAACGGTGTTATCAACATGGTAATTGTCTTGGAAAAAGATATAAATCATGTTGTCCATGTGCAGCAGTTACCGATAACACCAAAACAATCAGGATTTCAAGTTCTTTTAAAAGTATTTGACTCAGACTGAGTCTTGACCTAATCAATCTGACTTGAATGTGATTCAAGTACAAACTACAATACAACATGATTCAATATGAATCCATCTATTCAATCTATATCAATCTGTATTGATCGAACCGAACCATGGATATATTCCATTTACATGTTCTTCCATTATATCCGTTCCATTACTGATATCATGGTTTCGGCAAGTCATCCATCTATACAATTTATAAGACAATACAATACAATCAACACAATCAAGACATTTCGGGGTTTATAAGGGGTAGATTGGTACGGAAGGTGTTAGAAGTGGAACGAGACTGCAACCATAAGACACCTAACCTGAATCTCCATTGCCGTTATACCGTGGCTGAACGGTTCCTTGTACTCCCCATACCTTAGTCTCCGGGATAGTGAGACTCCTCTCGTATACACTGGCCTCTTCTATACCAAGCTACAAACAACAGCGTTAACACTAAATAACAATATTAAACAACTATATTCTATTCTTTATATTCTATTCTTATCTATCTACGGGACTTACCGAGCGACTTGTTCACTAACAACATTCTCTTTCTTCTTCTTTGGAATATCGTCAGGTGTATCGGACTCACTGGAGATCGAACTCAGCAGCGAAGACTTGGATCAGTTTACTGAAGACCTGGAGTTTTAGATTCACTTGTACATTACATTTCATTTACATTTCTGTTATGACACTGTTTAGGCATTGCTTTCATTCCATGTATTTACCTTTCTAGATATATTGAAAAAAGAATGTTAATAAATAAAGTTGTTGTTCAATTATATCTATTGTCACTTGTGCATTTTACTTATATTGCTTAGATACGCTTAGTGTGTTTACTTCAAAGTAAATATGTAGCGGTTTCGTCGCGTCCTCTGCCCGTACACCGGAAAGCGGGGTGTGACAGCGACGCTCCGTGGTTCGCGTCATTCCAACTTCCTTTGACCGCTTAAGGGCTTGTGAGGATTTGCATGGTCGCCACGTGGCAGCGCTGTATTGGGTTTTTTGAAAATATCTCGTGATTCGCATTG
Source organism: Agapanthus africanus (assembly GCA_030015575.1). NCBI lineage: Eukaryota > Viridiplantae > Streptophyta > Magnoliopsida > Asparagales > Amaryllidaceae > Agapanthus > Agapanthus africanus. The sequence continues at coordinate 91,397,633 of JASDDO010000028.1, read as the reverse complement.
CTGTGCGCGCAAATTTCGGCCTTTAGGGATTCTGTTAGGGCTATAAATAGCGAAAGCATGTTAGTTTCTCTTAGCCTTGTGTTTCTGAAGATGGTTGGGCGTCCGTACATGCTCATCAGCGAGATGATTTCCAGGGATGATATGTACCTCTACAACCTCAACCGGTCCGAACAGACGTATAAGGCGGTGATAGACCGCGTGGTGGCCCACTTTGGACGCCTTCTTCCCCGGTGATCTCCACTCCTCTAAGTGCTTGTTTATGCGATCTGGAAGAGCTCCCCGGGTCTGCACAACGCCTTGTCTCCGCAGTTGAGGGATGAGGCGATCGAGAAGTTGCACTCGCTTTACCACCTCGGCCTGATCTCGAAGAGCAGGCGGGACCAATCAGTGGGCCTTCTTCTGGAGTGTTTCAAGAGGTTGATCGTTGATTTATGTCCGGCGGGTGGCGCTTCAGAGGCAGCCAAGGAAGCTAGGGCTCAGCTGGCGGAGATTTCATCAGAGTATCATCAACAATGCTTTCTCCATCCCCGGCCCCTTTGCTGTAATAATCTCTTTTTTTGTAAGGCTGAGGAGCCTATAATACCTTTTAATGAATAAAATTCTTCTTTTTCGATATGTTTTGTTTTCTTTTATCCCTTAGCACTTTTTACATATTTTCTCAAAACGAATCTAAGGATGTGGAACCCGAGGAAGAAGAAAATATATCGAAGAAGTCTCTTCTAATTCAGGAGACTTAAGAGAAATTACATAGCTTTGAAAAGAAGAAAATACATTCATTTGTATAGTTTGAGTTTTTCAGCGTTGTAGGGCCGAAGAAACTTGCGTCCCCCGGAGCCTTGTAAGCGATAGGCTCCATTGGGCAATACTTCGGAGACGAGGAAAGGGTCGTCCCACTTCGGAGAGAACTTGTGCAGTTTGCCCTGATCTAAGAATTCGTTCCGCCTTAAGACCAAATCTCCCATCTTGAAGGCACGATGCTTAACTCGCGCGTTGGAGTAGCAAGCAGTTTGTTGTTAGTAAGCGGCCGCTTTGATATGTGCTCGATCCCTCTTCTCTAGCAAGATGACCAAATTGGTCCGGAGCGCCGAGGTGTTGGTTTCGTCATCGAAGTGTTTGACTCTGTAACTGGGCAGTCCGATCTCCGCTTGGACCATTGCCTCGGTACCGTAGCAGAGGCTGAAGGGGGTCTCTCCCGTGGGCGTTTTCTTCGATGTGCGTAAGGCCCACAATACCCGCGGTAGTTCCTCAACCCAGCTGCCCTGCCTTCCTTCCAAACGAGATCGAAGACCTCGGATGACGTCTCAGTTAGGAACCTCGGCTTGTCCGTTGCATTGAGGATGCGCGACGCGGCAAACTTCATTAGTATGTGGTATTCGTTGCAGAACTCTTTGGCTTTTTCGTTTTCGAAATTCATCCCGTGGTCGGTAATGATGCACCTTGGGATCCCGAATCGAGCAACTCAGTAGCGCAAGGGTATTCTCGAAGCTGGATTTGCGGTCCGGATATCATCAATTTCGAGTTAAATCAGAGGATATTTGTAAGACTGCGTTCCGAACTCGATATGGACATTACGAGTATTTAGTGATGCCATTCGGATTCACGAACGCACCGGCGATATTTATGGACTTGATGAACCGAATATTTTCACCGTTCTTGGACCAGTTTATAGTGGTGTTCATCGATGATATTCTGGTCTACTCGAGGAGCCTAAAAAAGCATGCAGAACAGTTGAAGATCACACTGTAAACGTTGAGCCAAGAAAGATTATATGCAAAGATGAGCAAGTACAAGTTTTGGCTCGAAGAAGTGAAGTTTTTGGGGCACGTCGTATCCGGAGATGGAATCGTTGTTGATCCTGAGAAGATTGCAGCAGTTCTAGATTGGCTGATTCCGAGGAATGTAGCAGAGATCAGAAGTTTTCTTGGACTTGCAGGATATTACAGAAAATTCGTGGAGAATTTTGCTCGATTGGCTGAGCCTTTGACCAAGCTTACGTGGAAGGAAGTACCATTCGTTTGGACGGATGGTTGTGCGTCAGCTTTTGAGGTGTTGAAGCAAAGTTTGACAACCGCTCCTATTTTGATCGTACCAGACGGTTCCGGAGGATTGGTGATTCACATCGACGCGTCTGGGAAAGGTTTGGGATGTGTTTAATGCAGCATGGGAAAGTCATAGCCTACACATCGAGACAGTTGAAGACCCATGAGAAGAATTACCCAACTCATGATTTGGAGCTTGCAGCGGTGATTTTCGCTTTGAAGATTTGGAGACACTACTTATTGGGCAAAAGAGTCGAAGTATTCACCGATCACAAAATCCTAAAGTACGTGTTCACGCAGAAAAAGCTCAACATGAGGCAGCGTAGATGGTTAGAGCTGATGGCTGACTATGATCTTGATCTCAAGTACCATCCGGGGATGGTTAATGTAGTGCCGGATGCGCTTAGTCAGTTGCCAGCAATTCGGATGTTGACTGCACGGAAGGAGCTTATCGATGATTTTCGGAGATTCGAGTTGGAGGTTGTGGTACCGCATTCTTCGGGACAGTTGATGCAGCTGCAAGTACAGTCGTCATTGATCGATATCATTAAAGCAGCGTAGTCACAGGACCCAAGATTGCAAAAGTTTCGAGAACAGGTTGAAGCGGGACTTCGAACGGACTTGTTGATTCATGAAGATAGTTCATTGCGATATGGTAGCCGTTTGTGCATGCCGAAAGGAGACATTCGTGAAGAAGTTATGAAAGAGGCGCACGGTTCCGCATAATCCGTACATCCAGGAGGCACGAAGATGTACCGTAATCTACGACAACAATTCTGGTAGGAAGGCATTGTTCCCTGATTAAAAATCAGGAAAAAGCTTTAGAAGAGGCATCACGTGCTCACACGTGACCAGTGGTCACATGTTGGCACGTGATGGTTAAGCAGCGGCCGGAGAACAGAGCGTAGAAGAAGAAAAGCCCATTCTAGGGGTCACGTGCTCACACGTGACCAGGGGTCACGTGCTCACACGTGACCGGCTTTAAAAGCTTTATTCTTTAACAGAATTAAATTCTGAGGAAAGATCTTTCAAATCTTTCCAAAATGAAGAAGAATTATCTGAAACCGTTGGATCAAGAATCTGAAGGTGATTAAATATCACCAATTTATGGAAAAATCTTGGACATGGAAAGATTTCCCCCTAAATCTAACCAAAATAATAAAGATATATCTTTGGATTTAAAATTCAATGGTGAATAAAATTCACCTAATAATCTAAAGGCCCAGATTAATGATGAAGATAAATCAAGTCTCTCAATAAACAAATCAAATCTTTCAATGAAAGATTCACTAAAACAGATTGATTATTTTCCTTCTCCTATAAATAAAAGCCAAAGGAGAGAGTTATAGATATACACACATACAGAGAGAGAGATATATAGAGCCTTGAAATCTTGAAAATTCAGAAGGAAGAATTTGATTCTCTGCAAAAGAAAAACCCTAGGTAAGAAAAGAGAAGAGAGGCTTCAAAAGAGAATTTAATTCTCAAAAGAGTTTAACTCTTATATAAAGAAAAGAACTTAGTTCTTTCTCTGGTTGAGGATCTGCAAAGTGTACATCTCCCCATGAATTGAGAATTTAATTCTCATTGGGTTGAGATCCATGCAGATCTAAAACACAGAGGAGGAACTGAGTTTTGAGAATTTAATTCTCACAGAATTATAGGAATTTAATTCCTTTGAGGTAAAGTTAGAGTTTAACCCTATATTATAGGAATTTAATTCCTTAAAAAATGGACAGAACCAGGGTTTAACCCTAATTGAGGACTTAATTCTCTCAAACTCACAGGAATTTAATTCCCTTAAAAAAGGAATTAGGGTTTCACCCTATACCAGAATTTAATTCTTTACAGAAAAGAAATTAGGGTTTAACCCTATCTAAGAATATAATTCTTCAGAAGAAAACAGGAATTTAATTCCTCTAAAGTTTATTGCTAGGATTTAACCCTGTGAAGAATTTAATTCTTAAAAGATAAACAGATCTTTAAAATATGCAAAGAACCAGAGTCACGTGCTACCACGTGACCCCTGTAAAGATCCACAGAAAAGAGCTTTAAGGCAACGCCTCACGTGCCCCACGTGACCCCTGAAGCACACAGAGAAAAAGGCAAAAGAAACAGAAAAGAGCTCTAGGGCGCCCTCACGTGTCACCACGTGACCCCTAATGAGCATTCTAACAGACCAGAGCGTAGGCCTCCATCACGTGATGGCCGTCAGAATTAAAAGTGTTAAACACCGATCTGCAGAATAAAATAAGGGGAATCAGGGCGCTCTCACGTGTCCATACGTGACCCCTCTCTCCTTAGTGTTTAACACTAATCTGAAGACTTTGTCCCCAACGTTTAACACTGATTTTCTTAGTGTTTAACACTAATTTGAAAACTCTGTTCCCAGTGTTTAACACTGATTTGCTTTAGTGTTTAACACTAATTTGAAATCTCTGATTGCCAGTGTTTAACACTGATTTGCTTTAGTGTTTAACACTAATTTGAAAGACCTGTTGCTAGTTTTTAACACTGATTATCTTTTAGTGTTTAACACTAACTTGCTAATCTTATTCCCAGTGTTCAATACTGTTGGTCTTTAGTGTTTTACACTAGCTTTAGCCCAATTGGCTAAGTTTCTAAAGGCAAAGCCTCTCCTTTAATGAACCAACAGAGGGCCAAAATTCTAAACATGATTGGACTTAGCCCAAGCTGGCCGTAAGTCCTCAATTCAAACTTAACTGGGCTAATGGGCTCATAATATAATTAATTGGTCTTAGTTCCAAATTGGGCCAAAGATTATTTAATCTACCTCGGTTCAAGGGTACATCTCTTCACTCCTTTGATACTTGGTGTTGTAATTTCTCAACGTCTTCAAAGAGGTGACGGGTCCCGATGACCATACATTGATACGGACTGTGGGGTCCTTAAACTTATGGATTATGATGTCCTTAATCTTGACCGGGATGTCTTAAAACTAACGCCGGATTGTGGAGTCCTTAAATCCTCGGACTATGATGTCCTTAACCTTGACCGGGATGTCTTAAAACTAACAATGGACTATGATGTCCTTAACCTCAACCGTGATGTCTTAAAACTAACGCCGGACTGTGGAGTCCTTAAATCCACGGACTATGATGTCCTTAACCTTGACCGCAACGTCTTAAAACTAACATTGGACAGCAATGTCCTTAAACTACCTATTGACCGCAATGTCACTAAACTAAACAACAGGGCTCCCTTAATTGCTCTCTTGTCGGATCTAAACGATCCCGTTAAGTTTATTTTAGTCTAAAACTAGACTAACGTATCCTTAACAAACGTTTAAGTCGATCTTAGTCTCAAATGAGGCTAACGTATCCTTAAACACAACCCCCAAACCCAAATCTAAGACAATACGGATTTGGACTAGTCCACGCCCTACGAGCGACGACATAACTCAGTCTCCATATACAATCCACAGGCAACCAAATACAAAATAAACATACACGACACGAAGTGATCATCTGGAGAAGGAGAAAGTTGTTACCGCAATGCGATAGCGTAATTAACTGCAGGGGCTTGTGCCTGTAGGGAAGAGCGTCCCCACAATCAAAAACCCCTCAAGCGAGGGGGAATCTGACGAAGTCTGCTACATCGGACGCATCCGTTCAAACCTTCGATACATGGTGCCATCAATCAACTTGGCATCTTTGGAGAGGTGGACGGATAGCACCAATTAGCATCTGCCCCGAATTTCAGGCAAGACATCCATCGCGCCGCCTATTCGTAGGGGAACAGATTCTGGCACGCCCGGTGGGACCTTTTTCTCTTTCCACTCCACACTTCATGTGTCGTCTTCACGAACGAATCGCGGTTTGTTAATGGTTGCCTTTGGAGTTCAAGTTACTAAGATTTGGTCTTTTGCCGGGCCCAGAAATCAAGCATCAATGGCCTCCAACTGCTCGAGCTACTCCAAATGCAAGTGCAACCAACGCTCCGCCTCACCTGGAGGTGTAGCCTATGGGCCTCAAGCAGCCTCCATCCTTGCCATGCCGGTGAAATAGGTGACTCAGGCCACCACCGGTCTGTTCTTCGGGACCATGCTCCCGCCTGCAAGCTTCACCCTTCCAGTGCCCGCACCAGAAGCGCACAAGAAGTCGGTCTTCAATCGGCTCACTACTACAACGGCCCCTTTCAACGGGTCGTCCAATATCAAGCCGGCAACCTCTGTCTTTACCAGGCTGAACCAGAACTCTGATGGGCCCGCCAAGAAGCCCATGAACCCTGAAATGGCCGTCCCGAGGAAGACAGCCACCTCTGCTCCTGAAGTCATCAAGGCGGCTTCTCCTGTTAAGGAGTCGGTCTTTTCAAGGCTGACTATTCCGGCTCCTGCTCCTACTCGAGGGTCTGTCTTTGACAGATTGAACATCGCCACTCAAAGGACAACGTCAGTCTTTAAGAGGCTGGCACCAGCGGCGCCTCATTCGGACAGGGGGCAAAACGAAATGATCCATATCGCCGAGTCAGTCCCAACAGCTCGACATGCTCGACGTCGCCACTGGCGCCGAGTAAGGAAGGCCGGGGGCAACTCTCCCTCAGGGCTAACTCCACCGGTTCTAGTGGTGGAAGTTAATGCTGCTGTTCCAACTGGGAACAGCTTTGAACCGCTAAGGAGGGTACGCAAGAACTCTCCGACTGCCACGCTAAAAAGATCTCCTCCACCTGCGGAGAGGGTTACAGAAACGCAGCTGGAACAGTCCCCTCAACGGCTGTCCTCCAAAATTTATAAAGTCTGGTGGAGGGTTCAAGACTCGGTAATCGACTAAGATCACTCTCGCCAACAGAAAAGGGCAAAAGTTCAGTAAGAAAAGAACCGTCCTGTCAAACCACAAAGGAAGACAACCACTTGGGTGCCCGCTGCAACGGCTCCCTCCACGTCGACTACTCAAAAAAGAAGAAGGCCGGAGAAAGTCCCCACGCCTGCAGCAAATGTCAAAGACAGTAAGCCTAAATGCCCTAAGTCTGGGGGCATGGTGGTGCATACAGTCTACATGGCGTCCGGGAAAGAGGACAGCCGTACATCTACAGGTCATAGACCGCTTACGCGATCGGTGACCAAAGCTCAGGAGCAACAACAGAAGCTCTAAGTAATGATGAACGTGATGGTCGCACTCACTGGGCCAAAAGAAAGCCCCGAAGCGTCCTCTTATCAACGCCAGGAGCAAGAAACTGACGCTGAATTCCTTCGCAGGATACTAGAGAAGAAGGATAAAGAGGCTGCGAAACAAGCAGCCAATATAAAGCGAATGGCCCTCCTGTTCTAGGATATGGTGGGAATGATGATCCAACAAGATCCTCCGATCGTCCTTGAAGACGATAGTGGAGAAACGTCAAATCCTCCACCGGCTCTGTCAACAGCCAAGGAGGAGACAATCTCCAAAGCTGACTTGGACGAATATATAGCTCAGCAGATACGGGTTCATCAGGCGACTGAGGCAGCCGGTCAGGTCGTAAAAACGGGACGACCGTATCCGAGCTGGTATGATCAGATCAAGTACCCGCCGGGCTATACAATACCGAAATTCCATGTCTATAAGAGGACGGGCAATCCCCACCAGCATGTTGCCCAGTTCAGGGCGCTTTGTGGCAACACTAGAGGCGACGACAAACTGCTACTTCGCCAGTTTGTCGGCAGCTTGTCAGAAACAGCATTCGAGTGGTACTCCGATCTCCCAAACGACTCTATTAAGACATTTGCGGAGATAGAGCTGCTGTTTACCCAGCGATTCGCAAGCGCCAGCTAACGCACCCCGATAACGGCATTGATTAATGCCAGGGTGAAACCATGCGAGACATGGGTCCAGTACGCTATACGCTGGAGAAACTTGTGGTCGAAATGCGAACAACGCATTGAGGAAGCGCCCGCGGTAGGCATGTTCGTGGATGGACCAGATGGGTCACAGACCGCCTCCCCCGAAGCCGGAACCTCGGAATGACAAGGGTAAAAGGAAGGCAACCTTCGTTGCGAACGCTCAGCAGCAACCCAGTGCCCCAAAGCTGGCGGATCAACTGGAAGAAAGACGGTGGTATTATAATGAGAAAATGAAGCGCCCCTACTCATTCCCGCGAGATAAGACGAAGAGGCTATTTGAGCTGGCGGTACGCAACAGGCTTATCAACTTGCCAAACCCAAGGCGACCGTCGCAACCCAGTGAGGCGAATAACCTCAATTATTGTCCTTACCATCAAACGGTAAGCCATCCGATTGAGGATTGCTTCGTCTTCAAAGGATGGATTGAAGATCAATACCTACAGGGAAAGTTTGCGCTGTCCGAGAAGTGGAAGGTGAACCCTCCACAACCGCACACTCCTAAGAAGACGGACGCACTGGGGGCAACTTGCTCTTTCATTGAAGAAGCTCCATGGGAATTCGTGCTTTCAGCAAAAACCAAAAGAATGCTGAATGAGCTCCAGACATGCCCGGCGATCAGGTGGAAGAACCCGCTGGAACCCCAGATCATTGAAAGGATGCTGAAGCCGCGCCCACCTCCAAAGATCGGTGGTGATGGCCCGAGCACTCACAACCAGCCGTCAAAATCTTCAAAGAAAAAGAAGAAGAAATCCAAGAAGTCCGTGAAGCCTGGAGACAAGCGCACGGACTTGCAGAAACAGATTGACGCGCTGGAGGAGTACAATCAAAAGGCGCGAACTCCCATCATACTCCAAGAGTTCCTCAACCACGTCTTTCAGGAGGAAGATAATGGAGAAAGCTCGTCGGATGAATCCGAGGGATATGTGGTGAGTTGTCATGTGATCTCCTACTCGTTTACGGACGATGAAAAAACTCCTGGCACTGAGAAACTGGGGGCACAGCCTGAACCAGAACTTGTGTGGCCGACAGACGAAATGATCGACGCCTTTCTAGACGAGATTCGTTTGAAAAGTAAAGCCGATCGGGAGCGTGAGATGGCCGCATCAGAAGGAGCCAAACGTAGGCGACTAAACGAAAGAGTCAGAGCGCTCCCGCTAGATCAAAAGACATCCGATGCGGATAAAAACATATTCAAGACGAGAAAAAGGTTTGTCAAATTCATGTCAATGGGAATGAAGCTACCACCCTCGGAAGAAAACACGCTCAATGGAGCGGAAAGGCACCTTAATTACTGCTCATATCATCGAAAGATTTCACACCCCACTGAGGAGTGCGATGCTTTTAAGATATGGTGGCAGGGATATGTTGCTCACCGGCAACATTTTAAGCGAATGAAACGCAGAACTCGACGGGAGCAGAGAAGTACAACCGACAGGCACAAAAGAACTACCGGCAATTGTCGCATGGTTAACGCCGGGGGTCGCAAGTGCTCACATTCGGGAGCGATTCTGACGAGGAGCTGGCTCTTAGCCCCCTCTTTAAAGAGTCCGCCTCGGGAAAAGAAGAGCCGAAGGTCTGCGAAAATATCCGGCTGCGTAATCAGACGCTACCCGAAAAGAATCTCGGACCCTCAAACAAGAAAGATAAAGGGAAAGAAAAGGTCTCTGAGGATATCGCCCTAGATGACCAAGTCATGGAAAAGCTAGCTGCCAAGGACCCGCCGAAGAAAAATAAGGTGGACTACAACATCCTACGCACCTAAAGAAGCCACCTTCGCAGCTCAGCATTCTCGACGCCCTCTTATTATCAAAAGAAGCGAGAGATTCATTAATCAAGGCGCTACAAGAGCCCGAGCAATTCCAAGCCTTCCTCACCGAACAGAGGATGAAGGATGAACTGGAACAAGTACACACGGCCGATATCACTTTCGGTGACGAAGACCTTCTCCTCGGAACGTGCGACCACAATCGTCCCCTATATGTCTCTGGATACTGCCACAATATCAAGATAGGCAAAATCCTGGTGGATAATGGGTCCTCCGTTAATCTCCTTAATGTTCGGGTGTTGAAGGAAATCTGCATGAGCGTTCAGCACCTTGCTCGGGACAAAATTACCATCTCCGATTTCGACTCCCAGTCATCACGGACTCTCGGATCTGTAATATTAACATTACGCTTCGGACTACTCGTCACCGACATTAAGTTTCACGTCATTGACGCCAAGACCTGCTACAATGCCTTGCTCGGTCGTCCTTGGTTACACGAGTACAACATCATCCCTTCTACGCAACATCAGTGTATGAAGTATTTCAAGGATGGTCTCGAGTACACCGTAACAGGAGAGATGAACCCGTTCTCCGTAAACGAAGTCCGCAAATACGAAGATGCAAAGTACTTTTTGCCAGATTTCGAGGATACAGAGAGGTGTCGCAAACCGGAGAACAAAGCCGCCGCCACCATTCCTTTTTTCGGGAGTGATACCGAAGAAGAAGAAGAGATAGTTTACGCTGGGCCGTCTCGACGCAACAACCCGGGACCGTCCACCCCCATATTGATCTTCGGAAGTGACTCGGAAGATGAGGTTAATACTGTGTTCTCCAGTCGGCCGTCAGTACAAGAATTCCCTGGTGGCGATCAGAGTTTGCAAATTACCATGGTTCCGCGGGAGCACTACAAAGATCTCGACGCACTTGAAGCTTACAATGTGCAAGACCTGCGGACATTTTACGTCCCTCCCAGGAGAAGAGGCGAAAAGGTAATCTTATTTTACCGATCCACGGAAACAAGAGTGGAGAAAGAAATCTGGCATGGCGCGGATTCTACACTCGACAGGATTCAACCCATCCGTTTGCCCAGATATTACACAAACGGACTAAAAAGGCTATTGAAACGCCAAGGGGTACTCTTAAAACAGACTATTCGACAAGCTCGATTCTACAACAGGATTTGGGATGTCCCTGGGACTCAGCACAAATTGCCCAACGGGAGAATGGAAACGCTTGGGCTTGGATATGTGAGATCCGGGAAACGGGAACGAGTCCACGGTAGCTACGCCATATATAACTTCGATGAAGAAGAGGACGCCCTGTCGGGAAATGCCAAACCCACATCAAAACTAGATCTCGCAATCGAAGTGCCGAGTCCGTCATTTGAAGAACGAATGGACAAGCTTATCAGGAAAGCAGGTCAAAAAGCTCGGGACGACCATAATCGCGAAATGGCCATCTACGAGAAAGCCAGGATGCAACGACTTCTTCAACAGGCTGCAAAAGACGAAGATGCTCCTCCCTGTCAACCCGTTGCGCAAAAGGCCCGACGCAGAGGCAGAAGTAAGTCAAAAAGCGGAAAAGGGGGTCGACAACGGCAACGCAGGATCAAAGAGTCATGTGATCGGGTATTGCGCGGTCCGGATTTGTCCCTCATGAAGAAGATGAGTCGAGCGTATTCTTTCCCTCAAGATAAGACGAAGAAGATACTCGATCTCGCTTTAAAACATCGAATGATTACACTTCCGGAGTCTAAGTACCCTGAGCAAGCTAACGAGGTCTCTCATCCGGGTTATTGCTCTTATCACCGAGCCATAGGACACCCTATTGAAGACTGCTTCACCTTCAAGAACTGGGTTGAAGACCAATACCAGCAAGGCAGGTTTGCTCTATCCAGCAGCTGGAGGATGACGCCGCCACAAAAGCACGAACCCAAAGCCACAAGAGCAAAACCAGATCCACATCGGTCTTGGAAGCGAGCCCATACTTGTCATATGATAACAATATCAAAAAGAGAGCCCGAGAATATGGATGACCTTCCCTGGTGCTTCGAAAACAGCGATGACGAGGTAATCTCAGAATTTCCACCAGCACCGAAAGAGCTGGAAGATGGCTAACATACTGTTAGTTATGTATATGCCCTAGAGGCCATTGTTGTACATATGATGTATATTATGATGGATGCTTAGATATATACAGAGAGGACTTTCTTGCTCGTCATGATAGTATGCTATTTGGTTTCACTTTATCTTAACATGTTGACTTGTATTGGTTTACTGTTTTTCTCTCACATGTTGATAAAGCCCTTAGGATCTGTACTCGACTATTGGGACTATGATGAGATCATACTAGTGGGGCCACGGTAGTCGATGAGTACATCCTATAACTGTTCCTAGTCGGGGGTATATCGAGACAGGGCATCGATACACCAGAGTAGACTAGCGTATACACATCTTGACCCATATGATGGGCGATGGATGATCCCATATCCATCGGTGTTTGACATCAGAGATGGTGTACGGGTACTCAGTGGAGACTGGGTACACTGGACGGACTTGCCGAGAACTCCCAGATGGTGATATACCACACGTCAGATGGCAGTTCTCCGGTGACACTGGTACAGGGTAGTCTGTAGACCCGAGAACGTCATGGAGTCTTATGTGATTCCCACTGTGCTTTGATTTCCACCTTACCACGTCCAAGAGGGCGTGCAAAATGGTGGCTTTTGGATACAGTCCCGAATCACATGGAGGCAATGAACGATAGGAGGGGATTCGTCTCTCCCGGTATAGGGAGTTGATGTTGTGCTGTGTTCGATTGGCTATAACTGGAAGTCCCTGGCCAGGGCTGATATAGAGATTTACTGGTAAGTGTTACTAGTAGTTTCTCGACCCGTTATGAGCCACACATCGACACGACTTATCGGTTACTGGGGTCTGACGTTTACCACCCCTAGACTTGATATGCGACATATCAGACGAACAGACCGGACTGTACTGGAGTGTTACTGATTGGATTCACAAGAGAACGCACAGGCTAGCTTGTTGATCTTCTGATCGCTCAATACCTGGGTAGCTGTTACGTTTAGCTGACCGCTTGCAGCTTGTGGGTGCTTGATATGATCATCACCTGCTACCGGCGTATTGACGATTCTTTAGAGTCCTACACAGAGGTTTCTTGGCTCAAGCGAAACGGAGTAGAGGCACATATGTGATATGCGCAGGACCGAGGATAATGCGATATGAGATACCGTATTACATTCTCGCGATATTTAGATATGAACCGAGACATCGGATCAAGTGTTGATTCGATGAATCGGTACATGATATATTAGTCGGTTATATTCGATATAGCCGGATCGTCGGATCAAGTGTTGATTCGATGATTTAATGTATAATAATATATATGATATATTATTACATTATCTAATATTGGCTTGCTTTATTATTTCCTTTTCTCACTGGATGATACATTGATATATATGCGATATATGTTAATTGTATTATTTTCTTTTGTTGCAAATATATAATATATATGTGATATATATTATTGTGACATGATATGATTTAATATTAAACATGTTTAAGGATGATTAAATGAGGTTAGGGTTTGATTAGGGTTAGTTGCTTCATGCACTTTCTAGAAGCTTTTTCTTTTGTCATGGTTAAGATATTTGTTGATGACTCATTGCTAACCCAACCAAACCCTAACTCTAGTTTATTCTCTACAAACTATTTGCCACTCATCCTTGACCATGGTTGATATATCAATCATATACTTTTATTTCTATTCATCACAAAAGGAATTATCATTATCATTTCCATTATCATCTTCTTCTTCTCTCTTGATTTTGAGCTCACTAGAAATTCCATTTGTGATGATAAATTGTGAGAAAGTGAATTAAAAAGAAAGCATAAATACTACTCCTTCATCCTCATCTCATCTAACCAATGAGATTAGTGTGTTCATCTCTTTAGAGTGAGAAAGCTTGAGTTATTGAAACTTCGTCGTAGATCATCGGATATTTGGAACACTTCAAGCTAGCATGGATCGTTCGAGTCGTAGAGCCTCTCTTGAGTCCGGGAGATCGAGGATCGCGGCGAAGGGACTTCTACTCGGAGCTTGTGAAGCGAAGGAGCGGACTACAAAGGTTGTAATCCCTCACACTTAGATAAAAAGATGTTATCTTGCATGTTTAACCCTAATAATCTAGCAAAGATCCTGTCTTTGGGTTGTTCGGCACGTCTAAATTTTTATCCGGACATGTTTGATGCCTTATGAACCTTCACAAGAGTGCCTAGGAACCCTACAGTGGTATCAGAGCCTAGCTAGAGCATTAGGCGTCGTGTTTACGAAGTTAAAACTCCGATCGAATTCGAACCGACTAAATTTACCCCCTCTCTGGAAATTTTTCAAAATCTGGGATTTTTCTGAATTAAAAATACGTAAAAAAATCAGCAGGGAATTCTAAGAATTACCATGAAACACGGGCCCACAAATCCACCAAACCGCGGCGGAACCGCGGTGGGAACCTGCTTCCCGCGGCGGTTCCGCGGCGGAATCTTGGAATTGTGACACGTGGTTTTCATGGTAATAACCGTAGGTGCTTGTTGATGCTTCTGGGTATTTTTAAAAATGATTCAAGTGTTGTTTAATCTGGGGTTTATTTTGTAATCGTAGATTCGATCGGAAAATTTAAATTCGTTGTTTTTCCAGATATTTAGAAATTGTTAAAAAGTTCGAACGGATATCATTAACTCACTTTTTCCCGGCACGTAAAACTTTCAAGTGTTGAATTTTTATCGGGTTTAAATCTTTCGGAAAAATTGTACAAGTTAAGCGGTGGACCCTCTAGAAGACAACAAACCTTAACTCGATTATGTGACCGTCTTGAACTGCCTTTTGAACCTTCGGGTTTGGGGAAGTACGACGTGCCATATGTGAGGCGTTGGCTTGACCCTTCTACGGCTGGATCACCGGTACTGTGACATATTCTGGGATTATTTGAACTCCGCTCAAGTGTTGAGCACTTTAGGAAATTTTGTGTATTTGATTATCTGTTCGAAAAGTTTAATACTGTCTATTTATCTGGAATGTGATACAATATGTGGAATTCATAGAGTTAGGCATGAAATGCGAAGTATGTGATATTTCGGATTTACGATGTCTAAAGTGATTATGGATTCCAAATGTTGTAGTTTTACACTTTCTTTGATGTGACCGTAAGTGTAATATGTGATATCGCCGGTTTCGTTGCTATATGTCAACGACAATTGGGATGCGCATATTTACTTACGTTAATGATATGTGATATTATGTGTTGCTGTGATATGTTATATTGGATCGTCGCGTTCTGAATAGCCGGGGGTTTTATGTGAGATGAGGGTTTTTATTTTCATTCATGTAAAATTCATTTGTAATGTAATATTCTTTTATTTGGGGCACTTCCAGGTTGAGGTTGATGTCACCCTTGTATATTATTTACTTTTCCGCATTAGGTAGACTCAAGGAGGGGAGCACAAGTAACCGGGTTCTAGGGTCCAGTGGGAGGCCATCTCGAGGAGTCGAGACCGGGTCTCCTAACCCTAGAATTGGCAGTGTTACTTACCGCTCTCGTAGGGGTCTTGGGATGTGGGTTTGGCTATTCGTCGCGATCGTGGAATCCGTGTTTTATACAGGCTCGTATAGAAAACACAGACGTCCTAGGATATCCAATATTTCATATATGTTCTTCTGCTGCAATGTTCTGTGATGAGATCATATTACTGCCTGAGACGAATGCTTATACTATATATATATGCTGATATATAAATATTACTGCTTTCGTTTCTTCTGTAATGCTTAGGAAGCATAAGCTGATGGGATTTTTATTAATAAGATTAATAAAAAGAAAAAGAAACCTAAAGATGTTGTAGAATCAAAACATTATAAAAAGGGTAGCTACAGTTTTGCTTTGCACAGTGATATATATGATATATCATGCACCTTATTCGATGGGGAAAGAGCCGACGATCCCTTCACAGGGAGTGACCTCTTTAGCGAAACTGGCAGATGCTACAAAACTCGGTTTGTCTTTTGATTGCTTTTAGAGTTTTGCTTTGCACAACGGTATATATGATATATCCTGCACCTTATTCGATGAGGAAAGGGCCGACGATCCCTTCACCGGGAGTGACCCCTTTAGCGAAACTAAGAAAAGCCTCAAAAACACTCCTTTTTCAAAAACTACTCGATTCTACGACGATATCAAGTTCATTACACAATTGGTTTTCTGAAAAACCTGTCGTAGCTCTCCGTCATTTCAGATAAATCCTACTTAGTATTCGTGCTGTGTTTGTTGACCTTGTCAAGGCACAGTGTACGGTAGCTAATTAGTGTTTATCTGCTAAAACATGAGATGTGATTGGATTAGGGTATTCGTACGGCCTTGTTGACCTTGTCAAGGGTCATGCGGGTGGGTTTAATTCAATCGGGAAATGACGGGTTGAACTTGACTTGCGATTTATGGTTTGTTGACCTTGTCAAGGTCATAGATCGCTAGGGGCAAAATATTATCGGGAATTTCAAGTGTTGAAATTTGCAATGAGATTGCATACCTTCTATGAGATAGTTGGATCCCGATACCCACTGCGAGTAAGTGTTACTCCTGGGAGAGTTTTACACAGGACAATTAGTCATTCAAGTAGGTGTCTAGAAAAGTGTTAACGGGGTTACGCCTCTGGGAAAACGAGGTTTACTTTAATTAGGTCCGTGCGAAAGCACGGGGAACCTCCCTCAAAGTACCGACATTGATCTGGCTGAAAGATTGACGAAATTGTAGGGTGTAATTAATCCCGGCTAATCTTACCTTTTAGGGTTTTGAAGGTAGATTTGATAAAAACGGTGGGAGACATCCTGATTAGATAAAATAATAACCAATCTAATCTTGCAAGAGCATACGCTAAAGTGTTTTCTTCTCGCTCTCTCCAGGTAGCGACCATGTCAGGCCATAATCAAGATAATAATATGGATGTATTGACTAAACCCGATTATTGTACTGAGCAAGGGAACGTTGGACCCGTTTTTTCTTACAAGAGTTATAAGATTGAACAGGAAATAGGAGAATATCTGGATTCTCAAGCCGCCCAAAAGAACATGCATGTTGATGCATCTTCTTCGGGTGTGTTAGTTATTGAGAACTGTTTCTCAGTTCACCCTACGTCCTGGGTATTAGATACCGGATCAGGATCCCACATATGTAAATTGTTACATGGGCTACGGAAAGGTAGAGAACTGGGAAAAGGTGATCATTCCGTTCAAGTAGGGAACGGTGCAAGTATTGTAGCCAAAGCAGTTGGCGAATATCACCTTGTATTACCAAGTCGTAATACACTGATTCTAAATGAGTGCTATTATATACCGAACATGATGTGCAATATTATATCAGTTTCTTTATTAAGTAAAGAAGGATATAATTTTGTAGTAAAGGATAATGTTATGAACATATTCCTAGATCAAAAGTTGATTGCATCAGGCTCGTTACATAATGGCATATTCATTCTGAATCAGAATACAATCCTGAATATACAAAACACACACAAGAGGAAAAGTTCAGATATGAACGAATCCTACTTGTGGCATTGTAGACTTGGTCATATCAATGCGACACGACTGGCTAAGTTACATAAGGATGGTTATTTGAATCCGTTCGAATTATCATCTTATGATACTTGCCATTCATGTCTCAAAGGAAAAATGACCAAAGCTCCGTTTAGTGGACACGGAGAAAGAGTTACTGAACTCTTAGGACTAATACATAGTGATGTATGTGGTCCCATGTCTACGCATGCTAGGAACGGTTCTTCCTACTTCATTACATTCACTGACGATCTCTCTAGATACGGACATGTGTTTCTGATGAAACACAAGTCTGAAGCTTTTGAGAAATTCAGAGAATATAAGCACGAATTAGAGAATCAAACGGGCAAAAGTATTAAGATTCTTCGATCTGATCGAGGAGGTGAATACTTAAGCAATGAGTTCCTAAATTATCTAAAAGAGAATGGGATTCTCTCTCAGCTTACTCCTCCTTATACACCATAGCACAACGGTGTATCGGAGCGGAGGAATCGCACCCTATTAGATATGGTGCGCTCTATGATGAGTACAGCTGAGTTACCTATTTCCTTCTGGGGGTATGCGCTTGAGACAGCAGCATACCTATTGAATCAAGTTCCAACTAAATCTGTACCTACCACACCATATGAGATATGGAGTGGGAAGAGACCGTATCTTAAACGAGTTAAGATATGGGGTTGTCCGGCCTATGTCAAAAGGCAAAATCCGGACAAACTCGAGGCACGGTCAGTTCTTTGCAAGTTTGTAGGATATCCGAAGAATTCTTATGGATATTTTTTCTATCACAGTGAGGAGCAAAAAGTGTTTGTTGCTCAACATGCCACCTTTTTAGAAAAGGAATTTCTTGCAAAAGAGATTAGTGGCTCTGAGGTAGAACTGGAAGAAGTTCTAGCAACACAAACTGCAACTGAAGATTTAGTGGAACCAGAAGATTCAGTAGTACCCGACGAACCCCAGCCTCTCCGCCGATCTAGTAGGGTTTCTCGTCCACCTGAGAGATACTACGGTTTTCTCATTGATGGTGGAAGCGAGGACTGCATCATGGATGATGATGAACCGACTAGTTTCGAGCAGGCCATCACGAGTGATGACTCTGTGAAATGGCTGGATGCAATACGATCTGAGATGGAATCCATGTACACCAATAAAGTATGGATTTTAGAAAATGCTCCTGAAGGGGTAAAACCCATTGGGAGCAAGTGGATTTTTAAAAAGAAATTTGGTGTAGATGGAAAAGTTAAGACTTTCAAAGCTAGACTTGTAGCAAAGGATTTTCGTCAACGACCAGGTGTGGATTATGACGAAACCTTTTCTCTAGTGGCTATGCTTAAGTCCATCCGGATCTTACTTGCCATTGCTGCATACCATGACTACGAAATCTGGCAAATGGATGTTAAGACCGCCTTTCTAAACGGTGATTTAGAAGAGAGCGTGTACATGACTCAGCCAGAGGGCTTCATAGATAGTGGGAGCAGCGGAAAGGTGTGCAAGCTGCTTAAATCCATTTATGGGTTAAAGCAAGCATCGCGGAGTTGGAACATCTGTTTTGATGTTGTAGTCAAAGAGTTTGACTTCATCAAAAATATAGATGAACCTTGTATCTATAAGAAGATAGCAGAGGGTAAGGTTGTCTTCCTCGTATTGTACGTGGATGACATACTCTTGATAGGAAATGACATTCCTATGCTGCAATCAGTCAAGCTCTTCTTATCACAAAGATTCTCAATGAAAGATCTAGGTGATGCCTCCTGCATATTGGGAATCATGATCTATAGAGATAGATCTAAACGGATACTGGGATTGTCCCAATCCAGGTACATTGACACCATACTAAAGAGGTTTAGTATGGAAGAGTCCAAGCGTGGGAACCAACCCACGATCTCTGGACTCACTCTCTCCAAAGAGATGTCTCCCAAGACTGATTTGGAGAGAGCTCGCATGCAAGGTATACCCTATGCTTCGGCAGTAGGCTCTATCATGTATGCGATGCTATGTACCAGACCCGATGTAGAATACTCACTAAGTGTAGTGAGTCAATATCAAGCAGATCCTGGAGAGAGTCACTGGACAGCTGTGAAGAACATTCTCAAGTACTTACGAAGGACTAAGGAGATGTTCTTGGTGTATGGTAACGGAGAACTCCAGGTGGAGTCCTTTACCGATTCCAGCTTCCAAAGTGATAAGGACGACTCTAAGTCGCACTCGGGATTTGTCTTTACCCTCAATGGAGGGGCGGTATGTTGGAAGAGTTTCAAACAGGATACCGTTGCAGACTCGACGATGGAGGCTGAATACATCGCTGCCAACGATGCTGCCAAAGAGGCTGTCTGGATAAAGAAGTTCATTAGTGAACTTGGAGTGGTTCCATCTATTGAGCATCCAATACATCTGTATTGCGATAACAATGGAGCTGTGGCTTTGGCCAAGGAACCCAGATCCCATCAGAAATCCAGACATATTCTGAGGCGGTATCACCTGATCAGGGAGATAGTTGATCGCCGGGAGATCGAGGTCAGGAGAGTAGATACGAAGGACAACACTGCGGATCCATTCACGAAGGCTATTCCCCAGATACAGTTTGAGAGATTATTCGGGATGCTAGGTATGAGATACTACAGCAGCTGGCCTTAGTGCAAGTGGGAGATTGTTAGTTATGTATATGCCCTAGAGGCCATTGTTGTACATATGATGTATATTATGATGGATGCTTAGATATATACAGAGAGGACTTTCTTGCTCGTCATGATAGTATGCTATTTGGTTTCACTTTATCTTAACATGTTGACTTGTATTGGTTTACTGTTTTTCTCTCACATGTTGATAAAGCCCTTAGGATCTGTACTCGACTATTGGGACTATGATGAGATCATACTAGTGGGGCCACGGTAGTCGATGAGTACATCCTATAACTGTTCCTAGTCGAGGGTATATCGAGACAGGGCATCGATACACCAGAGTAGACTAGCGTATACGTATCTTGACCCATATGATGGGCGATGGATGATCCCATATCCATCGGTGTTTGACATCAGAGATGGTGTACGGGTGCTCAGTAGAGACTGGGTACACTGGACGGACTCGCCGAGAACTCCCAGATGGTGATATACCACATGTCAGATGGCAGTTCTCCGGTGACACTGGTACAGGGTAGTCTGTAGACCCGAGATCGTCATGGAGTCTTATGTGATTCCCACTGTGCTTTGATTTCCACCTTACCACGTCCAAGAGGGCATGCAAAACGGTGGCTTTTGGGTACAGTCCCGAATCACATGGAGGCAATGAGCGATAGGAGGGGATTCGTCTCTCCCGGTATAGGGAGTTGATGTTGTGCTGTGTTCGATTGGCTATAACTGGAAGTCCCTGGCCAGGGCTGATATAGAGATTTACTAGTAAGTGTTACTAGTAGTTTCTTGACCCGTTATGAGCCACACATCGACACGACTTATCGGTTACTGGGGTCTGACGTTTACCACCCCTAGACTTGATATGCGACATATCAGACGAACAGACCGGACTGTACGGGAGTGTTACTGATTAGATTCACAGGAGAACGCACAGGCTAGCTTGTTGATCTTCTGATCGCTCAATACCAGGATGGCTGTTACGTTTAGCTGACCGCTTGCAGCTTGTGGGTGTTTGATATGATCATCACCTGCTACCGGCATATTGACGATTCTTTAGAGTCCTACACAGAGGTTTCTTGGCTCAAGCGAAACGGAGTAGAGGCACATATGTGATATGCGCAGGACCGAGGATAATGCGATATGAGATACCGTATTACATTCTCGCGATATTTAGATATGAACCGGGACATCGGATCAAGTGTTGATTCGATGAATCGGTACATGATATATTAGTCGGTTATATTCGATATAGCCGGATCGTCGGATCAAATGTTGATTCGATGATTTAATGTATAATAATATATATGATATATTATTACATTCTCGCGATATAATA
Source organism: Agapanthus africanus (assembly GCA_030015575.1). Lineage (NCBI taxonomy): Eukaryota > Viridiplantae > Streptophyta > Magnoliopsida > Asparagales > Amaryllidaceae > Agapanthus > Agapanthus africanus. Next base: position 91,376,416 of record JASDDO010000028.1, on the reverse strand, counting down.
ATAAAAGGAATTATCATTATCATTTCCATTATCATCTTCTTCTTCTCTCTTGATTTTGAGCTCACTAGAAATTCCATTTGTGATGATAAATTGTGAGAAAGTGAATTAAAAAGAAAGCATAAATACTACTCCTTCATCCTCATCTCATCTAGCCCATGAGATTAGTGTGTTCATCTCTTTAGAGTGAGAAAGCTTGAGTTATTGAAACTTCGTCGTAGATCATCGGATATTTGGAACACTTCAAGCTAGCATGGATCGTTCGAGTCGTGGAGCCTCTCTTGAGTCCGGGAGATCGAGGATCGCGGCGAAGGGACTTCTACTCGGAGCTTGTGAAGTGAAGGAGAGGACTACAAAGGTTGTAATCCCTCACACTTAGATAAAAAGATGTTATCTTGCATGCTTAACCCTAATAATCTGGCAAAGATCCTGTCTTTGGGTTGTTCGGCACGTCTAAATTTTTATCCGGGCATGTTTGATGCCTTATGAACCTTCACAAGAGTGCCTAGGAACCCTACACATACTACTGCAGATAACCTCAAGAAGATTGAGTTGGGGACAGCAAACGACCCGCGACCGACATTCGTCAGTGAGCTGCTATCTGAAGAAAGGGTGGCTGCATTAAAAGACGTGCTTATACAGCATAGGGATTGCTTCGCATGGAACTATTCCGAAATGCCAGGACTAGATCCAGAAATTGATGTGCATAAATTGGCGATATCCCCGGACGTTAAGCCAGTCAAACAGGCGCCGAGAAGAATGTGGCTCGATCTTGAGATGAGCATCAACGCCGAAGTCAAGAAGCTGATCGATTCTGGGTTTATCCAAGAAGTTCAATATCCTGACTGGATCGCCAACATCGTCCCGGTAATGAAGAAAAATGGGACAGTGCGCATATGCGTGGACTTCCAGGATCTCAATAAAGCTTGCCCGAAGGACGATTTCCCAGTGCCGGTCACCGAGCTGATGATAGATAATACGTCCACTCACGAAGTTTTCTCCTTCATGGACGGCTCATCAGGATACAATCAGATAAAGATGCATCCCGAAGACCAGAAGCACACCGCTTTCCAGACTCCTCTGGGTATATTCTGCTACAAAGTTATGCCCTTTGGTTTAAAGAACGCCGGTGCCACCTATCAGAGGGCCATGACGAAGATCTTCGATGACCTCATACATGAAATCGTCGAATGCTATATCGACGACCTCGTAGTGAAAAGCAAATTATACGAGGAACATCTCGAGCATCTGAAGATCGTATTTCAACGCCTTCGGCAATATAACTTGAAGATGAACCCACTCAAATGCGCGTTCGGGGTGTCCTCAGGTAAATTCCTAGGGTTCATTGTCCGGCACCGGGGTATCGAGATAGATCCGTCGAAGATCAAGGCAATCATGGAAATGCCACCGCCAAGGACTCTCAAACAATTGCGGTCTCTCCAGGGGAAGCTCACGTACATCCGGCGATTTATAGCCAATCTTTCAGGAAAGTGCCGCCCTTACAGTCACCTGATGAAGAAGAGAACCCCGTTCGTCTGGGATCATAAATGCCAAGGCGCACTGGACGAGATCAAGTAGTATCTGCAGAACCCGCCGGTGTTAGCTGCTCCGGTCATGGGAAAACCTCTTATTCTTTATCCCACAGCCCTCGAAGGTTCCTTAGACACATTATGGGCACAAGAGAACGACCAAGGGAAGGAGAGAGCGCTCTACTATTTAAGTCGAGTCCTACTGGGGGCAGAAAGCAATTATTCCCCCATCGAAAAGCACTGCCTGGCGTTGATCTTCGCGATAACAAAACTCCGGCACTATGTGTTGGCGCATGAAGTCCGTCTTATATCAAAGGTGGACCCTCTCAAATATCTGATGTCAAAGGCCATATTAACAGGGAGACTCGCTAAATGGGCCCTTGCCCCCCACTACTTTGCCCACGTAAGTATGTACGTGGGTGAAGTAGTGCAAAGTTATGCATGGTCACCGAATTGAGGGCTTAGGAGACAAGTTTAGGGTCCTTGTAGCCTAAGACTTTTCAACTTTATGAGCCGTGAGGGTCTCACAAAGACTTTTCTCCCTACGGATCGAGAGGATCTCGTAGGTGTATTTTCTCATTAGGGGTCGTGAGGACTCCTAAGTGTGTTTTCTCTCATAAGTCATAAGGATCTTATAAGAGAATTTTCCCTCTTACGAGTCGAGAGGACCCGTAAGCGGTTGTTTCCCTCCTTGTCGAGATTCGACTTTGGAGAGTGTGACCCGTGGATAGTATGCAAGAGACCGTTTTGGATCGCCTTGCAGGGCCCCAGTGCTTAGGAAACAGGTTTTTTTCAATCCCCGCTGCCTAAGGCTTTTCCTCACGAGTCAAGACGAATCGAGAAGTTCTCGCAAAGACATCAATTTCCTCATGAGTCGAAACGGATCGAGCAGATCTCGCAAGAATATCCTAACGTCACAGTTAACCTCTGCTTTTTACGACAAAGGTCCGTTAGGGTCTGTGGTGCTAGGATTTTGGCCGTCATACCGTCGTGTTGGTGATGTATTCCTCGATAGGCAGTTTTTCTGTTCGAGTAGCCTTGCGACATGTCGTGTCTCTGATCCCTTCGGGGGCTGGACAAGACGTCTTCAAGCAATCCTCCTAGGCAGTTTGACCGTCGGAAGAGCAAGCGTTAGGAATTTTGCCATGCCGCTTTTTTCTTGAGGTTAGGCTCATTTTGGAGAACCTCGATGAGTCATAACCACTCCGCGCTAGTGTGGGATGATCTCCGATAGTCTTTCAGGCTTTATATGACTTGCCATTAAGACCCTGAAGCTAGGAATTTGGCCTTTGCTTCGTTTGCTGGCATTGCGTCCTCTGTATCGAGACGAATGTCGTGGTTGTCTCTAGGTTGCTGGTGAACCGTCGAGGTTTGGAACTAGGGATTTTTCCGTGGCTCCTTTTGGTGATGTTGCGTCTGCTGTATCGAGACGAACGTCGAGGTGGTGACCACTCCGCACTGGTTCGAGATGATCTCTGATTGTCTTTCAGGCTTTATATGACTTGCCTTTAAGACCCTGAAGCTAGGAATTTGGCCTTCGCTTCGTTTGCTGGCATTGCATCTGCTGTATCGAGACGAATATCGCGGTTGTCTCTGGGTTGCATGCGAACCGTCGAGGTTTGGAACTAGGGATTTTTCCGTGGCTCCTTTTGATGATGTTGTGTCTGCTGCATCGAGACGAACGTCGAGGTGGTGACCACTCCGCACTGGTTCGAAATGATCTCCGATTGTCTTTCAGGCTTTATATGACTTGCCTTTAAGACCCTGAAGCTAGGAATTTGGCATTCGCTTCGTTTGCTGGCATCGGGTCCTCTGTATCGAGACGAATGTCACGGTTGTCTCTAAGTTATTGATGAACCATCGAGGTTTGGAACTAGGGATTTTGCCGTGGCTTCGTTGTTTGATTGTCGCGTCTGAATTTTGCTGGAGGAAGAACGTTGTGGTGACATCTCGTATGCTGTATCGAGACGAACGTCGAGGTGGTGACCACTCCGTGCTGGTTCGAGATGATCTCCGATTGTCTTTCAGGCTTTATATGGGTTGCCGTCAAGACCCTGAAACTAGGAATTTGGCCTTTGCTTCGTTTGCTGGCATTGTGTCTGCTGTATCGGGATGAATGTCGCGGTTGTGATCACTCCGCGCTGGTGCAAGATGATCTCCGATTGTCTTTCAGGCTTTACATGACTTGCCGTTAAGACCTTGAAGCTAGGAATTTGGCCTTCGCTTCATTTGCTTTGGCGTGTCCGAATCCTGTTGGATGAAGGACGCTGTGGTGACATCTCGTCTGCTGTATCGAGACGAGCGTCGAGGTCGTGGTAGGATTTTGCCATCACTCCGCTTTGTTTCGACCGTGAGGTCTTTTGTTGACGTTGCGTCCATATCCTGAGGGACTGCTGAGGAACGCCATTGGTGATCTCTCGTCTGCTGTATCAAGATGACTGCTGAGGTGGAGCTAGGATTTTGCCGTCGCACCGCTTTGTTTTGACCGTGAGGTCTTTTGTTGACGTCGCTTCTGCATCCTGTTGGACTGCGAAGGAACGCCGTTGTTGACATTGCGTCTGCTGTAACGAGACGAATGCTGAGATGGAGCTGGGATTTTGCCGTCACCCCGCTTAGTTTCGACCGTGAGGTCTTTCGTTGATGTTGCATCTGCATCCTGCTGGACTACGAAGGAACACCGTCGTTGACATCTCGTCTGCTGTATCGGGACGAATGCTGAGGTGGAGCTGGGATTTTGCCATGGCTCCGTTTGATGGTGTAACATCTGTGTCATGCTGGAATGAGGAGGCCCACCGTTATTGGTCTCCAGGCTGCAGATGTGGCCATTGAGATTTGGAACTTGGGACTTTGCCATGGTTCCGTTTCGTTGCGACTCTGAGGTCGGTTGGTGACGTCACGTCTGCATTTGGTTGGAGTGAGGAGAAACGCCGTTGGTGATCTCTAAGTTGTCGATATCGACGTTGAGATCCTGAAGCTAGGGATCTTCCTTTGATTCGTTTGTTGACATTGTGTCTGCGATATTACGACAAATGTCGAGGTTGCCTCTAGGTTGTCTATGAACCATCGAGATTAGGCTTCGTTTTCTGATGGAGCCTGGTGGGGAAGTATGGTTCCCTCTTTGTTTGTGCCCCTGGATTGTATACAGGGATCGATGTGATCTCACCTGTAGGGCAAAAGTTTCATTCATTTTCATATTATTATTTTATTTCCGCGATGTTCTATCATTTCAGCTTTTATATCGTGAAGGTCGCGATTGCCCAATCATTTCGGCTATTTTTCGCGGTGCCCAATCATTTCGGCTATTTATTTTATTTTCACTCGCTGCTTTTTATTGCGAGTTGCCCAATAATTTCGGCTATTTTTCATGCATACATTTTTACTTGCTGCTTTTTATTGCAAGTTGCCCCATCATTTCGGCTGTTTTTCATGCATACATTTTTACTTGCTGCTTTTTATTGCAAGTTGCCCCAGCATTTCGGCTATCTCATATGCACTTTTAGCTCGCTGATTTTTATCGCGAGTGTAGAACTTGGAGTCTGTGCCAATCTCAGCATCAGTATCGCTACAACTGGAATATTGCCAGGAGCGAATCATCATTTGCCATGAAAGGACTTGGAATTTGATACCGATTTAGGCATCAACATCGCTACAAACGGGATATTGCCAGGAGTGAATCATCATTTGCCTCTGTCGATGTTGAACAATGGTGGCTTAGTAAACAGGGTTAGGATCCTGTCGACTAAGGTTTTTGACTTCATGAGCCGTAAGGGTCCCACAAAGATATTTCTCCCTACAAGTCGTGAGGATCTCGTAGGTGTGTTTTCTCCTTAGGGATCGCGAGGATTCCTAAGTGTATGTTCCCCCGTAAGTCGTAAGGATCTTATAAAAGGGTTTTCTCCTTATAAGTCGAGAGGACTTACAAGGGTTGTTCACCGTATGGACATATCCCCAGTCACGGGCGGGACTTGGTTCGGGAAATGTTTATTCGCGTCCGTGGATTGTATACAAGGATCAGTATGAGCCGCTTGTAGGGCAATATCGAAGGTTGTGGCGGTTGCTTAAGAACAGGTTTAGGTCTCTGTAACTTAAGACTTTCAAATCTTATGAGCCATGAGGGTCCCATAAGAGAGTTCTCCTTACGAGTCGTGAGGATCTCGCAAGTGTAATTTCTCCTTAGGAATCGTAGGGATCCCTAAGTGTGTTGCTTCCTTTGTGAGTCGTAAGGATCTCACGCAGGTGGTTTCTCCTCACAAGGTCGAGAGGACCTTGCAAGTGTCCTTTAACGAGGTTGCGCCCTTTTGGGTTTTCACAAACGCTCGCCGGTAGCCCTGCTATTTTTACTCATGGAGCCCTTTCGGGTTTTCATCCATGCCCATTTTGCCTACGGACATACCGTTTTTTTTGGGTTTTTTTTTAACGAGTCTGCGCTCTTTCGGGTTTCACAAACATCGCCGGTAGTCCTGCTGTTTTTACTCACGGCGCCCTTTCGGGTTTTCATCCGTGCCCATCTCGCTTGTGAACATACAGTTTTTTTTTTGTTTTTTGTTTTTTTTACCACGTCAGCCTGAAGATGCCGCGGGTTGGGAGTAGTTTAACGACGTTTCGGTCATTTGCAAGTTTTAGGACATTGCGGTCCATTGTTAGTTTAACGACGTTTCGGTCTTCAGCCAGTTTTAGGACATAGTGGTCCATCGTTAGTTTAACGACGTTTCAGTCTATCGTTTCCATATTTGAGGCTAGTTTCTAGTTTATGGACTTTTTGGTCCATGGGGCTTTCTCTATGAAAGAGCACGATGCCCCCGGCATGTCCATCTTTTTCGGAGCATGTGGTTGCGGCGGGCTCACCTTCCAGTTGTCAGACAACGTGAATTTGCCCTGTTGGTATTCATCCTCAATCCAGCCTTTGAAGACATAGCAATTTTCGAGTGGGTGACCCATTACTCTGTGGTAGGGACAATAGTTAGGATTGTCAACGTCACCTGGCTGCAACGGACGTTTTGGATCCGGCAAAGTGATGAGCCCGCTACGCACCGCTAGCTCGAACAGTCTCTTTGTTTTATCTCTGAGAAACGGGTAAGGACGTTTCAACTTCTCATTGAGGTATCGCGGCTTGTTGTTTTGACGACCAAACGGTTTCGGGTCACTCGGCTGTTGTTGAGCACTGGCGACGGAGGTCGCTTTTCCATTCCCCTTATCCCTTTTGTTCAATCCCTTGTTTGCGGGTCCGAGATTCTTTTCAGGTAGCGTGCGATTGCGCAGCTGAACGTTCTCGCAGCTCTTCTTTTCTTCCTCTTTTCCTGAGGTGGATTCTTTGAAGAGAAGGCTGAGAGTCATTTCTTCTTCAGAATTGCTCTCGAAGGTGAGAGCTTGCAATCTTCTGCCGTCAACCATGTAACCGTTGCCGGCAGTTTTCATATGCTCATTTGTCGTGCTTCTCTGTTTCCGACGAGCTTCATGCTTCAATCGCTGAACGTGTTGCCGGTGAGCAATGTATCCCTGCCACCAGTTTTTAAAGGCATTGCATTCTTCAGTAGGGTGTGCAATCTTCTGATGATATAAGCAGAAGTTAAGATGCATGTCCGCTTCATCAAGATATATATCGGTGGGAGAATTTCCTCTGAAAGAGGGGAGCTTCATTCCCATCGATATGGCTTTGGCGAATCTTTTCCTCATCTTGAACCTGCTTTTATTTGCGGCGGATGTACTTTGATCCGGTGGGAGTGTTTCGACCCTTTCATCTAGTCGTCGGCGTTTGGCTTTCTCGAATATGGCCATCTCGCGCTCTCGATCAGCTTTGCTTTTAAGACGGGCTTCATTCAGGAATGCATCAATCATTTCATCTGATGGTCCTAGAAGTTCTGGCTCAGGATCCGCCCTCGGTTTCTCGGCGCAAGGAGCCTCTTCATCATCCATTAATGAGTGAGAGATTACATGACAACTCGCTACGTAGTCTTCGGATTCATCTGATGAGTCTTCTCCGTCTTTTTCGTCCTCAACAAAAGAACAAGCTGCCCCCGGCGTGTCCATCTTCTTTGGAGTGTGTGGCTGTGGCGAGCTCACCTTTCAGTTTTCAGACAGCGCGAACTTGCCTTATAGGTACTGATCCTCGATCCATCCCTTAAAGACGAAGCAATTCTCGATCGGGTGACTTACCGTTTGGTGGTAAGGGCAATAATTGAGATCGTTAACATCGCCTGGCCACAACGGACGTTTTGGACTCGGCAGATGGACGAGTCTGTTGCGCACTGCCAGCTCAAACAGTCTTCTCGTTTTATTTTGAGGAAATGAGTAAGGACATCCCAGTCTCTCCCTGAGGGATGGGCGTGGACGCACGTTGTTTTGGCGAACAACCGGCTTTGAGTTGCTTGGCTGTTGTTGAGCATTGGCGACGACGATCCCTTTTCCTTTCCCCTTCTCATTTCGAGAGTCCGGTTTTGGAGGAAACGGTCCATGGCTCATCTGGTCCATTTGGGCCAACTTGTCAATCAAAGCTTGGAAGGTGGTCGGCCTAAAGAACATCATGAATTGCGAGATGGTCGCTTGCGGATCAAGAGTGCCCACGAACATGCCTACCGCAGGTGCTTCTTCGATGCGTTGTTCGCATTTCGACCACAGATTCCGCCATCGTGTTGCGTATTGAACCCACGTTTCGTCGGGCCTTATCCTGGCGTTAATCAGTGCTGTTATCGGGGTGCGTCCACTAGCACTCGCGAATCTTTGTGTGAACAGTAGCTCCATCTCCACAAATGTTTTGATAGAGTCGTTAGGTAGCTCTGAATACCACTCGAAGGCCGTTTCTGCTAAGCTGCTGACGAATTGGCGAAGCAACAATTTGCCATCGCCTCCAGTGTTGCCGCATAAGGCCCTGAATTGAGCGACATGCTGATGTGGATTTCCTGTCCCTTTATATACGTGGAACTTAGGGATCGTATATCCCGGCGGGTAACTGATTTGGTCATACCAGCTTGGATAGGGTCGTCCGGTTCTAACAATTTGACCGGCTGCTTCATTCGCCTGGTGAACTCGTATTTGTTGAGCAATGTAGTCATCCAGGGCAGTTTTGGAGATCGTTTCTTCTTTAGCTGTTGAAAGAGCCGGAGGTAGATTTGACGTTTCCCCTCTGTCATCTTCGAGGACAATCGGAGGATCTTCTGCCGGGGGATCCTGCTGGATCATCATACCCACCATGTCCTAGAACAGAAGGGCCATTCGCTTTATATTGGCTGCTTGTTCCGCAGCCTCTTTGTCCTTCTTTTCAAGTATCCTACGAAGGAATTCAGCGTCAATTTCTTGTTCCTGGCGTTGATCCGAGGACGCTTCTGTGTAGGGTTCCTAGGCACTCTTGTGAAAGTTCATAAGGTATCAAACATGCCCGGATAAAAATTTAGACGTGCCGAACAACCCAAAGCCGGGATCTTTGCTAGATTATTAGGGTTAAGCATGCAAGTAAACATCTTTACAACTAAAAGTGAGGGATTACAACCTTTGTAGTCCGCTCCTTCGCTTCATAAGCTCCGAGTAGAAGTCCCTTCGCCGCGATCCACGATCTCCCAGACTCAAGAGAGGCTCCACGACTCGAACGATCCATGCTAGCTTGTAGTGTTCTGTTTCTCCAATGATCTACGTCGAAGTTGCTATAACCCAAGCTCTCTCACTCTAATGAGGTGAACACCCTAATCTAATGGGCTAGATTAGATGAGGATGATGGAGTAGTATTTTTGCTTTCTTTTTATATCATAATCTCACATGAAATCATCACAAAAGGAATTTCTAGTAAGCTCTCTCAAAGCTAAAGAGAGAGGAAGAAGATGAATAATGAGAATAATTCCTTTTGTCATGAATAATGAAAAGAGTATATCAATAATAATGCAATCATGGTTAATGATGACTAGGATAACCCTTGTAGAGAGTTAACTAAGGCTAGGGTTTGGTTGGGTTAAGATATGAGTCATAAGAAAATATCTATCATAATATCTTCTTCATGACAAAAGAACAACTTCTAGAAGGTGCATGAAGCATCTAATCCTAATCAAACCCTAACCTCATTTAATCATCACTAAACATGTTTCATTATTAATCATGTCATGTCACAATAATATATATCACATATATATTATATATTTGCAACAAAAGAAAATAATACAATTAACATATATCGCATATATATCAATGTATTATCCGGTGAGAAAATGAAATAATAAAGTGAGCTAATATTAGATAATGTAGTACAATATATCATATATATTATTTTACATTAAATCATCGAATCAACACTTGATCCGACAATCCGGCTATATCGAATATAACCGACTAATATATCATGTACCGATTCATCGAATCAACACTTGATCCGATGAGCCGGTTCATATCTAAATATCGCGAGAATATAATACGGTATCTCATATCGCATTATCCTCGGTCCTGCACATATCCCATATGTGTCTTTACTCCGTTTTGCCTGAGCCAAGAAACCTCTGTGTAGGACTCTAAAGAATCGTCAATACGCCGGCAGCAGGTGATGATTATATCAAACACCCACAAGCTGCAAGCGGTCGGCTAAACGTAACAGCCACCCAGGTATTGAGCGATCAGAAGATCAACAAGCTAGCCTGTGCATTCTCCTGTGAATCCAATCAGTAACACTCCCGTACAGTCCGGTCTCTTCGTCTGATATGTCGCATATCAAGTCTAGGGGTGGTATACGTCAGACCCCAGTAACCGATAAGTCGTGTCGATGTGTGGCTTATAACGGGTCGAGAAACTACTGGTAACACTTACCAGTAAATCTCTATATCAGCCCTGGCCAGGGACTTCCAGTTATAGCCAATCGAACATAGCACAACATCAACTCCCTATACTGGGAGAGACGAATCCCCTCCTATCGCTCATTGCCTCCATGTGATTCGGGACTGTACCCAAAAGCCACCGTTTTGCATGCCCTCTTGGACGTGGTAAGGTGGAAATCAAAGCACAGTGGGAATCACACAAGACTCTATGACGATCTCGGGTCTACAGACTACCCTGTACCAGTGTCACCGGAGAACTGCCATCTGACGTGTGGTATATCACCATCTGAGAGTTCTCGGCGAGTCCGTCCAGTGTACCCAGTCTCTACTGAGCACCCGTACACCATCTCTGATGTCAAACACCGATGAATATGGGATCATCCATCGCCCATCATATGGGTCAAGATGCGTATATGCTAGTCTACACTGGTGTATCGATGCCCTGTCTCGATATACCCTCGACTAGGAACAGTTATAGGATGTACTCATCGACTACCGTGGCCTCACTAGTATGATCTCATCAAAGTCCCAGTAGTCGAGTATAGATCCTAAGGGCTAGTCAACATGTTAAGATAAAGAGAAACCAAATAGCATACTATCATAACGAGCAAGAAAGTCCTCTCTATATATATCCAAGCATCCATTATAATATACATCATATGTACAACAATGGCCTCTAGGGCATATACATAACTAACATTCTGGGCTTTCTTTTGGCCCAGTGAGTGCGGCCATCGCATTCATCATTTCTTGGAGCTTCTGCTGCTGCTCCTGAGCTTTAGTCACCGATCGTGTAAGCGGTCTATAACCTGTATATGTACGGCTGTCCTCTTTCCCGGACGCCATGTAGACTGTATGCACCACCATGCCCCCAGACTTAGTGCGTTTAGGCTTACTGTCTTTGACATTTGCTGCAGGTGTGGGGACTTTCTCCTGCTTTCTGCTCTTGCGAATAGTCGACGTGGAGGGGGCCGTTGTAGTGGGCACCCAAGTGGTTGTCGTCTTTTGCGGTTCGACAGGACGGTTCTTTTCTTCTTGAACTTTCACCCTCTTCTGCCGGTGAGAATGATCTTGAACGATTACTGAGTCCTGAACTCATCGCCAGACCTTGTAAATTTTGGAGGACAGTCGTTGAGGGGGCTGCTCTGGCCTTGTTTCTGTAGCATTCTCCGCGGGTGGAGGAGATCTTTTCAGCGCGGCAGTCGGAGAGTTTCTGCGCACCTTGTTGAGTAGTTCAAAGTTGTTCCCGGTTGGAACAGCAATATCGATCCCCATCGTTGGAGATGGCGGAGTTATCCCAGAGGGAGAGTTTCCCCCAGCCTTCCTCACTCGGCGCCAGTGGCGACGTCGAGCGTGTCTTGCAGATGGAGTCACCTCCGTTGTTGGATAAGCTTCTCCATGCCCCCTATTCTGGGTAGGGGAAGCAGCTTTGAGGACCTCACCTGGAGCAGCAACCGGAATGGCCAGCCTTGTAAAAACTGACTTCTTGGAAGGAGGAGCCTTTCCAATGATTTCGTCCGTTTGAGCCGGGATGGATATCCGCTTTGGGATGGCCGCTTCGGGTATCACGGGCTTGTAGACGTTCTGGCCCAGTCTGTTGAAAACTGAAGTATTGGAGCTGGGCGACCTGTTGAGAGGGGCCGCGGCAGTGGTAAGTCGATCAAAGACCGACTTCTTTAGGGCTTCTTGCAACGTCATCGGGGCATTGAAGCTCATTGGTGGGAGCAGGGTCCTGAAGAATAGTCCAGCGGTGGCTTGAGTTACCTGCTCCACTGGCATCTTGAAAAGGGAGACCGCTTGGGGCCCATAAGTCACTCCTCCAGCAAGGACCGAGCGAGAGTTGCAGTTGCAGGCAGTGCAGTTTGAACCATTGATCTTCTGTTTTCTGCACGGAGCAAGACACCAAATCTTAGTACCTCGAATCCACAGGCAACCACAGCAAACCGCGATTCGTTCGCGAACACGACACACGAAGTGTGGAGTGGAAAGAGGAAGAGGTCCCACCGGGCGTGCCAAAATCTGTTCCCCTCCGAATGGCAGCCAAGACATGGACGTCTTGCCTGAGATTCGGGGCAGATGCTAATTGGTGCTATCCGTCCACCTCTCCGAAGATGCCAAGTTGATTTATGGCACCATGTATCGAAGGTTTAAACGGATGCGGCCGATGTAGCAGACTTCGTCAGATTCCCCCTCGTTTGAGGGGGTTTTGATTGTGGGGGCGCTCTTCCCTGCAGGCACAAGCCCCTGCAGTTAATTACGCTACCGCATTGCGGTAACAACTTTCTCCTTCTCCAGATGATCACTTCATGTCGTGTGTGTTTGTTTTGTGTTTGGTTGCCCATGGATTGTATACGGAGACTGAGTTATTCGTCGCCCGTAGGGCGTAGACTAGTCCAAATCCGTATTTTCTTAAATTTGGGTTTAGGGTTTTGGTTTAAGGATACGTTAGCCATATTTGAGGCTAAGATCAACTTAAACGTTAGTTAAGGATACGTTAGTCTAATTTGAGACTAAGATCAACTTAACGGGATCGTTTAGATCCAACAAGAGAGCATTTGGACTCTATTGTTCCAGTTTAGGGACGTAGTGGTCCTTGTTTAATGTATGGCTGTCGGGACCCGTCACCTCTCTGACGTCATTGAAGAATTACAACGACAGGTGTCAGAGGAGTTCAGAGATGTACCCTTGAACCAAAGTTGATTGGGGGTCTTATAGTCCAATTTGGGACTAAATTCTGTTTGAATGTTTAAGGATACGTTAGCCATATTTGAGGCTAAGATCAACTTAAACGGGATCGTTTAGATCCAACAAAAGAGCATTTGGGAGCTCTATTGTTCCAGTTTAGGGACATAGTGGTCCATCTCCAGTTTAGGGACATAGTGGTCCATCTGTTTAAGGACGCTTAAGTCCGGGAGTTTAAGGACGCTTGAGTCCATATCGATGTGTGGTTGTCGGAACCCGTCACCTCTCTGACGACGTTGAAGGATTACAACGACAAATGTCAGAGGAGTTCAGAGATGTACCCTTGAACCGGATGTAAATTAATTTCAGGGAGCAGTCATGCTCAGTCAATTTAATTTGAGGACTTACGGCCAGAATTGGGCTAAGTCCAGTTGAAGATGAAATATTGGCCCTTTGGGCCATTAGACATTTGTCTGGGTTCAGCCCCTCATCATTCAGCAGTGCTAAACAGAGGTTTGGGGGCTCTGACAACATTTTGTCTTTGATTTCCTCAATTTTGAGATTCAATTGGAGGAGGGACTTTTGCCTATGGAAAATTAGCCAATTTGGCTAAAAGTAGTGTTAAACACTAGAGAACAACAATGTTAAACACTGGAGATAGAACTCTCAAATTAGTGTTAAACACTAAAACACAATCAGTGTTAAACACTGGAAATATAATCTTTAATTTAGTGTTAAACACTAGAAACAATCAGTGTTAAACACTGGAAATATAATCCCCAAATTAGTGTTAAACACTAAAGACAGAGGGGTCACATGTGGACATGTGAGAGCGCCCAAAGGGGGGACCAGATCCCTTTTCTTCGTTCCGCGATTAAGTGTTAAACACTTTTCATTTCCTGGCCATCACGTGTGGGCACGTGATAGGCATCCATCCATTGGATATTAAAGGGATTTGTTAGGGGTCACGTGGGGACACGTGAGGGCGCCCTAAATGTGGAGCCAGATCTCCTTTTGTTTTATCCTCAAATCTGCGAATAAGTGTTAAACACTTTTATTTTTATTTTAGAGCATCACGTGTTGGCACGTGATGGGGATCTGTGCGCCAATTGTTAAAGCATTTGCTGAGGGGTCACGTGATAACACGTGAGAGCGCCCAAAGCTTCTTTTCTTTTGTTTTTTCTTTCTGCATTTTGGGAGTCACGTGGGAGCACGTGAGGCATTGCCTCAAAGCTTATTTTCTTCAGGGATCTTTTCAAGGGTCACGTGGGGACACGTGACCTTGGTCTTTTGCATGCATGGAGATCTTTCAAGTCTCTTTTTTAAGAACTAAATTCTCTATAGGGTTAAACCCTAATTTTTGTTTCGGAGGAATTAAATTCCTATTGTGAAAGAATTAAATTCTTATTTAGGGTAAAACCCTAATTTCTTTTTAAAGGAATTAAATTCCCAGATATGTAAAAGAATTAAATTCTTGATTAGGGTAAAAACCTAGTTTTGTTTTAGGAGAATTAAATTCTCAAAACTCAATTCCCCTTCTAAGTTTAGGATCTGCATGGCAGGATCTCGACCCAATGAGAATTAAATTCTCAACTTATGGGGAGATGTGCTCTGTGGAGATCTTCAACCAGAAGAAGAACTAAGTTCTTTTTTGTATAAGAGTTAAACTCTTGGATTTTGAGAATTAAATTCTCTATTTGAAGTTTTGATTCCCTTTCTTTTCTCACCTAGGGTTTTCTTTGTTGAGAATTAAATTCTCCTTTCTTTTCTTCCCTCTTGAGAATTAAATTCTCATCTCTCTGTTTTTCTCTCCTAAAGGTAGATCCCCCCTCTTCTTTTCTTGGCTCCTATTTATAGGAGAAGGAAAAGAATCAATTTGTTCAGCAAATCTCTCATTGAAAGTTTTGATTTGATTTCATAATTAATATGATCTTTTAGATCATTCAGTGAATTTTATTCACCATTGGATTTTAAATCCAAAAGATATTCTGTTTGTTATTTCTGGTGAGATAGGGGAAATCTTTCCTTGTATCAAATCTTCCCATAAATTGGTGATTTTTAATCACCCTTGGATCTTTAATCCAACGGTCCCCATAATCCTTTTCCATTTGGAAAGATTTAGAAAGATTTAGAGAAATTTAGAATTTTAATTCTATTTGGAAAGATTTAGAGAAATTTAGAATTTTAATTCTATTAAGCTGTAAGGCTTTCAAAGTATGTCGCGTGCTGGCACGTGACCCTTGTCACGTGTGAGCACGTGACCCCCAATTGGTTCTTTTCTCAGCGTTTATTTATGCTTCAGTTTTAACCATCACATGTCAACACGTGACCATTGGTCACGTGTGAGCACGTGATACCTCATTGAGGTATTTTCTTCAGACATTTGTTATTTTACTTCTGTTTTAATTGTCACGTGTCAACACGTGACCATTGGTCACGTGTGAGCACATGACCCCCAATTGGGTTCTTCTTCGGTCGTTATTTTTATTTCTGTTTTAACTATCACGTGTCAACATGTGACCATTGGTTCCGTGTGAGCACGTGATACCTCATTGAGGTAATTCCTGATTTTTTAATCAGAGAACAGTGCACAGCATATTTGCTCATAACTTTTGATCCCGGATGAATTATGAAGCCCATAATATATCAAATCGAAGGGTTTTTCGAGATGCTTCCAATATCATCAGAATATCTGTTCCTCCTTCGGGAGTTTATCAAAATACAGGCCGGAAGATACTGGTTCGCATTTCCTTAAGTGTATCGCTGCCATTTGATACCTTGGGCTCTTTTGCGCAGAAATTTTTGGCGGGAACAGCCCTGCTCTTGATGGAGTTTTCAATAACCTATCTGCCTCTTAAGGCAGTAAAAGGCTAAGCCATCGCCGACTTCCTCGCTGAACATCCGATACCGGCCGATTCCCCTTTGAATTGTGAGCTGCCAGACGAACATGCGTTTGACACGATCAACGGAAGTGGTACCCGGTGGGAACTCTATTTTGACGGAGCGTCTTCCATGAAGAAGCACAAACAAAGCACCCCTATAATCAAATCAGAGGTAGGCCTCATATTCGTAACTCCACAAGGAGGAATAATGCGCTTTGCTTTCTCATTAACAGAGCCGAGGACTAACAATGAAGCCGAGTACGAAGCTTTGATAGCAGGCCTTGAGATCGCCATCGACATGGGAATTAAAAACCTCCTCATATACGGAGATTCCCAACTGGTCGTTAGTCAAGTAAACGACGACTACCAGACATGCAAGCCAGAGCTGGTGAAGTATGGCGAGAGAGTACAGCGATTGCTGACTCAAATTCCCTCCTACATGCTGGAAAGCATACCGCGTGCGGAAAATAGCAAGGCAGACGCGTTAGCCAAGCTCGCTAAAGAACTGGCTGATGAGAACCTCGATGACGTCAGAATCATGGTACAAAGCCGTCGGGTCCTCATACCGGCAGAAATATCTCCGGAATCATCTGAAGAAAAGGAAGCAACCGAGCAAATGGCTATGCAAATAAAGGACCAAGAGAAGGCTGAAGATTGGAGAGAAGTCTTCATAGACTACTTCAAATCCCGTCGAACGCCTGAAGATGCGTCCTCAAGACATCAGCTTGTGAAACGAGCTCTGTCCTTCGCCTTCGTCAATAATACTCTGTACAAGAGGTCATTTGATTCTCTGTGGTTGAAATGTCTGGGACCTGACAAAGCGAAAAGAGTCATTCAGGAAGTTCACGACGGACTCTGCGGTTCTCACCAAGCAGACCCGAAGATGAAGTTGAAGATTAAACGAATGGGCTACTATTGGACCACGATGATTGAGGACTGTCTCGAATATGTGAAGCAGTACCACTTGTGCCAGATTCATGGAGACTTTATCCATCAGCACTCAAATCCTCTACATCCAACGGTGGCTAGCTGGTCGTTCGAAATGTGGGGGACTGACATAATCGGCCCCATCGAACCGGCGTCGTCCAGGGGACATCGTTTCATCCTAGCGACCACCGATTACTTCTCCAAGTGGGCAGAAGCAGTACCATTAAGGGAAGTGAAGACGGAGAATATTCTCCATTTCTTCAAGACGCACGTCATTTATCAGTTTGGAACTCCGCGACGGATCATCTCCGATAACGGTCCAGCCTACAAAAGCCACAAGATCAGTCGCTTCGCACAACAACACAACATAGACTGGAGATATTCCTCAGTTTATAATCCCCGAGCTAACGGTCTAGCCGAGGCTTTCAACAAAACCTTGACAAAGATCGTGAAGAAGACGGTGTCCCGAAACAAAAAGGACTGGCACGAGAGACTGCAAGAAGCTCTTTGGGCGTATCGAACTACGTTCAAGACGGCCATGAACACAACGCCATACGCGTTGGTATTCGGTACCGAAGCAGTACTCCCCCTCGAGATAGAGTTACCCTCTCTACGAGTGGCAGTCCACTGCGAGCTGACGGACGAGGAAAATGCTCACCTTCGGCTTGAGGAGCTTGATGCCCTTGATGAAACCCGGCTCATAGCGCAACAAAATCTGGGGGCTTACAAAGCAAAGATGGCGCGCTCATATGAAAGATTGACCAGGCCGAGGACATTCCGCCAAGGCGAACTCGTGCTAGTGGTCAAAAGACCTATGATCCCCAATCGCGCCAAGCGGGGAAAATTCGAGCCGAACTATGAAGGCCCGTACATCATAGACAAGGTCTACCAGGGTGGGGCGTATCTGCTCATGGATATGCACGGTGAAAGACCTTTCAGGCCAATAAACGGTCGCTTCCTGAAGAAATACTACGCTTGACGGGTTAAGGCTAGGTCAATGATAGATGACGACGACCATGTCCGCTCGCTATCTTCCTAAGCCCAAACGCTATAAGTAGTAACCGGCCTTCTTCAACAACGGACCGAAACGTCCTTAAACTAGCAACGGACCGAAACGTCCTTAAACTAACAATGGACCACTATGTCCTAAAACTGGTTGTTGACCGAGATGTCGATAAACTACGGTGGATTGCAGCATCTCAAAGCCGATAAAAAAATAGAATAAAAAAATAATAAAAATAATAAAAATAAAAACGGTATGTCCATAAGCGAAATGGGCACGGATGAAAACCCGAAAGGGCTCCGCGAGTAAAAACAGCAGGGCTACCAGCGATTGTTTGTGAAAACCCGAAAGGGCGCAATCTCGTTAAACGACACTTGCAGGGTCCTCACGACCTTGTAAGGAGAAACCACCCGCGTGAGATCCTTACGACTCACAAGGGAGCAACACACTTAGGAGTCCTCACGATTCCTAAGGAGAAATTACACTTGCGAGATCCTCACGACTCGTAAGGATAACTCTCTTATGGGACCCTCACGGCTCATAAGATTTGAAAGTCTTAAGTTACAGAAACCTGAACCTGTTCTTAAGCAAACCCCCCACAACCTTCGATATTGCCCTACAAGGGGCTCATACTGACCCTTGTATGCAATCCATGGGCGCGAATAAACATTTCCCTAACCAAGTCCCATCCGTGACTAGGGATATGTTCATGTAGTGAACAACCCTTGTAAGTCCTCTCTACTTATAAGGAGAAAACCCTTTTATTAGAGCCTTACGACTTACAAGAGAACATGCACCTAGGAATCCTCACGATTCCCAAGGAGAAAACACACCTACAAGATCCTCACGACTTGTAGGGAGAAATACCATTGTGAGACCCTTACGGCTCATGAAGTCAAAAGCCTTAGTCGACAGGACCCTTAACCCTGTTTACTAAGCCACCTTTGTTCAACATCGACAGAGACAAATGATGATTCGCTCCTGGCAACATCCCAGTTGTAGCGGTGCTGATGCCGAAATCGGTGTCTAAATCCAAGCTTGCAACGAAAAGCCAGCAAGCCACACATGCATACGAAACAGCCGAAATGATGGGGCAACTTGCGACAAAATCAGCAAGTAAAAATGTATGCATGAAAAATAGCCGAAATGATTGGGCAACTCGCAATAAAAAGCAGCGAGTAGAAAATAAAATAAATAGCCGAAATGATTGGGGACCGCGAAAAATAGCCGAAATGATGGGGCAATAGCGACCTTCGCGATATAAAAGCTGAAATGATAAAGCATCGCGGAAAAAGAAATAAAATAAAAATGAAATTTATGCCCTACAGGTGATATTACATCAATCCCTGTATACAATTCAGGGGCGCAAACAAAGAAGGGATCACACTCCTCCTCACCAGGTTTCATCAAAAGAAGAGGCCAAGTCTCGAAGGGCCACAAGTAGCCTAGAGATCTTCTTAATATTCGTCTCGTTGCGGCAAATACGACCTCGAGCAAAGCGGAACAATGGTGATTCCCAGTTCCATGACTCGGCGGTGTACAGATCACCGAAAGTCAAATCCCAACTCCGTGAAATGCGGATACAATCAACAAAATTCCTGGTCACGTGGAACGCGGATAACGTCACTCTTTAACCCCGTGGAAAACGTCCAGAGCGGAGCCTAGTCCTCGCAGAACATGGCAGTGAACCCGTGGGAAGCATCCAGAGCAAAATTCCTGGTCACGTGGAACGCGAATAACGTCACTCTTTGACCCCATGGAAAACGTCCAGAGCGGAGCCTGGTCCTCGCAGAACACGGCAGTGAACCCGTGGGAAGCATCCAGAGCAAAATTCCTGGTCACGTGGAACGCGGATAACGTCACTCTTTGACCCAGTGGAAAACGTCCAGAGCGGAGCCTAGTCCTCGCCAAGCATGGCAGTGAACCCGTGTGAAGTATCTAGTGCAAAATTCCTGGTTACGTGGAACGCGGATAACGTCACTCTTTGACCCCGTGGAAAACGTCCAGAGCGGAGCCTGGTCCTCACAGAACACGGCAGTGAACCCGTGGGATGCATCCAGAGCAAAATTCCTGGTCACGTGGAACGCGGAACGTCACTCTTTGGCCCCGTGGAAAATATCCAGAGCGGATACTGGTCCTCGCAGAGCACGGCAGTGAACCCGTGTGAAGCATCCAGAGGGGAGCCTAGTCCTCGCCGAACACGGCAGTGAACCCGTGTGAAGCATCTAGTGCAAAATTCCTGGTTACATGGAACGCGGATAACGTCACTTTTTGACCCTGTAGAAAACGTCCAGAGCGGAGCCCGGTCCTCGCAGAACACGGCAGTGAACCCGTGGGAAGCATCCAGAGCAAAATTCCTGGTCACGTGGAACGTGGATAACGTCACTCTTTGACCCCATGGAAAACGTCCAGAGCGGATCCTGGTCCTCACAGAGCACGGCAGTGAACCCGTGTGAAGCATCCAGAGCGGAGCCTAGTCCTCGCCGAACACGGCAGTGAACCCGTGTGAAATATCTAGTGTAAAATTCCTGGTCACGTGGAACGCGGATAACGTCACTCTTTGACCCTGCGGAAAACGCCCAGAGCGGAGCCTGGTCCTCGCCGAACACGGCAGTGACCCGTGTGAAGCATCCAGAGCAAACATCGGACTGTGGAGTCCTTAAAATCCACGGACTATGATGTCCTTAACCTCGACCGTAATGTCTTAAAACTAATGATCAACCACCATGATTCTAGACTGAATTTACCTTGGTTCAAGGGTACATCTCTTCACTCCTTTGATATTCGCCGTTGTAATTCCTCAACGTCTTCAAAGAGGTGACGGGTCCCGGTAATCACACGTCGGACTGTGGAGTCCTTAAATCCATGGACTATGATGTCCTTAACCTTGACCGTGATGTCTTAAAACTAACATCGGACTGTGGGGTCCTTAAATCCATGGAATATGATGTCCTTAACCTTGACCGTAATGTCTTAAAACTAACATTGGACTGTGGAGTCCTTAAATCCACAGACTATCATGTCCTTAACCTTGACCGCGATGTCTTAAAACTAATCTTGGACGGTGGAGTCCTTAAACCCACGGACTATGAGGTCCTTAAACTTGACCGTGATGTCTTTAAACTACGGTATCTTGAAAAAAACATCCCAAAGAAACCCCGGACCCCGTGAAATACGGATAAGGACGACCGCACCCAGCACTTGTGGGTCCTCACGACCGGTAAGGAAGAAAACTTTCTTGTGAGATCCTTACGACTCTCAAGGGAAAACCCGCTTAAGAATCCTCACGATTCTTAAGAAGAACTTACACCTACGGGATCCTCCCGACCTGTAGGAAGAAAAACTCTTTATGAGACCCTCACGGTTCGTAAAGCTCAAAAGTCTTAGGAGGCAGATCTTAACCCTGGATCCTAAGCCATCGCTGCCCTGCAAAGAGACCAAGATAAATTGTCCGCAGAACACATTCAATAAAAAGGAGACACACCATTGAGAAAAAAAATATGTCTTTATTCATAAACCAAAATGGATACAAAGTACAATTCATGAAAGAACAAAAAGAACATACTCTCATTCAGGAGTATGTACCAAAAAAAAAGGAAAAAGAAACAAGTTTTCAAGCCGGCGGGTGATTTAGCAATTTTGCTAGCTCATCCTTCTTTTGCTGGACCACATGTCACGCCCCGCTTTCCAAAATACGGAATACGAGAGATAGACAAGGCCAGCCATGCTCCTACGGTCGAGGAAATGTCCTGCCGTAGTCACACTTCGGCTTCTAGTTTTTCATGGTAAACAGTAAATGCTGCGCAGGTAATGAGAAATGCAGTAACTGGAACAAAACAGTAATATAAACCGACCTGATGGGAAACAAACGAATGTAACTCTGAATAGCAAGTCAAGATGTCTGTGATACACGTCTAGTTCTGGTCCAGGCTAAATCTTCTCCTCACACTGAGCATGCATACTCAGGTCGTCAGAGCGACACAATAGCAATATAATATATATAAAATCATGTGACAATTCTAACGGTAGTAATAGATATGTATGACAGTAAATCAATGACAACATGGATATGCATATGCAGTAATCAATGCAGCGGAACAATAAAAGCAGTAGAACGATATGCCACTATGTCAACACAGTAAGTAAGATATATCAATGCCAGTATCCCTATCAGTCTCTAAGTCTCACTGTACAGGTCACTAATCCTATCGTCAGTCCAAGTGTGAGAGTCAACCACTCGCGAGTGTCCTCCACCCAAGGGCAAGGGACCACGGGCCCAACATGTATATCACGGTGATAATCACATACCCTGTAAATCTCCATATATCTCCCTAAATATATAAGCCGGCATGGGACTCCCGAGATTCTGTTGAACTCACACTCAAACTACCCCACACCCCGTGGTCTACATCAAACGCTAACCATAACCTCAAATACCAGTCGGTCTATGACAAGTCTGCACGAGAACTGGAGACAGGATCTCCATCAAGCACGTCCCGACTAATACTCAAGATAAATGGCAGTGTCTGGTGCCCATGCAAGAGCTTCCATAAGTGTCCCATACCACTTATAGTCACACGTACACACGTCCCACAGACGTCGACAATGCAATATAACAATAAGGGTCACTGATTGTGTACAAGTACGTATCACTTTCACTTAATCACTTATACACGAACACTGACGTACTTGCCACAATCATCACTAAAATCTAACACTGGGTAAATGCACGTTATCACTAGGTTATCAATGCAATGACAGATGTAAGATATGATGCGTAAACAGTATATAAGGCATGTTTAGGATGTCATGAATCAACAATTTACCACTTGCATAATTTATCATAAATCATACGGTTATAATTTAGTGAGACGTTGAACAGGTAACAATTGGTATGTTCAGTTATCTATCCATGGAATTTAGTTTCATGCCAATCGGTTTCCAGGATCATTAATTATAGCCATTTCATTTTAAGCGCTCGCGGCTGGAAATCCGGTTTCAGAATCGGAAGTCTGTTTCGCAACGCATTTTAATCCCAATTGGGATCAGAATTTAGCAACGCTAAAGTTGAATGAAATCTAGGGTTCTCAGTAAAGTTTTCAACACAACAGACGGATCTTCGATCGTGTATGTACGTCAGGAGATATACAGTGTTTAATATTAATATGTCAATTCTGATTCTGTTGGGACTGTTATGCGTCCCGATCTTTTAAATTACAGATAAAATAGTAAATGATGACGAAACAGGGTGAAACCACCTGTATTATCTAGATAACAGATTCAACTATAATAAACAGTGGGGTTCCGCAATCCACGAGTTAAGGAAATCTTGTGGTACCCATTACGGAACAGCAAGCAACAATTGGAGTCGCTCTGGACTGCAGTCCAGAGTCGCACTCCGATCCAAATATCGTCACAGTTTAAGTACAGGAATATCTGGAAAAAAGTATAGGGTTAAAGTTCGTCGAGTCGGTTTAGATTTGAGCCCTCGAGAGCATCATTCCAGTATGTACATAATTTATGGTGATTTTAATAGTTTTCAGGTACAAGAAAATTCCAGTTTTACGGTTAAACTTGGGGTAGTTGTTTTAGTCGTTAACGGTCATATTTTCCAGCGAAACTTGTACAAGGTATTCATCATAGCAAGGGCCAATAAAAGTAATTCAGTCCCGTCAATTTAGAAAAATATTTTCTTTGGGAACACGCGTCGAACAGGTATGGCACATAATTGGTTTAAACTTGTAACTTTATAATCTATGTACTTAACGATTGTAACTTAAGTAAATAGTATGTAAGCAAGTAAAATACTTGCCTGGGAACGTCTCGGGGTTGTACGGCAGCAGCGGCGACGACCGAGACAGCAGGGATCGACGACGTATGAAAAGTGCTCGATGAAATGCCAAAGCTTGAATGTTTTGCGGTGATCTCGACTCGGCTTGTGGGGGCGAGGGTGGTTGCTGGCGGGGTTCAGGTGAGGTGCTCGGGATGTGAGTTCGAGAGAGGGAGTGGAAGAGAGAGGGGAGAGAGAGTGATGGGAGTGAGGGAGAGAAAAGAAGTGTGCAGTGAGAGAGAGACAGAGTGTGAGGGTTGTAGAGAGAGTGAGAGATTGAGAGATTTGAGTGAGTGAGAGAGAAAACAGAGAGGGACAGAGAGTGAGGGATCAGAGAGAGATCACAGAGAGAGAGAAAGAGAGAGAGAGATCACAGAGAGAGAGAGACAGCGAGAGAGAGAGAGAGAGATCACAGAGAGAGAGACAGAGAGAGATCACGACGATGATGGTGATGAGGAGGAGGGTATAAGGGAGGCTCGCCGGCGAGAGGAACGGTGGCCGAGCTCGGGTGCGGTGGCCTGAGGGATGGTGAGCAGGAGGAGAGAGAAGCAGGGGAAGAGAGGAAGTGAGTGGGGGAGGGAAGTGAGGAGACGAAGGGGAGAGCGAGGGAGAAGTGAGAAGAGGGGGTGATACCGGCGATGGTGGCGGTCGCGGGTGCGGGTCGAAAGAGGAGGAAGAAGGAGAACGAGGGAGATAGAGATAGCGAGGTGAGGAAAAGGGTGAGTGGGTGTGTACGAGAGGAGAGATATGGAGACGGGGTCGCGCGTCGTGGGGAGTAACGGCGCGCGAGCGATGGCGGAGGAGGCGGCGTGGGTTACGGCGAAGGAACGGGTCACGTGCGAGGGAAAGAAAGTAGCCGTTGGAGGAAGGAGGCACTGTTGGTGCGGGTCGGGTGAGGGCTGAAGCGGGTGAAGGAAGATTGGGCCAGGCCGGTACAAGGAAGAAAAATAAATTTAAATGGAAAACAAAAAGGAAACGGGCCGGGCTGAAGGGAAAAAGGAATAAGTTTATTAATAATAGAATGGGTTGCTGGGCTAGAGAAAAGGCTAAGTTTGGGTTAAGAGAAATTCTTTTTTTAGGTTTAGGATAAGTAAAATTATAAATAAGATAAGTAAAATTATAACTAAAATAAATAAAATTATAAAGTAACAAAATACAGATTTTGGTATAAAAGGGGCTGGGTATTACATCCTACCACCCTTATAAAAATTTCGTCCTCGAAATTTAAAAGAAACAACAAGCTATAAAATAATAAGCGAAGAGGTATCATATCGAACACTAATACATGTTGATTTACTTAAAACGGGTAGACAAAATTTTGAAGGTACATATATATATATGTAAGAACCACATACAAAAGATAGGCCTAATATGTATAATGCAGAAACACTATAAGGGCAACTACACGTGTACGAGAATATATGTAACAATAACGAACAGTAATAATCAAAGTGTGTTCGATAAAAGTCGAAACCCAATTATGTGCACATCTAAGCCTATCAAAAGCAAGCAGAAAATATCAACCATTTATCATAGTAATCATAGGCACAAAACCCGAAAATAAAGTAACGACAATAAAGTAGTGAAAATTAGTCGGTAGGTTAAAACATTTTAGGGTAATGTATCGATAAAATATGTTTAAAATATTTTAGAAAACTTGTATAGTGAAATTAAGAAACATGGACCAAAAGTATGCGCGGTGTAAGGTTGCGCTATTGAAAACTGAAGATAATAATAGTGTGATTACAATACATAAAACTAATTAATCAATAACACGCACTCTTCGACAAATACAAGATAATGGAAACCAAATTTCGAATAATAAAGTCCCTAAATATATATATAGGGTAAAAGGAAGCCAGAAATGTATAGGGCTAGTTAGGGTAAGGATTACGAGGTTGGAGTATGACGGCTTTAAGCTGAATGTTAAGGAGATTGGAATCGGGTCAGCACAGGAACAAAGGACTGCAAGGGAAAAATATGGGAAGGATAACGGTCGGTACATCCTATGAATCAAGAATTTGAAAACTTAGCAAATTCAGAAATTTCACAAGAAAGGTCCTCCTCCCAGAAGGATCTCAAACGGGGCACAGACGAAGGATGAAGGGTGGACCTCTAAAAGATCGGGTGTGGTATTTGTTAGTCTGAGTGAGGGTTAAGGGAAAGTAAGGAGTAGAGGTGGACAGATCTCAGTAGAGGAAATAATTGTACATAAGGAATAATCAAGTAGCAAGTGAACTAAGGAGATCGAAAGATTTGCGAACTCAGCAATTTATTTTATTCCAGAAGATTTTAAACAAAGCATCATCAAAAACGAAATGTGGCCCTAAACTATACACAGATTTTATTTGGCCAAGGAAAACAACATCTAAAAGAAATCCCGTCAGTCGCGGTTGTGGAGATTCAGCAGGTTGCGGTAGGCTCGCGCGCTCAGGTAGAGGCGTCCATTCCCATATCGCCTCGCGGGCATCGCCATTGGAAGTTCTTCCACAGTAGGGTCTTGATCTTCCGGTCCTTCTTCCTCGGGTGGAGCTTCTTCATCGAGGTCCGATTCCATGTGTTCCTCTCCTTCTGGGTTCTCTTCCATGGGGTCTTCCTCTACTGGATTTTCTTCTATCGGTTCTTCCTCGGGATCTTCTTCTATTGGGTTTTCTTCAGGGTCTCCTTCCTCTTCGTCGGAATCGCCTATCATGTCAAACTCTGGGGCGGCTACTCCTTCGTCCTCTGAATCGTTGTTTCCGAAATTGACCTGGGGACCGTTGATCTCATTGTCAGAACTCATCAGTGTGTGGTCTAAGGAAACGCATGACTGTGCATCCTCATCTAGATGCGGCGCTGTTCCAGGGTGGGCCATGGCCTAAAAAGAAAGTGTCATGATTAGACAACGGAACACATCAAGAAAATAGTTAAGTGTACGAAGTATAGAAAGATATGCGGTGGCAGGAATTGAAAAATATCAGGATAACAATGCTGTGATGATGAATAGTATAAATAAGGAGAAAGCAAAAGAATGATACATATATTACGATTCAAAGTTTTACTGCATTCAACTAAAAATTCAACGGATACAAGGTTTCAAACGGAAAGAAATATTCATAAAAAGATGACAACATTATTACTGAAAGTAGAAAACATGAAAATTTCTTCCTTGACTACTATAACGTTGCATTCTCGTCGCGTGAGTTGAATCCTGCGTTAGGTCCGCCTTATCTTCGAAGTACGAACTACGCGATAATCATCACTTATCAGAAGTGTGGAGAGTGGACGAGTCTCCTCCTTGTAGCTCCTTCCTTTCTGGGCAACCGTTGATGAGATGTTTGTTGGACCCGCATATCAGACATTTCCCTTGGGCTCGGCGACAATCCCTCTGAAGATGTCCTGGCCTCTTACAATACCCACAACATGGGGTCTTCTGATGCTTCTGTCGCGGGGAAACAAATTGGCGTTTCATCTTCTTCTCTCTTCCTCGTCTAACAGGGATCCCTTTATGATTGGAGACAGCCGCCGGTGCCTGATTCACCTGTCTTCTCAGTCCTTCATCCAACAAGTCGTTTGTTCGCTCCTGGGCTTCCTTTAGACCTTGCAGTACACTCGGAATTTCAATGGTCTGATTCTGGGGAGCAGATATAGATAAAAAGTCGTTGGAAGACATGACCCTGAAACAATAATTTTGAAGATGATATAAGGCACAAGCTAATAGAATCAAGATATAATATAGATTGGACAAAGGTTCAAGAATATCAGATGTGATGAAATTTATTGCAAATGGAAAAATCAACTGTATGAATCTGGGTCACTTAAACAGAGTACGGTAGTGCAATTGCAACCACGTAACCTTGCCTAGTCACCCGAAACCCTAGCGAATGGATAGCAAAACACACGATGTGAATATGGATCAAGAATGACAAGTTTACAACCTAGACCAAGGAGTGTCTTAGATTGCCAAGCTATACACGGAAGACTGAAATCCCAATCGAAGTAAAACCTGTCTCTGATACCAACTAAACCATGTCACACCCCGCTTCCCAAAATACGGAATACGAGGGGTAGACAAGGCCAGCCATGCTCCTACGGTCGAGGAAATGTCCTGCCGTAGTCACACTTCGGCTTCTAGTTTTTCATGGTAAACAGTAAATGCTGCGCAGGTAATGAGAAATGCAGTAACTGGAACAAAACAGTAATATAAACTGACCTGATGGGAAACAAACGAATGTAACTCTGAATAGCAAGTCAAGATGTCTGTGATACACGTCTAGTTCTGGTCCAGGCTAAATCTTCTCCTCACACTGAGCATGCATACTCAGGTCGTCAGAGCGACACAATAGCAATATAATATATATAAAATCATGTGACAATTCTAACGGTAGTAATAGATATGTATGACAGTAAATCAATGACAACATGGATATGCATATGCAGTAATCAATGCAGCGGAACAGTAAAAGCAATAGAACGATATGCCACTATGTCAACACAGTAAGTAAGATATATCAATGCCAGTATCCCTATCAGTCTCTAAGTCTCACTGTACAGGTCACTAATCCTATCGTCAGTCCAACTGTGAGAGTCAACCACTCGCGAGTGTCCTCCACCCAAGGGCAAGGGACCACGGGCCCAACATGTATATCACGGTGATAATCACATACCCTGTAAATCTCCATATATCTCCCTAAATATATAAGCCGGCATGGGACTCCCGAGATTCTGTTGAACTCACACTCAAACTACCCCACACCCCGTGGTCTACATCAAACGCTAACCATAACCTCAAATACCAGTCGGTCTATGACAAGTCTGCACGAGAACTGGAGACAGGATCTCCATCAAGCACGTCCCGACTAATACTCAAGATAAATGGCAGTGTCTAGTGCCTTATCTGTGACACCCGTGCAAGAGCTTCCATAAGTGTCCCATACCACTTATAGTCACACGTACACACGTCCCACAGACGTCGACAATGCAATATAATAATAAGGGTCACTGATTGTGTACAAGTACGTATCAATTTCACTTAATCACTTATACACGAACACTGACGTACTTTCCACAATCATCACTAAAATCTAACACTGGATAAATGCACGTTATCACTAGGCTATCAATGCAATGACAGGTGTAAGATATGATGCGTAAACAGTATATAAGGCATGTTTAGGATGTCATGAATCAACAATCTACCACTTGCATAATTTATCATAAATCATATGGTTACAATTTAGTGAGACGTTGAACAGGTAACAATTGGTATGCTCAGTTATCTATCCATCGAAATTTAGTTTCATGCCAATCGGTTTCCAGGATCATTAATTATAGCCATTTCATTTTAAGCGCTCGCGGCTGGAAATCCGGTTTCAGAATCGGAAGTCTGTTTCGCAACGCATTTTAATCCCAATTGAGATCAGAATTTAGCGATGCTACAGTTGAATGAAATCTAGGGTTCTCAGTAAAGTTTTCAACGTAATAGACGGATCTTCGATCGTGTCTGTACGTCAGGAGATATACACTGTTTAATATTAATATGTCAATTCTGATTCTGTTGGGACTGTTATGCGTCCCGATCTTTTAAATTACAGATAAAATAGTAAATGATGACAAAACAGGGTGAAACCACCTGTATTATCTAGATAACAGATTCACCTATAATAAACAGTGGGGTTCCGCAATCTACGAGTTAAGGAAATCTTGTGGTACCCATTACGGAACAGAAAGCAACAATTGGAGTCGCTCTGGACTGCAGTCCAGAGTCGCACTCCGATCCAAATATCATCACAGTTTAAGTACAGGAATATCTGGAAACAAGTATAGGGTTAAAGTTCGTCAAGTCAGCTTCGATTTGAGCCCTCGAGCGCATCATTCCGGTATGTACATAATTTATGGTGATTTTAATAGTTTTCAGGTACAAGAAAATTTCAGTTTTACGGTTAAACTTGGGGTAGTTGTTTTAGTCGTTAACGGTCATATTTTCCAGCGAAACTTGCACAAGGTATTCATCATAGAAAGGGCCAATAAAAGTAATTCAGTCCCGTCAATTTAGAAAAATATTTTCTTTGGGAACACGCGTCGAACAGGTATGGCACATAATTGGTTTAAACTTGTAACTTTATAATCTATGTACTTAACGATTGTAACTTAAGTAAATATCATGTAAGCAAGTAAAATACTTGCCTGAGAACGTCTCGGGGTTGTACGGCAGCAGCGACGACGACCGAGACAGTAGGGATCGACGACGTATGAAAAGTGCTCGATGAAATGCTAAAGCTTGAATGTTTTGCAGTGATCTCGACTCGGCTTGTGGGGGCGAGGGTGGTTGCTGGCGGGGTTCAGGTGAGGTGCTCGGGATGTGAGTTCGAGAGAGGGAGTGGAAGAGAGAGGGGAGAGAGAGTGATGGGAGTGAGGGAGAGAAAAGAAGTGTGCAGTGAGAGAGAGACAGAGTGTGAGGGTTGTAGAGAGAGTGAGAGATTGAGAGATTTGAGTGAGTGAGTGAGAAAACAGAGAGGGACAGAGAGTGAGGGATCAGAGAGAGATCACAAAGAGAGAGAGAGAGAGATCACAGAGAGAGAGAGACAGCGAGAGAGAGAGAGATCACAGAGAGAGAGACAGAGAGAGATCACGGCGATGATGGTGATGATGAGGAGGGTGTAGGGGAGGCTCGCCGGCGAGAGGAACGGTGGCCGAGCTCGGGTGCGGTGGCCTGAGGGATGGTGAGCAGGAGGAGAGAGAAGCAGGGGAAGAGAGGAAGTGAGTGGGGGAGGGAAGTGAGGAGACGAAGGGGAGAGCGAGGGAGAAGCGAGAAGAGGGGGTGATGCCGGCGATGGTGGGGGTCGCGGATGCGGGTCAAGAGAGGAGGAAGAAGGAGAACGAGGGAGATAGAGATAGCGATGTGAGGAAAAGGGTGAGTGGGTGTGTACGAGAGGAGAGATATGGAGACGGGGTCGCGCATCGTGGGGAGTAACGGCGCGCGAGCGATGGCGGAGGAGGCGGCGTGGGTTACGGCGAAGGAACGGGTCGCGTACGAGGGAAAGAAAGTAGCCGTTGGAGGAAGGAGGCACTGTTGGTGCGGGTCGGGTGAGGGCTGAAGCGGGTGAAGGAAGATTGGGCTGGGCCGGTACAAGGAAGAAAAATAAATTTAAATGGAAAACAAAAAGGAAACGGGTCGGGCTGAAGGGAAAAAGGAATAAGTTTATTAATAATAGAATGGGTTGCTGGGCTAGAGAAAGGGCAAAGTTTGGGTTAAGAGAAATTCTTTTTTTAGGTTTAGGATAAGTAAAATTATAAATAAGATAAGTAAAATTATAACTAAAATAAATAAAATTATAAAGTAACAAAATACAGATTTTGGTATAAAAGGGGCTGTGTATTACACCACAGCTTCATGATTCAGGATCGCCAGAAGACGGGCCTCAGCCTGAGCCTGCTGGGCCTGATACGAGGCGAGCCGGCCTTCGAGCTCTTTGTCGGTAGCCTTATGAGCCTCGACCCTTTCGCGAGTAAACACGGCAGCTTTATCAAGAGCCACCACCTCTTTGATAGACTCTTAAAGTACCCGCCAGAGTTCATACGCTTTATTAGGTTTGGCTGTAAGGCTGGTTTGAAGCTCGCTCAATGCCTTAGAGGCCAACTCCCTTTCCGAGAATTTGCAGCCGAGCCTCTTCTCGCACGACACCATGTTCGCCACACATCGCTCTATCAGACCACACAAGCCCACTTTTACGACCGCAGCCTCTGAAACGGGATATGTACGCTCAAGACTGTATAAACAAGCCCCCGGTCGATAGCAATAGTCGATCTAAAACACGCGCAAATCATCTGGTATGGGAAGCAACAAGAAAAATTTCGATGTATATCCTATCAAGCATGCATTCGCAACTATATGAATATCCGAAAAGAAATAATACCCGAAGCTCTGATGTGCATGCAACATGATGATAGTGTTCGCAATTAAAGAAAGTTCTCATGGGAAGAATACAAAGCTCATTTATGCAAGCAAGACATACATACGAGTACCCAGCACACATGAAAATTCAATATAAAGCATGCGAAAACTAATTTGAATATACTACGCTAGCAGGAAAAGGTCACCAAACAAAGGATCGGTAGGACAAGGGTTAACAAAACAAAGAACAAAATTCTCCATCTCTCTCTGCTTTCTCCAACACATCAACGCGACGGTTCTCGCGAGGAGTCGCTCCCCACTGATTGGCCCCATGTTCGTCCGCAAAAGCAGACATAACAGCCCGCCGAGCTCTTATTTGGCTCAACAGGTGAACTAAGCGATCTTTCAAAGCCTGAGTAATCAGGCACACCTCGTGAAAACCCTCGAGCTTTTCTTCAGCCGCGTCAAGCATCGCCAGGGTCATCTCCGCCGGGTGAGGAGGGACGTCGGCAAGCACGGCAGCAAGAATCATCTGGAGCCAGAGGGAGCCCATTGGAAGAGGGGACCCCCTACGGATCGAGAGTTCATATGCCACTGAGTCACATTCTTCATCGGTAAGGAGGGGATCCACCAATCGTGCGGCAAAGCGAGGAATCATCTCCTCGATAGGCACTTCCTATGGCTGTCGACGAGCATGAGGGCGGTTGCAGGCCATGGCACTCAGTTGTTTCTCAAGATGAATCACACCAAAGTAAGAATAGGTTTCTCTGTGAAGAAAAAATAGGCTATGGCCTTAGGACTATAAAGAGGAGCATTAAATGCTACGCACGGAGAACATTGCGTGATGGAACTATTTCCAAGGCCCAAAAAAGGGAAGGCATTGGAAATCAAGGAAAGGGAACTATTTCCAAAGCTCCTTTTCTGCATCTAATGCCATACACAGAAGATATGGCATGAAAAATTAAATAGCCCCATAAAAGGGCCCCACGTGTGGAGCACATAAGCACCATGCTTGGTGTGTATTGAAAAGTGAAATAGTACCCTACACGCTAAACACATCAGCAGTAACAATAGCAAAAATGACAAAATCCCACAAAAGGGCATGCAAACACAGAAAGGCACGATAAAACTTATCACTCAGACTTTAAAAGTTCATACAAAATAAAAAGAAACGATTACAACGGCAAGACCTCAGACGCGGGGCATGGATTGAGAAACTCGAACGTAACTTTATCCAAGATCTTCCAGGCACTTCGAACCATCCTAGTATGTTTTCTCTCGCGGTCACAAGCGTCAGGGTCCTCACGAATGTCCTCCACCCTCCGATAGGCAGCAAGTATGGCCGACTGCTGGAAAGCCTGGTGGAAGAGATCAATGAGGTTGTCTTGCCTCCTCTTCGAGATTAGGCTCATCAGGTACACCGAATGTACCTTATCCTCGGCGACGTCCAATGCCCTGAGCGGTACGCCGGTGCAAAAGAGAGGGAGCGCCTCCCAGATCGCCAGCACAATGAGTCTCAGAAGAGAAGAGCGGCGAGGGAGTATAGCGGCGAGGGAGTATCCGACCATTGTACTCATCGAAGCGGCTCATGATCTCAGCACACTGAGCGTTGGTGAACTCTTGGTTCTGGCTGCGGCCCAGTGCGCGAATATTTCCGTAAGAAATGATTTCGTCAAGATCATACAAGTGGGCATCCATGATACCTGAAATAAAGATCATGAAAATTCATTACAAACTTCTTCTCGGATGTGAGAGAGACAGCTCAGGGCAAGAAAACCTAGGAAGCCCCTATGGGAAGAACTTAGTTCTTCGTAGGAATTAAATTCCTTTTGAAAAGGGGAATTAAATTCCTAGAAATATTTTTTGGGATGGAATTAAATTCCATGGATTTGAACCGCCGCCATCATCTCCCTAAAGATCATATGAACCCTAAGAGATCTACTGTTCGAAGATTAAATGGTTTTCTATTTTTGTTGATGAACTTGAAGAAAAAATGGGTCCATGTTAAAAGAGGTGAAACCCTTGGTGTGGATTTAAAATCCAGAGAGTTTTTGAAAAATATATATAAGGGTTCCCCGATCGTTCAAAGATCACTACCTGAAGAGATGAGTTTTCCCTAAACAGAGTTAAACTCTAAAGATTGTGGAGCAAAGAACTAAGCTCTGGAAAAGGAGAATTAAATTCTCAGAAAAAAGTTTGCAGGGAGGAAGATGAAGCAAAGTGGAGGCTCTTCTGAAAGGACATGGGCATTTATAGGATAGGATGGAAAACGTTTCATCTACCCTACTCCCAAGGCAGATTCGACGGTCATAAAAGTGACAGCATTGCACTCACGTGCAGACACGTGAGAACAACGCTGTGGGGGCATTTGTTCCCTGTTTAAAAATCAAGAAAAAGCTTTAGAAGAGGCATCACGTGCTCACACGTGATCAGTGGTCACGTGTTGGCACATGATGGTTAAGCAGCGGCCAGAGAACAGAGCGCAGAAGAAGAGAAGCCCATTCCAGGGGTCACGTGCTCACACGTGACCAGGGGTCACGTGCTCACACGTGACCAACGGTCACGTGGCCACACGTGACCGGCTTTAAAAGCTTTATTCTTTAACAGAATTAAATTTTGAGGAAAGATCTTTCAAATCTTTCCAAAATGAAGAAGAATTATCTCAAACCGTTGGATTAAGAATCTGAAGGTAATTAAATATCACCAATTTATAGAAAAATCTTGGACATGGAAAGATTTCCCCCTAAATCTAACCGAAATAACAAAGAGATATGTTTGGATTTAAAATCCAATGGTGAATAAAATTCACCTAATAATCTAAAGGCCCAGATTAATAATGAAGATAAATCAAGTCTCTTAATAAACAAATCAAATCTTTCAATGAAAGATTCACTAAAACAGATTGATTATTTTCCTTCTCCTATAAATAAGAGCCAAAGGAGAGAGTTATAGATATACACACATACAGAGAAAGAGATATAGAGCCTTGAAATCTTGAAAATTCAGAAGGAAAAATTTGATTCTCTGCAAAAGAAAAACCCTAGGTAAGAAAAGAGAAAAGAGGCTTCAAAAGAGAATTTAATTCTCAAAAGAGTTTAACTCTTATATAAAGAAAAGAACTTAGTTCTTTCTCTGGTTGAGGATCTGCAAAGTGCACATCTCCCCATGAATTGAGAATTTAATTCTCATTGGGTTGAGATCCATGCAGATCTAAAACACAGAGGAGGAACTGAGTTTTGAGAATTTAATTCTCACAGAATTATAGGATTTTAATTCCTTTGAGGTAAAGTTAGGGTTTAACCCTATATTATAGGAATTTAATTCCTTAAAAAATGGACAGAACCAGGGTTTAACCCTAATTGAGGACTTAATTCTCTCAAACTCACAGGAATTTAATTCCCTTAAAAAAGGAATTAGGGTTTCACCCTATACCAGAATTTAATTCTTTACAGAAAAGAAATTAGGGTTTAACCCTATCTAAAAATATAATTCTTCAGAAGAAAACAGGAATTTAATTCCTCTAAAGTTTATTGCTAGGGTTTAACCCTGTGAAGAATTTAATTCTTAAAAGATGAACAGATCTTTAAAATATGCAAAGAACCAGAGTCACGTGCTACCACGTGACCCCTGTAAAGATCCACAGAAAAGAGCTTTAAGGCAACGCCTCACGTGCCCCACGTGACCCCTGAAGCACACAGAGAAAAAGGCAAAAGAAACAGAAAAGAGCTCTAGGGCGCCCTCACGTGTCACCACGTGACCCCTAATGAGCATTCTAACAGACCAGAGCGTGGGCCTCCATCACGTGCTCAAACGTGATGGCCGTCAGAATTAAAAGTGTTAAACACTGATCTGCAGAATAAAATAAGGGGAATCAGGGTGCTCTCACGTGTCCACGCGTGACCCCTCTCTCCTTAGTGTTTAACACTAATCTGAAGACTTTGTCCCCAGTGTTTAACATTGATTTTCTTAGTGTTTAACACTAATTTGAAAACTCTGTTCCCAGTGTTTAACACTGATTTGCTTTAGTGTTTAACACTAATTTGAAATCTCTGATTGCCAGTGTTTAACACTGATTTGCTTTAGCGTTTAACACTAATTTGAAAGACCTGTTGCTAGTGTTTAACACTGATTATCTTTTAGTGTTTAACACTAACTTGCTAATCTTATTCCCAGTGTTCAACACTGTTGGTCTTTAGTGTTTAACACTAGCTTTAGCTCATTGGCTAAGTTTCTAGAGGTAAAGCATCTCCTTCAATGAACCAACAGAGGGCCAAAATTCTAAACATGATTGGACTTAGCCCAAGCTGGCCGTAAGTCCTCAATTCAAACTTAACTGGGCTAATGGGCTCATAATATAATTAATTGGTCTTAGTTCCAAATTGGGCCAAAGATTATTTAATCTACCTCGGTTCAAGGGTACATCTCTTCACTCCTTTGATACTTGGCGTTGTAATTCCTCAACGTCTTCAAAGAGCTGATAGGTCCCGATGACCACACATTGATACGGACTGTGGGGTCCTTAAACTCATGGACTGTGATGTCCTTAACCTTGACCGGGATGTCTTAAAACTAACGCCGGATTGTAGAGTCCTTAAATCCTCGGACTATGATGTCCTTAACCTTGACCGGGATGTCTTAAAACTAACAACGGACTATGATGTCCTTAACCTCGACCGTGATGTCTTAAAACTAACGCCGGACTTTGGAGTCCTTAAATCCACGGACTATGATGTCCTTAACCTTGACCGCAACGTCTTAAAACTAATATTGGACCGCAATATCCTTAAACTACCTATTGTCCGCAATGTCACTAAACTAAACAACAGGGCTCCCTTAATTGCTCTCTTGTCGGATCTAAACGATTTCGTTAAGTTGATCTTAGTCTAAAACTAGATTAACGTATCCTTAACAAACGTTTAAGTTGATCTTAGTCTCAAATAAGGCTAACGTATCCTTAAACACAACCCCCAAACCCAAATCTAAGATAATAGGGATTTGGACTAGTCCACGCCCTACGAGCGACGACATAACTCAGTCTCCGTATACAATCCACGGGAAACCAAATACAAAACAAACACACACGACACGAAGTGATCATCTGGAGAAGGAGAAAGTTGTTACCGCAATGCGGTAGAGTAATTAACTGCAGGGGCTTATGCCTGCAGGGAAGAGCATCCCCACAATCAAAAACCCCTCAAGCGAGAGGGAATCTAACGAAGTCTGTTATATCGGACGCATCCGTTCAAACCTTCGATACATGGTGCCATAAATCAACTTGGCATCTTCGGAGAGGTGGAAGGATAGCACCAATTAGCATCTGCCCCGAATTTCAGGCAAGACGTCCGTCGCGCCGCCTATTCGGAGGGGAACAAGCATGAAAATGGAGATTGCTCGTTTTGTAGTGAAGTGCTTGGTGTGTCAGCAAGTTAAGGCTGAACATCAAAGGGTAGCTGGTTTATTGCAACCACTTCCGATTTCTCAGTGGAAGTGGGAACATATAACCATGGATTTCGTGACAGCTTTACCGCGGAGTCCAAAGGGAAACAATGCAATTTGGGTGATTGTTGATCGATTGACCAAGGCAGCTTATTTCATACCGTTTCGTGTTGGTCAGTCGACGAAAGCGTTAGCAGAACGGTATATGCAGGAGATTGTGAGATTGCATGAGTACCTGTAAGTATCGTTTCCGATCGTGATACCCGATTCTTATCACACTTCTGGAGGAGTTTACAGGAAAGTTTAGGGACGCGATTGAAGTTTAGTACCGCTTATCATCCTCAGACAGATGGTCAGTCAGAGAGAACAATCCAAACTCTTGAAGACATGTTGAGAGCTTGCATGTTAGAGTTCAAGGGTTCATAGGAGGATCATCTACACTTGGTAGAGTTCTCGTACAATAACAGCTTCTAGGCGACTATTCAGATGGTTCCATTCGAAGCATTGTATGGTCGCAAGTATTGCTCACCCGTTTGTTGGGACGATATTGGAGAACGAAGATTGTTGGGACCAGATTTGATCGTGCAAACCGTGGAGAAAGTTAATACTATCCGGAATCACATGAAGGCAGCACAGGATCGGCAGAAGAGTTAGGCCGATACATCGAGAAGACCTCTAGAGTTCGCTGTTGGTGATCTTGTATTCTTGAAGATATCACCGACTAGAGAAGTGATTCGTTTTAGAAATCGAGGCAAGCTTGGTTCTCGATTCGTGGGGCCTTTCGAGATTATAGAACGTGTTGGAGAAGTGGCTTATCGATTGGCTTTACCACTATCTTTGGCGAGTGTTCATGACGTGTTTCATGTATCTCAACTCCGTAAGTATGTTCGACATGAAACACACGTGCTGGATCATTCGGAGCTGACTGTAAGAGAGGATTTGACCTATGAGGAGCGACCGATGTCGATTGTTGATTGAAGAGGAAAGGTTCTCAAGAACAAGGTTATCCCTCTCGTACTTGTTTCATGGGGGAATCGCTCGCACGGAGAATCGACTTGGGAACGAGAAGACGAGATTCGACAGAAGTTTCCACACCTCTTCTTTCAGATTCATGTTTGTTTATCTTTTCTTGTTCCGGGAATTTCGAGAACGAAATTTTTTTTATAGTTGGGTATAATGTAACACCCTAGTTCATTTATACCAGTTCTATTTTTTGGGTATTTCTTTATTTATGGCTATTTCTTGATTTATTGTTGTTTGGGTGTGAATAGTATAATTGGCAACTGTATATGCTTCTGACCCGATCCGCTTGCTGGAAACCTGTCTTGATTCCTGTTTATGATTTATCCCGGCTAGTTATGAGGATCCGTGCACTGTCATGTTTTATATCTTGCATATCTGCATTATATCTGGCATCTGCATATTTTTAATAATAGAAATATAATTAAATAAAATATTTTAAAAATATCTAGCATAGCCTGCTTCATACCCCTAACCCTGTCGTAGCATCCGTACATCTTGTTCTCGTTCCGTTCAGTGAAACGGACTCGTTTGGATAACTACGTGCACACTGCATGTATCCGTTCTTGGGGGTATGCATTTTTGTTACCCGGATATCATATTTTGGTTTTGGTAACTACGTATATTACTCGTATTTTCAAACCGTAATTTTAGACCCAACTTGGACGTATTTTGGAGTATTTTGTATTAGCCAGAAAACTCAAATTTAACTAATATTATATTCATATAATATTATACTGTAAATATATATTCCATTACTTTTATCCAAACGAATATATATTCTTATATATTTTAAATCAAAATCTCAACTCACTTTCTCTCTCTCTCTTCTATCTTTACTATATAAATTTATTCTTTATAAAAAAATTTAATAACCACACCCATATTTAACAGCCCGCGTCCTCTCTCTCCCTCTTTCCTCCATCATCTTCTTTTTCGTTCCCGCCTCCGAACCTCACGCACGCGCCCTTCGCCTCTTCGCCTCCACCTCGTCGGCCTCCCCTCACCCATCTCCTCCTATCATCTCCTCTTCCTCATCTCCCGCTCTCGCCAACCCCAACGAGAACCCGCGTCCCCGTCGCGACCGCCACAGCCCATCAAACC
Source organism: Agapanthus africanus (assembly GCA_030015575.1). Classification (NCBI taxonomy): domain Eukaryota; kingdom Viridiplantae; phylum Streptophyta; class Magnoliopsida; order Asparagales; family Amaryllidaceae; genus Agapanthus; species Agapanthus africanus. Next base: position 91,337,347 of record JASDDO010000028.1, on the reverse strand, counting down.
CGAACCCGACCTCGTCGCCGACCTTGCCTCACCGTCGTCGACTATTCCTCGACCTCGCCTCCTCTCCCTCCTCCACTTCCCTTCACCCTCCGACGAACCCCGACCTCGCTGCAACAACACGAACCCAATGCCAAGTGTAACACCCGAGCCCAATACTACTTTTTCTGTTATTGGTTGAGCATTAAATATTACTCATTTTATTTATCTTGCTTGTTTGGGTCTTACTGTAAAATTTCATCTGGCTAAGTCATTTTTGCATATAACAAATTTTAGCACCTAAAATAAAATTAAAAATATCTATCTTGGCCTACTCGTCACCCCTAGCCGCGTGGCAGCGTCCGTGCGTCAAGTTCTCATCCCGTTCGGTGAAACGGGCGAGTTTGAACGGCTACGCGCGCGTGCAAGTGTCCGACTTGGAGGTATGCTTTTTAATCATAAAACATTTCATTTTAAAATTTGGAACCTGCTTAAAATCCTATTATTTGAATTTCGAATTTTTTGACCCAACCCGGACGCGATTTGAAAATGTTTCATTTAGCGCCAAAATTCCAAATCAATAAAATATTCTAAACCTTATAATATTTCCTATATAATATTATTACTGTTACTTAAGATTCTGAAATCGTTAGTTGTATATTTTAGCCATTTGTTTTTAGCCAATCAGCGATGGCCATTCCATGGGCCCCTCCACTATCTTTTACCCTCTCTCTCTCCCTCATATCTTTCTCTCTCCATCTCTCTCCGCCTCTCTCTCTCCCTCATATCTTTCTCTCTCCATCTCTCACGTCTCTCTCTCTCTCTAACCTTCTCTCTCTCTCTATCACCTATATATTATTTCCCCCCCTGAAACTTTCCCAGAAGGAACATGAGAACCCCATCGCAAACCTCAACCCTAGCCACCGTGCCCGTCGCCGCCGCAGCCCCGCGCCGACGCCACCACCACCATCACCCTCGCCTCTTCGCCCTCGTCGCAGCCACTGCACCCCCTTCTCCCCGTGTGCTCGGCGCTGCGACAGAGACCCGCTGCAACCCCGTGCCTTCTCTGTTTGGCCGGAGACCTCGTCGGCGACCCTCGTCGTCGTCACCCGTGCCACCGTCGGCACCTCCTCTTCACCTGCGCGCACCAGACCCGACCACCTCCTCTCCATCTCCACTTCCCTTCCCTGTTGCTTACCCACAGCCCTAGCCTACCGCCTGCAGCGTCTTCACCGGCGCCCCATCGCCGTCGACCCCATCGCTGTCGCAACCTCTACAATCCCAGTAAGCCTTCCTTCATCTTCCCCCTTCCTTTTTCCCCTCTAGTTTATCCTCGACTGTACATAGAGTTTCTAAACTTGTTGTGGCTGTTTTGCATCTCGCCGGAATCCGGCCGTACCGACGGCTTGATCCGACGTTCCAGCGAGGTACCCCGATCCGCGTGGTCCCATTGTTCGTTGGTTGGGTTCAATCCGTGAACCGTGCGTCCGTCGCGTGTTTCTCCGCCGACGTTACGTCCGTTTTTCCCGGTTCGCGAACCGTCGAGGCAAGTATCAATTGCTACATGCTATACTATACAATTATATATGTTTTGACTCATTAAACCTGCAAAACGTAACTCGGTATAGTTATTTTCTTATTTGGTTGCAATATGACATATCATATTACAGTTAACCGAAAATTACAGTTTGCCACTTTAACCCTAGTAACGAAGTTTAACCGTTAATCACATTTTACCGTTTAAAGGATGATAGCCTTTACACATGTAGCTCTATTACATTCTGATATTGATATAACGGTATTGCACCATCATGTGATCTATTGCACCGCAAAGGGTGCTCAAAACCTGTTAATATGATAAAACGGCTGTACTATATTAATGCACTATTGTGATTAAATGAACTGCTTATTGTTGTTTAATTTATTGCTTATTTCCTGCTGATTAATCCCCTGTTCGAATATATACCTGTTGTGAGCACACCCACGATATTGTTACATCTTGACCTGACTTTGCTACAGATGATATATACCGATGCACCTGACATGGTACCTTTTACTATCGACTTGACCGGTTGTACCATGACCTGACCTGTTACCTGATCTCATGCCTAATGCCAACAAACCTGACATGGAGTCCTCATGGACCAAGCTTGTTGTCTATCCAGACAAACCTACTGTTACCTGAACCTGTGTTGGCATTAGTTCTTGACTACTGAATACCTGACCTGACACATATAACTTGGGGGTATGGGGAAATCAAAAGGGTAATCTAAAGTGTAACTTAAAAGGGTATTACTTGATCCGTGGTCCCGGGGGGTAACGGGACAGAGCCATTCGTGACTCTTACATTTTCCTGATCCGTGGTCCCGGGGAGCAACGGGACAGAACCACTATTGGTTCCCATCTTCCTGATCCGTGGTCCCGGGGGGTAACGGGACATATCCTTTGAGTTACATGGAGGATTGCTCGAATTGATTTCAAAGACTTTAGAATAGAAAACCCGATAAAATAGTTTAGTTACCCACTGCACACTACCCTGCACTGCTTGTTTCATACTATAGCTTCATTCATGTTTATTTCTGCATTGCCTATTACACTGTTCACATTATATTATTGGTTGACATGACGCGCTGACGTCTGGGTTTTGTATGGCCCAGATTCCTTACCACTGTCGCTATCCGAGCAGGAGTACTTCAGCCAGCAGGCTGAGTTGTGAGTTCTGTAGTGGTCAGTTTTATTTCCTGCATTTTTATTTCCAGATGTGAGCCCGCATTATGGGACATACTTTTCTATTATTGTATTGGATCATTTGCTTCCGCATTTATTTATCATTGACTCTTGTTATTCTGGATTGTGGACATGTGTTAGATAGTTTTATCTTGTTCTTGATATCTCTACAGCCGTAATGTGACTGTGGATGGATACTTCCTACCCACAGGTAGCATGGTTGGCTATGTCACGTGCCCAATCTTGTGTACTCTGGGAAGCGGGGCGTGACACCAAGCCCCTGCCCTCGTCGCTGCACCGTCACCGGAGCTCCGATCCCGTCGGCCTCAGCCCTCGTCACCATCCTCTTCGTCTCCTTCATCACCACCTGACACCACCACCTCCTCTCCACTCTCCTTTCCTCGTTGCAAGCCCGACCAACCTACTGAACCCTGCACCGAACCCTCACCTGCACACCTCGCCGGAGCTTCGACCCATCACCGTCATCGCCCTTTGTCACCTACTCCGACCCTGAGCCAACTCCAGACCAGAACCCCACACCTAGATCTCCTTTTTTCCCTGCACCCGGAACCTAACACCCACTGCCTCGTTGCCGGAAAACCCTCGCCTGCCTCCTCACCGTCGACGTCCCATCATCGACGTCGCCCCTCGCCTTCATCTCTGTAGCACCAAACCAATCCCCTCTCTTCTCTGTTCTTCTTCTTCTTCTTTTTCTACTTTTCTCTTTTCTTGGTTTCTTGTTTCCGGTCATCGCCGGAGTCGTGCCGTCGCTAATGATCCAAGCGACCGAGTGGACATCCCCAGCCAGCGTGGTCACTTTCTTGCATCGCCTAGTTCAGTTCTGTACGCGCGTGTGTATTGCGACGTTTACCGACATCGGACGCGCCGTACGCACCCCGTATTGAGATCCACTCAGGAAAGTTTATCTTGCTACATGCTATAATATATATTTTGCATCCATATGAATAAAGATATCACATGTTTACTGCATTGTACATCCATATTACTGTTTTACTGTTTTTGGATATCCGTACGCATCCATATCATTAATTACATATCTGGTTGCATGCAAGTTAGCTTGATACATGCTATATTATTATACTCGCATCTATATTAATAAGAATATTGCATGTTTATGGTATTGTGCATCCATGTTACAGTTTTACCGTTTTCCGATATCCGTTCGCATCCGTATCATTTATTATATATCTAGTTGCATGCCAGATCACATTATTTCATGTTACTGTTATATTAACACCCCATGCTTGATAATGTGCATCATGCGTAGTCATGGAGTTGTAGATGTAATCCCTGATAGATATTTGTGCATCCGTGTTTTATCGTGCATCCGTACTTGCTACAGTTTTATTATGAGCATCCGTTTGATATCTGTGCACTACCTGTCATGACCTGATATACCACTACTTGACTTATTACCTGATCATGTTTCTAATGCCAACAATCCTGACATGTTTTCCTGACGGACGTATCCTGTTGTCTACATAGACAAACCTGTACCTGCTTGATCCTGTGTTGGCATTAGCTCCAGATTATCAATACCTGACTTGAACACATAACCTTGGGGGCATGGAGAAATCAAAAGTGTAACTGAAGTGTAGCTTAAAAGGGTATTACTTGATCCGTGGTCCCGGGGGATAACGGGACAGAATCATTCGTGATACTTACTTGATCCGTGGTCCCGGGGGATAACGGGACAGAGTCATTCGTGACTCCCACTACCTGATCCGTGGTCCCGGGGGATAACGGGACATATTCTTTTGAGTTACATAGAGGAGTACACTAATTGATTTCAAACAAACTTTAGAATAGTTAACCCAGTAGCACGGTTTAGATTGATCACTGCACGTCACATATACTAATACACTTCACTGTTCTATATCCGTGATTGCCTGATTACATTCATGTTACTATTTATAATTCATGCCTGCATATCTCATTACATCCTGGTTGCTTATTATTGCTGATATTATGACACACTGACGTCTGGGTTTTGCATGGCCCAGATCCTTTATCTCTTTCGCAGGCCGACTAGGAGTTTTTCAGCCGATAGGCCGAGCAGTGAGGATCCTATTAGTATCCAGTTTAGTTTAGTTTCTTTCCGTACTTTTATTTCCTGATGTGAGCCCGTATTTGGGACGTACTTTCCAGATGTTATTGTTTATTGGATTTATTGCTTCCGCATATTATTTCTTGACTCATTTATTTTGGCATATGGACATGTACTAGATAGTTTAGTTTATTTTACTGTTCTTGATATCTTATAGATAGCCGTAATGTGACTGTGGAGGGATGTTTCCTAACCACAGGTAGTATGGTTGGCTCTGTCACGTGCCGATCTTAGCGCACTCTGGGAAGCGGGGCGTGACACCGTACGCTGGAAGCAGTCATAGAAAAGGATATCTGTCGAGCTTCCGAAATCGACCAGTATCCTCTGGACTTCGTAACGGTGGACTCGTGCCATAATCACGAGAGGGTCGTTGTGAGGCACGGATATACCGTGGAGGTCTTCATCGGTGAAGATGATGGGCTTGGCGGTCCTGCACTTCTTCTGGGGCGGGCCGCTTGTTCCCTCGATAGGTAGGAGGCGGTGAGTCTCGCCGACTCCACGGGCAGACCCCAAGGAAACGACCATGATTTGGCCGATCGTTAATTCGCCGGGAGGGGGCTGGTTCTCGTGCTCCCTGTCTGCATGTCGTTTTTCCCGCAGGTACTTCGCCAGGTGGCCAGAGCGGATCAACTCCTCGATGTAATCGTGGAGTTGTTTATAGTTCTCGGTCGGGTGGACCTGCGGCCTATGGAAGGCGCAATACGGGCCCCGGATACGTTTAGCCGCTCTATGGATGACGGCGGGAGCTTGAAGAACCGCTCGCCCTTCGCCTCCTCTAAAAGTTGGGTCTGGGAGATATTGAGAGGAGTATACTTATGGAACTTTGGAGAGTATGGTTTTGGTCGGTCGACCTTCTTCTTCTTTTCTCTTCCCCTCTTTTCATGGTTGGCTTGATCGCCCCGGGGCAGGTTGGCGTTCACCTCAGACTCGAGTTGAATCTCTCGCTCGGTCCAAGCTTTTACCTCAGCCATGGTCTTAGGTTGCGCTAATGCAAAAGAGCGGAGCCACTCTTTGTGCCTAAGCCCCGACCTTAGAGCGGTGATGATAGTTTCATCTCGGTGATCGGGGACTTCGAGAAGAGCGTTGTAGAAGCGGGTGACATATCCCTTGATGGATTCTTTATCCCCGCTCTTTATGGTGAACAGGTGGTCGACTGTTCTCTTCTATCGTCTGTTGCCGACGAAGTGTTCGAGGAATTGGGTGGCCAACTCGTCAAAGGTCGAGATAGAGTGTGGCGCCAATCCCCGGAACCGGTCCCGGCCTGCACGAATGAGGGTGGTCGGGAAAGCTCGACACTGGGCTGCGTCCGAGTTATCCTGGAAGCTCATGCTTGCCGTGAATGCGTCCAGGTGGTCCTTCAGGTCGGACTTCCCGTCGAAGAAGGCCACCTTGGACGGCTTGTTCCCAGACGAGACGTGTACGGCAAGCAACTCCTCGGTGAAGCGCTTCGTAAGTGAGTCGGCGGCGTACCTGGCCCCTTCACCGGACGAATGACCCTCTCGATGTATACCCTCAATTCTCTTTTCGAGGGCGTCGAGGTGGTCGTGATACCTCGAGGATTCGGCGCAGTCAGAGTGGTGGCCCTTCCCGCTTGTGGTCTGCACCAGGCTGTAACTCCGATTCCGTTCTATTAAATTCCTTAGGTCCCCTGGAGAGGTCTTTCTTGAGTCTTCGCAGCGAGTGTCGTTCGTGCGATCCCGTCAAGGGAGGGGGTGTCTGTCATGCCTGAATGTAGGCGAGCTGACCGATACCTCCTCGGGAGGGACGGGAACGCGACGGGCCGCAGGGCGATGCGCTCTTTCGCGAGACCGCGGCGTGGGGTCATGTGGCGCCCAGCGGGTCATAGAATCGGTCGCCGCAGGGGAACCGCGGTCGACGAAGTGAGCACGGCGTTGTTCGGTGGTGACAGCGTGGGCGGTGTCATCCGCCCCCCTGTGGAGGTCGTGATCCCTGGGAGGGAGAACGGCGACCTAGGGGGCTGGGCCCGCCGTTTAGACACGGACAAAGGTGTCGACTATGGACGCGAGCCTATCGATCCTTGCCGAGAGGGCGTGGATGGTGTTCGGAGGGGGAGTAGATCCGTCCGCGCCTTCGTTGTAGGGAGGGCGGTGGTTTGTGCTGGGATTGTCACGGTCTTCGCTTGCCATGAAGTCGAGAGTGGAAGATCTATTAGTTATATGTATGCCCTAGAGGCCATTACTGTACATGAGATGTATATTGTAATGGATGCTTGGAAATATATAGGGAGGACTTTCTTGCTCGACATGATAGTATACTATCTGGTTACTCTATATCTTAACATGTACACTGATTATCTCTCTGTTACATGTTGGTAAAGCCCTTAGGATGTGTACTTGACTACCTGGATTATGATGCGGATCATACTAGTGGGACAATGGTAGTCTATGAGTACATCCTTTAAAGTCCCTAGTCGTGGGTGTATCGAGACGGGACATCGATATACAAGAGTAGATTAGCGTATAGCTTCTCGACCCATGTAGATGGGCGATTGATGATCCCATATCCATTGGTGTTTGACATCAGAGATGATATACGGGTGCTCAGTAGAGACTGGGTACACTGGACGGACTCGCCGAGAACTCCCAGATGGTATTATATCTCACGTCAGATGGTAGTTCTCTGGTGACACTGGTACAGGTTAGTCTGTCCATCCGAGATCGTCATAGAGTCTTGTGTGATTCCCACTGTGCTTTGATTTCCACCTTACCACGTTCAAGAGAACGTGCAAAACGGTGGTTTTTGGGTACAGTCCCGAATCACATAGAGGCAATGAGCGATAGGAGGGGATTCGTCTCTCCCGGTATTGAGAGTTGATGTTGCGCTGTGCTCGATTGGCTATAACATGAAGTCCCTGGCCAGGGCTGTTTCTGAGATTTACTGGTAAGTGTTATCAGTAGTTTCTCGACCTGTTATGAGCCTCACATCGGCACGACTTATCGAGTTACTGGGGTCTGACGTTTACCACCCCTAGACGAGATATGCGACATATCAGACGAAGAGACCGGACTGTACGGTAAGTGTTACTGATTGGATTCGCAGGAGTATGAGCAGGCTTGCTTGTTGATCTTCTGATCGCTCAATGCCCGGGTGGCCGTTACATTTAGCACGTGTCTTGCGGCTTGTGGGTGTTTGATATGATCATCACCTACTGCCGGCGTATTGACGAGTCTTTAGAGTCCTACACAGAGGTTTCCTAGCTCAGGCGAAACGGGGTAGGAGCACATATGAGATATGTGCGGGACCGAGAATAATACGAGTATGAGATACCGTATTCTATTCTCATGATTTGTGTTATCGGTCGGTTATGTGAGATATAGCCAGGTTATCGAATCAAGTATTGATTCGATAGATTGATACACATGATATTAATCGGTTATATATGATATGACCGGATCATTAAATCAAGTGTTGATTTAATGATTTAATGTATAATTATATATTTGATATATTACTTTACATTAACTAGTATTGGCTCACTTAAGATTGTTTTTCTCACTTGATGTGCACATAGTGTATATGTGATATATGTTTGTGTACATGTTTGTATCCTGCTTGATGATACATGCAAACTTGGGTGTGTGTATGACTTACACCATGCTACCAATAATGAGGGGTTTTAATTATCTTAGTAAATCAAAATGAAGTGGAAATTGGTCATGGCATGAAGCTTTTGGATAACCATTGACCAAGTCCACTTGATTTGTTTTACTTAAGATATTTTAAACCTAACCATTATTATTTAGCCATGGTTATATCTCTACAATGGTTAGTATATGATACTAACTCACCCATGGTTGCATAACTCATTCATCTCTTGGTTTATTTTCTTGAGTTGTTTTCTTCATCTTCTTCCTCTTGCTCTCTAGCTCCATGGAAAATGATGAAAATGAGTGAGAAAATAAAATCTAAAGTGAGCCCACTTCCTACTTCATCATCCTATACACTTGCTTGGATGGTAAAGGGTGTTCTCTTCACAAAGTTCATGACCTAGTGAAGGGTTAGCTTGAGTTTGAGTCTCCTCGACGTAGATCATCTTCGACCTCGAAGACTACGAGCAAGCTTGTTCATTTCTCCGAGGGAACCCATACTAGAGTTCGGGAGATCCATGATCGCAGCGAAGGGACGTCAACACGGAGTTTTAGAAGTGAAAGACCGGTCTACAAAGGTTGTATTCCTTGCTCACTACTTATAATGGTTAATTACATGTTTTATTGTCTTTTCACTCAAGCTTGATCCTAGCTTAGGGTTCATTAGCACCTTAGAATTTTTAAAAGTGGCATGGTAGTTGCTGTGGAAACCTAGTAGGGTGCTAAGGAATCCCAACAGTGGTATCAGATCCGGGCTAGAGTATTAGACGGTGTGTGCTAGATTACGAAACTGAAACAACTCCGAAACGTGAAACATCGAGACCCAGTTTCTGTCGAATTTTAAATGACCCCTAAAAATTATTTAAACAAAAGCAGAATATTGTATATGATACAATATGAACACTACCAAAATTTGAGCCCAACACCTCGGAAAATGGCCGGCGACATTGAGACATATTCCGGCGAGCTCGGCCCCCTTATGGGATTTTGGCCTAAAATTTTGGTGGTGTTCCAGGAACTGGGGTTTAGTGTTTCAGGTGTTGTTTGTTTTTGCTAATTTTTCATGAAATGTAATCTTACACTATAAACAATTCGGAGTGTTTCGTATTCGTAGTTTAACATTGTATTTGAGTTTTCACAAGTTTTCTAGGCGAAGTTAAAAAGTTCGATCGAATGTCAAAAACCCATTTTTCCAAGTTTAACGTATACGGAAAAACATGCAAGTAATTCTGTGGACCCTCTAGAAGAAAGAAACCCTAACTCGACTTTTTTAGATCGTGGAACCGCGGTCATACCTTAGGGTTTGCCACAGTTCCGTGGCGACATGAGTGAGTCTTGGGTTCGCCCTTCTACGGTTGGTCCATAGGTACTGTGGTATGTTCCGGGTATTATTAAAACTATGCTCATGTGTTGAGCTGTCGGGAAATTGTGGGACTTTGATGAATCGATCGAAAAGTTTAACGTCGTCCGGATATCATGTGATGGGATACAATAATTGGAATCTATCTAGTTGCATGCAAGTTTAACATTTCGGCCTCGGACGGAATCGGGAGTCTTGTTGAATTACCCGACTTCCTTTGAAAAGTGTTTTCATGATTGAGACCTAAATGTAAAATTTGCATTGTTAGGCATGAAATCCAGAATATGTGATATTCCGGGTTTATGATGTCTAAGAGCAGTGCGGATTCCAATTGTTGTAGTTTTTCGCTTTCTTTTCTGCGACCGTAAGTGTAATATGTGGTGTATCGCCGGTTTCATTGCTATATGTCAACGACAATTGGGATACGCATATTTACTTACGTTGATGACATGTGATGTTATGTGTTGCTGGGATATGTTATATTGGATCGTCGTGTTTGAATAGCCGGAGGTTTTATGTGAGATGAGAGTTCATTTTCATTCATGTAAAAACTTGTATGTAATATTCTTTTATTGGGGCATTTCCGGATTGAGGAAGATGTCACTGTTGATATATATTATTTACTTTTCCGCATTAGGATAGACCCAAGGAAGGGAGCACAAATAACCGGGTTCTAGAGTCCAGTGGGAGACCATCTCGAGACGTCGAGTCCGAGTCTCCTAACTCTAAAATTGGTAGGGTTGCTTGCCGCTCTCGTAGGGGTCTAGGGATGTGGGTTTGGCTATTCATCACGACCGTGGAATCCGTGTTTTATACAGGCTTAATATAAAACCTGGAAATCCTAGTATATCTAATATTTCATAAGTTGTTTTCTGCTGCGATATCTGTGATGTGATGATTTGATATGTTGAGATAGATACTGTATATAGTATATGTGATATATTATATAGACGTTGCTTATGTTTTACACCCGCGCTAGCCCTGCCCCGCTCTGCCGTTAGTTACCTAACCTAACGGTGCATGACGGGACATCGAGACGAATGCGGATGGCATAAGCGTACGTTGTATTTATCTGTGATATTCAAGTAACTTAAAATGATGGGACTTCATTAATGAGATTAATGAAAGAAAATAAACCTAAAGATGTTGTAGAAACTTGTTTTAAAAACTGGTAGCTTTAGTTCTTGCTTTGCATAGCGGTATTCCTTGTAGAATATCCAGCACCTTATTCGATAAGGAAAAAGCCGAGATCCCTTCACCGGGAGTAACCTCTTTAGCGAAACTAGCAGATGCTACAAACTCGGTTTGTCTTTTGATTGCTTTTATAGTTTTTGCTTTGCATAGTGGTATTTGTGAAATATCATGCACCTTATTCGATAAGGAAAGAACCGAGATCCCTTCACCGGGAGTGACCTCTTTAGCAAAACTAGTAAAGGCCTCAAAAACACTCCTTTTCAAAATCACTCGATTCTACAACGATATCAAGTTCATTACGCAAAAGGTTTTCTTAAAAACCTGTCGTAGCCCTCCGTCATTTCAGATAAGTACTTCATAGTATTCGTGCTACGTTTTTTGGCTTTCGTCAAGGCGTAGTGTGCGGTAACTATTTATGCAGAATGCGATTGAGTTAGGGTAGTCGTGCGACTTTGTTGGCTTTCGTCAAGGGTCGTGCGGGTGGGTTTAATTCAATCAAGTAATGTACGGGTTGAACTTGACTAACAGCCTATGGTTTGTTGGATTTCGTCAAGGTCATAGGATACTAGGGGCAAAATATTATCGGGGATTTCAAGTGTTGAAATTTGCAATGAGATTGCATACCTTCTATGAGATAGTTGGATCCCGATACCCACTGCGAGTAATATTTTCTCCTGGGAGAGTTTTACCCATTACAATTAGCCGATCAAGTAGGTGTCTAGAAAGGTGTCAACGGAGTTACGCCCCTGGAAAAATGAGGTTTACTTTAATTAGGTCCGTGCGAAAGCACGGGAAACCTCCCTCAAAGTACCGGCACTGGCCTGGCTGAAAGATTGGCGAAATTGTAGGGTATAATTAATCCCGGTTAGACTTTCCTTTTAGGGTTTGGAGGAAAATTTGATAAAAACAGTGGCAACCATCCTGATTAGATAAAATAATAACGAATCTAATCTTGCAAGAGCATACGCTGAGTGTTTTCTTCTCTCTCTCTCCAGGTAGCGACCATGTCACGCCTTAATCAAGATAATAATGCGGATGTATTGACCGAACCCGCTTGTTATACTGAGCTGGGGAACGTTAATCCCGCTCCAACTTATAATTGTTATAAGACCGAGCAGGAAATAGGGGAATACCAGGATTCCCGTGCCGCCCAAACAAAGAAAGTACATGATGATGCATCTTCTTCGGGTGTGCTCGTTACAAAGAACTGTTTCTCAGTATTCTCTACGTCCTCAGTATGAGATACCGGATCAGGATCCCATATATGTAATCTGTTACATGGGCTACAGATAGGTAGAGAACTGAGAATGGGTGATAAAGTTTCAAGAGTTAGAAACGGTGCAATTGTTGCAGCCAAGAAGTTGGCAGTTATCACCCTGTATTACCAAGTACATTGATTCTGAACGAATGTTATTAGATACAGAACCTGATTTACAACATCATATCAGTCTCTTTATTTAGTAAAGAAGGATATAATTTTGTATTGTTGGATAATATTTTGAACATATCCTATATCAAGAGTTGATCGGTTCAGGCACGTTATCTAAAAGCATATACGCTCTAAATCAAACCACAGCTCTCAACGTACAGAACACACACAAGAGGAATAGTTCAGAAATGAACGAATCCTTCTTGAGGCATTGTAGACTAGGTCATATCAATGCGACCCGACTAGCTAAGTTACATAAAAATGCATATTTAAATCAGTTTGAATCTACATCTTGTGAAACTTGCCAGTCATGTCAAAAAGATAAAATGACCATAGCTCCGTTTATTAGAAACAAAGAAAGAGTTAGTGAACACTTGGGATTGATACATATTGATGTATGTAAGTCCCCTGTCTACACATGCCAGGACCGGTTCTTTGTACTTCATTACATTCACTGATGATCTCTCAAGATTTGGACATATGTTCCTGTTGAAACACAAGTCTAAAACTTTTGAGAAATTCAAAGAATATAAGTCAGAAGTAGAGACCAAAATGGGTATAAGTATTATGTCCTATGATGAGATCAGGGAGGAGAATACTTGAGCACGGAGATCCTGGACTATTCTAAAGGAGAATGAGATTCTCTATCAGCATTACTTCTCCGTATACACCACAGCACATCGGTGTATCGGGGCGGATCAATCGCACCCTATGAGATATGGTGCGCTCTATGATTGGTACTACTGAGTAGCCTATTTCCTTTTAGAGAGTTATGCACTTGAGAAGTTGCATACCTATTGAATAGGGTTCCAGCCAAATCAGGTGTCTACCACTCCATATGTGATATGGTATGGGAAGAGCCCATCTCTTAAGTAAGTTAAGATTTGGGGTTGTCCGGCCTATGTATAAAAGCAAAATTCGGACAAGCTCGAGGAAAGGTCGGATTTGTGGAAGTTTGTTGGATATCCTAAGCATTCGCAAGGGAATATCTTCTACCTCACCGAGGAACAAAAGGTGTTTTATTTCTCGACATGACCGCCTTTTTAGAAAAGGAATTTATTTTGGAAAGAAATTTAGTGGTCATGAGGTAGAACTGGAAGGAGTTCTAACTATACAAACTATAGCTGACGATTTGTTAGAACCAGAGGATTCAATAGCTCCCGACGAAGCTCAGCCTCTCCGTCGATCTGGTAGGGTTCCTCATCCGCCTGAGAGATACTTCGGTTTTCTTAATGACAGTGGGAGCGAGGATTGCATCATGTGATGATGACCCAACTAGTTTCGAGCAGACCATCAAGAGTGGGGACTCTGTAAGAATGGCTGGATGCTAAGCGATCTGAGATGGAATCCATATACACCAACAAAGTATGGACTTTGATTGCTATATCTGAAGGGTTAAATCCCCATCAGGAGCAAGTATATCTTGAGAAGATTACTTGGTGTACATGGAAAAGTTGAGACATTTAAAGCTAGACTTGTTGTAAAAGATTCTTGTCATCGACCAGGTGTGGATTATGATGAAACGTTTTCTCCAGTACGTATGCTTAAGTCTATCCGGATCCTACTTGCCATTGCTACATACCATGACTACGATATCTGGAGGTTGGGTGTCATGATTGCTTTTCTAAATAGTGATTTAGAACAGAGTTTCTATAAGTACATAGCCAGAGGGCTTCGTAGACAATGGGAGCAGCGGAAACGTATGCAAGTTGCTTTACGGGTTAAAGCAGGCATCGCGGAGTTGGAACATCCGTTTTGATATGGTAGTCAAATCGTTTGACTTCATCAAAATGGTAAATGAACTTTGTATATACAAAAAGGTAGTAGAGAGTAAGGTGGTCTTCCTCGTATTGTACGTGGATGACATACTCTTGATAGGAAAGGAGTTTCCTATGCTACGCTCGGTCAATCTCCTCTTATCACAAGGATTCTCCATATAGGATCAAGGTGATACCTCCTAAATCCTGGATTTTGGATCTATGAGATAAATCTAAGTGGATGTTAGGATTCTCACTAGGTGTAGTGAGATGGTATCAATCGATCCTGGGGAGAATCACTGGATAGCTTCCAGGGTGGTAAGATCGACTGAATGTCAGTCACAGGCATTGTCTTTACCTTCAGTGGAAGGACAGTATGTTGGAAGAGTTCCAAGCTAGATACCGTGGCAAACCAGACGATAAAGGCTGGATACATCGCTACCAAAGATGCTACCAAAGAGGAAGTCTGGGTGTATATTAGCTCATGAGATGAACTTCGTTCCTACCATTGTGTGACAATGGAGTTGTGGCTTATGCCTAGGAACGCCCGTCCCATCAGTGATCCAGACATATTCTAAGGCAGTATCCTGATCATGAATATGGTTGATCTCCAGGGGATCGAGGTTAGAAGAGTAGACTCAGAGGACAACACGGCGGGTCCACTCAGAAAGACCTTTTTCCCAGAGAGAGACTTTTATGGGATGGTTGAGTATGAGATACTACAACCACTGCTGTATGATGGCCCTAGTGCAAGTGGGAGATTGTTAGTTATATGTATACCCTAGAGGCCATTATTGTACATGAGATGTATATTATAGTGGATGCTTGGACATATATATGGAGGACTTTCTTGCTCGACATGATAGTATGCTATCTGGTTACTCTTTATCTTAACATGTACACTGATTGTCTCTCTGTTACATGTTGGTAAAGCCTTTAGGATGTGTACTTGACTACCTGGATTATGATGCGGATCATACTAGTGGGATAATGGTAGTCTATGAGTACATCCTTTAAAGTCCCTAGTCGTTGGTGTATTGAGACGGGGCATCGATATACCTGAGTAAACTAGCGTATAGCTTCTCGACCCATGTAGATGGGCGATGGATGATCCCATATCCATTGGTGTTTGACATCAAAGATGATATACGGGTGCTCAGTGGAGACTGGGTACACTGGACGGACTCGCCGAGAACTCCCAGATGGTATTATACCTCACGTCAGATGGTAGTTCTCTGGTGACACTGGTACAGATTAGTCTGTTGACCCGAGATCATCATAGAGTCTTGTGTGATTTCCACTGTGCTTTAATTTCCGCCTTACCACGTTCAAGAGAACGTGCAAAACGGTGGTTTTTTGGTACAGTCCCGAATCACATGGAGGCAATGAGCGATAGGAGGGGATTCGTGTTTTCCGGTATTGGGAGTTGATGTTGCGCTGTGCTCGATTGGCTATAACATGAAGTCCCTGGCCATGGCTATTTCTGAGATTTACTGGTAAGTGTTATCAGTAGTTTCTCGACCTGTGATGAGCCTCACATCGGCACGACTTATCGAGTTACTGGGGTCTGACGTTTACCACCCCTAGACGAGATATGCGACATATCAGACGAAGAGACCGGACTGTACGGTAAGTGTTACTGATTGGATTCGCAGGAGTATGAGCAGGCTTGCTTGTTGATCTTCTGATCGCTCAATACCCAGGTGGTCGTTACGTTTAGCACGCGTCCTGCGGCTTGTGGGTGTTTGATATGATCATCACCTACTGTCGGCGTATTGACGAGTCTTTAGAGTCCTACACAGAGGTTTCCTAGCTCAGGCGAAACGGGATAGGAGCACATATGAGATATGTGCGGGACCGAGAATAATACGAGTATGAGATACCGTATTCTATTCTCATGATTTGTGTTATCGGTCGGTTATATGAGATATAGCCAGGTTATCGAATCAAGTGTTGATTCGATAGATTGATACACATGATATTAGTCGGTTATATGTGATATGACCGGATTATTAAATCAAGTGTTGATTTAATAATTTAATGTATAATTATATATTTGATATATTACTTTACATTAACTAGTATTGGCTCACTTAAGATTGTTTTTCTCACTTGATGTGCACACAGTGTATATGTGATATATGTTTGTGTACATGTTTGTATCATGCTTGATGATACATGCAAATTTGGGTGTGTGTATGACTTACACCATGCTACCAATAATGAGGGGTTTTAATTATCTTAGTAAATCAAAATGAGGTGGAAATTGGTCATGGCATGAAGCTTCATGAAGCTTTTGGATAACTATTGACCAAGTCCACTTGATTTGTTTTACTTAAGATATTTTAAACCTAACCATTATTATTTAGCCATGGTTATGTCTCTACAATGGTTAGTATATGATACTAACTCACCCATGGTTGCATAACTCATTCATTCATCTCTTGGTTTATTTTCTTGAGTTGTTTTGTTCATCTTCTTCCTCTTGCTCTCTAACTCCATGGAAAATGATGAAAATGAGTGAGAAATTAAAATCTAAACTGAGCCCACTTCCTACTTCATCATCTTATACACTTGCTTGGGTAGTAAAGGGTGTTCTCTTCACAAAGTTCATGACCTAGTGAAGGGTTGGCTTGAGTTTGAGTCTTCTCGACGTAGATCATTTTCGGCCTCGAAGACTACGAGCAAGCTTGTTCATTTCTCCGAAAGAACCCATACTAGAGTTCGGGAGATCCATGATCGCAGCGAAGGGACGTCAACACGGAGCTTTAGAAGTGAAGGACAGGTCTACAAAGGTTGTATTCCTTGCTCACTACTTGTAATGGTTGATTACATGTTTTATTGTCTTTTCACTCTAGCTTGATCCTAGCTTAGGGTTCATTAGCACCTTAGAATTTTTAAAAGTGGCATGGTAGTTGATGTGGAAACCCAGTAGGATGCTAAGGAATCCCAACAAGATCAACTTTCGATGGGTGGAGAAAATTGAGCTTTCCCACAGACGGCGCCAACTGATGGAGGCCTGGATCTCCTTCAGATGTTGTCCTCCATCGATCTGTCGCGAGCGTTGATGAAAGGTTGAGATTGAAGTTGATGGTTGTCCTCCTGAGCGTGTGGATCTTAATGGGTTGATTTCGAGGTGAAGCCGAGCTACCTGCAAAGAAATCCCGAAGTGGTTGTACCACTGTGGACCCTCCGACGATCAAGTTAGCCGAGAAATTTGAGCAAAGTAGCGGCTTGTTGGATTGAAATTGCCTTACCTGAGTCGTCTGAGAGAGGGGTTTTTATAGTGATCGCTTAGAGCGAGATGGTGCGAAATCTTCGCCGTCGGTTACGCCCCTGACGTTACGCCTGCATGAATGACAGGATCCCCCCATTAATGACGAGATACGCTCGTTAGTAGGGGATACGACGGCGTGGAACGCGGGATGTTGGGTAGCAGATATCTCTCTTCTAGCGAGATACGCGGAGCCGTGGCGGAGGCGCTTGGGCTCTGCGTCCTTGATTGCTTGGTAGAACCGAGGAGGTTTAGCACGGCGGGAGGCTCGGAGGCGAGCGGGAGGCCGAGGAAGCTCGATTCTGTGATAACTCGGAGGCGAGCTGGGAGGGCTGAGGAAGCCCAACGTGTAGGAGGTTCGAAGGCGAGCCGATGGTTATTCGTAAGGCGACCATGGAAGTGTTCTGAGAGGCCATCGAAGGTCGAGTTAATTCTCGGGGCGAAGGCCCGGAGAATGCCTTCAATATATCGCGTTTGCTCCTGTCCCGTGAGCCCCGGGACACGTCATCTGCCACGTGTCATGATTTGACGAATTCCCACTTATGAGTACCATCAAAATGTATATGGAAAAAAACCTAAACCTCCAAGTAAAAAGCTTACAGACTTTAATGCTTTGCATTTCTAAAAGAAACCTCAAGTTACTAAAGGAAACTGCTCTGACAGGAATGTGCAACCTTGGATTCTTTTGTTGTGTTCACGGTTTGTAATATAGAAGTATAATAGAGAATATGTTTAAAGAAAGGAGAGCGGTGGTGCAATACCTACAAAAAACATTCAAATGGCACATGCATATTAATCTACAACACGAAGAAGCCTTTATTCCAAACTTGTTGATCGTCTGCACGGATCATTTTCTTTTATTCAAACTATGTAAAGGCTAATGGTCATCTCCTTGATGATTGAACAAACAACTATCATATCATTCTTAATTAAATGCCCATCCATGTTCAAAATGCATCTGTTTTTGTTGGAGCATTGAATAGAATTAATTTCTCTTCACAGTGGACCTCTGCACTTGCAAGTGTTCAAACAATCTCAATTAAATTATTATATCCGATAAAAAAGCAATCACTCTGGTTTTGCTGGTTATTGGAACTCCCTTATTTGGGGGAAAAGAAAATTTTATTTCAAGAGAACTAAGCTATCATGAGACCCATTCAAACTCCTTGTTCCTGGAATCTTGCATGGCCTTAAACTGCATGCCTACACAAACCACACAAACGCTGGCCATCATCACCTCCTCACAAATTCAACAACCCTTTAACCACAAATAGGCATCCTATACAAAGCCTCCCTTTTGCCTATATAACATCTCCCCCCCATTTCCACATCCCCTCGTGGAAGAAACAAAAATAATAATAAAAATCGAAAAAGAAGCCTCGAAAGGCTCAAAACACCCACGCAACAAAGCCATCTCTTTCTCCTTTGTATGGAGAAAGTAGAAAATGGCGCCACCGCCCCTGCCACCCTTCCACCCGTCCAAAAATCCAAGAAACGAGGCGGAGGAATGAACTTCTTCCGTGCCGCCATGATGGCAATCCGCGGCGACTCTAAAAAGAATACTGTCACTGCTGCTGCTGCTGCTGCAATTGTTGACACCGACGCGGTCCTTAAATCTATAGTCGCCGGCGTGCGCCCTCTGCAGTACAGGATCGATTATGAACGCCCGGCCCCCCCTCCACCACCGCCGCTCGACTCATACTACTCATACTACGACTCCAACTTGCCACCGCCGTCGCCTTGCTCGTCCACAGGCATGAGCCGATATGCTTCAGCAGAGGATCTCCAGATACTCGATGAAAATGAGGAGAACGAGGAAGAGGTTAATGGTGATGGAGAGCCGAATGCCATTGATATGAAGGCGGACGAGTTTATCGCAATGTTTTATAAGCAGATGAGCCTGCAGAGGTCGGAGTCCCTTAAGGTGATTGAAGAGGAAGGTGTTGAAGAGAGTGTTGAACATTGATGTGGTGAGCATTTTGTCAAAAGGGTTCGGGTGATGAACTGATTTAAAGAATAAATGAGAATATATGTTTAAATTATCCTCTCGAGTGTAATTTTATGTGTATAACTTTTTTGGCAGGGGAATAGAGTGTGTAAGCATGCAGGCAAAGACCGCAAAGTTGTTTCACATGAAAAATTTGTGGGAAACAGAGGCCTTTCCTCTTGACGCAATTCTGCGTTCTATAACATTTAAATTGCGTCTAGTGTTATATGAGAAGAATAGCATTGCACTTCATAAAAGACAGGGGACGCTAATATGCAAAAGGGACACACACATACACAAGCATTGCACTTCAAAAGCCTCTTTCGGCTTCTTAGTTGTCAATTAGGTGTCATAATAAAATCTTGAGTTTGCGCGTGCCTTGTGTGCATGGTGTGTTTATGTGTGATATGTGCATGGGTTAGGACCTACAGGCCAGTGCCCCTTAAGAAAAACTCTGAGGTTTTCCAAACAAACATTACAAAGTTTAAGCCCATTTTATATGGGGTATAAATATCTAAGCGGTTTCATACTGCAGACAATTCAACAGAAATTCCATCATATTGGTTCGATTTTATATTAAAAAAATTGATAGTATTATGAATTATCTGCATTATATAAATTAATTTCAGAATTGCTCCCATATTAAGATTTTGATTGATATTTTTGTGGCGTTTACCTTTGGTAAGAAAAGGTCGAAACGATTACATCATTAAATTGTTCCTTAATAAAGCTTGTATTGGTCCAAAACATATGATTCCACATTGTATGTTCTGTTGAGTTTTAACGGACGACACATAGTTTGTGTGCAGTCAATCTGGCTACAGTTCCAGTATAATGCTTATACAGTTATACGTATGGTAAGTTGCCTATTAGTGTGTATCAAAATTCAGAAAAAGTTGGAAGTACGAACTGGATGACACAATAGATTTTTGCCGCACAAAACATGAATAGTTTCGCATTTAACCAATAAAGTTACAAAAAGAGACGTTCTTAAAGAACAAAAATAAAAAGGAAAACCAAGAACTCGACGTTTTCAAGGTGAATCGCGGTTATAAAATCTTCAATTTGGGAATCTCAGGTGAAGAGGCCAAAAGTTAAACGTTGCACTCTCAGCTGCATTTCAAAGGTACATATTTACCCATAGGTTACAAATGAATATAAGAAGTGGAATGGAGAAGGCAAATCATGAATACGTACCTGAACGGTACATGTGATGTGTGATAACATAGTTAACAAAAACTTTTTTGTGATTTACATAAGCTCATCCCGGCGTCTTTAGGCAGTTATCACAAGGACTGCAGCCATATTTACAGACGTCTCTGTTGAATGACTCACCAAAATGCTCCAAAAGTGTTTGCCTCCTGCACTCAGTCTGATGAAAAGATTTGTTGCATTTAGGGCTGCCTTATAAAGAAAAACTATGTGGAAGGAAAAATTAAAATTAGACCCAGTTGAATAAAAATAAGAATCAAACTTGTCTTGTTTGTATCATATTATGGCACTGAAAAGTTTAATTACAGGTTTGGGAACCACCTGAATCAAGATATGCGTTCATATGCAAAATTGGAATCCGGAGCAAGCACTTCAGTAGTTAAAGGTATAAGCGGCCATTGCTAAAAGTAAGTCAAAAGCTCCCGTTTTGTACACAAATCCGAATATGGTGTTGGCAACTCATAATTCAAACTATATGCTCTCATTCAAATTCTAAATTATACACTCCCAGTAATATACCAAGTTTGAATCTGCAAACTCCAGATTCAAACAGCATAATATAGAATGACCATTTTCTCATGAAACATCTTTATAAGAAAACCTTTTTTGACATGGACAGAATAGAGGTCGGTTGTAAATATTTTTACTCAAGTCTCTAATGATTCTTTTTATTTGTGAAGGAATGCAGATGAAGAGAATATCTAGCAATTATGAGGCAAGTCAGTGTGGCACTAAGCAAATGTATGAAGATAAAAGCTACCTTCAATTCACAATATTCTTGCATTTTCTTTGCTTGGGCCATGGCTGTCTTAAAACTCTCGCTTTTAACACCTTTTCCATTCCTTAACATGCATACAACTCGACTAAAATCTTTCTTCTGGTAAAGTGCAATGCACGCTGCAGGCAAACCATCTCGACCTGCTCTTCCTGATTCCTGGTAATAGCTTTCGATTGATTTCGACAAGGTATTGTGTATAACAAAACGCTGCAAAGTGAATGTAAACAATCATATACTGTTAAGAATTATGTTGTCTTGATATACATTCTTACCCTATGGCCCAATAGCTTAAGCTTTTGCATAAATTGGTTCTTGAATTGGTATCAGAGAACCACGTTTTAGACGGTCTTGAGTTTAAATCTCATTATTGTTTATCTAAAAATATATTTATTTACTCCCCACTTATTCTGCCTATACAGCCTTTTGGTGGCCAAAGGCTCACTGAACGGCCGGGGGGTTTGAGAATAATTGTCTTAATATGCATTGTTATTCTACAAACTACTAGCTTAAGCTTTTGGGTAAAGTGGTTCTTCACACATAAAACCTTAAAGGAACTAAAGAGCAAGTTTTAGCCATACTCACAACATCTGCTTTGTCAATCCCCATTCCAAATGCAATTGTTGCACAAACAACATGAACTTCTCCAGTGTGCCATTTCTTTTGAACAGTAACTCTCTGTTTGGCAGGTAAACCAGCATGATAGTATACTGTTTTTATCTTGCACTTCTGATTTAAATACTTGGAAACATCCATGCATTCACTCTTTGAAAGGCAATATATTATTCCACACCTGTTCTTGAAACTATCTTTCAACAACTGCCCGAGCTGCTTCAGTGGATCTTTGCTTTTACCGACCACTTCGTACTTCAGGTTTGGTCTATCGAAACCCGTCTCTAGAACTAGCGAATGTGGGATTCTCAAAGTATTCAGGATATCCTGGATAGTAAATCAAATGTAAGAACTAAGAAGTTCACCTTTCATTCTATTTTGAATAAATGAATAAGCATTATTGTCGACTACCTTTCGAACAGAATGGGTTGCCGTTGCAGTTAAGGCCATAACTGAAACATCAGGAAAATTCTGCTTTAGACACCCAAGTCCTCTATAGTCTGGACGAAAATCATGGCCCCACTGGCTGCGAAATTGCAAAGCTTATTTTAGAAACTTTGATCTATATTTTAAAATAGGGTTAATGGCACTAAACGCCCCTGCCGTTTACTCCATATAGCACTTATAACCACCACCACCAACGCCCCCCCCCCACAAGTGATTTATTAGAACAATCACCCCCTCTGTTCATCGTCCAAAACATTTTAAGAACACTCAAATTCTACTCTAAACAACTCAAAAAGAAAAAAGGAAGGAAAAAAGAGCTCCATAATCAAATTAGTTAACCATTTGAGTTGAATTGAGTTGAATTTGAGGTAAACTACAAGGAGGATTTCATGCAATTATCCGTATAAAATATTCAACTAAATCTTGGCATGACTGTTCCAACATCTAGCATGAGACATTACCTCACACAGTGCGCTTCATCAATTACAAACCTTGCTATGAGACCCTGTAAGGTAGCAACTACTATGAGAACCTAATTTTTGACAGTATCTAGAACGAGAAGTATAACATCATAAATGAAGATAAATGTTCTCACATAATAAAGACAAAGTTAAACAGGTACCTTCTGGTGAAGGCATCGTAGTGTTTCCAGAAACGTAAAGTTTCCAGCTATTCTTTCAGGAGTGACATATAGGAGTTTGCACGACGGTGTACCTTTTCTGTCAGCACGATGGCAAACAAATTAAATGAAGAAAAATTCATAAATCAGACGTTCTTGGCACAATAATCTCACAAGTTAGAGAGATACTTGGAAAGGCACAAGTCTAGAGAGGGTCCTTTGGCTTGCGACATAGAGTTAAACCCATTGTCTTTATTTATTTATTTATTCCAAACATTCTATGTTAGTAAGGAACAATAGTAGCACTGCTAACTCCTCGAATTAAATGCGAACTGTGATAGAATTAATCATTGGGTAATGATATTTCATACTTCAAAGAATACATAGATGGTGGTTTAATTGGGAAGAAAACATGTGACTTTTTTTTATCAGAAACATAAAGAGCTTCCTTACCGCAGCTCTCGCATGACTGCCGATGCTTGTGAAGAAGTTTGCTGAGAGTTTAGGAATGTTGCTGGTATCCCATATTTCATGTTCAGTGTAATGATCTGATCTTGAATCAGTGAAAGCAAGGGGCATACTACAATGGTAACACCTGGATGGAGAATTGAAGGAAGCTGAAGTGAAATGACAGCATCAGTAAAATTTACAATGGAAACAAATTTCACATGATGCCAGCTGCAGAACTGCTTAAATGGTTATCGCTATAAAAACCAGAAATGACATGTTAATTTCCAAAAACTGCTCATCTATATAGACCAAGTTACACACTTTGCTGGAATACTGACAGAATTTAATCAGAAATTAGACAATTCAAGCAAAAGCTGTGGGTTTACTATTGCAAGCAATTCCATTAAGCTTGTGATCTTAAACTTAGGGTAAATAGTATACAACACCATCAACTTTTCAGCGTTTTCAAGATAACACCAATAAACTTTTTTTTAAATGCCACAACCCCCCCCCCCCCAAAACAAATTTGCAAATAATGTATGAAAATGTTTGTTTTGGGTTTAATTTAAGAAGATTTTGGGTTGGATTTAAAAAATTGGTGTTTTATTTTCCAAATCAGTCATTCTCAATGTGTTATATGTATTGTCGTAGAAATAACTATAATTCTTCGTAAATTATATTTAAATCGGACATTTTCAGATTACAATGCTAGTTTGAGGGCTTTCATGGCATTTTTAAAGTTCATTGGTGCCATCTCAAATCCCTAAAAAGTTGATGGTGTTTTATAAAATTACCCCCATAAACTTAATTTGACCGTTCATTAGATATATATCTCCGTCCATTAGATATATATCTCAAGGTACACAATGATAGTTCGAAACAATTAAAAGTTCACGCTAGTTAACTTCTTATGTGAGTAGCCTGTGGAACTTGAATGAGCTTTCTAAGAAAATGAATGGAAAACCAATGTTTTAAAGGCGGAATAAAAAAGCAGAGCGGTCGGGAGAGCGGTCGGGAAGCCTGGCCGCTTAAGCGGCCGCTCAAACCGCTCAAAAATCAGAAAAGTGGTGTTTTCGTCAATTTTCTTATTCCTTGTCAATAAATAATGATTCTAATAGCTATTTTATGTTCTTTTTGCACTTTCAGAAGTCTAAATTAGTTTTCAAAATATCATATTGTTGTCAGAATTGACTGTGAAAAAAATCATATTGTTGTTAGAATTCGTTTTCAAAATAAATATCAATTGTAACTAGAAGAACCAATAAAATCAATACAAAGAAAACAATAAAATCACCAAAAAAATACCTAAAAGATTGCAATCCAAGACTAGTGCAGTCGAAATCGAATTAGAAATTCAAGATCGAATACTCGGAATCAAAATAGGGAACCCTAGGATTGCTCGAAATTGATTTAGATCTTGATATCTTGAAGTCAATCAGATCCGAAACCTTAATTTTTGAAGTTTCAAAACATAAATCTTGATGTTTGTTGAAGTCGAGCAGCTGGAAAACCCTAGCCCCTGTTGACTAGAGCGCGTTTGAGAGAGACGGCGTATAAAAAGAAGAAAAAAGATGGGATTTTGTATTAAATGGTATTTGTGTTATTCTCACCCCGTTACAATACTTATATACCCATTATGACACAAAGCCTATACATCAATAAAAATAGGTTATATAGTATCACCCACTTAAGCGGGATAAAGCGAAGCAGCAAAACCCGAACACCGTGGAAAACCAAATCCAAGATAAGTCACTTTAAAGGCAAATAATATCACATAATATGCGGAAGTAGAATGTGAAATTTAAAAGGATTTCTGAGAATGTATTGAATAATAACAACATGATGTCCAACCGACTCATTTGCATCCCATGTGGCACAAGGTGTATTCCTTGACTAATATATTAATAGTAATCTTTTAAGTATCATCTGAATTAGTCTACGGCATAAAGTCTAATGAAATTGCAAAATCAAATAGAGAAAAAGCATAACCTGGTAGCATAAGCTTTTACCCCCACCAGTGGGCATAAGAACAAAGCAATCTCTGTTCTCAGTTGCCGCCTTACAAGCTTGATACTGCTGAGGTCGAAATGTTTTATTACCAAATATTACAACATTGGCCAATTCAATATCATCCATAGCCCGCAATTCATTATATCCTAGTCTCCCATTTCCATCTTCTAATGCATCATCGCATGCATTGCCATTAGGATGTGATGGCAGTGATCCATGTTTGTCGATGCTTTTATACACCTTCAATTCATGACTAAGAAATGCTTAGATACAATAAGTGCAGAAAAGCAGCTAATACAATTTAAATTAATTGTGAAAAACTAAAGGCGAGTATAAATATTATAATTAAACATTAGAAGATTAAATTATTAAAGAGATTCTAGCAAGTGTAAGTTCCGATACATAATCACGGTAAACAACTTGGAAAAGAATGTCTGAAAAATGCACTTAAACACTTAATCCTTGCCCCCAATGAATTAAATTCACCAACTGAAGATGCACTGAGAGTGTCACCTGAGAAAATAAAACACTCAAACCAAACCATTCCGAAGGGTTTTTAGGATCCTAAACAGGATATGTTGTTTGGGCAGTTAGCTTCATCATTCTCTATTGACCACAGACTCCAAATTTGATTTTCCTAAAAGCAAAGGGCAGCTATCATTAATTTTGAGTGCCTATATCTATTTTTTGTAAGGTCTTTTGTTAATAAGTATGATAGCATATTATCAACCTTGATAGCTTAGGGGTCAAATATTCACACCAATTATCAACCTTGGTGGCTTCGGGGTCAAGTATTCACACCCTTATTTGTTCTTATTAGGCTTAGGATGGCTTAAGGTCAAGCTTAGGGTAGCTTAAGCTCAAGTATTTCATGCTCTTCCTTGTATATAAATGTATGTTGCGTTCTTTGTAAATCAATAAATCAATATGAAACATTTTACCTTAATTAATATGGTATCATAGCGTTGTTTTCCGATCATCGTCCTTGATTGATTCACAACGGTATCGATCTTCAAGCTCCATTATCGATTCGAGCTCGACTTGAGCTCCCTCTCTCGACTTGAGCTTCCTCTCGATCTCCTTCGAGCTTCGGCCTTGTAGGATCCTCCATTCTTGGATACCGAGTGGGGTTTGAGAGAGGTTCTCCATCCTCCTTACGGAGTTTAAGATGAAGCTCCATCGGTGTCGCTGTCGGAGAAGTTCTAGCAAAAGCATAATCATCAATCATGGCTCGGTCAAGAATATCAGAAATATACTTCTTTGTGAAAGTAGATAGCCATGAGAAGAATAAGAAACTTTTATCCCTAAGAAACAGCGCAAGTGGCCAAGATCCTCATCTCGAACTGTCATGTCCTTTTAGATAAGTGATAATCTCAGAGTCATCACCAGTTATGATCATGTCATCGACATATATCAAGAGAAGGGCATAAACACAGAAGGAAGAGCGGTAGAATAGTGCATAATCGGCTAGGCTTTCAGTGAACCCGACAGTCAAAAGAGTTTGCCGAACTCAAACCAGGCTTGAGGTACCTGGTTTAGACCATAAAGAGCTCGTCGAAGACGACAAACAAGACCAAGTGGAGCAAAAACACCAGCTGGAGGTTGCATATAGATTGTCTCTGAAAGCTCACCATTAAGAAATACATTCTTGACGTCCATTTGAAATATCGGCCAGCTTCGAGCGGCAACAATGGCAATAAGGGTGCGAATGGAAGTGATCTTGGTAACAAGATCAAATATCTCCTCATAACCAATCTTGTATTCCTGTGAAAAACCTTGAGCCACAAGACGGGCTTTGTAACGCTCGATCGACCCATCAGACTTGGTCTTGATCTTATAGATTTACTTGCAAGCTCCTGAAGGTAAAGGAATAAGATCCCTCGTATGAGTATCACGGAAAGCTTGTAATTCCTCCTGCAGAGCTTGTTGCCATTCTGGATATTTCATATCCTCGATATAAGATTTGAGGTTCCTGTATGAAATGAATAGCAGAAAGAAGAGAGACAATTTCAGAAGAATATGAGTTAGTGGTGCAGAAGCTAAAACGAGCAGGTGGACATCTATCTCGCACGGGATTGCGACGAGGTAGAAGAGGAACATCATCCTAGGAAGGTGGTGCTGGTGTAGGTGAACTTCGGTCGTAATAATAGTATCACTGGAGCGAACCTTGGTGAACTCAAAAGGTAAAGTAGGAGATATGCTGCAAACAATAGGATCCATAACAGGAGTATAGATAGGGACGACGATTTGATTACAGGAAGATTGGGCATGAGATGAAGAGGAGTCAAAAAAACGAGACGTCTATATTCAATTGTGCAAAGTAGGGAACATTCTCGAAAAAGTTGACATTGCAAGCGATATGCAAACGTCTGCGTGTTGAATCACAACACTTATATCCCTTATGAGACGAACTGTAGCTCATCATGAGACGCTTGACTGATCGAGAAGAAAGTTTGTCTCATTCATAAGGAGAAAGAACAAAGCAAACATAGCCAAAAATGCACAAAATGGAATAGTTAAAAGGTGTCCTAAAGAGGCGAGCATATGGAGTCGTATCAGGAAAAAGCGAGGATGGAGAAATGTTGATAAGAAGAATTGCAGCCGGTAAAGCCTCTGCCCAGAAGGAACGAGGAACAGATGCAACCGGAAGAAGTGTCCGTGTGATCTCTAGAATGTGTTGATGTTTCCTCTCAGCTACACCATTTTGATGATGAGTGTGAGAACATGGCCGATGTGGGAGTGTTCCATGTGACTTAAAAATTGTTTGCATGGATGATGAAATATACTCACTAGCGTTATCAGATCTGAAAATTTTAAATTTTTTTTTTTGAAATTGAGTGTAAATCATGCTTGTGAACTCAGTGAAATAGATATAATTTCAAATCTAGCGCGCATAAGATAAACTCAAGTATAGCGGGAGTAATCATCGATAAAGCAAACATAATAACGATAACCAGACATGGATGTCTCAGGAGTGGGTCCCCAAATATTAGAATGTATCAAATCAAAAGGTTATGAAGACACTTTGTTATGAGATACAAAAGGTAAAGCAGTTTGTTTAACCATTCGGCAACCAACACAATTATTTAAAGGAGACACGAAATCCTAAAACTCCAGACTCATTCAAAGAGTTAATACGAGAACTTGAAATGTGACCTACACGACGATACCATAAATCAGATGTAGCCACTCCAGCTACAATCTTATTTGAGATAGGTGGATGGAGACTCTTCAGCTGGTACAACTCGTTCACCCTACGGCCTACCCAATCTTTCGTCTGGTGCTCGAATAATGTACAGTACATGAAGTGGATGAGAATGTGATAGTACAACCAGAATCAGCAATTTGACTAACAGAAAGAAGATTCGTGATTAACTTAAGCACATATAGTACAGACGCTAAAGTTAAAGTGGCAGGAGAATAGGAGCGAGGTGTAATGACACCATACTGGTTAACGATGAGTGATAAGCCATTAGCAGTATGTATGACATAGGAATAGTAGAACAGCTGGTAAGAAAAGTTTTTTCAATAGTCATATGGTGTGAGACACCTGAGTCAAATATCCAAAGAGTAAAATACTTTATGTAACGACTGAAGCTGTGCTGTCGGAAAGAGAAGGAGCACCACTGAAGCCAAGGTTCTGTCCAACAATGCTGACAATCTCTGCTATTTGTGCAAAGGAGAAGGTTCCTGAGGAGACTGCAACAAGAGTGGCGGGTGATGATGAGGTTTGAGAATTTGCAGACGGTATGGAAACAGCTGCAGTAGGTTGCGGTAGGTGGGCAGACAGCAGATGCTGGGCGCCGCTTAAGTTTGAGACAGTCCGTAATGACATGTCCCGTCTTCTTACAATGGCAACAGAAGGAAGGACGAGCAGTATCAGGGTAAGGCACGTAATCCGATCTGGGCAACTAAGACTGTAGTTGAGGGTGTTGCTGAATAACTCGTATCAAAACTGCCAGGTGATACTAATATCTGAAGGCGACTCTCTTCGGATGAGAACTCGACTACCGCATCCTCGAGACTAGGAAGAGGGTCACGATGAAGTATTTAACTGCGCAATCCCTCGAACTGCGGCTGAAGACGAATAGCAAAATGGTATAGCTTCTGACGATCGTGTTGCTTATAGTATGCTACAGCAAAGTCACCCAATGAGTCGGGAATGGGATCCTCCATCCACCTCCCCGTCCACTGCCTGTTCACCTTGATCGAGTTCCCCTTTCACCACCATCATCATCGCAACCGCCTCCTCTTCGATCGAAGTTTGCTGCCAATTTCCTTGATGCCCTAGATCTGGGCATTCTCTCACTCGAGCTCGCTGATCTTAACGCTGCTCTTGATGCTCGAGATCTGAGCATCCTCACACTAAGCTCTCTTCTCCGTCAAGATCCCTCACTGCCATCGGTTGTCGACGCCGCTGCCCTCTTCTCCACGAAAAAAGGGTAAAGAATGAGAGAAGTGGCTACTGCCTTCTCTCCGAATAGAGCCAAGTAAGGCTTTGATTGAGAGAGCTTTTTCTTTTACAAGAAGTGGGCTCCGTAATTTTCAATAATTTAAACATGACTTGAGTAAAATCAAGTTGGGCCTTGGATCATTATTTTCAATTCTAGCTTTTACACACACACACACACACAAAGTTTAGATTCGATCTCATTTTCTCATCATGGACAAACGTGGGCTTTATAATTTCCCTTCTATTGACGCTCCTTTAGCCAAGTCTGCAGATTACACTGGTTGGGATCTCACTATGCAGAGTAACCTACGATCATTGGCTCTATGGGGTTTATATTGATGGTACATTCACTTGCCCATCTATTTCCGTTACAATTACTATTTACTGATAACTCCAGTACTTCCACCGAGATTGTTACTCTACTACCAAAGAGCAGTGGATATGGACCGATCAGCAGATCATGGCCTACATCATACGCTCGGTCTCGGTGCTCCTCAGTCGTCTCAGTATCGGACGCATGGCCACCTCTCGTCAGCAATGGCTTGCTCTTAGCCGTAAATTCGTTCAGGCTGGTGCTGCACGAGAATATCAGTTACATCATACTCTCCAGGCTGCTCGACAAGGAGATCACAGTATTCAGGATTTCTATTTAGCAGATTATCAACCTTGGTGGCTTAGAGGTCAAGTATTCACATCAATTATCAACCTTGGTAGCTTAGAGGTCAAGTATCCACACCCTTCTTTGTTCTTATCAGGCTTAGGGTGGCTTAAGGTCAAGTATTTCATGCTCTTACTTGAATATAAAGGTATGTTGCATTCTCTGTAAATCAATAAATCAATATAAAACGTTTTACCCCAATTAACAAAGTACTTTGCTACCTCAATGTAAAAGTACTTAGTCCTGGGCTTCTCAACTTCACTCCTCAGCATGACAGGATAAGGCAATTCTAGATTTCCGTCGTATAGGATATATTAATTCCCTCCCCTCAGCACTAAAGCAAAAATTTATATTTAATATGAAGCAACAACAAGAAACAAATTCCTGGAAAGAAAATCAAACCTTTTCAATAGAAAATAATTTTTGGACCAAAATAGATTGTGATTGGGCAGGTCAAACTATGTGATGATGCTATCTTTCCACCTCATATATTACACAATTTTTTTTTTAAATAAGCTATATAAATTGGATGGTTCCCATATGATAACATGCCTTTGAAATCCTGCTACCTCTGGTTCTTCCATATTCAAAATCTTCAGAACTAAACGCTTGCTAACATATAAAAGCTGGAATGAACTAAACATGAAAAAGGTAAGAAGAGGATCACACATGTTCACACAAATAATGATGATGATGATGATTATGATGAATAAAAGGTAGATAGCCACTTACTGCTGAGATTAAGGGTTGTTTGCCCACGGTCTGAGTGGAAGTTTGGCCCTGCTTCCTTTTAGAGTTGAAGGAGTAGCTATTATTTTGGCTCAAGACTTCCAAATCTGAATCTTCATCATCAATAGAAGAGCTTAATCTAGAATGCTTGCGTGAATCTCGTTTGCTGGTGTCAGAACTTCCAAATGAAGGCTCAGTCTCCACTCTACGATCATTGGTGGCCTTTGTTTCAATTATTTTACTTAGTGCACCACAGGCTTCGGATTCGATAGCTTCCAAATCATCCCAGTCCTCGGTGTCTTGCATTGCATCAGCAAGCGCAGCAAGAAAATCATCGCCACAGTGCTCCACTGTGACAAAATCTTTACCATCCTCTCCTAAACCAAGAGAAAGAGGAAATAATTGCAGGCAATTTATCTGTGATATTAAAAAGTAAGAAAGAAAATGCTAAATACATGTTCTTGGATTTTTGTGGTCCAATCTATTAATTGATCTAAATAGTTTTGCCACAATGTAGTTTTGATTTTTCTGAATGACAGAATGCTAATCCTAAAATTCAATCCAGGGAGTAACCTCTACATGGTAAAAGCTGTACATAGTCATTTGCACTTATACAAGATACCTATCATTCGGAAAGCCAATTCAAAATTGTATTTCGTCTTTCAACTTGACAAGGAAGTTAAAATAGACATCTGTGATGTAATTTTACCAAAGTATCCTTACAGAAAGAGTGAAGTTATCAGAATAAGCTTTAAAAATCTATATATGTCTCTAGTACTCTCCAAATACATTAATCACAGCCCGAACCTCGGATCATGTTAAGGACCGAACCAAGCATCATTACAAAATGCATTCTATCATGTAAGTCTTCCATTAATAACTCAAACAGCTGGTAATTGCTTGGAAATCAAAGATTCAAAGTAATCTCCACAAGGGAGTGAATATTAAGTAAACAACCTTCGAGTCTCATACCAAAATGAATATTGTTAGAATATGAATTATAGGGATATTTACCAAAAAACACCCTAAGGTTTGAGCCTTTTACAAGTACCCACCCTTTGGTTTTTTCTCTAACGAAAAACCTCTTGAAGTATGCGATATTAACGAAAAACCACCCTACGGGGTGATTTCTTGCTAAAACTATCAAACTATATGGTGGTTTTTCGCACAAACTATATGGTGGTTTTTCGCAAAAACTATCAAACTACAGGTGGTTTTTGGTGAATATTCCAATTTGGCATAGTTAAAAACAAGGGATAGAAATGTCATTTTATCATATACTTAATGACATTGTGATTTTTGCTAATAGTGCATACTTCAAGATGGTTTTCGTTAGAGAAAAAACTATATGTTGGTTTATTGTAAAAGTGTTAAACCACATGATAGTTTTTGGTAAATATCCCTAAATTATATTCCCTCGACCTTCATTATAACTTCAGAGTTTTGATGCAGATTGTGCAGTGGTAGGGACACTTAATAAGGTATCACCAGTTTAATTCCCACCGGACTTGTCCCTAGTACTAACATGCTAATAATAGCCATTAGCCACAGAAATCAATTGCAGGCTGAGTTCCACCAGAATTTGAACTGTACCCATCTAAACAAATATCGAAGCAACAGTTCCATACAATATGATGATAAGTCTACACATGCCATTAGCTTGCATCCAACTACCACCAAATAGGCAACTGTGATGGATGAAACTATACCGCATAAACAAAAAGACAGAATAAAATTATATAATGTTTCAATAAAATTAGTTTCAAACCCTAGGCCCCAGTCACATTACGGTCGATACATCCACCTTTACTTATGAAATTCGCCCGATTTAGGGTTTCGTTTGTTTATAAAGAAGCACAATTTAGGGTTTCGTTTCGAATGTCTAACGAGAACCAATAAAGATCGAATCTTTTTTTAGTTGGAAAGGGGATTAAAGAGATTAGGGTTTCAGGTGAGCTCGTACCGTAGAGATCGATGAGGCGATCTAAGCATTGATTGGAGAATCCCTCGTCAAATCCAAAATCGATCGCTAAGCTCAGAAGTCGAGCTCTCTCTGCCTCCATTCTCTCTCTCTATCTCTCTCTCTCTCTAGGATGGAGCGGTCCGCTAGGGCGCGGGGAAATGTAAGGCAAGCTGAAATTTGAACCGACCGGTTCGATTGAACCGGACTGTTCTGTAGTTTCGTTTTCTTTTCTTCTTTTTTCCTCGTGAAATGGATAATTGAGAAATTAATTCTGTGTTTACAAGTTATACAAGTTATACCAGGAGACTAGCAGTCACCTTGGCCTAATGGGCACGCATGAAATCCAAAGTCAAAAAATATTCATATTAATTTAAAAGAATATTGGTATATTATACGTAGTAATATCTTTTATTTATGAATATATGATGGATTAACTTGTAAATATTTTGGTGTTTTTCTTCAGCTTTTCCATATTTTATTTGCATAAGAAAATCATAAGAAAATCATGAGAATTTTTTTAAAATCTTTAAAATAATCTTCGGTTTTTCACTATTTTGCTTGTTACAGCATACGAGAACCACAAAATATACAAAACCCCGGATTTTTTTTGCTTTGGATTTTATCAACTTTTTTTAGGAAAGCACGGAAGCGTGAAAAATTTCATGGAGGTTGTCACATCATTAGTGATCACATGTTATGTTATAACCGATTAGATTGAACCACTTGGCTTTGATTTGATGAATATTCTTTAAACCTTTCATATCTTTTTTTAGAATTCCCAAATTAGCCTTGTTTTTCCCCCTCTCTCTCTCTCAACCTCCAATGAAGCATCCATGCTCATATGCCTATCACCATGATTTTCCTCCCATCACCATCTCCTTCGATCTCGATTAGATTGATGATGAGGCTCTCCTTAAAAAAAACTAGATTCCTTTTCCAAATTCCTGAAGGCTTGGATTTTTCTGATGGTTCGATTTTTGAATCATAACACTGTCTGTTTTATTTGGGGAAAAAATCATAATCCTATCTTAAAGAGCTGTGGAACGATCTACAATGTGGTGTTTTGAAATCTATGTTGAGAGAAAGGTTATGGGAATTTTTCAAACCCATCTATGATGATATAATTTTGATTCATATAAAATAAAATTATATGTCATAAATTCATTTTGATTTCGCTTTTTAAATCTGGTTGATAAGGCTCATAAACGAGAATTCCACAGGTTACGACACGTAGCAGATGACGTGCCGGCCATGTAAGCCCACTGGATTTCCGGAGGCCACGGAGTTGGAATCAATATGACACATGGTGGACTTTCCTCGGAGCTCGTCTCCGAGGTTGCACCCAACCTTTGGGAGATCTCCCCGGAGTATCTTTCCTATGCGCCTAGCAACCAGCCAACGGCTCGCCTCCAAACTATCCTGCAGCCGAGCTTACTCAGCCTCCTCGTTCGTCTCCGCGCTGTTACAGAGCTGAGATTCCTCAGCTCATTTGCTTGTCTCCAAGCTATCACAGAGTAGAGATTCCTTAGCGTACCTGTTTAGCCGGGAGCACGAAGCCCGATCGCCCCCATGACGGCCCCGTATATCTCGCCATGACGAGATCTTCGCCGACCCACGCCTCGCATCCCACGCTAGCATATCTCGCCATCAATGGGCGCATCCCGCCATCTATGCGAACGTGACGCGGGTGATTAACGGACGGCGAGAATATCACATCAGCTCGCTGTTAGTTATATGTATGCCCTAGAGGCCATTACTGTACATACGATGTATATTGTAATGGATACTTGGACATATATAGGGAGGACTTTCTTACTCGACATGATAGTATGCTATCTGGTTGTACTTTATCTTAACATGTACTCTGATTGTCTCTATATTACATGTTGATAAAGCCCTTAGGATATGTACTCGACTACTGGGACTATGATGAGATCATACTAGTGGGGCCACGATAGTCGAAGAGTACATCCTATAACTGTTCCTAGTCGAGGGTGTATCGAGACAGGGCATCGATGCACCAGAGTAGACCAGCGTATACGCATCTTGACCTATATGATGGGCGATGGATGATCCCATATCCATCGGTGTTTGACATCAAGGATGGTGTACGGGTGCTCAGTGGAGACTGGGTACACTGGACGGACTCGCCGAGAACTCCCGGATGGTATTATACCTTACGTTAGATGGCAGTTCTCTGGTGACACTGGTACAGAGTAGTCTGTTGATCCGAGATCGTCATAGAGTCTTGTGTGATTCCCACTGTGCTTTGATTTCCATCATACCACGTCCAAGAGGGCATGCAAAAATGTCACACCCCGCTTCCCAAAATACGGAAAACGAGGGATGACTAGGCCAGCCATGCTCCTACGGTCAAGAAATCATCCCGCCGTAGTCACACTTCGGCTTCTAGCATTACATGGTAATCAATAAATAAAGCACAGTAGTAAAGGAATCACATCACTAATTTATTACATTAAAATTCCATTGTTCACAAATTACAGATAACAAGAACAAATACTAACCAAGTTCAATCTCACGATCACTTTTATAGAAAGCAGTAAAGATAGAAAGTACACCAGACTATATCTCCGTGAACTCGAAAGGTAGATCTGTCTCCTGCGCTGGTCCTTCCACGGAATCTGAGCATGCATACTCAGGTCGTCAGAGCGACACAATAACAATATTATTATAATAAGATGGAACAGATAAATGAGGTAATACTAGTGTAAGAACAATGCGAGTAATCACTATGTCACTATATGATGCAGAATATGTTCTGTGTCCCTATCGGTCTCTAGGTCATATTTGAAATCGCATAGTGGAAGGAGGATCATGTTTAACAGGAGTCTCGTACATACCCGAGATAACGGCCCACATGCTCGGGACATAACCCTGTCAGCCGGATCGCTAGATCCTACCTAATATATATATCACTGCTCGAATGATCATCCTCTAAAACACGGCCCCGCTAAATACGATTCTCTTTCCACTTCGATTTCCCCTTTATCCCCAGGTTTTCACTATTTGTGATCTTGATTCAGTCGTGTACAAGTATACCAATGGCACGGTTTTATCACTGCTCACTGTATCAATCACTGTCACGAATATTCACTTCCCATTGGTATACTCGTCACTTCTAAACCAACATCAACCACGCACGATAATGCAATGTCCACTGACTCTAACACGCACTAACACTAAGTATATGGCAAATGGGGTATGATATATGTATGTATGCCATCATTAAGCTATGAGTATTATGAATCAATATGCATGTCATTATCTTACAAAAATTGTATAAATTCATATGTTAACAATTCAACAAAATGATGCAAGTAAAATAAATAGAACACTCAGTCAGCAATTCATCAAAATTTGTTTCGGTTCAATCGGGATTCCGGTTTTCAAGATACAACTGTTTCATTTTAAGTGCTCGCGGCTGGAAATTCAGTTTCAGAACTGAACGTCCGTTTCGCGACACGAATTGCATCCAGGTGGGTTCAGATTTTAGCGATACTACAGTTGAATGAAATCTAGGGTTT
Organism: Agapanthus africanus; assembly: GCA_030015575.1. Classification (NCBI taxonomy): domain Eukaryota; kingdom Viridiplantae; phylum Streptophyta; class Magnoliopsida; order Asparagales; family Amaryllidaceae; genus Agapanthus; species Agapanthus africanus. Next base: position 91,300,434 of record JASDDO010000028.1, on the reverse strand, counting down.
TCAATAAAGTATTCAACGCAATAGACGGATTCCCAATCGCGTCTGTACGTCGAAAGTTATACATAGTTTAACCTCAGTGTGTCATTTCTGAATCTGTTCTGGACAGTTATACGTTCTGCCCTTTTATTTACAGTTTAAAATAGCAAACGTCAATGAAACGGAATGGAACCACTTGTTTTGTTTAGCTAACAGAATTATCTTTAATCTAATGCAGAGTTCCGTAACATAAGACTTCAGGAAACACAGTGACACACATTTTGGGACAGTACACAATAAGCAGAGTCGCTCTGGACTGCAGTCTAGAGTCGCACTCCGATCTAAATATCATCGCAGTTATAGAACAGAAATCATTAGAAGTTTACATAGGGTTAAATTTCGTCGAGTCGGATTCGATTTAAGCCCTCGAACGTATCATTCCAGTATGCACATAATTTACAGCGATTTTAATCATTTTCAGATACGGAAAAATTCTAGTTTTATCGGCATATTTGGGGGTATCAATTTTAGCCACTAACAATCGTATTTTCCAGTGAGATTCATACACACTATTCATCATCATATGGGCCAACAGAAAACATCAGTTTCCGTCAAAATAAACAATTATTTTCATTGGGGTCTAACATCGAACACATAGGTCGCATAATATATCGAGAATCGGTAAATTCGTAAACTATATGATTTAGGTTTGTACCACAATTATATTAGCATGTAGCAAGTAAACACTTGCCTGGAAACGTCTCGGGGTCGCACGGCAGCAGTGGCGTCACGAACGCGTGACGTACGCCGTGAAACGGATTCTCGTGAGCTTGGCTCGAGATGCGGAATTTGCGTCGGAGTTGTCCGGAGTCGTTGCACGGTCACTGGAGGTTGAGGGGTGCTTGATGGTCCTCTGCGAGTGCACTGGGGTCGACGACGGTCGACGGTGTCGCTCCGGCTATGGGATGCAGTGAGTGTCGGGTTGTTTGGGTTTGGGTGATTTTGGTGTGGTTTCTAGAGAGGGAGAGAGAGAGAGAGAGTGGGGCTTGGCTATAGTGATAATGATGCGGGGTTCCAGTGGAGGTGTCGACGAGGGGTTAGAGTGCAGTGGAAATCTCGCCGGTGTGGGGTGCAGGGTGGCCGAACTCGGTGTGCAGGGGTTTGGCCGATGAAGTGAAGTGGTGGAGGGTTTATGGAGTGTGGTGGTGAAGAGTTCTGTTGGTGGAGGAGGAGCCGGCGAGGGGTCGCTGAGGGCTGTCGAGGGTCGTCGCCGGCGGCGAAGTGAGGGAAAAAAATGGTGCTCGGTGAGTTTTCGTGAGTGGAGAGGAGTGGGGAAAAATTTGAAATGGCAGAGAAGAGAGGTGGGGGTGTGAGGAAGAGAATGAGGATTGGAGTCGTGGTGTAACGTCGCGTCAACGGAGGCGTGGGCGTGGGCGCGATCAGAGGTGAGAAGCGCGGATCGCGAGCGGGAATGGGGGAGAGCCGTTGGGGAAGAGGGAGTGGAGTAGGTCGGGTCGGGTTGAGAAGCGGGTCACGGGCCGAAGGGAGTGGGCCGGGGTGTTAAAAAAATAATTCCCTTACAAAAATTTGTGGGCTGAAGGAGTGAGAGTGGGCCGGGGGATTTTAGTAAAGAATTTATTTTAAAAAATTTATGAGTGGGCTGAGGGATGGTGACGGGCTGGGGGTTAATTTATTGGTTAGAAGAAAATTTGGGCTGAGGGTTTTAAATGTTTTGGGTTAGAATTTTATTGTTAAAATTTTGGTTTTTGTTTACCTTGGGCTTTGATTTAAATCTTGGGTTTAGGCTTTTAAGGTTTGGACTATGATTTCAAAAAGAATTGGAAAATAAAGTTTAAATATTAAGCTTAAACAACCAATTAAAATGCGAGGGGAAAAAGAAAGGAAATCACTGGGATTCAGAAAAATAGGAAACTTTTATTAAAATGGAAACGGGGATTTACAAAAAAGGTGGCTTTTGGGTACAGTCCCGAATCACATGGAGGCAATGAGCAATAGGAGGGGATTCGTCTCTCCCGGTATAGGGAGTTGATGCTGCGCTGTGTTCGATTGGATATAACCGGAAATCCCTGGCCAGGGTTGCTGAGATTTACTGGTAAGTGTTATCAGCAGTTTCTCGAACTGTTATAAACCTCATACCGACACGACTTATCGAGCTGCTGGGGTCTGACGTTTACCACCCCTAGGCGAGATATGCGACATATCAGACGACGAGACCGGACTGTACGGGAGTGTTACTGATTGGATTCACAGGAGAATGTACAGGCTTGCTTGTTGATCTTCTGAGCGCTCAATACCTGGGTGACTGTTACGTTTAGCTGACCGCTTGCAGCTTGTGGGTGTTTGATATGATCATCACCTACTGCCGGCGTATTGACGATTCTTTAGAGTCCTACACAGAGGTTTCTTAGCTCGGGCAAAACGGAGTAGGAGCACATATGTGATATGTGCGGGACCGAGGATAATGCGGTATATGATACCGTATTGGATTCTCGCGATATGAGATATCGGCCGGGTATATGTGATATAGCCGGGTCATCGTATTAGTCGGTTATTTGTGAAATAGCCGGATTATCGGATCAAGTGTTGATTCGATAATTTAATGTATAATAATATATATGATATATTAAATTACATTAACTAATATTAGCTCACTAAAAAATTCATTTTCTCACGGGATAATACATTGATATATATGCGATATATGTTAAATGTATTATTTTCTATTGTTACAAAATATATTGTATATGTGATATATAATATTGTAACATGTTAGGGTTACAAATTTAACAATGGTTTAGGGTTTAAACTTGGTTAGGGTTTGGATTAGGGTTAGCTTTTGCATGAAGCTTCCATGAAGCTTCATGAAGCATTGACTTTGTGGTTGCTTGATATTTTTGTGAGATATTATGTTAACCCAATCCAAACCATTAACTCTAGTTAACTCTCTACAAGGGTTAACTCTCTCATGCTTAACCCTTGGTTAGATTTGTAACCACTACATTAATTCATTGTTCATCACAAAAGGAAATAAGTTATCATCTTCAATATGCTTCTTCTTCCTTGAGTTCCTTCATGAAAAAGCTTTCTTTTGTGATGAAAGTGAGTGAGAAAAAGATTATAAATGAGAGCAAAAATCCTACTTCATCATTCTCATCTATCCTTGCCGTTTAGATGAGGGTGTTCACTTCATATTATGAGTGTAAGCTTGTGTTAACGAAACTTCAAGGTAGATCATCATTGTATCGAAGATCGGAAGCAAGACTGCATCTTTCTCTTCGTGGAACCTCTCGAGAGTCCAGAACACGATGATCGCAGCGAAGGGACCTCAACACGGAGCTTAAGAAGTGAAAGACCGGATCTACAAAGGTTGTAATCCCTCTCACTTAGTGTTAAAGTGTTTAACATGCTAGTTTTCGCCTAAACCCTAGTTTAAAGATCCGGCTTCGGGTTGTTCGGCACGGCTAAAATTTTAATCGGGCATGGTTGATGCCTCGTAGACCCTTGTGCGCGTGCCTAGCAATCCTACACTCGCTCCATGCGACCGCTATATAAACCCCTCTTCTACAAAATTCAGGTAACGGGAACTCATTCCAATATGCCGCTACCCTGTCATTATTCATCGGTACTTACTTGATCGTCAGAGGGTCCTACGGTGGTTACCCATCTCGGGACTTCCCTTGCAGGTCGCTCGACGTCAACGATAACCCATTGAGATCCACACATTCAATCCTCACACCAAATCTCAACCGTTCAAAACCGCTTGCAGGAAGATCGACGGAGGACAACAACTGAGAAAGATTTTGACCTCCATCAGTTGGCGTCGTCTGTGGGAAGCAAGAAGCCCATCCACCCAAATAGTTAATCTTTCGCTTTCGATTCAATGGTAAGCGACAATCGTGACGACCCCAGCACGAGCCGCCCCGTCCTCCATAACGGAAGCGGGAGCGGTCCAACTCCCCTTCCTAACATCATCAACGCCTTATCCGCTCGGATCGATAGGCTCATGGCGATGGTGGATGCGCTCGCCCGCGTCCAAGCGGCCGGCCGTACCCGCCAAACCGCAGTTTCCCCTCCCCGGGATGACGACGTACGCAGGAAGACAGAAGTGCACGCTCAAGCCCTCGACCTCACTCGCGCTCATCTTGATATTACCAAACACCGGTGTGCCGATTTCGGCAGTCATGACCCGCATGCGGGAAATGATTTTATGACCTGTTGGGCGCCGGACAGCTCGACACCCCGATCTCATAGGAGACCAGGCTATCACTTTGACGCCCGCCGCGTTTTCTTGCCCCCTAAAGAGGTGTCGATCAGATCACCTGGTTCCAGGCAAGACCCATGCCGCTACTTCCGTCGAGGCCACGCATACGGCGAACGTCGGGACTATCCACGAAGGGTCCGCCCCGAAGATTTAAGGAATGTGATAGAGCGAAGCTGAAACCGCTCCATCGTGCAAGCCTGGAGCAGAGATAGCAGACGCTCTGACTATGAAGAACCCTCGGGATACAAACAACGAATCGAAGCCCTCGAAAAGAAAATCGAAGACATACGACATGATGACCGCACGGCCGGCGAAGGGACGAAATACTCCGCTGATTCACTCACGAAGTCCATTACAGAACAACTACTAGTTGAGCGTGTCTCGTCCAGGAACAAACCGCCTAAAGTGGCCCTCTTCGACGGAAAGTGTCACGCCCCGCTTCCCGGCGTACGAGGAAGGACACGTGGCCAGGCCGCGACGTATTTACTCAGAAATAAATACGTTAAGCATAAATAATCAATATAAATAAAATGCACAAGAATAACAAGAGATGTAAAATAAACAGCAGATTTTATTAATATTCATCTTTACAATACATTGCTTTGAAAAGGAAAGTATAAGGATATAAAGCAATGCCTAAACAGTGGCATATGAAAAGAAAAGTAAGTACAAGGAAAAATGTAATGACTCCGTTTTAATGTACAGAAAATTTGTTTCAAAGTTAATGTACAGAAAATTTGTTTCAAAGTTAATGTACAAATGGAGTATTTGCAATCCTGTACATGCTATACGTATTTAAATTTCTTTTGAACAGCAAGAAACAACTTGTAGCTCATTGGTAAAGTCTTGCACTGCTGTGATGTAGCCCTGTGTTCAAATCCCCTCAGCCACATATTATTTTTATTGATTTTTCTTTTAAACTTTTAGAAACCCAAAAGTTTACGCGTGTACTGCACGTAAAATGAAAAGTCACACAAAAATCAAACAGGTGGAAAATGATATTTGAACAGACACAAACACGTGGCTAAAATCCAAGCACCCCACCCTCGGATTGGACCGGCGAGATTCTTCATGGGGTCGACGCCCCCCGTAGGTACTGCCCCGAATTTTTGTGCCCTAGTCTCTTGGCCTCCCCTCTTAACTCCCATTATGTTTGATTACTCTGCAATTATTCAGAGAGTGTAATTTCACTTTTTAATTCTAATTTTAATGTATTTTTAATTCTCTCTTCACTCACAAAACCCTAATTCTATCATATAAATATCCCCTACACTTTGGCCCTCCTCATTCTGAAATCCATTTCCAAAACTCTTTAAATTTTTCAAGTCCAAAAGTTGTACAAGTGGAGTTAGCCAAAGTCAAAGTTCCGGCGACGATTCAGGACAAATCCGGCGACGACGCGACTCCACGACGCCTTCAAAAGTTCCCTCTACCTCCCCTCTCTTCTCCAAATCAGTAAGTCCCCTCTCCCCTCCTCTCATTTTAATCTAAAACACTCTTTTTTCAAAACTCGTCAGAAGCGGAGTTATTCCGACTTCCGATTCTTTTTTCTTTAAAATTCAACGTTTCTTAAACAAAAAATTAACCATCTCTTCTTATACTATTTAACAAACATAAAGCAACAAGTTTCAATTCAAAATAATATGTATTGCAACTTCTATTTTATTTTTACAGTAAAATACCATCAAGTTTACAGACGACATTACTTTATCGTTTTGCTCATATTACCTTTAGAAAACTCGCGAGGTAATGACCTACCCCATCACAACACTCATTCTTGATATAGCACGATGGCTTGTAAAACATTATTTTAGAACAAAATACGAATTTACATTTAAATACCATAAATTATCAAAAACCGTTTTTTTAAGTGTATTATTTAATTCCTTGCAAAGACGCCTCTACAACCCACTTTTGGGGATCCCGATCGGGATGGTGCGGATTATCGCACATTCTCGGGCCTAGTAGAGCAAGATACAGACCTCCTCACGGAGCATCCGATCTCGATGGAATTTTTATACAAATTTTAAGAAAAATGTGATTTCTACTTAATAAATAAAATTTATTTTTAATAATTATATATATATATATATATATTATCAAAATATCTATTTTGAATATATAATATATTCCATGTTTTCTAAATCAAAAGAAAAGAATCGCAGAGTTCATGAAAATACTATCAAGAATCAATACAAGTCAAATTACAAGAAAATACCATATACTATTCAAAATTAGGTTTATATCCATTAGAATATTTCATTTTATTAAAAATACAACTATGAAAACCCTAAAGACGATAAATAAATACTTGAGGTCTATTTTGAAAATATAACTATTTTTCATAAAACCCACTCAAGTTATATTAATTTACAATAAGGACCATAGTAAATATAGGTTTAAGTGGGAGCAGTTCTCTTGGGCCTCAGGGAGCCGGAGAATATAGGTGCTTGCTTATCTAAGATAGACAAATTAAAAACGGTGTTATCAATACGGTAATTGTCTTGGAAAAGACACAAATCCTGTCGTCCATGTGCAGCGGTTACCAATAACTCCAAAACTAATTCAGGACTTCAATTCTGTTTAAAAGTCTGACTCAGGTAAAGTCTCGGTCTAATCTGAAATCAATCAATCTATCATTGAATATGATTCAAGTATAACTCCAATTTAATATGAATCCATACCAGAATTCAATTTATATCAACATGAACATGATTTGACAGAACCATGGATATACATTTGACAGGTTTACATGACTATCCGTTTATATCATTTCCATTTCCATGAACTACTGATATCATGGTTTCAGCAAGTCTTACATCTATTAAACAAAACAATACAAATCAATACAAAATACATTACGGAGTTTTAAAGAGGTGGACTGGTACAGAATGTGTTAGAAGCGGCACGAGATGGTCACTTTAATATACCTAACCTGAATATCCATTGCTGTTGTTCCGTGGCTTAACGGTTCCTTGTGCTCCGTATACCTTAGTCCACGGAATAGTTAGACTACTCTCGTATACACTGGCATATTCTGTATCAAGCTACAAACAACTGCGTTATCATAACAATAAAACATTATACCAGTTATATTCTCTTATCTGTCTATTCTATTCCTACTTTTCTTTGGGACTTATCGAGTGATTGTTCGCTGACGATATTTCTTCTATCTTCTTTATTTGGAATGTTGTCAGGTGGATCCGACTCACTGGAGATAGAGCCCAGTTCAGAGGATTTGGATCAGTTCAGCGAGGACCCCAAACTCTAGACTCTTATGTATACTTTACTTTCATGTCCATGCCATAGTATAGGAATTACTTTCCATTCTTATATTTACATTTTCAGTTGTATTGTAAAGAAATATTTTATAAATAAAAAAGGTTGCTGTTCATTTACATTCCATGTCTTCCTGTGTATATTTACATTATATTGCTTACTTACGCTTAGCGTATTTATTACTGAGTAAATACGTAGCGGGCCAGTCACGTCAACTTACCTGTATTCTGGGAAGCGGGGCGTGACAAAAAGCTAGAAGTCCGGCTGCTTTGTGAACTGGTCAAAGTCGTCCTGACTGGGCTCGATCTCCTGAGAGTCCGGTCCTCCTGACAAACATTCCAAAGAAAGAAAGAAACGGGAATGTCGTCAGCGAACCAACGCTCGGTAACTCCCAGAAGTAAGAATGGAATAGAACAAGTAAAGAGAAAGAACTGGTAACTATACAGGTACATGTTTGTTATACTAACGTAGTTGTTTGTAGCTTGGTACATAATGTATCGGTGTATATGAGAGGAGTCCAACTACCACGTAGACTATGATAACATGTAATTACAAGGCCCCGTCAAAACCTCCGGGACAACGACACGAGAGTTCATGTAGGTGTCTTTTAGTGTCCATCATCATGTCACTTTTAACACATTCCGTACCAATCTACCCATTTTACCCCGTAATGTAATTTATATAGATTATAAATAGCAGACTTTTCGAGACCATGGAAACACGTTGTTCATGTAATCAGGTTCAGGATATAAACAAGTAGTCATGTAATCAAGTCAAGTTATAACCATGGTTCGGTCAAGTCAAGTTATTTTTACATGTTGATATAGTTCTGGTGTTCAGGTTCAAGTAAACATGTTCAAGTTTAGATTCATGTTCGAATAGGATTCTGGTTTGGATTGAATTCAAGCTTGATTTAGACTCAGACTTAAGTCAGACATTTAGAACTGATTTGGATCCTGAATTAGGTTTGGGAGTTATCGGTAACTACTGCACATGGACGGCAGGATTTGTGCCTTTTTCCAAGACAATTACCATTAAAAACACCGTTAAGTTTTCTACCTTAAATAGGCAAGCGCTCACTTTCTCCGGCTCCGTGAGGCTCAAGAGAATTGATCACGCTTAAACTTATATTTACTAAAGTCCTTAACAATGTTTTATATAGCTCGAGGGGTTTTTATGAAAAATATTTTTAATATATTGTTTCAAAATAAGCTCGAGAAGTTATTTATATTCTTAGGGTTTTCATGAATGTGTATTTTAAGAATTGAGATATTTTAGTAATAATTACCTTAACTTGAATAGTTCAAGGTATTTTACTGTAAAGCTTAACTTTTGGATAACTCGAAGGTATTTTGATGAAACTTGTCATTCTTTTATTTTTTAGAAAACGTGGAATTTTGTTATATCTTGAAAATATATGGTTTAATAATATTCATATATCTATAAAAAAATAATTTTATTATTAAATAAAAAATCTAAAAATCGTACTAAAAATCTTTCGAGACCGAATGCTCCGTGAGGAGGTCTGCATCTCACTCTACTAGCTCAAGAATGTGCGATAATCCGCATTTCGACCACAGATTCCGCCATCGGATCGCGTACTGAACCCACGTCTCGCCCGGCTTCACCCTGACATTGATCAATACCGTTATTGGGGTGCGTTCACTAGCACTTACGAATCGCTGGGTGAACAACAACTCCGTTTCTGCAAAAGTTTTGACGGAGTCGTTTGGAAGTTCGGAGTACCACTCAAACGCCGTTTCCGATAAGCTGCCGACGAATTGGCGGAGCAAAAGCTTATCATCGCCACCGGTGTTGCCACAAAGAGCCCTGAACTGAGCAACATGTTGATGGGGATTGCCTGTCCCCTTGTACACATGAAATTTGGGGATCGTGTAGCCCGGCGGGTACTTTATCTGATCATACCAGCCTGGATACGGTCGTCCAGTTTTGACAACTTGGTCGGCTGCTTCATTTGCCTGGTGAGCTCGTATTTGCTGAGCAATATAGTCATCCAGGACGGCCTTGAAAATAGTTTCTTCCTTGGCTGCTGAAAGAGCCGGCAGAGGGTTTGATGTTTCCCCTCTATCATCTTCAATTATTACTGGAGGATCTTCGGCTGGGGGATCCGGCTGGATCATCATGCCCACCATATCTTGGAATAGAAGGGCCATTTGCTTTATATTGGCCGCTTATTCTGCGGCCTCTTTGTCCTTCTTCTCAAGCATTCTCCGAAAGAATTCAGCATCAGTTTCCTGCTCACGGCGTTGCTCCGAGGATTCCTCTGGGCTTGCTTTCGGTCCTGTGAGTGCGGCCATAGTCGTCAAAATCTCTTGGAGCTTTTGTTGTTGTTACTCCTGAGCCTTAGTCACTGATCGTGTAAGCGGTCGATGACCAGTGGAGATATGGCTATCCTCTTTTCCAGATGCCATATAGACGGTATGCACCACCATGCCCCCTGACTTGGGGCGTTTAGGCTCAGTGCCCTTGACATTTGTCGCAGACATGGGGATTTTCTCCGGCCTTCTTCTCTTATGGGCGGTCGAAGTTGAGGGGTCCGTTGCAGTGGGCACCCAAGTAGCCGTCGCCTTCTGTGGCTTAATAGGACGGTTTTCTTCCTGTCGGACCTTCAGCTTCTTCTGCCGGCGGGGATAGTCTTGATCAACCACCGACTCTCGGACTTGTCGCCAGATTTTGTAAACTTTGGAAGAAGCCATTGAGGGGACTGCTCCGGCTTTATTTCTGTGACAGTCTCCACCGGTGGCGGAGATCTTTTCAGTACGGTGGTAGGCGAGTTCCTGCGCACCTTGTTCAGCAGTTCAAAATTGTTCCCGGTTGGAACAGCAGCATTGACTTCCACCGTTGTGGCTGGCGGAGTTAGCCCAGAGGGGGAGTTTCCCCCAGCCTTCCTTACTCGGCGCCAATGGCGACGTCGAGCGTGTCTTGCAGATGGAGTTGGTTCAGTTATAGGGGTGACTTCCTCATGCCCCATGTGTTGGCGAAGGGTTGTTGTTGGCGCCAGCCTCTTCAAACTGACGTCCGTTGAGAAGCAGTGTCCAATCTGTCAAAGACAGACCTCTGGGCAGGGGAAGCAGCTTTGAGGACTTCACCTGGAGTGGGAGCCGGAACAGTCAGTCTAGTGAAGACCGACCCTTTGGCAGGAGAAGCCGCTTTGACGACTTCAGCACCAGGAATAACTATTCTTTTAGGGATAACCCTTTCGGATATCGCGGGCTTCTTGGCGTTCTGGCCCAGTCTGTTGAAAACTGAGGCAATGGAGTTGGGCGTCCCGTTGAGAGGGGCCGCAGCAGTGGTAAGTCGATCAAAGACCGACTTCTTTGGGGATTCTTGTGACAGCAGCGGGGGACTGAAGCTCATCGGCGGGATCATGGTCCCAAAGAACAACCTAGTGGTAGCCCGAGTGATTTTCTCCACCGGCATCTTGAACAGTGAGGCCGCTTGGGGCCCGTAGGTTACACCTCCAGATGAGACGGAACGGGAGTTGCAGTTGCAGTTGGAGCAGTTATAGGCCATTTCTTTTTCTGCGCAAGAGCAAAACCAAATCTTAGTATCTCAAACCCAAGGGCAACCATATCAAACCGTGATTCGTTCACGAACACAACATATGAAGTGTAGAGTGGAAAGAGGAAAAGGTCCCACCGGGCATGCCAGAATCTGTTTACCGCCGGAAACCAGGAAGACGAACGTCTTGCCTGAATCTGGGGGCAGATACTAATTGGTGCTATCCGTCCACCTCTCCGAAGATGCCAAGTTGATTTATGGCACCATGTATCGAAGGTTCAAATGGATGCGACCGATGTAGCAGACTTCGTAAGATTCCCCCTCGTTTGAGGGATTTTTGATTGTGGGGACGCTCTTCCCTGCAGGCGCAAGCCCATGCAGTTAATTACGCCGCCGCCTCGCGGTAACAACTTTCTCCTTCTCCAGATGGTCACTTCGTGTCGTGGGTATTTGTTTTGTATTTGGTTGCCCGTGGATTGTATACGGAGACTAATTTATGTTGTCGCCTGTAGGGCGTGGACTAGTCCAAATCCGTATCTTTCTTAGATTTGGGTTTGGGGGTTGGGTTTAAGGATACGTTAGCCTCATTTGAGACTAAGATCGACTTAAACGTTTGTTAAGGATACGTTAGTCTCTTTTTAGACTAAGATCAACTTAACGGGATCGTTTAGATCCAACGAGAGAGCAATTAGGCTCTATTGTTTAGTTTAGGGACATTGCGGCCGATTAGTTTAAGGACATTATGGTCCAATATTAGTTTAAGGACATCTCGGTCCATTGTTAGTTTAAAGACATCGCGGTCGAGGTTAAGGACATCATAGTCCATTGGTTTAAGGACCCCACGGTCCAATGTTAGTTTAAAGACATCACGGTCGAGGTTAAGGACATCATAGTCCGTGGGTTTAAGGACCCCACAGTCCGGTGTTTAGAGACGTCATAGTCTATGAAATGTGTGGTTGTCGGGACCCGTCACCTCTTTGAAGACATTGAGGAATTACAACGACAAATATCAAAGGAGTGAAGAGATTGTTCCCCTCCGAATGGCGGCCAAGACATGGACGTCTTGCCTGAGATTCGGGGCAGATGCTATTTGGTTTTATCCGTCCACCTCTCCGAAGATGCCAAGTTGATTTATGGCACCATGTATCGGAGGTTTAGGCGGATGCGGCCGATGTAGCAGACTTCGTCAGATTCCCCCTCGCTTGAGGGGTTTTTGATTGTGGGGACGCTCTTCCTTGCAGGCGCAAGCCCCTGCAGTTAATTACGCTACCGCATCGCGGTAACAACTTTCTCCTTCTCCAGAATTTCACTTCGTGTCGTGGGTGTTTGTTTTGTTTGTGGTTGCCCGTGGATTAGTCCAAATCCGTATTTTCTTAGATTTGGGTTTGGGGTTTTGGTTTAAGGATACGTTAGCCGTATTTGAGGCTAAGATCAACTTAAACGTTTGTTAAGGATACGTTAGTCCAGTTTGAGACTAAGATCAAATTAACGGGATCGTTTAGATCCGACAAAAGAGCGTTTGGGCTCTATTGTTCCAGTTTAGGGACATAGTGGTCCATAGGTAGTTTAGGGACATTGCGGTCCATTATTCCCGTTTTGGGGACGGGTGTTAGTTTAAGGACGCATAAGTCCGTGAGTTTAAGGACCCCACAGTCCGTATCTTGGTTTAAGGACGCATAAGTCCATTAGTTTAGGGACGCATAAGTCCATGGGTTTAAGGACCCCATAGTCCGTATGGGTGTGTGGTTGTCGGGACCCGTCACCTCTCTGACGTCGTTGAAGGATTACAACGATAGGTGTCAGAGGAGTTCGAAGATGTACCCTTGAACCGGATGTAAATTGATTTAAGGGAGCAGCCGTGCTCAGTCAATTTAATTTGAGGACTTACGACCATGATTGGGCTAAGTCCAGTTAAGAATATTCAACGTTTTTATCTTTGGCCTATTAGGCCTGTGCTAGGGCTTTGCCCTTGTTTAATAATGCACTGCATTTTATTCTGGCCTGCTAGGCCTTTTTGATTTGGGCTCAGTCCCTTTATAAATGATGCAGAGCATCTGTTTTGGTTTGGGCTCTGCCCCTTTTTAAAATAATGCATTGCATTTTATTTGGCCTGTTAGGCCTTTTTTAATTGGGCTTGGCCCTTCTGCAGTGCATTAATTACTTGACAATGGCTTGTTAGGCGCTTTGCGCCAATTACTGAGCACAAGCGCTTGTCGTGGTGACACGTGTCACACTCTGGTGAGCGCAAGCGCAACAGCACAGTGCGCTGCGCCAGTGCGCTGCGCTGTTGCACTACTGACACGTGGCGCGCTCTGGTGAGTTGCTCCAACTTTAAAGAGCAATGCTCTATTATTAAAAGCGCATAGCGCAAGTGGTTCTGGAGCTGACACGTGGCGCACTCTGGTGGCTTGCGCCAACCCAGGAGCGCAACAGTGCAGTTTTTGCAAGTGCAAGGCACTGTTTCAACAACTTGAGAATCTTTAAGATTCCAGAACCAATGGTTCATAAAAAAGTGCAAGGCACTGTTATTATTTATTTTTTATTGAAGATCATTGATCTTGTTCTTAGATCAATGATCTATTCAGAAGAAGTTCTTTTTTATAAAGGATTTTACTTTTTTTCTTTTCTTGAGTTCTTCTCACAATTTTTCAGAGCTCTCTCTATTCTCTGTGTTGTTGTTTTTTGATCTTGATCCCCCTCTTTGAATTGGGGTCTAGGGGCCTTTATATAGTGCCCATTAATTTGTTAAATTTGTTAAAGAGATCATTCTCTGAGTGATTTAGGAAATTTTCCCCACCGTTGGATCTTTGATCCAAGGGCTTCTGTTTTACAGATGACAATCTTCTTGTTTTAACAAGAACAGAAAGATCTTATTAGAATTTTAATTCTGTTTGGCGCAAACGCCCCAGCGCTTGACACGTATCACGCAGCGCACAACGCAGCGCAGCTGTGCTTGCGCAACTGCGCTGACACGTGTAGCACAGCGCACAACGCAGCGCAACTGCGTTTGCGGAACTGCGCAGACACGTGTCGCACAGCGCAGCGCCACTGCGCTGGCGCGTGTCGCGCAGTGCACAACGCAACTGCGCTGACACGTATCGCGCAGCGCAGCGCTTACGCAACTGAAGCGTTGCTTCCTTTATTTTAACTTTAATTTTCAAAGCAGAGCTTTGCTCTGATTGGGGGAAACAGAAGCGTTGCTTCGTCCCCCGCGTTGGAATTTGAACAGAGCTTTGCTCTGATTGGGGTAAACAAAATGCCCCCCCACCGTTGTGCTTACGTGGCCCCAAACGTGAGCGCAGCGGTGGCAGAATCCCAACCGTCGCGCCATCCCTTGGAAGTTGAAACGGCTCTTCAATGCCTATAAATAGGACCTTTGGTCTCTTAGATAATTTTCATCTCTTCATAGGAATTTTGTTCAGAGCCCTGCTCTTTTTTTTAAGCACTTTAAAAGTTCGAACTTTAGGTAAAAATTAATTTGGATTAAATTAAATCAATTTTAAGAGCCTTGCTCTCAATAGATCTCTAATCTAAAGAAGACCCATTTAGGGTTTCACTTAGCAGAGCTTTGCTCTAAAGGGGTCTAAAGAGAACTAAGGAGAACCTTATTAGGGTTCCATTAATAGAGCTCTGCTCTCTAAAAGATTTTCCTTGTATTTTCTCATTTCATTAATGGAGCTTTGCTCCTTCCAAATCATACAAAATAACTCTTAGGAGTTTTTCATTGATCTTGGAGTTTAAAGATAGCATTTTATTCCTCGGTGCATTATATCGCTTTGCTTAATCAGTCTTTCTGATAATTTTGTTGATTCTCTTTCACAGAAACAATGGACGCACACATGTACGATCTTGACGAGATCATCTCTTACGAGGACATCCGCCGAATTGGCCGTTCTTAAAATCGAGAGTTCACAAACGCGGAGTGTGCTGAAATCATGAGCCGCTTCGACGCATATAACGGTCAACTGCTTCCCCGACGTTCCTCCCTCCTGAAGCTTATCGTGGGAGCCATCTGGGGAGCGCTTCCCCTATTCTGTTCCGGTGTGCCGCTTAGGGCGTTGGATGCCGCCGAGGATAAGATGCACTCGGTGTACCTGATGAACTTAATCTCGAAGAGACGGCGAGACAATCTTGTTGATCTCCTACACCAGGCCTTCCAACAGTCCGCCATACTCGCTGCTTATTGGAGGGAGGAGGACATCCGTGGGGACCCCGACGCTTGTGCTCGCGAAAGAAAGCACACTAGGATGGTTCGCCAGGCTTGGAAAATCTTAGATAAGGTTACTTTCGAGTTCCTTAATCCATGTCCTGGGTCCGAGGTTATACCGTTATAAACATTTCAGTAATGTTGTTATTTATTTCTTTATGATTGTAAAAGCCCTTTGAAATATGAATGGAAAATTTTTATTTCAGCTTGTCTTATTCCTCATTCTGAGTCAATGGATATGTCTCGAACGCTTGATCAAATGCAAATCGAATGTCCTTTCTGTCGCTTCCCTCTTTCTTTTATTATCAGTATACCGCTTTAGTAAACATGGTTGACAGGTGATAGAGCGAGCATCCTGTATTGGATTTTTCAAAAGGCAGCGATAGCTTAGGCCGCAGGTTCAAATATGCTGCCTAAGACTTTTCAACTTTATGAGCCGTGAGGGTCTCATAAATACTTTTCTCCCTACGGATCGAAAGGATCTCATAGGTGTATTTTCTCCTTAGGAATCGTGAGGATTCCTAAGTGCGTTTTCTCTTATAAGTCGTAAGGATCTTATAAGAGATTTTTCCCTCTTACGAGTCGAGAGGACTCGTAAGCGGTTGTTTCTCTCTTTGTCGAGATTCGACTTTGGAGAGTGAGACCCGTGAATAGTATACAAGAGGTCGTTTTAGGCCGACTTGCAGGGTCCCAGTTCTTAGGAAATAAGTTTTTTAATCCCTGCTGCCTAAGGCTTTATCTTACGAGTCGAGCCGCATCGAGAAGTTCTCGCAAAGACATCAATTTCCTTAGAAGTCGAGACGAATCGAGCATTTCTCGCAAGAATATCCTAACGTCACAGTTAACCTCTGCTCTTTACGACAGAAGTCCGTTAGGGTCTGTGGTACTTAGGGTTTTGGCCGTCGTACCGTCGCATCAGCTGATATATTCCTCGATAGGCAATCGTGTTGTTCGAGTAGCCCTGCAACTGCCGTGTCTCTGATCCCTTCGGGGGCTGGACAAGACGTCTTCAAGCAATCCTCCTTGGCAGTTTGACCGTCGGAAGAGCAAGCGTTAGGAATTTTGCCATGCCACTTTTTACTTGAGGTTAGGCTCATTTTGGAGAGCCCCGATGAGTCATAACCACTCCGCGCTGGTGTGGGATGATCTCCGATAGTCTTTTGGGTTTTATATGAGTTGCCGTCAAGACCCTGAAGCTAGGAATTTGGCCTTTGCTTCGTATGCTGGCATCGCGTCTGCTGTATCGAGATGAACGTCGCGGTTGTCTCTAGGTTGCTGGTGAACCGTCGAGGTTTGGAACTAGGGATTTTGCCGTGGCTCCATTTGTTTGATTGTCGCGTCTGAACCCTGCTGGAGGAAGAACGCTGGGGTGACATCTCGTCTGCTGTATCGAGACGAACGTCACGGTGGAGCTGGGATTTTGCCGTTACTCCGCTTGTTTGATGGTGTTGCGTCTACTGTATCGAGACGAACGTCGCGGTGGAGCTGGGATTTTGCCGTTACTCCTCTTGTTTGATGGTATTGCGTCTGCTGTATCGAGACGAACATCGAGGTGGTGACCATTCCGCACTGGTGTGAGACGATCTCCGGTTGTCTTTCAGACTTTATATGACTCGCCATTAAGACCTTGAAGCTAGGAATTTGGACTTCGCTTCGTTTGCTTTGTCACGTCCGAGTCCTGTTGGAGGAAGAACGCATGGGTGACATCTCTTCTACTGTATCGAGACGAACGTCGAGGTGGTGACCACTCCGCACTGGTGTAAGATGATCTCCGATTGTCTTTCAGGCTTTATATGACTTGCCGTTAAGACCTTGAAGCTAGGAATTTGGCCTTCGCTTCGTTTGCTTTGTCACATCCGAGTCCTGTTGGAGGGAGAACGTTGGGATGATATCTCGTCTGCTGTATCGAGACGAACGTCGCGGTTGTCTCTAGGTTGCTGGTGAACCGTCGAGGTTTGGAGCTAGGGGTTTTGCCGTGGCTTCATTTGTTTGATTGTCGCGTCTGAACCCTGCTGGAGGAAGAACGCTGGGGTGACATATCGTCTGCTGTATCGAGACGAACGTCACGGTGGAGCTGGGATTTTGCCGTTACTCCGCTTGTTTGATAGTGTTGCATCTACTGTATCGAGACGAACGTCGCGGTGGAGCTGTGATTTTGCCGTTACTCCGCTTGTTTGATGGTGTTGCGTCTGCTGTATCGAGACGAACATCGAGGTGGTGACCATTCCGCACTGGTATGAGACGATCTCCGGTTGTCTTTCAGGCTTTATATGACTTGCCGTTAAGACCTCGAAGCTAGGAATTTAACCTTCGCTTCATTTGCTTTGTCATGTCCGAATCCTGTTGGAGGAAGGACGTTATTGTTGACATTGCGTCTGCTGTATCGAGGCGAATGTCACGGTTGTCTCTAGGTTGTTGTTGAACCGTCGAGATTTGGCTTCGCTTTCTGGCGGAGCCTGTCGGGAAGGTATGGTTCCCTCTTTGTTTGTGCCCCTGGATTGTATACAGGGATCGACATGATCTCACCTATAGGGCATGAGTTTCATCATATTATTTTTTTTGTTATTGTTTTATTTCCGCGATACTCTATCATTTCAGCTTTTATATCGCGAAAGTCGCGATTGCCCAATCATTTCGGCTATTTTTCGCGGTGCCCAATCATTTCAGCTGTTTATTTTATATTTACTCGCTGCTTTTTATTGCGAGTTGCTCAATCATTTCGGCTATTTTGTGTGCATATGTTTTTACTTGCTTCTTTTTATTGCAAGTTGCCCCATCATTTCGGCTATTTCGTATGCATGTGCGGCCTACTGGCTTTTCGCTGTAAACCTGAAATTAGACACCGATTTCGGCATCAGCATCGCTACAACTGGGATATTGCCAGGAGCGAACCATCATTTGCCTCTGTCGATGTCAAACAAAGGTGGCTTAGCGAACTGGGTTAAGGTCCTGTCGACTAAGGCTTTTGACTTCATGAGCCGTAAGGGTCCCACAAAGGTATTTCTTCCTACAAGTCGTGAGGATCTTGTAGGTGTATTTTCTCCTTAGGAATCGTGAGGATTCCTAAGTGTATATTCCTTTATAAGTCATAAGGATCCTACAAGAGGGTTTTCTCTTCGTAAGTCGAGAGGACTTACAAGGGTTGTTCACCATGCGAACATATCCCCAGTCACGGATGAGACTTGGTTAGGGAAATGTTTATTCGCGCCCGTGGATTGTATACAAGGGTCAGAATTGAACCATTTGTAGGGCAGTATCGAAAGTTGTGGGGGTTGCTTAAGCACAGGTTTGGGTCTCTGTAACTTAAGACTTTCAAATCTTATGAGCCGTGAGGGTCCCATAAGGGAGTTTTCCTTACGAGTCGTGAGGATCTCGTAAGTGTATTTTCTTCTTAGGAATCATGAGGATCCCTAAGTGTGTTGCTCCCTTGTGAGTCGTAAGGATCTCACGCGGGTGGTTTCTCCTTACAAGGTCGAGAGGACCCTGTAAGTGTCCTTTAACGAGGTTGCGCCCTTTCGGGTTTTCACAAACACTCGCCGGTAGTCCTGCTGTTTTTACTCACGGAGCCCTTTCGGGTTTTCATCCGTGCCCATTTTGCTTATGGACGTACCGTTTTTTTATTCTTTTTATTCTTTTTTTTTTACGAGGTCGCGCCCTTTCGGGTTTTCACGAACACTCGCCGGTAGCCATGCTGTTTTTACTCACGGAGCCCTTTCGGGTTTTCATCCGTGCCCATTTTGCTTATGGACATACCGTTTATTTTTTTATCTTTTTTTTTTATATCGGCTTTATGATGTTTCAATCTACTGTAGTTTATTGACATCTCGGTCAACAGCTAGTTTTAGGACGTAGTGGTCCGCCGTTAGTTCAAGGACATTTCGGTCCGCCGTTAGTTTAAGGACGTTGTGGTCCGTTGTCGCCGTATTCGAGGCGAATCTCTAGTTTACCGACTTTTCAGTCTATGGGGCTTTCTCTATGAATGAGCATGATGCCCCCGGCGTCTCCATCTTTCCCGTCGCGTGCGGTTGTGGTGGGCTCACCTTCCAGTTTTTGGATATGACGAACTTGCCTTGTTGGTATTGATCTTCAACCCAGTTTTTGAAACTTAGCAATCCTCGATCAGGTGACCTACCGTTTGGTGGTAAGGGAAATAATCGAGATCGTTGACATCGCCTGGCCGCAACGGACGTTTTGGACTCGGCAGATTGATGAGTCTGTCACGCACTGCCAGCTCGAACAGTCTCCTTGTTTTATCTTGAGGAAACGAGTAAGGACATTTCAACTTTTCCTGGAGGGGTTGCCGCTTGTTGTTTCGGCAAACAACCGGTCTAGGGCCACTCGATTGCTGTTGAGTATTGGCTACGAGGGCTGTTTTCCCCTTCTCTTTATCCTTTTTGCTCGATCCTTTGTTCGCTAGGTCGAGATTTTTTCCGAGTAGCGTGTGATTGCACGGCTGAACGTTCTCGCAACTCCTCAATTCTTTCATTTTTGAAATGGATTCCTTGAGGAGAGGGTTGAGGGCAGCTTCTTCGTCAGAGTTGCTTCCGAAGGTGATAACTCGTGATCCCCCGGGGTCATCCCTATGACAATTGCCGACAACTCTTTTATGCTCATCTGTCGTATTTTTCGTTGTCTACGAGCTTCACGTTTTGTCCTATTGAAGTGTTGCCTGTGAGCGACATACCCTTGCCACCAACACTTAAAGGAGTCGCAGTCTCTAGTGGGATGTGCAATCTTCTGATGATATAGGCAGTAATTAGGATGCATCTCTACTCTACCGAGAGTATTTTCTTCAGAGGGTGGTAGCTTCATTCCCATTGATATGGCTTTAGCAAACCTTTTCCTCGTCTTGAATTTGTTTTATGTTGGCAGCTTGTTCCGCTACCTCTTTGTCCTTCTTTTCGATGATTCTCTGAAAAAACTCGGTATCAGTTTCTTGCTCACGGCGCTGCTCCGAGGATGTCTCCGGGCTTGCTTTCGGTCCCGTAAGTGCGGCCATGGCTGTCAGCATTTCTTGGAGCTTTTGTTGTTGTTGCCCCTGAGCCTTAGTCACTGATCGCGTAAGCGGTCTGTGACCTCTGAAGACATGGCTATCCTCTTTTCCGGATGCCATATAGACGGTATGTACCATCATGCCCCCAGACTTGGGGTGTTTGGGTTCAGTGGTCTTACAGTTCATCGCAGACCCAGGGATTTTCTCCGGCCTTCTCCTCTTTCGTGGGCGGTCGAGGTTGAGGGAGCTGTTGCAGCGGGCACCCAAGTAGCTATCACCTTTTGTGGCTTGATAGGATGGTCCTCTTCCCGCTGAACTTTCACCTTTTTCTGTCGGCGGGGATAATCTTGATCAATTACCGAGTCTTGGACTTGACGCCAGACCTTGTAGATTTTAGAGGACAGCCGTTGAGGGGGCTTTTCCGGCTTCACCTTTGTAGCGCTCTCCATAGGTGGAGGAGATCTTTTCAGCACAGCGGTCGGAAAGTTCTTGTGGACCTTCCTAAGTGGTTCAAAGCTATTTCCAGTTGGAACAACAACATCAATTTCCGCCGTTGGAGCAGGTGGAGTTAGCCCTGAGGGGGAGTTGCCCCCGGTCTTCCTTACTCGGCGCCAGTGGTATATCCCTAGTAGGAGGGGTGTTGTCTCCTGAGGGTTTTCAGCGGATTACACCCACAAAATCGTATAATAAAAGAGAGATGGTGAAAGTTATATAAAGATAAGAACTATAACAGAAAGAACTTGAAAATAAGAGTTTTCAACTCTACCGGCTTTTCAGTTGCTATGAGCCCTATCTTAATAGTCATGAAAAGATGTTAGACATCACATCATCCCTCAATAAAATATCGCCTTTAGTTTTCATTCCTACCTTTCTTCCAAACATTGATCATATACCCCTACGTGTGTGAACTGGACATCCCTACACTCAGAGAATTCAATTCAAGCAGTCATACTCTTGTCCATCTACCTCAGTACTTTTTAATAGATATTTAGATGGAATTTGCTCACACATTCTTCATGCGACCGTTAATACTTCTTGAGGTACTAACCGATCGATTACTCATGTGCTTGCTAATTAGGTGTTTTTTCTCGTTTTGCAACACCTAAGGCTTAGCAGTGGCTCCCAAACCAGTTGGTCTAAGGCACTAGGTAATAAAGCACCCTCGCTATATTTTTTTATTGCTGCCTCGGTGATAACAAAACCAGTGTTCATTTTTCTTTTCACCATTTTATCTTTTATTCTCCACTTTTATTTTCTTCATACTTTGGCTTCTAGACAAGAGTATTTCAAGGTATTCTCTACTATCCCGAGTTTCAAGATGTGTGTACGTGCGTATAGTAGGGTTTCAACGTTCAAATGTTTGGCTTCCAGAATAGGAACTATTTTTCAGGCTTATTTTTATCCTCAGATTAATAATTTCCTTCATCTTACTAACCTTTGGGACAACAGCTTATAACCACTTATTACTAGTTTCATTTAAGAAAACATCTAACTTTCTTGTTTTTCTTAAACTATTCCTATCTTTTAAATATAATTTTTCACTTTCTACTCTTTTATTATCACAATTTTTTTTGTGTGCTTATATACAGTATAATGCAAAGTAAGGCGTAAATAAGCACATGAGCGCTGAAAAACGACTCCTTGGGAGCTTCTTGCGATGGTACAGGAGCGTTGAAGCTCGTTGGCGGGAGCATGGTCCCGAAGAAGAGCCCAGTGGTGGCTTGAGTTACCTGCTCCACTGGCATAGTGAAAAGGGAGGCCGCTTGGGGCCCGTAGGTTACTCCTCCAGATGGGACAGAGCGAGAGTTACTGTTGCAGTTAGTGCAATTTGAAGCCATTGATTTCTTGAATAGCTTGAATATTCTGCCCCCTGCGTCGACCATGGTCTTTGGCATGTGCCAGCTGTTTGAGGACCAATTCCGTCGGCAAGGCTGCTGCTTGGGGAGCCTGCCTGTGGACGACAGACATCCTCTGGGCTTCCTCCATCGGCGTTGAGGCACCGAGGGTGGGAGGTGGGAGCATCGACCCAAAAAGAAGCCTATTAATTTCTTGAAAAGCCGGATTGCAGAGATTTGAGGCTGCAGGTGACCTATACTTGACTCCGCCGGGTATGACAAAGCCTGAGTTGCTAGGGTGGGAGCAAATGCCATTCTTCATAGAGACGAAATGTCGGCTTCAATATCCACTCCCCTAAGGGCAACCAAAAACATACACGCCGCGATTATTTGATCGCGGGAAAAACACGACACACGAAGTGTGGAGTGGAAAGAGGAAAAGGTCCCACCGGGCGTGCCAGAATCTGTTCCCCACCGAATGGCGGCCAAGACATGGACGTCTTGCCTGAGATTCGGGGCAGATACTATTTGGTTTTATCCGTCCACCTCTCCGAAGATGCCAAGTTGATTTATGGCACCATGTATCGGAGGTTTAGGCGGATGCGGCCGATGTAGCAGACTTCGTCAGATTCCTCCTCGCTTGAGGGGTTTTTGATTGTGGGGACGCTCTTCCCTGCAGGCGCAAGCCCCTGCAGTTAATTACGCTCCCGCATCGCGGTAACAACTTTCTACTTCTCCAGAATTTCACTTCGTGTCGTGGGTGTTTGTTTTGTTTGTGGTTGCCCGTGGATTAGTCCAAATCCGTATTTTCTTAGATTTGGGTTTGGGGTTTTGGTTTAAGAATACGTTAGCCGTATTTGAGGCTAAGATCAACTTAAACGTTTGTTAAGGATACGTTAGTCCAGTTTGAGACTAAGATCAACTTAACGGGATCGTTTAGATCCGACAAAAGAGCGTTTGGGCTCTATTGTTCCAGTTTAGGGACATAGTGGTCCATAGGTAGTTTAGGGACATTGCGGTCCATTGTTCCCGTTTTGGGGACGGGTGTTAGTTTAAGGACGCATAAGTCCGTTGGTTTAAGGACCCCACTGTCCGTATCTTGGTTTAAGGACGCATAAGTCCATTAGTTTAGGGACGCATAAGTCCATGGGTTTAAGGACCCCATAGTCCGTATGGGTGTGTGGTTGTCGGGACCCGTCACCTCTCTGACGTCGTTGAAGGATTACAACGATAGGTGTCAGAGGAGTTCGGAGATGTACCCTTGAACTGGAAGTAAATTGATTTAAGGGAGCAGCCGTGCTCAGTCAATTTAATTTGAGGACTTACGACCATGATTGGGCTAAGTCCAGTTAAGAATATTCAACGTTTTTATCTTTGGCCTATTAGGCCTGTGCTAGGGCTTTACCCTTGTTTAATAATGCACTGCATTTTATTCTGGCCTGCTAGGCCTTTTTGATTTGGGCTCAGTCCCTTTGTAAATGATGCAGAGCATCTGTTTTGGTTTGGGCTCTGCCCCTTTTTAAAATAATGCATTGCATTTTATTTGGCCTGTTAGGCCTTTTTTAATTGGGCTTGGCCCTTCTACAGTGCATTAATTACTTGACGGTGGCTTGTCAGGCGCTTTGCGCCAATTACTGAGCACAAGCGCTTGTCGTGGTGACATGTGTCACACTCTGGTGAGCGCAAGCGCAACAGCGCAGTGCGCTGCGCCAGTGCACTACTGACACGTGGCGCGCTCTGGTGAGTTGCGCCAACTTTAAAGAGCAATGCTCTATTTTTAAAAGCGCATAGCACAAGTGGTTCTGGAGCTGACACGCGGCGCTCTCTGGTGGCTTGCGCCAACCCAGGAGCGCAACAGTGCAGTTTTTGCAAGTGCAAGGCACTGTTTCAATAACTTGAGAATATTTAAGATTCCAGAACCAATGGTTCATAAAAAAGTGCAAGGCACTGTTATTATTTATTTTTTTATTGAAGATCATTGATCTTGTTCTTAGATCAATGATCTATTCAGAAGAAGTTCTTCTTTTTTATAAAGGTTTTTACTTTTTTTCTTTTCTTGAGTTCTTCTCACAATTTTTCAGAGCTCTCTCTATTCTCTGTGTTGTTGTTTTTTGATCTTGATCCCCCTCTTTGAATTGGGGTCTAGGGGCCTTTATATAGTGCCCATTAATTTGTTAAATTTGTTAAAGAGATCATTCTCTGAGTGATTTGGGGAATTTTCCCCACCGTTGGATCTTTGATCCAAGGGCTTCTGTTTTACAGAAGACAATCTTCTTATTTTAACAAGAACAGAAAGATCTTATTAGAATTTTAATTCTGTTTGGCGCAAACGCCCCAGCGCTTGACACGTGTCACGCAGCGCACAGCGCAGCGCAACTGTGCTTGCGCAACTGCGCTGACACGTGTAGCGCAGCGCACAGCGCAACGCAACTGCGTTTGCGCAACTGCACAGACACGTGTCGCACAGCGCACAGCGCAGCGCCACTGCGCTTACGCAACTGAAGCGTTGCTTCCTTTATTTTAACTTTAATTTTCAAAGCAGAGCTTTGCTCTGATTGGGGGAAACAGAAGCGTTGCTTCGTCTCCCGCGTTGGAATTTGAACAGAGCTTTGCTCTGATTGGGGTAAACAGAGATGTATCCTTATACCAAGGTGAGTTGGTTAAAAGAGCAGATGTGCTCAGTTCAAGATAAGTTGAGGACTTATGGCCAGAATTGGGCTAAGTCCAATTAAAATGTTTAACACATTTTTTGTTCTGGCTATTAAGCCTTTATTTGGGCTCGGCCCTTTTAATAATGCTAAGTATTAGGTTCTGACATCTTTTGTCTTCATCAGAACAAACTGTGTTCTGACAATGCGCCACGTGGCGCACCTGGCGCTTTGCGCCAGTTAAAGAGCGCATTACGCTTCTATCAGGTAGCGCACACGAAGAGGACACGTGTCGCGCTTAGCGCTAAGCGCTAGTTCATTAGCGCATTGCGCTTTTAATTTATGAGCGCTTTGCGCTAGTCTGTTGGCGCGCCAGTGAGTGACACGTGGCACGCTTGGCGCTGAGCGCTAGCCCATGAGTGCAGTGCGCTGTTTCAGAAGCGTAAAGCGCAGATTGTGTCTTTGGTTGACACGTGGCAGGTTTTGGCGCTGAGCGCCGGTCCAATGAGCGCAAGAGCGCAATTCATGAGTGCAAGGCACTTTCAAGATCAAAGAATAAATTTATGTTCTTCTTAAAGGAGGCTTTGCCTCAAGATTCAAGAACAAAAGTTTTTGTTTTATAAAAGGGCTTTGCCTTTATAGATCAAAGATCTGTGAATAAAGTAAAATACTTCTTTTAGTTTTTTTATAATTAGATCTTTTGATCTTTTTTCTTTTTATCAAAGACCTTGGTCTTTTGTAGATCTATGATCTTTTTAGAAGATGATTCTTCTTTTTACGAGATGATTTCATCTATGTGGTTCAAGAACTAGTTCTTTACCTTGAAGATGAAGAAATGATCTTCTTTTTCTAAAGGATTGCCTTTCTTTCTCTTTGAGTTTTCTCAAAGTTTTTAGAGGGTTTTTTCTATATCTCTCTTGAACTCTTGGGGCCTTTATATAGGGCCAATTGATTTGTTGAATCGGTTTTAAGAGATCTTTCTCTGATTGATTTGGGAATATTTCCCACCGTTGGATATTTGATCCTAAGGCTTCTGTTTTACAGAAGATAATCTTCTTGTTTTAATAAGATTGGAAAGATCTTTACATAATAGAATTTTAGTTCTGATTAGTTAATAATTTATTATTAATAGATCTTTTGATCTAACGGTGGGGGATTTTTAATTCCAGCGCTGGCGCACCTTGCGCTAGCGCACCTACGTTCGACACATGGTGCGCAGCGCAGAGCGCAGCGCAACTGCACTAGCGCACCTGTGTTTGACACGTGGCACGCAGCGCAGAGCGTTGGATCTGAAGCGTTGCTTCAACTTTTAACTTTTGAATTTTAAAACAGAGCTTTGCTCTGATTTGGGGTGCGCTGTCTAGGGCGTAGCGTACCTGGCGCTAGCGCGTCTGTGTTTGACACGTGGCGCTCAGCTCGCAGAGCGCTGAATCCGAAGCGTTGCTTCAATTTAATTTTTGAATTTTGAAACAGAGTTTTGCTCTGATTGGGGGAAACAAAAGTGTCGCTTCATTTCAAATCTTGGAATTTGAACAGAGCTTTGCTCTGATTGGGGAACGCAGAAGCGTCGCTTCATTTCAAATCTTGGAATTTGAACAGAGCTTTGCTATGATTGGGGAAATAGGTTATGTTTCATGATATTTTAGGGTGAAAGTCGTTATAAACATTAGTTATATAATTATAAATATTGTGTAAGAATATGCCTGAAGAAAAAGTAAGAAAGAGTGTAATTTTAGTGGTTTAAAAAGAAGATGTCGGTATTAACTCCACTTCCGATATATTTTATGAAAAAGAAATTTTAGAGGAGAAGGGGAAGGGTTAGAAGGGACTTACTAGCTAGATGGGTGAAGTGGTAGAGGAAGATGGGGTAGTTGCCGTGGTGTTGCGGATGTTTCCCCCAATCAGAGAGCAAAGCTCTGTTCAAAATTTGAAATTTGAATTAAGGCAACGCCTCACGTGCAAAGCACGAGAGTCTAGCGCCAAGAGCGCCAGCGCTAAGAGTCAAAGACTCTGAGGCAGCGCCTCACGTGCAAGGCACGAGAGCGCCAGCGCCTCACGTGCAAGGCACGAGAGCGCCAGCGCCATGAGTCAAAGACTCTGAGGCAGCGCCTCACGTGCAAGGCACGAGAGCGCCAAGCGCTAAGAGTCAAAGATTCTGAGGCAGCGCCTCACGTGCAAAGCACGAGAGCGCCAAGAGTCAAAGACTCTAAGACAGTGCCTTACGTGCAAAGCACGAGAGCGCTGGCGCTAGAACTAAAAGTTCTCCACCATTGGATCAAAGATCAAACGAAGATGATGAATCATCAAATTACAGAAACAAATTCTGCTGAGGAAATATTCCTTGAATCTTTCTAAATAAGAAAGATTGTGCTCTGTAAATCAGAGCACCGTTGGATCAAAAATCTAATGGTGATTAAAAATCACCAAGATACAGAATAATCTAAGTATGGGAAAATATTTTCCCAACCTTTGTTAATAATAAAAGGAAAATCTTCTGTAAAACAGAAGCCCTTGGATCAAAGATTCAATGGTGGGAAACATCCCTAAATCAATCAGAGATCTCTCAATAAGAGATTTCC
Organism: Agapanthus africanus; assembly: GCA_030015575.1. Classification (NCBI taxonomy): domain Eukaryota; kingdom Viridiplantae; phylum Streptophyta; class Magnoliopsida; order Asparagales; family Amaryllidaceae; genus Agapanthus; species Agapanthus africanus. Next base: position 91,273,113 of record JASDDO010000028.1, on the reverse strand, counting down.
TTAACTGATTCAACAAATCAGCCTCCCCTATATAAAAGACCCATGACTTCAAGTCTTGTTCAGAGAAACCTCCCCATAAGTTTCAAATTAAAAGAAGAAACAGAGAAGAACTCCCCCAAAAACTTCAGAGTTCAAAGCGAGAGCTACATCTCTTCAAGGTAAAGAAAAAACAAAAGAGATCATAGCATCTCTTCATAAAAAGAAGAATTTAGTTCTTAGATCCATGAGACAAAGTCTCTCTTCGTAAAAGAAGAACTTAGTTCTTAGTTCCATAAGACAAAGTCTCTCATAAAGAAAAACAAAAGAGATCATAGCATCTCCTCATAAAGAAGAACTTGGATCCGTGAGACAAAGTCTCTTATAAATGAGAATTTAATTCTCAGAGCACAGAACTGATCAGAACTGCCAAAGAAGCGCTTTAGTGCTCCAAGTCTGGCGCTCAGCGCCAAGCGCTCCACGTGCTCCTCACGTGGGCGCTATTTTATAAGAAGCGCCTTAGCACTCCAAGTCTGGCGCTCAGCGCCAAGCGCTCCACATGCTCCTTACGTGGGCGCTGAGAAAATACAAAGCGCTCTGTAAATAAAGCCCCAGTGCCATAAAGAGTGTTCAACACTCAATAAAAAACAAAAGAAAGAGGGGTGTTAGAACCCAAATCAATACTCAACATTGTTGAATAAAAAGGAACTGAGCCCAAACAAATGTTCAACATTTTATTCAAAATTGAGTGGACTGAGCCCATGTTGGCCACAAGTCCCCCAATTCAGATTAAACGAGTCCATGTGCTCACAACCTTTTTAATTGGTCTTAGTCCCAAACCTGACTACAGATCTCCCAACCAATATTGATTCAAGGGTACATCTCTTCATATCTCTGATACATGTCATTGTAATTTTTCAACGTCTTCAGAAAGATGGAGGGTCCCAATAACCAATAATTTTTTGCGCATCCCCAAAAGGTTAAACTAAAACCCTATAGACTATGATGTCTTTAAACCTTACAGACTATGATGTCTTTAAACCAGACTATGATGTCTTTAAACCTTATAGACTATGATGTCTTTAAACCTTACAGACTATGATGTCTTTAAACCAGACTATGATGTCTTTAAACCTTACAGACTATGATGTCTTTAAACTAGATTATGATGTCTTTAAGCCCTATAGACCATGATGTCTTTAAACTCACATGGACTATGATGTCCTTAAACCCAATGGACCGTAACGTCCCTAAACTAAGACGATGGAGCCCAATACTCTTTCGTTGGATCTAAATGATCCTGACCCCCCGTTGAAGTAGATCTTACTCTAAAATTAGACTAACGTATCCTCAACAAACATTTAAGTTGATCTCAATCTCAAACGAGATCAACGAGCCTTAAATCCACCAAGCCCAAATCTAAGAAAATACGGATTTGGACTAATCCCCACCCTACGGGCGACAATATAAATTAGTCTCCGTATACAATTCACGGGCAACCAAAAAATAAAACAAACACACACGACACGAAGTGACCTTCTGGAGTAGGAGAAAACGGTTACCGTGATGCGGTAAAGTAATTAACTGCAGGGGCTTGCGCCTGCAGGGAAGAGCTTCCCCACAATAAAAAAAACCCTCACAATGAGGGGGAATCTAACGAAATCTGCTACAACGGCCGCATCTGTCCAAACCTCTAATACATGGTGCCATAAATTAACTTGGCATCTTCGGAGAGGTGGATGGATAAAACCCAAATAGCATCTGCCCCCAAATTCAGGCAAAACGACCTACGCGGTTTCGTCTCTGTTTTCGGCGGTAAACAACGGACTTGCCGGAACTTCCTCGATTCTTCGCCAGAAGTTGGTCTTTGGCTAACTCCATTTGTACTCTTCTTATACTTAGAAAAATTTAAGAATTTTGGATAGAATTTTCAGAATGAGAATGGGTTAGGGTATGGGGTTGTATTTATAGTGTGAAATTAGGGTTTTGGAATTGAAAGAATGAATTAAAATGCATTTAAATTTGATTTTAAGGTGAAATTGAATCCTCTGTTTCATTTCAGAGAAATCAAACAGTGCAGGGGTAATGGGGATAGGCCAAGAGTTGTGTGTGCAGAGCCAGGGGACTTTTTCCCATGGACTGACCGTCGGTGCCAGCCCAATAGCTGATCTCACCTGTCGTTTGTAAGAAGGGGAGCCGTTGGATTCTCGCCATGTTTCCATGTCGCTGTTAATAACATTATGCACATATTTGTTTCCCTGACTTTTCATTTCTATGTGCAGTGCACGTGTAAACTTTCGGGCTTCCAAATAGTTTAAAAGAAAAATCAGAAAAATATAATGTGCCTGATGGGATTCGAACACAGGGCTACGTCACAACAGTGCAAGGCTTTACCAATGAACTACAAGTTATTTCTTGTTGTTCTTAAACAAAAATAACTTATAAGGTGTACTCAGGCTTGCATACTCTATTCTGTACATTATCTTAAAAAAATTCGTACAGGAAGTCCGACTCGAAGGACCACTTGGATGTGTTTACGGTGGGCATGACCTTCCAAGACAACTCGGATGCGGCTCAATGCTGAGCTTTCCCCACCACCCTCATCCGCGCTGACCGGGATTGGTTCTAAGGGCTCACGCCGCGCTCGATCTCGACCTTTGACGAGCTGGCGACCTAATTCCTCGGTCATTTCGTCGGTAATCGACGACAGAAAAAAACGGTCGACTACCTGTTCACCATCAAGAGCGGAGACAAGGAATCCTTCAAGGGGTACATCACCCGCTTCTATAATGCCTTCCTAGAGGTTCCCGAGTACCGCGACGAAATGGTTATCACCACTCTGAGGTCGGGTCTTAGGCATAAAGAGTGGCTCCGCTCTTTTGCATTAGCGTAACCTAAGACTATGGCCGAAGTAAAAGCATGGACTGAGCGAGATATCCAACTCGAGTCAGAGGTGAACGCCAACCTTCCCCGGGGCAACCAAGCAGGCCGAAAAAGACGCGACAGAGAGGAGAAAAAGAAAGCCGACCGTTCAAAACCCTATTCCCCGAGGTTCCATGAGTACACTCCTCTGAACATCTCCCAGACAGAGCTGCTAGAGGAAGCTAAGGGCGAGAGATTTTTTAAGCTCCCGCCGGCTACCCAGAAGACGGGCAAGCGACTCCGCGGCCTGTACTACGCCTACCACAGGTTACAGGGCACCTGACCGAGAGTTGCAAACAACTCCATGACTATATTGAAGAACTGATCCGCTCTGGTCACCTGGCGAAATACCTACGAGATAAACGGCAGGCCAAGCTCGTGGGCCATATGCATCTTATCAAACGCCTCATCCATCACCTGTGGGGACAGAGTATTATAAAGACCCGGGGAAGACCTCCATATCGCATAGATTGGCACTTGCAGGAGATGAGATCATCGGGGAAGTAGACGCCTGCAGTGGCCCTCCAAACGGCCTATCACAGCCTCATACGTCGCCTCGGAACGATCGAGATCATAGAAATAGACATCGTCCCGAGATACGATCTCCCTGGTGGTGTATATGCAGCCCGTCATCTGGAAGAAACGTAACATTTAGGAGGAAGTCAATGTGGGTATCCAAAGGTGAGACCATACCTTCGATATTTATAGCCTCAACAAAAATCTTCCAATAGCCGAGATCTTCTCGCGCCACAACACAGATCATGGAATATCGCACTTTCCCGATAAGGCTCTGCCATGTGGCATCCAATTACTGGTCGCTTCCTCCATATACGTGTCAAGGAAGGTTGAACGACATTCTTCGAAAAACCATAGAATCAGGAAAGCCCTCGTCAAGAGGCGGCCGAGTAGTTTCCTGCTCGGCTCATCCGCTGAAGGAAGCTTACTGCCCGGCCACTCTGCGGATCCAAAGCCCTCGTCTAGAGGCAGCCGAGTAGTTTCCTGCTCGGCTCATCCGCTGAAGGGACCTACCTACCTGGCCACTCTGCGGATCCCAAGCCATCGTCTAGAGGCAACCGAGTAGTTACCTGCTTGGCCCTTTCAAGGTCTAATCAAGGGGCGCCGACCTACATATACTTGGCGTTCGCTCGATTCATATGCAGTGCTCGATTGTCACCTCGACTCTGGGATGAGGTTGGATGTCGGCTTACCTTTACTTGGCGTTCGCTCGAATCATACGCGGTTCTCGATCGTCATCTCGACTCTGGGATAAGGGTGGACGCCGGCCTACCTATACTTGGCGTTCACTCGATTCATATGCAGAGCTCGATCGTCATCTCAACTCTGGGATGACGGTGGACGCTGGCCTACCTATACTCGGCATTCGTTCGATTCATACACGGCGCTCGATCATCACCTCGACTCCGGGGGTGAGGGTGGACGCCGTCCTGCCTATACTTGGCATTCGCACGATTCATACGAGGCTCTCGATCGTCACCAGGATTCCGAGGTGAGGAAGGACTCCGGTCTACCTATACTGGGCTTTCGCTCTATTTATACGCGGCGCTCGATCGTCACCTTGACTCCGGGGTGAGGGTGGATGAAGACCTACCTTTACTTGGCTTTCGCTCGATTCATACGCGGCGCTCGATCGTCACCTCGACTCCGGGGTGAGGGTGGACGCCGACCTGCCTATACTTGGCGTTCGCTCGATTCATGCGCGGATCTTGATCATCACCTCGACTCCAGGATGAGGAAGGACGCCGGTCTACCTATAGTGGGCTTTCGCTTGCTCTTACGTCGCGCTCGCTCAGCACTCGACACTCGACTTTACATATACTGGACGTCCGCGAGACACCGACTTATTTACACTTGAAAAAATAGAAACACTCTATAGGCGAGCTAAAAACACTTTATTTATATTCAATACTATATACAAGGTACTATGGTCTCCTCAGCCTTACAAAATGCCCGGAGGCTTACAAAATTTAAAAAGACGGAAGTAGCTCAAACTGTCTTCTCAGCCCCCACTTCTCCTGGTTCGGCGCTTCCGTCAGGGGCTACGATGGCGACCTCCGGCTCAGCACTTCCGCCAGCCGCATGGCCTCCCCCAGCCGGCTCGATGACGCCCCCCTATGGCACTTCTTCGGCAAGGGGATACTTTGCACGAAGCTCCTGATCATCAAACCCGGGCAGGGTTTCTGTAACAACTCTGATTTTACTGTACGAATTTTTTTAATTTAATGTACATAATAGAGTTTGCAAGCCTGAGTACACTTTATAAGTTATTTTTGTTTAAAAACGGCAAGAAATAACTTGTAGCTCATTGGTAAAGCCTTGCACTGTTGTGACGTAGCCCTGTGTTCGAATCCCATCAGGTACATTATATTTTTCTGAAATTTTCTTTTAAACTTTTTGGAAGCCTAAAAGTTTACACGTGCACTGCATATATAAATGAAAAAAACAGAAAAACAAACATGTGCAAAATAATATATACAGCGAGTATGACACGTGGCCAAGATCCACCGGCCCCCTCCATACAAACGACAGGCGAGATCAGCTATTTGGCCGGCGCCGACGATCAGTCCGTGGGTAAAAGTCCCCGGGCTTTGGACACATAACTCTTGGCCTACCCCCATCACCCTTGCACTGTTTGATTTTTCTGAAATTAAACAGAGACTTCAATTTCACGTTTAAATCCAATTTTAATGCATTTTAATTCATTCTTTCAATTCCAAAATCCTAATTTCACTCTATAAATACAACCTCATTCCCCTAGCCCCTTCTCATTCTAAACATTATAGCCAAAACTATCACACTTTCTTAAGTACAAGTGGAATTAGCCAAAGACCTACTTCCGGCGAAGAATCGACAATATTCCGGCGAACCCGCGACACCACGGTGACTACCAAATCTTCTTCTACCTCCTCTTCACCCTTCTAGCTAGTAAGTCCCTTTTAATACTTTCCCTTCTCCTCTAAAACTTTTTTTTCATAAAATATGTCGAAAGTGGAGTTAACACCGACATCTTCCTTTTAAACCACTGAAACTACACTCTTTCTTACCTTTTTCTTCATGCATATTCTTACACAATATTTATAATTATATAACTAATGTTTATAACAACTTTCACCATAAAATATCATAAAACATAAGCTTAAATTAACTTTTACGCTAAAATACCATGAACTTCATATATTCATCTTTTAGTACTTTTAATAATTATACCTTTAGAAAACTTCACGAGGTAATCAGCTACCCCTCATATACACACATGTTTACATAGCACGATGTCCCTTGAGCTTACTTTTATTACAATATTTCATCAAAATACCATGAACTATAAAAATCCGGTTTTCTTTGAATTGTATTATCAAAACTCTTTGCAACTATACCTCTACAACCCTTTTTAGGGGACCCGCTATTGGATGGTGTGAATTATCGCACATCCTTGGATTAGTATAGTGAGATGCAGATCTCCTCACGGAGCATTTGCTCTCGAAAATTTTTTAATACAATTTTTAAGAAAAACGAAATTTTATACTTAATAATAAAATTAAATTTTTAATAATTATATAAATATTATCAAACAACATATTTCCAAGATATAATAAAATTCCATGTTTTCTAAAAAAAGAAAAAAGAATGACAAGTTTCATCGAAATACCTTCAAATTATCCAAAAGTCAAGTTTTACAGTAAAATATCTTGAACTGTCCATGCTAAATTATTATCACTAAAATACTTCAAATCTTTAAAACTCACATCCATGATACCCTAAATACGATAAATAAATACTCGAGATTTATTTTGAAAGTATATAAAATATTTTTCATAAAACCCCCTCGAGTTATATAAAATTACATTTAAGGACTTTAGTAAATATGAGTTTAAGCGGGATCAATTCTCTTGAGCCTCAGGAATCCGGAGAAAGTGAGTGCTTTCAATTTAAGGTAGAAAAACTTAACGGTGTTATCAATGGTAATTGTCTTGGAAAAAGACACAAATCCCGCCGTCCATGTGCAGCAGTTACCGATAACACCCTAACCTAATTCAGGATCCAAATCAGTTCTAAGCGTCTGACTCAAGTCTAAGTATAAATCAAGCTTGAATTCAATCCAAACTCAATACAATTCAAATATGAATCCAAACCTTAACATGTATACTTGAACCAGAACTTGAATACCAGAACAAGATCAACATACAAACATGACTTGACTTGACCGAACCATGGCTATAACTCGACTTGATTACATGCCTACTTATTTACATCCTGGACCTGAATACATGAACAACTTGTATCCATGGTCTCGGTAAGTCTGATAACTATAATTCAATACAATATATTACGGGGTTTTAACGGGGTAGATTGGTACGAAATGTATTAAAGTGGTACGATGATGGACACTAAAAGACACCTACATGAACTCTCGTGTCGTTGTCCCGTAGGTTTTGACGAGGCCTTGTACTTACATGTTACCATAGTCTACAGGATAGTTGTACTCCTCTCGTATACATTGATACCTTCTGTACCAAACTAGAAACAACTACGTTAGCATAACAAACATATACCCGTATAAATTACCAGTTCTTTCTCTTTACTTGTTCTATTCCATTCTTATTTCTGGGACTTACCGAGCGCTAGTTCGCTGATGACATTTCTGTCTCTTTTTTTCTTTGGAATATTCGTCAGGAGGATCGAACTCCCAGGAGATCGAGCCCAGTCAGGATGACTTGGACCAGTTCAACAAGCAGCCAGACTTCTAGCCTTCCTTGTACTTATTTCATTTTGTATGCCATTGTTTAGGCATTGCTTTATATCCTTGTACTTTTCTTTTCAAAGCAATGCGTTGTAAAGATGAATGTTAATAAAATCTGCTGTTTATTTTACATCTCTTGTCATTTCTTGTGCGTTTTATATATATTGCTTATTTTACGATTAACGTGTTTACTTCTGAGTAAATATATCGCGGCCTGGCCACGTCTCCTTATCCGTACGCTAAGAAGCGGGGCGTGACAGGTTTTTTTGGCGGCCCATGCATGTTAGTTTTGCATAGAATCCTAAGCAATATATATCACAAGAATTATATGAATCAGCAACTACACATTCTTTACATTTCAAATTCCTTGAATCTATCTTAAATTTCACTTTCGAATTCCTTGAATATAATCTCTCGACTTTTGAATCCTTATCTTTGGTTCACCCATCTACTTTTATCTCGTTGGTCTATTAGCTCAGCTGGATAGAGTATCGATCGACAGAACTCGAAGAAGACTTGCTACAATCTTATCCTTACTTTCTCGTGCCTTCCTATATCGTACTCCTTAAGAGAATTTCGCGGACGAAATTCTTTTAAGGAGGGTAAACTGTAACGCCTGCAATATGATTGCATTCATTTGAATTCTTTCTTGTTTTTCCTGATAATTTGTCTCGACACTGCGAACCCTTGATCTTAGTTTGTAATCTGATTGATTCCTTATTATTTTTCTTAAAATTTTATCCCATTGACTTTGATAGTAGAATTTAACCATGAACTGCTGTATAGTTACAATGCAGAACTCTGCTTGAGTGATTTGGAGTTCTGCTTTTGATTCTCTTTCCTCTTGATTCAGCTATGTTCTACAATATATCCATAATTATCGAATCCTATCTCCTTTGATAACTCATATTCTTCCCTGATTTTAAATATCTGTGTACCGTTCTTGACAATCTAATTCTAATTTACATTTCTTCTATTTGATTGCATGCTCACGGATTTCTTGAAAACTACTCTTGCTTATCTTAATAGCATCTATTCTGATTTTCGAAACTCCTCGCCTTTCTGGTTGTCTTATCACGATTTACTTAGCATACCAACTGATGGAGCGCAACGACGATATATGACTACATTATCCTATCCTTATTTCCTTGCTCTTTTACATCATCCTTCTTGAGTAATTTCAAGAACAAAATTATTTTTAATGAATGTAGAATGTAACGACTCTGATTTTACTGTACGAAAATTTTTAAGTTAATATACAGAACGGAGTTTGCAAGTCTGAGTACACTTTATAAGTTATTTTTGTTTAAGAACAGCAAGAAATAACTTGTAGTGCTGTGATGTAGCCCGGTGTTCGAATCCCATCAGGCACATTATATTTTTCTGAATTTTTCTTTTAAACTTTTTGGAAACCCAAAAGTTTACACGTGCACTGCACATATAAATGAAAAGACATAAAAACAAACATGTGCAAAATGATATATACAGCGAGTAGGACACGTGGCCAAGATCCGCCGGCCCCCTCCATACAAACGACCGGCGAGATCAGCTATTAGGCCAGCGCCGACGGTCAGTCCGTGGGTAAAAGTCTCCGGGATCTGCACACACAACTCTTGGCCTACCCCCATCACCCCTGCACTGTTTGATTTTTCTGAAATTAAACAGAGACTTCAATTTCACCTTTAAATCCAATTTTAATGCATTTTAATTTATTCTTTCAATTCCAAAACCCTAATTTCACACTATAAATACAACCCCATGCCCTAACCCCTCCTCATTCTGAAAATTCTAGCCAAAACTATCACATTTTCTCAAGTACAAGTGGAGTAGAAGTAGAGTTAGTCAAAGACCTACTTCCGGCGAAGAATCGAGTATATTCCGGCGAATCCGCGACACCACGACGACTACCCCATCTTCTTCTACCTCCTCTTCACCCTTCTAGCCAGTAAGTCCCTTCTAATCCTTCCCCTTCTCCTCTAAGACTTGTTTTTCATAAAATATGTCGGAAGTGAAGTTAACACGGACATCTTCTTTTTAAACCACTAAAACTACACTCTTTCTTACTTTTTCTTCATGCATAATCTTACACAATGTTTATAATTACATAATTAATGTTTATAACAACTTTCACCCTAAAATATCATGAAACATAAGCTTAAATTAACTTTAACGCTAAAATACCATGAACTTCATATATTCATCTTTTAGTACTTTTAATAATTATACCTTTCGAAAACTTCACGGGGTAATGACATACCCCTCACATACAGACATGTTTACATAGCACGATATCCTTTGAGCTTACTTTTATTACAATATTTCATCAAGATACCATAAACTATAAAAACCCGGTTTTCTTTGAATTGTATTATCAAAACTCTTTGCAAACATGTCTCTACAACTCTTTTTAGAAGACCCGCTATTTGATAGTGCGGATTATCGCACATCCTTGAGCTAGTAAAGTGAGATGCAGACCTCCTCACGGAGCATTCGGTCTCGAAAGATTTTTAATACGATTTTTAAGAAAAACGAAATATTCTACTTAATAATAAAATTAAATTTTTAATAATTATATAAATATTATCAAACCACATATTTCCAAGATATAATAAAATTCCATGTTTTCTAAAAAAAGAAATAAAAGAATGACAAGTTTCATCGAAATACTTTCAAGTTATCCAAAAGTCAAGTTTTATAGTAAAATACAATGAACTATCCACGCTAAATTATTATCACTAAAATACTTCAAATCTTTAAAACTCACATCCATGAAACCCTAAATACGATAAATAAATACTCAAGATTTATTTTGAAAGTGTATAAAACATTTTTCATAAAACCCTCTCGAGTTATATAAAATTACATTTAAGGACTTTAGTAAATATGGGTTTAAGCGGGATCAATTCTCTTGAGCCTCAGAGAGCCGGAGAAAGTGAGTGCTTGCCTATTTATGGTAGAAAAACTTAACGGTGTTATCAATGGTAATTGTCTTGGAAAAAAACACAAATCCTGCCGTCCATGTGTAGCAGTTATCGATAACTCCTAAACCTAATTCAGGATCCAAATCAGTTCTAAGCGTCTGACTAAAGTCTGAGTCTAAATCAAGCTTAAATTCAATCCAAACTCAATACAATTCAAACATGAATCCAAACCTTAACATGTATACTTGAATCTGAACCTGAATACCAGAACAAGATCAACATGCAAACATGACTTGAGTTGACCGAACCATGACTATAACTTGACTTGATTACATGCCTACTTGTTTACATCCTGAACCTGAATACATGAACAACTTGTATTCATGGTCTCGACAAGTCTGATAACTATAATTCAATGCAATACATTACGGGGTTTTAACGGGGTGGATTGGTACGGAATGTATTAAAAGTGGCACGATGATGGACACTAAAAGACACCTACCTGAACTCTCGTGCCGTTGTCCCGTGGGTTTTGACAGGGCCTTGTACTTACATGTTACTATAGTCCACGGGATAGTTGGACTCCTCTCGTATACATTGATACCTTCTGTACCAAGCTACAAACAATTACGTTAGCATAACAAACATATACATGTATAAATTACTAGTTCTTTCTCTTTACTTGTTCTATTCCATTCTTACTTCTGGGACTTACCGAGCGCTAGTTCGCTGACGACATTCTTGTCTCTTTCTTTCTTTGGAATGTTCGTCAGGAGGATCGGACTCTCAGGAGATCAAGCCCAGTCAGAACGACTTGGACCAGTTCAACAAGCAGCCAGACTTCTAGCCTTCCTTGTACTTATTTCATTTTGTATGCCATTGTTTAGACATTGCTTTATATCCTTGTACTTTCCTTTTCAAAGCAATGTATTGTAAAGATGAATGTTAATAAAATTTGCTTTTTATTTTTACATCTCTTGTGCATTATATATATATATATTGCTTATTTTACGCTTAACATGTTTACTTCTGAGTAAATACGTAGCGGCCTGGCCACATCCCCTTCTCTGTACGCTGGGAAGTGGGGCGTGACAGTTTCCTTGACGGTATCGAGGGCGTTATGCCACCCGATGGCCACGGAATCAGCGAGGTCGATATAGAACAGATCAGAAGCCTTATACTCCTCCACGGCCATTTCCGCTCTGCTCTCCGCAAGCTTCGCCGTCTCGTAAGATGCCCGGGCATCTCTTTTGAATGAGTCTCTTTGCCTTTTCATGGCATGGAAGAGCCCGTTGACCTCCTCCATCTGGGTCTAGATAGCCCGGTTAGAGTCGGTCAGAAGCCAACGGGACTCTTTCAGTTTAGCGACCGTCGGGCCCTTCGCAACCAACCTCGATTCGAGAAGGGCGGCCTTTTCTTTCGCCTGTTGCGGCCGTGCGATGAGCTCTTCCTATTGCGAGGAAGATTCGCCTGCTTTCTTCATCGCCGGGGTTACCTTATCAGACTCCATTACGGCGAGCAGAGCGCAATGCTGGAGGACCTGAGGAAAACGGGAACCGTGTTAAGGGCTAAAACAGGGTAAAGCAAAGTAAAAAACACTTTGAGAAATTCTTGGAGAGTTACCGACCTGAACGGCCTCCTGAGCTGTCGCCGCCGCCTGGGCCTTCATGGTGCCTCGGGGAATCTTAGCCCCGGCCGCCTTCTCTATGTCCGCCAGTAAATTGTCGGCCACAGAAAGCCTCGAGGGCACCTCGATGCAGAAATCGCCCTCCTGCACCTGAATCCCGGCCGGGGATGGTCGAGAAAACACCTTTTTCTGCCTCTTGAGTGGGGATTCGGCGGGGAGCGGCACCTCCGTCCTAGCCCGGGGCGCCGGGTCCCGCGTGTGCTTTTTCTCTCTCCCGCGGCGTTCCTCCAGAATGGGGGGTGCCGCGGAAACGTTGGCCGAAGGTGGTTGCCGGGAAGCCATGCCCGGAGCAGATCAGGATGAGCTTGCATCACCGCCCTTCCTCCCCTGAGCCTTATCAGCCATGGCAACCATAATCTTCGAGCGATCTATCGGCTCTGCGAGATACACATAATAAAAAGATCAGCAACCAAAAACAACAAAAATTTTCTAAGTCTAAATTGATCGGCGAAAGCCCTAACCTACCCACAAAGCACGCGGGACTGAGTCCCGCCCAGCTCAAAATCTACTCGGAAAGTAGGACATCAGCCCACTGGATTGGTTCCCACCGAGACACCACTCTTGCCTCTGAGGCATTCGATTGTCTAACCCTAGGACAATCGGCCCTATGCCACTTGATGGGCACATGCCAATCCTCATCCTCCGGTGGCCCGACGAAGACAAACTTCTCTTTCTATTCATGGATGGAAGAAGGGACAACCACTACCCCCGACCCGGCCATCCTACCCGTATGTTTTTTGAATGAAAGGTACACCCAGCTCGGTTCGTCCTTGCTGGTACCAGGATGATTTTTATAGCAAAGAAAGGAGAGGAGAAGGCTCAAATCAAAGGGGATCCGATTAATCTTCAACCAGACCATAAACCCGAGGAGGATTCTCTATGAATTCGGTGCTAGCTGGTCAGGAGCGAGACGGAAACAATAGAGCACAACACAAACTTCAGGAGAGAAGGGCAGACGCATCCCTAACGCTTCCAAGTACAGAGCAATATCGTTGCCCTGCACATGGTCTGCCCGTTCGCCCTCCCTGGACAAACGGAGTGAATAGATAGCGGGGATATGAAAACGAGCCCGGATGTATGAAAGCTCATCCAAACGGTTCAAAACTGAGGGCACATCGCGGGTATTCTCGATGCCCACCTTGGAGGCCCTTTTTGCCCCTCGACGATGAGGGACAAGGGCACCGTTCCCCCTGGGAGGCGAGCCTGAAACAGAAGACGAAGATGAAGAGGAAGAAGAACTCTCTCGGCTATCGAAAGCCGAGGACGAAGAAGACCCACTGGACTTAGCTTCAGAAGCTGAAGCCTCATTGCCCGACTTAACCCGTACTACATCAATAAATATTTCGGAGGAAGACATCTAACCTAATTCAAGGAAGGATTGGCCGAGAAAAGTTTTTTTTAGTTGAAGTTCCGACCTAAGCAGATGTACGCCGAGCAATCTTCAGACGACAAGAGATGACTAGGGCAAAGTATCTGCCGTGGAATGACCCCCCTATTTATACACTCAGCAAGAAGGCATCCAACGACCGAAATCCGTTCCCGCCGAAACGAAGCGTCACATCTAGCGGCCACCGAGACTCCACATGGAGACCGACCATTGGACATGTCCCCTCATGCCAGGATTCGGGTGACAACTCCTCACGTCCCGCTACCCAGTGATTGGCACGTAGTCTAACCGACCGAGTGAGCAAAACAACGCCCCTTTTAAAGCGCAATCATTTCACTGATCCGCTGACGTCACCAAAGATATGCGCGGAAATTGAAGTGCTTCGTGAGCCTGGATCCAAGGATCCGAGAGGATTATCCGCCAAGCGTCATATCTTCCTCAGACAACCCATTGCGGGGAAATCTTAAGCTAAATCATTAAAAACTAGGCTTACCACTCTCGACCTGACCTATAAATAGGTCAGGGCGAGAGTGGGGGGCTAATGATAAGGCTCATAAACGAGAATTTCCCAGGTTACGACACGTAGCAGATGACGTGTCGTCTACGTAAGCCCACTAGATTCCAGGGGGCCATGGAATTGGAATCAATATGACACATTGGGGACTTTCCTCGGAGCTCATCCCTGAGGTTGCACCCGACCTTTGAGAGATCTTCCCGGAGTACCTTCCCTATGCGCCTAGCAACCAACCAACGGCTCGTTTCTAAACTATCCTACTGCTGACTTTCATCAGCCTCCTCCCTCGTCTACGAGCTATTACAGAGCTGAGATTCTTCAGCTCGTTTTCTCGTCTCCAAGCTATCACAGAGCAGAGATTCTTCAACGTCCCTGTTTAGCCGGGAGCAATAAGCCCGAACGCCCCCATAACGGCTCCGTATATCTCGCCACGACGAGATCTTCGCCGGCCCACGTCCCGCATCCCATGCCAACTTATCTTACCATTAATGTAATGACTCTGATTTTACTGTACGATTTTTTTTTAATTTAATATACAGGATGGAGTTTGCAAGCCTGAGTACACTTTATAAGTTATTTTTGTTTAAGAACAACAAGAAACAACTTGTAGCTCACTGGTAAAACCTTGCAATACTGTGACATAGCCCCTGTGTTCAAATCCACTCAAGCACATTATATTTTTTTCTGATTTTTCTTTTAAACTTTTTGAAAGCCCAAAAGTTTACACATGCACTGCACATAGAAATGAAAAGTCAAGAAGAACAAACATGTGCATAATATTATAAACAGAGAGATGGACACATGGCGAGAATCCACCGGCACCCCTCTACAATTGGACCGGCGAAATCACTCCATGGGCTGGCGCCGACGGTCATCCATAGGTGAAAAGCCACCGTGCTCTGCACACAAGACCCTTAGCCTACCCCCTACCTCTGCACTGTTTGATTTCTCTGAATCAAATTTTAATACATTTTAATTCATTCTTTCAATTCCAAAACCCTAATTTCACACTATAAATACAACCATACCCTAGCCCCTCCCTGTTTTGAAAATTCTAGCCAAAACTCTCAAATTTTCTCAAGTACAAATGGAGTAGAAGTGGAGTTAGCAAGAGACTTCCGGCAAGGAATCAAGCAAGTTACGGCGACCCCACGACGCCACGACGACCTCAACCTCTTCCTCTCTCTCTTCTTAACAAAATCCAAAAGTAAGTCCTTTCTAAATGCTTTCCTCTCCGTTGTAATTTCTTTTCAAATTTTTATCGGTAAAAGTAGAGTTATACCGACATCTTCTTTTCTAAAACACATAACTCCCTTTTCTTTTACATTTTAATCAATCCAACTTCATTACATCGCTTGTAACCTTAAACCCTAATATTTAGAATTAAATTTCATCAAAATTTCTCATGTGAAATAACAATAGTAGCAATTTTTCATTAAAATACCATGAACTTATTAAACACCTCTTTTCGTATTTTGTTAAAACAATACCTTAGAAAAACTTCACGGGATAATGACCTATCCTTCACGTACACACTTGGTTCAAAAGCACGATACCTCTTTTGTATGAATTTTTGTTTTGAGAATAATATTACTGTTCCCCTCCGAAAGACGGCGCACAGGACCGTGATGTCCTGGCGCTGGGATTCGGGGCAGATGCTATTTGGTTTTATCCGTCCACCTTTCCGAAGATGCCAAGTTGATTTATGGCACCGTGTATCGGAGGTTTAGACGGATGCGGCCGATGTAGCAGACTTCGTCAGATTCCCCCTCGCTTGAGGGGTTTTTGATTGTGGGGACGCTCTTCCCTGCAGGCGCAAGCCCCTGCAGTTAATTACGCTACCGCATCGCGGTAACAACTTTCTCCTTCTCCAGAATTTCACTTCGTGTCGTGTGTGTTTTGTTTGTGGTTGCCCGTGGATTAGTCCAAATCCGTATTTACTTAGATTTGGGTTTGGTGTTTTTAGTTTAAGGATAAGTTAGCCGTATTGCGGCTAAGATCAACTTAAACATTCGTTAAGGATACGTTAGTCCTGTTTGAGACTAAGATCAACTTAACGTGGTGATCCGTTTAATATATGGCCGTCAGGACTCATCACCTCTCTGACGTCGTTGAAGGATTGCAACGATAGGTGTCAAAGGAGTTCAGAGATGTACCCTTGAACCAAAGTCGATTTGGAGTTTTATAGTCCATTTGAATGTTTAAGGATACGTTAGCCGTGTTTGGGGCTGAGATCAACTTAGACGGGATCGTTTAGATCCGGCAAAAGAGCATTTGGAGGCTCTATTGTTCCAGTTTAGGGACGTAGTGGTCCATAGATAGTTTAAGGACGTTGCGGTCCATATTCCAGTTTAGGGACGTGGTGGTCCATTATTAGTTTAAGGACGTTTCGGTCCGACATTAGTTTAAGGACGTTTCGGTCCAATATTAGTTTAAGGACGTTTCGGTCCATATTCCAGTTTAGGGACGTGGTGGTCCGCTATTAGTTTAAGGACGTTTCGGTTCGATATTAGTTTAAGGACGTTTCGGTCCGATATTAGTTTAAGGACGTTTCGGTCCATATTCCAGTTAAGAGACGTGGTGGTCCGTATTTCAGTTTAGGGACGTAGTGGTCCATAGGTAGTTTAAAGACGTTTCGGTCCAGCATTAGTTTAAGGATGTTTCGGTCCAATATTAAAGGGTGTGGTCGTCGGGACCCGTCACCTCTCTGACGACGTTGAATGATTACAACGACGTGTGTCAGAGGAGTTCGGAGATGTACCCTCGAACCAGATGTAAATTGATTCAAGAGAGAGCTATGCTCAGTCAATTTAATTTGAGGACTTACGGCCAAAATTGGGTTAAGTCCAGTTGAGAATATTCAACATTTTTCTTGATCTTCGGCCTATTAGGCCTGTGCTAGGGCTTTGCCCATATTTAATAATGCACTGCATTCTATTCTGGCCTGCTAGGCTTTTGATTTGGGCTCTGTCCCTTTATTTATGATGCAGAGCATCTATTTTATTTTGGGCTCTGCCCCTTTTTAAAATAATGCATTGCATTTTATTAGACCTGTTAGGCCTTCTTTAATTGGGCTTGGCCCCTTTTGTAAGCAATGCAGTGCATTTGTCTGGCGCTTTGCGCCGAGTAATGAGCGCAAGCTCATATGGTGATGACACGTGTCATGCTCTGGTGTGCGCAAGCGCAACGGCGCAGTGCGCTGCGCAAGTGCGCTGCGCTGTTGCGCTGCTAACACGTGGCGCGCTCTGGTGAGTTGAGCCAATTCCAGAGAGCAAAGCTCTATTTCAAGAGCGCGTAGCGCAAGTGGTTCTGTAGCTGACACGTGGCGCGCTCTGGTGAGCTGCGCCAATTCCAGAGAGCAAAGCTCTATTTCAAGAGCGCGTAGCGCAAGTGGTTCTGTAGCTGACACATGGCGCTCTCTTAAGAGCACAACAGCGCAGTCTGGAAGTGCAGAGCACTAAGAATCTTTTAGATTCAAGAACAGAAGTGCAAAGTACTATTTGATTTCTTGATCTAAATTAGATCAAAGAAAAATAAATTTTTCTTTTTTGTTTCAAGAACCAGAGGTTCATAAAAGTGCAAAGCACTATTTTTTTGTTTTGTTGTTTTCTTGTTTTTTAAAGAACCAGAGGTTCATGAGAAGTGCAAAGCACTTTTTATTATGTGAAGAACATTGATCTGGTTTTTAGATCAATGATTTATTAAAAGAGATTTCTTTTTCTCTCGTGAAGGTTTTTACCTTTCTTTTCTTTGAGCTTTTCTCAGAATTCTCTCTCTGTTTGAAGCTCTTGGCTTTTTTTCCAAGAAAAATGTTCATCCTTTGAATTGAGGCCTAGGGTCCTTTTTATAATGCCCATAAATTAGTTAAATTTGTTAAAGAGATCTTTCTCTGAGTGATTTGGGGAATTTTCCCCACCGTTGGATCTTTAATCCAAGGGCTTCTTCTTTGCAGAAGAAAATCTTCTTGTTTTAACAAGAACAGAAAAGATTTTTTAGAAATTTAATTCTGTTTGGCGCAGATGCCCCAGCGCGTGATACGTGTCGCGCAGCGCACAGCGCAGCGCAACTGCGCCAGCGCATCTGCGCTGACACGTGTCGCGCAGCGCAACTGCGCCAGCGCATCTGCGCTGACACGTGTCGCGCAGCGCAGTGCTTGCGCAGCTGAAGCGTTGCTTCATTTAATTTTGTTTAAAACAGAGCTTTGCTCTGATTGGGGTAAACAAATGCCCCCCCACAGTTGCGCTTACGTGGCGCCAAACGTGAGCGCAACGGTGGCGGAATTCCAACCGTTGCGGCAACTTTGGAAACTGAAAGGGCACTTGATGCCTATAAATAGGACATTTGGTCCTCAGCAGATGATTATCATCCTTAAGACTTTTACTTTCAAAACTCCAGAGCTTTGCTCTTGCCTTTAGAAACTCTCAGAGTTAAATTTTTCTCAAAAGAAACTTTATAGGTAAAAATTAACCTTGAATTAAATTAATTTCAATTAATAGAGCATTGCTCTCATAGATCTTTGATCTAAAGAAAACCCTTCTGGGGTTTCACCAACAGGGCCTCGCTCTCAAGAATCTGTTTCAGGGTTTCTTGACCCATGAACAAAACCTTGCATCTTTGTCAAGACATAGATCTCTTTGATCTAAAAATGAGATGAACTCTTAAGAGTTTGAGTATGGATAATGAAAATTAATAATGGAGTTTTGTATTTAAAGGATCATATCATCTTTTAATAATAATGATCTCAGAGTTCTTGGAGGCCTTCTTCAAATTTCCATTATTATGGCATCTGATAGGCGTCACCCCTATTCGTAGAGCATTGCTCTCGATGAGTTTAACTCTTTGTGCTCATTTTTTAACAAGAATTCGCCTAATCAGTCGGTTTGCTAATTTTGCTGATCTTCTTCCACAGGAACAATGGACGCCCATATGTATGCTCTCAACGAGATCATCTCTTACGGGGACATACGCCGACTTGGCCGCTCTCAAAATCGAGAGTTCACAAACGCGGAGTGTGCTGAAATCATGAGCCGCTTCGACGCGTACAACGGTCCTCTGCTCCCCCGGCGTTCCTCCCTTCTTAAGCTTATCGTGGGAGCCATCTGGGAAGCGCTTCCCCTGTTCTGTTCCGGTATGCCGCTTAGGGCGCTGGATGCCGCTGAGGATAAGGTGCACTCGGTGTACCTGTTGAACTTTATCTCAAAGAGACGGCGAGACAGTCTTATCGATCTCCTGCATGAGGTCTTTCAACAGTCTTGTAGGGTGTTTTTCGTCACCCCATTGAGATGGGAATACGCGCGCGCTTGTCGGGCGTACTACAGATTCCCCCGGCCTAGGGTAGGCCGGGGTTTAATGATGGTGGGGATCCGAATCTCCGGCAGCCGCGGACTAAGCTGCCGTTAATTACCCATCGCCTTTGGGGCGAGGGAACCTCCGATTAACGGGTTAAACTGGTCATGCGAACTCAATGTGCAGTATACGTGTGTTCAATTCTGAAAGGGGGGTTTGGATATATCGGGAGCCACGCAGAGTTTTTACGGGGGTCCCGCTACCCGGATAGCGGGCTGGGGGTCAAGGGGGCTAGCAGCCCCCTTGCGGGGTGCGGGGCAGCGTCCCGTTAGAAATTTTTTTCTAACAGGGACAGTGTCGTGGAGTACGTGTATGTATAAATTTGTATACATATGTATATGTGTATATATGTACACAAAAGAGGGGGAAAAGACATCCAAGGGATGCACAGGTGCGCAAGCGCGCGCGCCACGTGTCGGCACGCGGGCGACTTGCGCACTTGCGCAGTTGCGCAAGCGCGCGCGCCACGTGTCGGCACGCGGGCGCCTTGCGCAACTGCGCAGTTGCGCAAGCGCGCGCGCCACGTGTCGGCCCGCGGGCGACTTGCGCACAAGCGCAGTTGCGCAAGCGCGCGCGCCACGTGTCGGCACGCGGGCGATTTGCGCACTTGCGCAGTTGCGCAAGCGCGCGCGCGCCACGTGTCGGCACGCGGGCGACTTGCGCACTTACGCAGTTGCGCAAGCGCGCGCGCCACGTGTCGGCACGCGGGCGACTTGCGCACACAACAGGCTTTTAGCCTAAAAAGATTTCTCTGAAGAGAAATCAAAGAGGAGTTAGACTCCTGAGTGTTTTTTTTTTTTGTTGGGTTAATGGAAGGGTTCTTCTTCTTCCTCCTGTTGCTTGCTGGATCTTGAAGATCAAGAGATGTAAAATCTCAAAATCTCTCCTTTTTAAGATCTGATGGCAGATCCAAGTTCCCCTTTGCGGGTTTTGTGGTGGAAAACTATTTTGTTTTTGAAAAGGAAGAGTAAAACTCTTGATTTAATTCAAGAGAAAGAAGAAGGTTTTGGAACCTTGAGGAAGGAGAAAAGATCTCAGATCTAATTTTTTATGGAGAGAATGAAAAAAGTATATTTTATTCATCATCATTTTGCCTTTTATAGGCTTACATATTTGCATATAGCCCCTTGGGCTTTACAAAAATGGCATTTTGCCCATCCCATGGCTTATGTGCCATTTTATTTTTTGCACTTAAGCCATGGGCTTACAAAATATTGGCTTTATGCCCATTTTGCATACATTCATGTATAAAAAATTACATAAAAATTATTTATTACATGATTTCATTTTTGGCATGGGGAGGATCGGCCGCTTCATGTTTCGGACTCGACCTGGGCATGGGCCCACTTGACCTGGGCTTGGGCCTACCTGGTTTGGGGTTGACCTTGACTTTGACTCGGTCAACCGGGGTGTAAATTTTTACCCCAACAAGTCTACCATACTCGCTGCTTATCGGAGGGTGGAAGATATCAGGGGGGACCCTGACGCTTGTGCTCGCGAAAGAAAGCACACTAGGATGGTCCGCGAGGCTTGGAAAGTCATAGATAGGGTCGCTTTTGAATTCTTCAATCCATGCCCTGGATCTGAGGTTATTCCATTGTAATTTTCGTTTATTGTTTTTTTTTTATGACTGTAAGAACTTCGGGCAATATTAATGGAATTTTTTTTTATATCCCAGCTTGTCTTTATTATATATCTTTTGTCCTGAGTCTTTTTGCCCATGTATGAATGAATGTGTCTTGGACGCTTGATCAAATGTAAATCGGATGCTCTTTCTGTTGATTTTCTTCTTTCTCAGCATGTCGTCATAATTAGCAGGTAATAGAGTAAGCTTCTTGATTTCTTCACGAGATAGCGAGGGCTTAGGCCACAGGTTTAGATCTGTCGCCTAAGACTTCTCAACTCTATAAGCCGTGAGGGTCTCATACAGACTTTTCTCCCTACGGATCGAGAGGATCTCGTAGGTGGGTTTTTCTCCTTAGGAATCGTGAGGATTCCTAAGTGTGGTTTTCTCTTATAAGTCGTAAGGATCCTATAAGAGAATTTTTCCCTCTTACGAGTCGAGGGGACCCACAAGCGGTTGTTTCCCTCCTCGTCGAAATTTGACTTTGGAGAGTGAGACCCGTGAATAGTATGCAAGAGACCATTTTGGATTGACTTGCAGGGTCCCATTATTCAGGAAGCAAGTTTTTTAGTCCCTGCTACCTGAGGCTTCATTTGCATGTTGAGACGAATCGGGAATTTCCCGCGGAGACACTAGTTTCTCTGCGAGCCGACGCGAATCAGGAGGCTCTCGTCAAGGAGTGTTTGTATCCGTGAGTCGAGGAGTTTGCTAGGGATTATTTGTTTCCCAAGCGCCAAGGATTATTTGTTTCCTTGGGGTTTGAAACGAGTCGAGGATTCCCCACGGAGGCACTGGTGGCTCTGCGAGTCGACGCGTATCAGGAGGCTCTCGTCAAGGAGTGTTTGTATCCGTGAGTCGAGGAGTTTGCTAGGGATTATTTGTTTCCCAAGCGCCAAGGATTATTTGTTTCCTTGGGGTTTGAAACGAGTCGAGGATTCCCCACGGAGGCACTGGTGGCTCTGCGAGTCGACGCGAATTAGGAGGCTTTCGTCAAGGAGTGTTTGTATCCGTGAGTCAAGGAGTTTGCTAGGGATTATTTGTTTCCCAAGCGCCAAGGATTATTTGTTTCCTTAGGGTTTGAAACGAGTCGAGGATTCCCCACGGAGGCACTGGTGGCTCTGCGAGTCGATGCGGATCAGGAGGCTCTCGTCAAGGAGTGTTTGTATCCGTGAGTCGAGGAATTTGCTAGGGATTATTTGTTTCCCAAGCGCTAAGAATTATTTGTTTCATTGGGGTTTGAAACGAGTCGAGGATTTCCCACGGAGGCACTGGTGGCTCTGCGAGTCGACGCGGATCAGGAAGCTCTCATCAAGGAGTGTTTGTATCCGTGAGTCGAGGAGTTTGCTAGGGATTATTTGTTTCCCAAGCGCCAAGGATTATTTGTTTCCTTGGGGTTTGAAACGAGTCGAGAATTTCCCACGGAGGCACTGGTAGCTCTGCGAGTCGACGCGGATCAGGAGGCTCTCATCAAGGAGTGTTTGTATCCGTGAGTCGAGGAGTTTGCTAGGGATTATTTGCTTCCCAAGCGCCAAGGATTATTTGTTTCCTTGGGGTTTAAAACGAGTCGAGGATTTCCCACGGAGGCACTGGTGGCTCTGCGAGTCGACGCGGATCAGGAGGGTCTCGTCAAGGAGTGTTTGTATCCGTGAGTCGAGGAGTTTGCTAGGGATTATTTGCTTCCCAAGCGCCAAGGATTATTTGTTTTCTTGGGGTTTGAAACGAGTCAAGGATTTCCCACGGAGGCACTGGTGGCTCTGCGAGTCGACGCGGATCAGGAGGCTCTCGTCAAGGAGTGTTTGTATCCGTGAGTCGAGGTATCTGCTGAAGACACTGGTTTCTTCGGAGTTGGACTGAACCGTCGAGATTTGGCTTCGTCTTCTGGCGGAGCCTGTTGGGAAAGTATGGTTCCCTCTTTGTTTACGCCCTTGGATTGTATACAGGGATCGATGTGATCTTAACTGTAGGGCCAAAGTTTTATCATCATTTTTTTTGTTTTATCTCCGCGATGCTCCATCATTTCAGCTTTTATATCGCGAAGGTCGCGATTGCCCAATCATTTCGGCTATTTTCCGCGGTGCCCAATCATTTCGGCTATTTATTTTATTTTTACTCGCTGTTTTTTTATTGCGAGTTGCCCAATCATTTTGGCTGTTTTCCATGCATACATTTTCTTTACTTGCTGCTTTTTATTGCAAGCTGCCCCATCATTTCGGCTATTTCTTATGCATGTGCGGCCTACCGGCTTTTCGCTGTAAGCCTGAAATTAGACACCGATTTCGGCATCAGCACCGCTACAACTGGGATATTGCCAGGAGCGAATCATCATTTGCCTCTGTCGATGTCGAACAAAGGTAACTTAGCGAACAGGGTTAAGGCCCTGTCGGCTAAGGCTTTTGGCTTCATGAGCCGTAAGGGTCTCACAAAGTTATTTCTCCCTACAAGTCGTGAGGATCTTGTAGGTGTATTTTCTCCTTAGGAATCGTGAGGATTCCTAAGTGTATGTTCCTCTGTAAGTCGTAAGGATCCTACAGGAGGGTTTTCTCCTTGTAAATCGAAAGGATTTACAAGGGTCGTTCACTATGCGAACATATCCCCAGTCTCGGATGGGACTTGGTTAGGGAAATGTTTATTCGCGCCCGTGGATTGTATACAAGAGTCAGTATTGAGCCACTTGTAGGGCAATATCGGAAGTTGTGGGGGTTGCTTAAGCACAGGTTTAGGTCTCTGTAACTTAAGACTTTCAACTCTTATGAGCCGTAAGGGTCCCATAAGAGAGTTCTCCTAACGAGTCGTGAGGATCTCGCAAGTGTATTTTCTCCTTAGGAATCGTGGGGATCCCTAAGTGTGTTGCTCCCTTATGAGTCGTAAGGATCTCACGCGGGTGGTTTCTCCTTACAGGGTCGAAAGGACCCTATAAGTGTCTTTTAACGAGGTTGCACCCTTTCAGGTTTTCACAAACACTCGCCGGTAGTCCTGCTGTTTTTACTCATGGAGCCCTTTCGGGTTTTCATCCGTGCCCTTTTTGCTTATGGACATACCGTTTTTTTTATTTTATTTTTATATGTTTTTTTTTATATCTCGTCAGCCTAAAGATGCTGCGGTAGTAGTTTTAAAGACGTTTCGGTCTGCTATTAGTTTAAGGACATTTCGGTCCGTCATTAGTTTAAGGACGTCTCGGTCCGTCATGAAGAAGGCCGACTACTTTTATAAAGCTTGAGCTTAGGAAGATAGCGAGCGGACATAGTCGTCGTCATCTATCATTGACCTAGGCTGTGGCTCATTAACCATAGTATTTCTTTAGGAAGCGACCGTTTATCGGCCTGAAAGGCCTTTCACCGTGCATGTCCGTGAGTAGATAGGCCCCACCCTGGTAAACTTTATCTATGATATACGGGCCTTCATAGTTTGGCTCGAATTTGCCCCGCTTGGCACGATTGGGGATCATAGGCCTTTTGACCACTAACACGAGTTCACCTTGGCGGAATGTCCTCGGTCGGGTCAATCTTTCGTATGAGCGCGTCATCTTTGCTTTATAAGCTTCCAGATTTTGTTGCGCTATGAGCCGTGTTTCTTCAAGGGCATCAAGCTCCTCAAGCCGAAGGTTAGCATTTTCTTCGTTCGTCAGCTCGTAGTGGATTGCCATTCGTAGAGAGGGTAGCTCTATCTCGAGGGGAAGTATTGCTTCTGTACCGAACACCAACGCGTACGGTGTTGTGTTCGTGGCCGTCTTGAACGTAGTTCGATATGCCCAAAGAGCTTCCTGCAGTCTTTCGTGCCAGTCCTTCTTATTTCGGGATACCGTTTTCTTCATGATCTTTGTCAAGGTCTTGTTGAAGGCCTCAGCTAGACCGTTAGCTCGCGGATTATAAACCGAGGAATATCTCCAGTCTATATTGTGCTGCTGTGCAAAGCGACTGATCTTGTGGCTTCTGTACGCTGGCCCGTTATCGGAGATGATTCGCCTTGGCGTTCCAAACCGATATATGACATGCGTCTTGAAGAAGTGGAGGATATTTTCCGTCTTCACTTCTCTTAACGGTACTGCTTCTGCCCATTTAAAGAAGTAGTCAGTCGTTGCTAGGATGAAACGATGTCCTCTAGACGATACTGGTTCGATGGGGCCGACTATATCAGTCTCCCACATTTCGAATGGCCAGCTAGCCACAGTTGGATGTAGTGGATTCGGATGCTGATGGATGAAGTCCCCATGAATTTGGCATGAGTGGCTTTGCTTCGCATATTCGAGGCAGTCCTGGATCATCGTGGGCCAATAGTAACCCATCCGTTTGATCTTCAACTTCATCTTTGGGCCTGCTTGGTGAGAACCGCAGAGACCGTCGTGAACTTCCTGGACGACCCTTTTCGCTTCGTCAGGTCCTAAGCATCTCAGCCACAGAGAATCAAATGACCTTTTGTACAGAGTATCATTGACGAAGGCAAAAGACAGAGCTCGTTTTATGAGCTGATGTCTCGTGGACGCTTCTTTGGGCAATCGGTGGGACTTAAAGTAGTCTATGAAGACTTCCCTCCAATCCTCGGTATTTTCCCAATCGTTTACTTGCAGGGTTGTCTCCTCGTTCGCTCCTTTTTCTTCGGATGATTCCGGAGATATTTCTGCTGGGGTAAGCACTCGACGGCTTTGTACCACAATTCTAACGTCATCGAGGTTCTCGTCAGCCAGTTCTTTAGCAAGTTTGGCCAGTGCGTCCGCTTTGCTGTTTTCCGCGCGCGGTATATTCTCCAAAGTATAGGAGGGAATTTGGGTCAACAGTTGTTGTACCTTTTCACCATATTTCACTAACTCCGGTTTGCACGTTTGGTAGTCGCCATTTACTTGACTAACGACCAGTTGAGAATCCCCGTATATGAGGAGGTCTTCAATTCCCATGTCAATGGCGATCTCGAGGCCTGCTATCAGAGCTTCGTATTCGGCTTCGTTGTTTGTCCTCGGCTCCGTCAGGGAGAACGCATAGCGCATAATCCCTCCTTGTGGAGTTATAAAGATGAGTCCTACCCTCGATTTAATCATAGGGGTACTTTGTTTGCGCTTCTTCACGGAAGATGCTCCGTCGGAATAAAGCTCCCATCGGGTATCATCACCGTCGATCGCATCAAACGCATGTTCGTCTGGAAGATCGCAATTCAGAGGAGAGTCGGCCGGTATCGGATGCTCGGCGAGGAAGTCGGCGATGGCCTGGCCTTTCACTGCCTTAAGAGGTTGATATGTTATCGAGAACTCCATCAAGAGCAGGGCCCATTTAGCGAGTCGTCCCATCAATATGGCCTTCGACATCAAGTATTTAAGGGGGTCCACCTTTGAAATGAGACGGACTTCATGCGCCAACACATAGTGTCTAAGCTTTGTTATCGCAAAAATCAACGCCAGGCAATGTTTTTCAATGGGAGAGTAGTTGCTTTCTGCCCCCAGCAGAACTCGACTTAAGTAGTAAAGTGCTCTTTCTTTCCCTTGATCGTTCTCTTGTGCCCATAATGCGCCTAAGGAACCTTCGAGGGCGGTTGTATAAAGAATGAGGGGTTTTCCCTTGACCGGAGCAGCCAACACCGGCGGGTTCTGCAGATATTGCTTGATCTCGTCCAGTGCGCCTTGGCATTTATGATCCCAGACAAATGGGGCTCCCTTCTTCATCAGGTGGCTATAGGGACGGCACTTTCCTGAAAGGTTGGCTATAAATCGCCGTATGTATGCGAGCTTCCCTTGGAGAGACCGCAGCTGTTTGAGAGTTCTCGGCGGAGGCATTTCCATGATCGCTTTAATCTTTGACGAATCTATTTCAATACCTCGGTGTCGAACAATGAACCCCAGGAATTTGCCTGAGGTAACTCCAAATGCACACTTGAGCGGGTTCATTTTCAAGTTGTATTGTCGAAGGCGTTGAAATACGGTCTTCAGATGTTCG
This sequence comes from Agapanthus africanus, assembly GCA_030015575.1. Lineage (NCBI taxonomy): Eukaryota > Viridiplantae > Streptophyta > Magnoliopsida > Asparagales > Amaryllidaceae > Agapanthus > Agapanthus africanus. Next base: position 91,246,062 of record JASDDO010000028.1, on the reverse strand, counting down.
AGATGTTCCTCATATGATTTGCTTTTAACCACGAGATCGTCGATATAGCATTCGACGATTTCGTGTATAAGGTCATCGAAGATCTTTGTCATGGCCCTTTGATAGGTGGCACCGGCGTTCTTTAAACCGAAGGGCATCACTTTATAACAGAATATACCTAGAGGGGTCCTGAAGGCTGTGTGCTTCTGGTCTTCGGGATGCATCTTTATCTGGTTATACCCCGATGAGCCGTCCATGAAGGAGAAAACCTCATGAGTGGATGTATTGTCTATCATCAGTTCGGTGACTGGCACTGGGAAATCATCCTTCGGGCAAGCTTTATTAAGATCCCGGAAGTCTACGCATATACGCACTGTCCCATTTTTCTTCATCACCGGGACGATGTTGGCGATCCATTCAGGGTATTGAACTTCCTGGATGAAGCCAGAGTCGATCAGCTTCTTGACTTCAGCATTGATACTCATTTCAAGCTCGAGCCGCATTCTCCTCGGCGCCTGTTTGACTAGCTTGACGTCCGGGGATATCGCCAATCTGTGTACAGCAATTTCTGGATCTAATCCCGGCATTTCGGAATAATTCCACACGAAGTAATCTTTATGTTGTAGAAGCACATCCTTTAATGTAGCCACCCTTTCTTCAGATAGCAGCTCGCTGATGAATGTCGGTCGCGGGTCATTTGCCGTCCCCAACTCAATTTTCTCGAGGTTATCTGCAGTGGTATGGATTCCATCTTCCAGCTCTTTTGGCGCTGGTGGGAATTCTGAGATTATCTCGTCGCTGCTGTTTTCGAAGCACCAAGGGAGCTCATCTATGTTCTCGGGATCTTCTTTTAATATTGTAATCATGTGACAGGTGCGAATTCGCTTCCAATCCCAATGTGGAACCGGTTCTTCTTTCGTGGCCTTGGGCTCGTGCGTCTGTGGCGGCGCTACCCTCCAGTTGTCAGACAGAGTGAATTTGCCAAGCTGGTACTGATCTTCAACCCAATTTTTGAAAGTGAAGCAATCTTCAAGAGGATGCCCTATTACTCGATGGTAAGAGCAATAGTTTGTGTCAGAGACTTCGCCTGCTTGTTCGGGGTGCTTAGACTCCGGCAGTGTAAGCATCTGATGTTTTAGAGCGAGGTCAAGTATCTTCTTCGTCTTGTCCCGAGGAAACGAGTACGCTCGACCCATTTTCTTCATAAGGGATAGATCAATAACGCTCAACTCCCGTTTGCGTGGCTTCTTAGCCCTGCTTTGTTGTTGTTGAGCGCCTTTTTGGCCTTTCAACTTATTTCTGCTTTTGCGCCGAGCCTTCTTTATAACAGGTTGACAGGGAGCAGCCTTTTTATCTTTCACGGCCTGTTGGAGAAGGCGTTGCGTTCTGGCTTTCTCGTAGATGACCATTTCGCGGTTATGACCATCTCGGACTTTTTGACCCGCTTTCCTTATAAGCTTGTCCATTTGTTCTTCGAACGACGGACTGGGCACTTTCGCATCTGGAACTTTCACGGGCTTAGGATTAGCGTCCTCCCATTGAGCATCTGCTTCTTCATCGAAGTCATACATGACGTAACAACTGTTTAGTAGCTCCCATTTCTTTGACCGGATGTATCCGAGTCCTTTTGTTTCCATTCTCCCATTAGGCAGTTTGCGTTGAGTCCCGGGAACGTTCCAGACTTTATCATAGAACTTGGCTTTTTGAACGGTCTGCTTGAAGGATATCCCCTGGCGTTTCAGCAGCTTTTTCAAACCTTTCGTATAATATCTAGGGAGACGGATGGGCTGAAGCCTGTCGAGCGTAGAATCCGCACCATGCCAAATTTCTTTTTCTACCTTGGTTTCTTCAGAGCGGTAGAACAAAATTGCTTTCTCTCTTTCTCGCCTGGGAGGGATGTAGAATGTTCGCAACTCTTCTACACCGTAGGTATTAAGTGCATCCAGTTCTTTATGGTGTCCAAGCGGCACCATGGCGACTTGCAGACTTTGCTCTTCATCAGGGAACATCTGTATTGAAGGTCGAGCAGAGAATACAGCATGGATCTTATCTTCTGAGTCGCTACCAAAGATCAACGTAGGGGCGGACGGTCCTGGCTTGTTGTGTTGGGGCGGACCCGAATACACTATCTCCTCTTCCTCCTCGGTATCACTGCCGAAAACAGGTATGGTGGCATTAGATTTATTCTCCGGCTTGTGACACTTCTCCGTATCTTCGAAATCCGGTAAGAAGTATTTGGCATCTTCGTATTTGCGGACCTCGTTCACAGAGAATGGGTTTAGTTCTCCCATCACGGTATACTCAAAACCATCCTTAAAATACTTCATACACTGATGTTGTGTAGAAGGGATGATGTTGTACTCGTGTAACCACGGTCGGCCGAGCAAAACGTTGTAGCATGTCTTGGCATCTATGACGTGGAACTTAATGTCCGTGACGAGTAGCCCGAAGCGTAGCGTCAGTATCACAGATCCAAGAGTCTTTGACGATTGGGAGTCGAACCCGGAGATGGTGATCTTGTCCCGAGCAAGGTGCTGGACGCTCATGCAGATTTCTTTTAACACCCGCACGTTGAGAAGATTAACGGAGGATCCATTGTCGATCAGGATTTTGCCTATCTTAATATCGTGGCAGTATCCTGAGACATAGAGGGGGCGATTGTGTTCGCACATCCCAAGGAGAAGGTCCTCGTCGCCGAAAGTGACATCGACCGTGTGCACTTCCTCCAACCCATCCTTCATCTTTTCCTCGGCCAGGAAGGCTTGGAATTGTTCCGAATCTTGTAGTGCCTTAATCAACGAATCTCTCACCTCTTTTGATAGCAAGAGAGCGTCAAGAATGCTGAGCTGTGAGGGTAGCTTCCTCAGATGCGCTAAGACGTTGTAATCCACCTTATTCTTCCTCGGCGGGTCCTTGGCGTTTAGCTCTTCCACCACTTGGTCATCTAAGACGATATCTTCAGAGGCCTTTTCTTTCCCTTTATCTTTTCTGTTCAAGGGTCCGAGGTTCTTTTCAGGCAGCGTCCGATTCCGCAGCCAGATATTTTCGCAGACCTTCAGCTCTTCTTCTTTTCTCGAAGCGGACTCTTTAAAGAGAGGGGCAAGTTCCAGCTCTTCATCAGAATCGCTCCCGAATGTAAGCACTTGTGACCCGCTGGTGTTAACCATGCGACAATCGCCGGTAGTTCTTTCAATCTCTTCGGTCGTATTTCTTTGCTCCCGACGAGTTTTGCGCTTTTCCCGCTTAAAGCGTTGTCGATGAGCAACGTATCCTTGCCACCATTTATCGAAAGCTTTGCACTCTTGAGTGGGGTGCGAGACCTTCTGATGATATAAGCAATAGGAGGGGTGCATTTCTATTTCACCAGTAATTTTTTCTTCAGAGGATGGTAGCTTCATGCCCATTGATATGGCCTTAGCAAACCTTTTCTTTATCTTGAATTGGCTTTTGTCGGTAGCGAAGGTGTTTTGCTCCAACGGGATCGTCTCAGCTCTTTCATCAAGTCGCTGGCGCTTGGCCCTTTCAAATATAGCCATCTCGCGTTCTCGATCAGCTTTACTTTTCAGTCGAGCTTCGTTAAGGAACGCGTCAATCATTTCAACTGATAGCTCCGGAATTTTTGATTCGGTATCTGCCCCCAGCGTTTTAGTGCCAGGAGTCTCCTCATCGTTCGCGATCGCATGGGAGATCATATGACAACTCGCCACATATTCTTCGGATTCATCCGATGAACTTTCTCCCTCATCTTCTTCTTGAAAGACGTGATTGAGGAACTCTTGGAGCGTAATGGGAGTCCGTGCCTTTTGGTTGTATTCATCCAGCGCGTCAATTTGCTTTTGTAAGTCCGTGTGCTTGTCGCCAGGCTTCACGGGCTTCTTTGACTTCTTTTTCTTCTTCTTCAAGGATTTTGACGGCTGGTTGCGAGTGCTTGAACTACCACTATCGGTCTTTGGAGTCGGACGCGGCTTCAACATCCTTTCAATGACCTGCGGTTCCAACGGGTTTTTCCACTTGATCGCTGGACATGCCTGAAGATCGTTTAGCATCCTCTTTGTCTTGGCTGATAATACAACCTCCCAAGGAGCTTCTTCAACAACGGAGCATATTGCCCCCGGCGTATTCGTCCCCTTAGAGGTGTGGGGCTGCGGGGGATTCACCTTCCACTTGTCAGATAACGCGAATTTGCCCCATCGGTACTGGTTTTCAAGCCAATTTTTGAAAACGTAGCAATCTTCGATTGGATGGCCTAGTACTCGATGGTAAGGACAGTAGTTGGGCCCGTTGACGTCACTTGGTTGTAGCGGACGTTTTGGATCCGGCAAATTTATGAGTCTGTTGCGCAACGCCAGCTCGAATAACCTCCTCGTTTTATCGTGTGGAAAGGAATAAGGACGTCCCATCCTATCCTCAAGGGGTACGTACGGGCGCATATTATTTTGACGAGCAACTGGCTTCGGGTCGCTCGGTTGTTGTTGAGCATTAGCGACGACGATCGCTTTTCCCATCCCTTTGTCATTTCGGGAGTCCGGCCTTGGAAGAGGAGGTTTATGGCCCATCTGATCCATCTGTGCTAGTTTGTCGATCAAGGCTTGGAAGGTAGTCGACTTGAAAAACATCATAAACTGCGAGATGGTTGCTTGTGGATCGAGGGTTCCCACAAACATACCCACTGCGGGAGCTTCTTCAATGCGCTGCTCACACTTTGACCATAAATTCCGCCATCGTATAGCGTACTGAACCCATGTCTCGGCGGGTTTTACCCTGGCGTTAATCAGTGCCGTCATCGAGGTACGCTCACTGGCACTTGCAAAACGCTGAGTAAACAGCAGCTCCATCTCCGCGAAGGTTTTGATAGAGTCGTTCGGGAGCTCCGAGTACCACTCGAACGCCGTATATGATAAGCTTCCAACGAACTGGCGAAGTAAAAGCTTGTCATCACCACCGGTATTGCCGCAGAATGCCCTAAACTGGGCAACATGTTGATGAGGATTGCTCGTCCCTTTGTAGACATGGAACTTGGGAATCGTATAACCGGGTGGGTACTTGATTTGATCGTACCAACTTGGATATGGCCGCCCCGTTTTTACGACCTGATCGGCCGCTTCGGTCGCATGATGAACCCGTATTTGCTGGGCGATGTATTCATCCAAATCAGCTTTTGAGATGGTATCCTCTTTAGCTGTGGATAGAGCCAATGGAGGATTCGACGTCTCTCCCCTATCGTCTTCAAGAATGATCGGGGGATCTTCAGCAGGTGGATCTTGTTGAATCATCATACCCACCATATCCTGGAACAGGAGGGCCATTTTCTTTATGTTGGCTGCCTGCTCCGCAGCTTCTTTATCTTTCTTCTCTAGTACGCGCCGAAGGAATTCGGCGTCCGTTTCTTGTTCTTGACGCTCGTCCGAGGATGTTTCCGGGGTTTCTTTTGGCCCTGTAAGTGCGGCCATAGCGTTCATCATTTCTTGGAGCTTCTGCTGCTGCTCCTGAGCCTTGGTCACTGACCTCGTGTGCGGTCTATGACCTGTTGATATGCGGCTATCTTCTTTTCCCGATGCCATGCAAACCGTATGAACTGTTATGCCCCCTGACTTGGGGCGTTTAGGTTCACCATTTTTAACTTTTGCCGCTGACACGGGAGTTTTCTCTGGTCTCCTTCTTTTGTGGGCCATTGAGGTTGAAGGAACCGTTGAAGTAGGCATCCTAGCAGCTGCTGTCCCCTGCTGTTTAATGGGATGGTCTTTGTCTTTTTCCACCTTCGCCTTTTTCTGGCGACGAGAGTGACCTGGGTCAATCACGGAGTCTTGAACCCTCCGCCAAACTTTATAAATTTTTGAAGACAGCCGTTGAGGGGGCTGTTCTTGCTTTGTTTCCGGATCTCTCTCCATAGGTGGAGGGGATCTTTTCAGTGTAGCGGTTGGAGAGTTCTTTCGTACCCTCCTCAGCAGTTCAAAGCTGTTCCCAGTCGGGACAGCAGCGTTGACCTCCACCATTAGAGCGGGTGGAGTTAGCCCTGAAGGGGAGTTGCCCCCTGCCTTTCTTACTCGTCGCCAATGGCGACGTCTAGCATGACGAGCCGTTGGGACTGGCTCGGAGATAGAGACGTCTTCTTTTTGCCCCTTGTCCGGCTGAGGCACTGCTGGTGTTAACCTCTTAAAAACTGAGATTGTTCCTTGCGGGGTAATATCCAATCTGTCAAAGACAGATCTTCGTGTAGGGGCAGGAACAGGAATCGTCAGTCTTGAAAAGACTGACTCTCTGACGGGAGAAGCCGCCTTAACGTCTTCCGGAGCAGCGGCCGTTGCCCTCCTTGGGACAGCCATTTTAGAGTTCCTGGGCTTCTTAGCGGGCCCTTCAGAGTTTTGATCCAGCCTCGCAAAGACAGAGGCTGTTGGCTTGGTGGTGGGCGACCCGTTGACAGGGGCCGTGGTAGCAGTGAGCCGGTCGAAGACCGACTTTTTGTTCACTTTCGGTGCAGGTATTGGCGCAGAGAAGCTTGTATGTGGGATCATGGTCCCGAAGAACAGGCCAGTGGTGGCTTGGGCCACCTGGTCTACCGGCAGAGCGAGGAAGGAAGCCGCTTGGGGCCCATATGCTACACCTCCGGGGGAGGTGGAGCATCCATTGCAGTGGCACTTCGAGCAGTTGGTGCAATTAGAGGCCATTGAATCTTGAGTTCTGCGACAGGCAAAAGACAAAATCTTAGCAACTTGAAATCCGAAGGCAACCATTAACAAACCGCGATTGGTTCGCGAAGACGACACACGAAGTGTGGAGTGGAAAGAGGAAAAGGTCCCACCGGGCGTGCCAGAATCTGTTCCCCTCCGAAAGACGGCGCACAGGACCGCGATGTCCTGGCGCTGGGATTCGGGGCAGATGCTATTTGGTTTTATCCGTCCACCTCTCCAAAAATGCCAAGTTGATTTATGGCACCGTGTATCGGAGGTTTAGACGGATGCGGCCGATGTAGCAGACTTCGTCAGATTCCCCCTCGCTTGAGGGGTTTTTGATTGTGGGGACGCTCTTCCCTACAGGCGTAAGCCCCTGCAGTTAATTACGCTACCGCATCGCGGTAACAACTTTCTCCTTCTCCAGAATTTCACTTCGTGTCGTGTGTGTTTTGTTTGTGGTTGCCCGTGGATTAGTCCAAATCCGTATTTACTTAGATTTGGGTTTGGTGTTTTTAGTTTAAGGATACGTTAGCCGTATTGCGGCTAAGATCAACTTAAACGTTCGTTAAGGATACGTTAGTCATGTTTGAGACTAAGATCAACTTAACGTGGTGATCCGTTTAATATATGGCCGTCAGGACTCATCACCTCTCTGACGTCGTTGAAGGATTGCAACGATAGGTGTCAGAGGAGTTCAGAGATGTACCCTTGAACCAAAGTCGATTTGGAGTTTTATAGTCCATTTGAATGTTTAAGGATACGTTAGCCGTGTTTGGGGCTAAGATCAACTTAGACAGGATCGTTTAGATCCGGCAAAAGAGCATTTGGAGGCTCTATTGTTCCAGTTTAGGGACATAGTGGTCCATAGATAGTTTAAGGACGTTGCGGTCCATATTCCAGTTTAGGGACGTGGTGGTCCATTATTAGTTTAAGGACGTTTCGGTCCAATATTAGTTTAAGGACGTTTCGGTCCATATTCCAGTTTAAGGACGTGGTGGTCCGCTATTAGTTTAAGGACGTTTCGGTCCGATATTAGTTTAAGGACGTTTCGGTCCATATTCCAGTTTAGGGACGTGGTGGTCCGTATTTCAGTTTAGGGACGTAGTGGTCCATAGGTAGTTTAAAGACGTTTCGGTCCAGCATTAGTTTAAGGACGTTTCGGTCCAATATTAAAGGGTGTGGTCGTCGGGACCCGTCACCTCTCTGACGACGTTGAATGATCACAACGACGTGTGTCAGAGGAGTTCGGAGATGTACCCTCGAACCAGATGTAAATTGATTCAAGAGAGAGCTATGCTCAGTCAATTTAATTTGAGGACTTACGGCCAAAATTGGGTTAAGTCCAGTTGAGAATATTCAACATTTTTCTTGATCTTCGGCCTATTAGGCCTGTGCTAGGGCTTTGCCCATATTTAATAATGCATTGCATTCTATTCTGGCCTGCTAGGCGTTTGATTTGGGCTCTGTCCCTTTATTTATGATGCAGAGCATCTATTTTATTTTGGGCTCTGCCCCTTTTTAAAATAATGCATTGCATTTTATTAGACCTGTTAGGCCTTCTTTAATTGGGCTTGGCCCCTTTTGTAAGCAATGCAGTGCATTTGTCTGGCGCTTTGCGCCGAGTAATGAGCGCAAGCTCATATGGTGATGACACGTGTCATGCTCTGGTGAGCGCAAGCGCAATGGCGCAGTGCGCTGCGCTGTTGCACTGCTAACACGTGGCGCGCTCTGGTGAGTTGCGCCAATTCCAGAGAGCAAAGCTCTATTTCAAGAGCGCGTAGCGCAAGTGGTTCTGTAGCTGACACGTGGCGCGCTCTGATGAGTTGCGCCAATTCCACAGAGCAAAGCTCTATTTCAAGAGCGCGTAGCGCAAGTGGTTCTGTAGCTGACACGTGGCGCTCTCTTAAGAGCGCAACAGCGCAGTCTGGAAGTACAGAGCACTAAGAATCTTTTAGATTCAAGAACAGAAGTGCAAAGCATTATTTGATTTCTTGATCTAAATTAGATCAAAGAAAAATAAATTTTTCTTTTTTGTTTCAAGAAACCAGAGGTTCATAAAAGTGCAAAGCACTATTTTTTTTGTTTTGTTGTTTTGTTGTTTTTTAAAGAACCAGAGGATCATGAGAAGTGCAAAGCACTTTTTATTATGTGAAGAACATTGATCTGGTTTTTTGATCAATAATTTATTAAAAGAGATTTCTTTTTCTCTCGTGAAGGTTTTTTCCTTTCTTTTCTTTGAGCTTTTCTCAGAATTCTCTCTCTGTTTGAAGCTCTTGGCTTTTTTTCCAAGAAAAATGTTCATCCTTTGAATTGAGGCATAGGGTCCTTTTTATAGTGCCCATAAATTAGTTAAATTTGTTAAAGAGATCTTTCTCTGAGTGATTTGGGGAATTTTCCCCACCGTTGGATCTTTAATCGAAGGGCTTCTTCTTTGCAGAAGAAAATCTTCTTGTTTTAACAAGAACAGAAAAGATTTTTTAGAAATTTAATTCTGTTTGGCGCAGATGCCCCAGCGCGTGACACGTGTCGCGCAGCGCACAGCGCAGCGCAACTGCGCTGACACGTGTCGCGCAGCGCAGTGCTTGCGCAGCTGAAGCGTTGCTTCATTTAATTTTGTTTAAAACAGAGCTTTGTTCTGATTGGGGTAAACAATTACATTAAAATACCACATAAATCTAAAACCGGTTTTCTTTTAAAACAGTATTTTAAATTCCTTAGCGATTATAGCTCTACAACCCTTGCTAGGGGACCCGCTAATGGATGATGCAGATTATCACACATCCTTGGGCTAGTAGAGCGAGATGCAGATCTCCTCACGGAGCATTCGGTTTCGAAAGGTTTTAAATACGGTTTTTAAGAAAAACGAATTTTTCTAATTAAATAAAATTAATTTTTTATAATTATATAAAATTAAAAAATCCATATATTTTCCAAATATAATAAACTTAATTTTTTTAAAACGATAGAATTACAAGTTTCACTAAAATACCATCAAGATACCAATAAAAGAAAAGTTTTACAATAAAATACCATGAACTTTCCAAGCTAAGCAATTATCACTAAAATACCTCAAATCTTTAAAATTCATATCCATGAAAACCCTAAATATTATAAATAAATTCTCGAGGTTTATTTTGAAATTCTATTAAAAATATTTTTCATAAAACCCCCCGAGTTATATAAAACAATATTTAAGGGATTTAGTAAATATAGGTTTAAGCGGGATCAATTCTCTTGAGTCCAGTGAGCCGGAGAAAGTGAGTGCTTGCCTATTTAAGGTAGAAAACATAACAGAGTTATCAATGGTAATTGTTTTGGAAAAAGACACAAATTCTGCCGTCTATATGCAGCAGTTACCGATAACTCCCGAACCTAATTTAAGATCTAAATCAGTTTATAAGTGTCTGACTCAAGTCTGAGTCAAAATCAATCTGAGTCTAATCCAAATCAGAATCCAATTCAACGTGAATCCAATATACCAATATATATACTTGAACCTGAACCTGAATACCAGAATAAAGATCAATATGCAAACATGACTTGACTTGACCGAACCATGACTATAATTTGACTTGATTACATGACTGCTTGTTTACATCCTGAACCTGATTACATGAACAAGTTGTATCTATGGTCTCGGCAAGTCTGATAACTATAATTCAATACAATACATTATGAGGTTTTTAATGGGTAGATTGGTACGGAATGTGTTAAAAGTGACACGATAATGGACACTAAAAGATACCTACATGAACTCTCGTGCTGTTGTCCCATGGGTTTTGACGGGTCCTTATACTTACATGTTATCATAGTCCACGAGATAGTTGGACTGCTCTCGTATACACCGATACATTCTGTACCAAGTTACAAACAACTACGTTAGTATAACAAACATATACCTGTATAAGTTACCAGTTCATTCTCTTTACTTGTCCTATTCTATTCTTTTTTTTGGACTTACCGAGCTCCAGTTCGCTGACGACATTCTTGTTTCTTTCTTTTTTGGAATGTTCGTCGTGAGGATCGGACTCTCAGGAGATCGAGCCCAGCAGGACGATTTGGACCAATTCTCCGAGCAGCCAGACTTCTAGCTTTTCCTTGTACTTATTTCATTTCATATGACACTGTTTAGGCATTGCTTTCTATCATTGTATTTTTCTTTTCAGATGTATTGTAAAGATGAATGCTAATAAAAGTTACTGTTTATATTACATCTCTTGTCATTCTTGTCCATTTATTTATATTGCTTATTTACGCTTAGCGTGTTTATTTCTGAGTAAATATGTCGTGTGCCTTGCCACGTCCCCTTCCCCGTACGCTGGGAAGCGGGGCATAACAGGTTTTGTTGGTATCCCGCCATCAACCGGCGTATCCCGCCATCTATGCGAACGTGACGCATATACGTAACGGACGACGAGAATCTCGTATCGGCTCGCTCCATGCGACCGCTATATAAACCACTATTCTAGACAATTCAGGTGACGGGAACTCATTCCAATACGCCGCTACCCTATCATTATTTCATGGTACTCACTTGATCGTCGGAGGGTCCTACGGTGGTTACCCATCTCGGGACTTCCCTCGCAGGTAGCTTGGTGTCAACAATAACCCACTGAGATCCACACATTCAACCCTCACACCAAATCTCAACTGTTCAGAACCGCTTGCAGTAAGATTGACGGAGGACAAGAACTGAGGGTGATTTTGACCTCCGTCACTGGTCCTCAAAGCAAGGATGCAATTTATATAAAAGGTTTCTACTGGTAACTGCAAAAGGCTCATTTAAAAATTATTTGAATTGGGTAAATTTATTTTGTTGGTTACTGTGGCTAAAGGAGTTTTGGCAAAGGGCAGGGTTGTTTGTTATAGAAATGAGGAAGAAGAGGGTATATTTGTTACTCAGAAAAAGAAATTGCTGATTGTATCAAATGCATTTTAGTTAATGCCATGTGGCTTCATATAAGTGGCTCCAGCGACTGGTTATGTGACAACCAGCATAAAATTTCTCGAAAATACCGTGAAATTTTAAAAAATTCAAAATTCCTATTTTTTTCAATATTTTGCTTACAATACCATAAAAAAATCGTGAAAATTTCAAAAATCTCAATATATTTTATATTTTATTCTTTTTAATATTTTGCTTGCTGTAACACAAAAGAACCGGTGACTTTTCAACACTATCAAAATTTTATATATTCTTGTATTTTTCAATATCTTGGTTCAAGCACAAAAAATTCGCTAAATTTTAAAATATTTAAAAAAAACATTTTCTTTGGTTTTTACAATTTTTTGTATACTATATATAGCACATGAAAATCATGAATTTTTCACACAAAAAAATCCCGTTCATTGATTTTTTAAATTATTTTAGTTGTTATAGATCGGTTTTTCAACACTTTGCTTGATATAATAAACGAAAATCGCAAAAATTATAGAAATCTTATAAATTTCTTGTTTTTCTTCATTTTTTAACACTTTGATTGGAATGATATAGCACATGAAAATCGCAAAATATTCAAAAATCTCAAAAAAAACATGCTTTCTTCTTATTTTTATTATTTTGTATGCTATATAACACACTAAAATCATATGATATAATTCTTCTTAACTATAAGTACAATTTTCAACCTACGACGTACAGGGTTTGAGTTATTCAACTCAGAGGACTTATACAAAGTATTGTATGTTGTCCAGTGTCCATTAGGACAGAGGGGTTGGTACTCGTACTATATTCTGTTTACTTGCGACTTCTCAAGTTTTAGACAAGTATTTCGTTAAAATACAAGGTCCAAGTTTTAAGAAGTTATAGATAAAAAATTAAAGTAGAGAACCAGGTGTTGCAAGTATCAAGATTTTTCGAGATGATCGCTGTTGAATGCATGTTTTTTTTGTGAAGAATTATAGGTGGCGCATGCTGCGAGGCCCCGGCGATTGAGGGCACACCTCGTCAAGTCAGTGAAACGCAGCGGAACGGCGAGGCAAGTGAACGAAGTGAACGATTAAAAAAATCCCCGATATTCAGTTTTTTTTCGATTTTCCAAAATTTTACTTGCTCATGTTTTGGGAAACTTTCGAATATCAAGGAGGAAAAATACTTGTAAAGTAAAAGTAGAAAAGATCGCCGATTGTTACATAGAACCTAACAGAACAAAAAAATCCAATCTGAATAACCGGGAACCCCAACGATACAAAAAAATTTGTTTCTTCAAATTTCTAAAATTTTGCACGCTGTAGAACATAAAAATCACGAAATTATCAAAAATCTCAAGAATTTTGTGTCTATTTTTGTTTTTAAATATTTTTATTTCATGTAGCACTCGTGGAATTTTCAAAATATTTTCTGTTTTTTCCATGTTTCTATATTTTACATGCTATAGTATAAGAAAATCGCAAAAAATACAAAAAAAATTGTTTTTCCTTCTTATAAACATTATGCCTGCTGGAACACACAAAAAATCTCGAAAATTTTAAAAACAGCCTTTTGTTTTCTTTGGTTTTTAAAAACTTTTCTTGTTATAGCATACACAAATTATAAAATCTTAAATAATCTAAAGAATTTTCCGTTTTCTTTGGATTTTCTATATGATTTTTTGTAATATCAAATGACAATCAAGAAATTTGTAACTGTAAAAAAATTTATTTTTTATTTTTCAATATTCTACATGCTATATAGCGCCAAAAAATCCTGGATGTTTTCAATATTTTGTTAGTAAAACATGAACAGCAAAATAAAAAAATAGAAAGAAATTTTTAAGAAAGGGGCCAATCAGAATTTTTCCACTGTATCGGATAAAATAGTGATAAGGAGGGGGCCAATAAAAAATATTTAAAGTAGTAAGAGAATTAAATATGAGATAGATAATAATTTTTCAACTAAAGTCGAAACTAGATAAACGAATATTCTCTCATACAACTTTATAATATATAATGGAAAAATTCTATTGCCCCCTTTTTTTGTTTAGGACTAGACAAAGAATGCATTTTCAGCTAACTTAGGTGGTGTATGTATCTGAAAACCATAATGGATCAATCGCTGAGATGAACTTGGATTGTCCTATCATAATTTACTCTACGGCAAAAGGTTCATAATTTACTCTACGGCAAAAGGTCAAGGCTCGTCTGCACAATGGGAATCAATGACTTCTTTTCGAAACGATTGGTCCCCATCCCAACTTTTGCTACGATCCGTAATTATGAAGGTTATATTTCTCTACGATAGTAAATCATGCAGTTCTTTTTCTTTTTAAATAAAAACTTTAAAGAAATTGATCTTTAGTAGTTTAACATGTTCATTTTCCACACACAGTTCTCCCAGGCATAAATCTTAATTTTGATCTAAATTTTTTTCTGTAATCTCTCCATAAACTAAAAAGGTAAATTCAGAAAACAAAATACAAAGTCACTTCTGTGTCAGTATATGGAAGAGTGATGCCAGGCCGGCATTTGTTAAAGTTTTAACAAAGCCTTGGGATAACCAACTCCATTTTTAATAAAAACTTTAGAGATACCGATCAAATTGCATATACATCACCATGGCTATAAGCATCATTATAGTTTCTGACAAATTCACACATATCATTTGATGTTCTACATATGCGTCACAGCGAAGGCCCACATAAGCAAAACTGATTCTGCATACATATGTATGCTTTCTACCTTTTATCACACACAATTGTGATAAACCTCAAGTGACAAAATGAAAACACAACACAGCCATGCTCATCATGCAACTAATATAAAAACTACAACCACCCCAAAAAAAATTTAGTCACCAAAAGCTTAACGAAACCCTAGTCCCCAAATTTGCAACAGGCCACACATAACAATACACAACTTAAAATTCTTGAATTTTTCAAACAACTCAATTCATGCAGGTCCCACAAGCACACCTTGTGCGGACCCTTCTTTCATTGTCCCCTCATCTTTATCCCCGTCGGCATCCGACCTTCTGATCTTGATCTTGTATTTCAACTCAAACTCTGCGATATCTTTCTTCTTCTTCTCTAAAGCTTCATTAAGCCTCGCTATCACCTCTTCGAGTCCCTCTTTGTTGCGTTGCACAGCTGGCAGAACCTCCTTGACCGTCCGCTCGACGAGCACGCCGCCTATCATGCGATAGCATCGCCGGTTCGGGTCGAGTGGCTGGATCGCACCAATCACGAGGGCGTGCTCGCTCACCTCCATCTCAAGCTCGGTGATCTTGGAGTAGAGCTGGTTCATCTCGGAGCGGAGGATGGAGTACATGTTTGCAATTGCTTGCTCGTTTACAGGTCCCTCATTAATTGGCTTGGCAGCCATAGTCCTGAATTCAAAGTGAACCGCAAGTGTAAAAGAAATTCATGTCATGCTTCCCAAACAATTATTCATACACGAAAAGAAAAGAAGGAAATGCGAATACTTTCAAATGGCAAGGGTGAGCCCAGTTTTGGTATCAAAAGACTATACAAGAAGAAGAAGAAGAAGGAAACATCCCAAATTCTTTTTAGTCCGCTGCATGAATTGTTTTTCTTCGATCAACTCACTTTTATATATTCATGTCTTTTTCTCCATTCAGATGTGTTAAGGTCTGTCCGCCATGTTAAATTAGAAGCATCATATCCTACATATGGTTTTGGTTAACCCTCAAGGCACCGTTCATTCAGGCAACTCAAGCAGCACCTCATTGCTCTCCATTGTACACGTCCTGATCATCTCAAGTCATTTTCTCCCATCTCATCCTTGACCAAAGGTACCTTTAACTTCTCACAAAAGCATTCTTTTCTTCGTTTTCTACCTTTTATTTTCATGGTAAACTTCTACTTATGCATCTCAACTATCACAATTCACCTGCATTCATTTTCTTAACAGTGTTTCTACCCAACATTCTGACCCAAAAGATTTCTACATCCCATAAGGTTTAGAAACTAATACTCGCATAATAGGACCCCTGATCCCCTATTTTAATAAGCTGGTAAACATCCCACCATTACCACAACCTCCATGACAACTGTTAATTTTAATGTTTGCGGACGAGCGACGCGATTATATATTTATATATATGAGGGCACAAACGGGTTTTCAATGTAGACGGGTTCCATCCAACAAGACTCAAGCCTCATAAATGTTTGTCCCATTGCACCACTCATAGTTTTTCCAATGTGAGACTATATTATTCATATATCTCAACACCCACCTCACGTGCAACGTGGTTGTCACATGGATCGTACAAACACATGTCCAGACTAGTCTCTCATAGGCAAGTAGACGGCTCTTTCAAAGACGCAACAACGACACAAGGAGGCTAGTTTATCAAGGACATGTATACGGCTCTCTCTCAGAGGTGTTATAAAAGTATAAATCCACAAATGCTATCAACCTAGCTCTAATACCATATTAAATTTAATTATACACGAACGAGAGGTGTTATATATATTTATATATATGATGGCACACACGGGATTTTTGATATAAATGAGTCCTATCAATAAGACAAGCCTTGTGGAGGTTTGTCACATCTTATGTCTTATATCCATGTAACTCTCATAGTTTTTCCAATGTGAGACTATGTTATCCACATCTCAGCTTGTTAGAAACCATTGAATTTGGAAGAGAGGAAAAATATTATTAATGATTGATCAAAATACAATGTACAATATGCATCTCTCTATAGCGCACAAGATGAAACCCTAATACATAATATACGTATAATACAGGTAAACCCCAATACAAAAAGATAAAAGATATGCATATCGTAACAGCCCCCTCAAACTCACGGTGGATCATAAACCGAAAGTTTGGACAAGAGATGCAACCGTTGGGTACGTGTTTGAGGTTTCGTAAAGAGATTGATCACTTGATATGTGGAATGGATGTATATAAAGTAGCTCCATCTGCTTGGCGAAACTTCAGATGAAGCTCCATCGGCGTAGCTGTAGAAGCACTGTCAGTAATAGTACAATCGTCAACCGTGGTTCGTGCAAGAAAATAAAAAATGTACTTCTGCTGTAACAGATGCTACTGGGAGAGTAAGAAACGTCGATCCCCAAGAAATAACGCAAATGTCCATAATATTTAAAACGGTTATATTCAAATATCTCATAATCCAACAGTCTCCCTCAAACTCATGGTGGATAACCGAGTTTTGATAATATCTTGAATCAAAATATGCAACTTATAGAACGACGGAGAAAAACAACAGATGTAAAGCATTGAGCATGGAAAACTAATACCCTTTGGTCTCTTTCGCGGATTGCAAGGTGAACCGAATAACCTTCGGTCTTTTTCGCTGAAAATGTTCAAGGTTAGAAAATCATGCTGCTAGAAGACGTCATAAAAAAACAGTTGCTTGGACTTGATATTGATGGAGACTACGACTTATGATCAAACTGAGAGAACTTATTTCTGAATTAGGTATTATTGGAGCAATTTTATCTATTTTGGAATAATAAACTAAAAATATAAATAAAGATAAATTTTGAATCGCGAAGAGGAATAAGAAGAATAAAAGATAACCACAATGAATTGAGCCAAGATCAAGAAGATGTCTTATCAAGAAAATAAGAAAAAAAGATCAAGAAGTTGTATCAAAATCAAGAGATCAAGATGAAGTTCGATCAAGGGGAAAAAGGACCACGAAGAAGAAGGTTAAAAGAATCAAAAGATGAAGAAGAATAGTTAATAGGGAAAAAAAGAAGACGAAAGAGGAACAAAATGTATCGCTCATACTGAAGTAAAAGTACTAAAAGAAGAAGGAGAAGGAAGAGAGGACATTGCCCACATTGAGATAGAAGAAGGAAAAGGAGGAGATGATATTACCAACAAAATAGAAGAAATAGAATAACAAAGTGAAGCAATCGCTCACGTTGTAGTTGCAGAAGAAGAAAAAGGGATGGCATGGTCTACAGTAAAGTAAAAAAAAAAAAGGAACCACCAAAAAGAGGAGTTGATCGTAACCATAAAGAAGTTG
The DNA here is from genome assembly GCA_030015575.1 of Agapanthus africanus. Taxonomy (NCBI): domain Eukaryota; kingdom Viridiplantae; phylum Streptophyta; class Magnoliopsida; order Asparagales; family Amaryllidaceae; genus Agapanthus; species Agapanthus africanus. The sequence continues at coordinate 91,228,467 of JASDDO010000028.1, read as the reverse complement.
AGGCCGATGAAGAAGAAAAAAACAGATGGCGCCATCAATATAGAAGTAAAAGCACCAAAGGAAAAAGAAGGAAATCGAGAAGCTGACATTACACATATAGAAGAAAAGGTTGTACAAAAAGGAGTTGATAGTGTTAGGGTCAAAAATTACATCCTAAGGTCGAGATCAATAAGTTAAAGTTAAGACCCGAAAACTGGGCCTGGGCCTAAGCCCGAATCCAAGTCAAGTGGGCCCACGCCCAAGTCGAGCCCGAACATGAAGAGGTCGGCCCCCATGCCAAAAAGAAAATTACTTAATAAATAAGTTTGATGTAATTTTCATGCATGAATGTTAATAAATGGGCAAAAAGCCAAATTTTTGTAAAGCCCATGGCTCATGTGCAAAAAGAAATAAGCACATAAGGCATAGGATGGGCAAAATGCCATTTTGTAAAGCCTAAAAGGCTATGTGTAAACTTGTAAGCCTATATAAGGCAACATGATAATGAAATGAAAGATAATACTCATTCCCCTCAAAAATATTAGGGTTTGTGCCTTCATCTCCTCTCTCTCAAGTTCTTCCTCTTTCTTTTCATTTCCAATGAAATCAAGAGCTTAGCTCTTTTTTTCTCAAAAAACAAACAAAGTTCCACCATAAAACCCCTCGAAGGGGAGTTCAGATCTTCTATCAAATACCTAAAAGGGACATTTTTAATCCCACCTCCTTTTTCTCTAAGATCCAGCAAAAAGAAAGAAGGAGAAAGAAGACCCACCTCAAAAAATCCCTTTTGGGAGGATCCAAGACTCAAGAGAGAAGAAAAAGGCCGTTTTTTATCATCTCCGAAAATCTCAAAAGAGTTTAATTCCAAATCCAAACCTCGAAGGAGTTGAACCCCAAAAATCCAGATATTTTAGAAGTTTAACTCCACAAAAAAATACTTTTTAGGAGTTTAACTCCAAAAGTCACTCGGGAGTTCAACTCCTGGTCCAAGGGCTAAGTCTTTTTTTTCCACGGGCGCCCATCGCCCGCTTGCAGGACGCACGACCTGCTGGCCCTGAGCACCTACGCCACGCACGTGGCCCGCTGACGCCCAGCGTCCACATGCCATCTCAAGCGTCCTTAGGATGCTCCTCACCCTTCTTTTTCCTACACGGTCCACACTCAAATCACGTCCCCCGTTAAATTTTTTTTATAACAAGACGCTATCCCCTTGACTCTCAGGCCGCTATCCGGGTAGCGGGACCTCCGTAAACTCTGCGAGGCCCCCGATATGTCCAAAACAGCTTCAAAACACAACATACGCATATTGCACATTGAGTTCGCATGACCAGTTTTACCCATCAATCGAAGGTTCTCTCGTCCCAAAGGCGAGGGGTAATTAACGGCAGGTTAGTCCGTGGCTGCCGGAGATTTGGATCCCCACAATCAATAAACCCCAGCCTACCCTAGGCAGGAGGAATCTGTATACGCCTGACAAGCAACGCTTATTCCTACCTCAACGGGGTGATGAAAAACACTCTACAGATTGTAGCACGCCCGGTGGGACGTTATCTTCTTCCGTATTTCGGGTTAAACGTTCATGCGAACTCAATCAACATATATATCGATTGCATGTACTAAAATCATGCTTCTTTGTGTAGGATAACTGCTTTCCAATCACAGTCTTCAAATTCAACGAGTATGTCTCCAAGGACCAGTTTGATCTCTGAGGCAACTCCGGTACAAATGCCCACGTAATCCTCCCGGTGAGTCTCATGACGCAGTGAGAGGAGCCTCCACGCCAATTTAGTTCCATCATCATCTATCCCACCGGAAGCGCTCAACTGGTGAAGACCCCGGCAAACCAAGTAGCCAAACTGACCTCAAGGAGCAGGAGGCCAAATGTGGTGGTCTCGAAAGCGCCCCAACCCAAAAGCAAATCGGTGTTCGAATGGCTCTTCTTGGCCCCAGCTGGGGGCAAAGCCGTCGGAACAAAAGAAGTCGCCAGATGTCGCGGGCAAGCTCAAACGATGCCTTCGACGAATGCGCAAGCGGATGTCTTTTCAAAGCTCTCTACCAGCCGGCCCACGGCGGTTTCCCGAAGAGCAGAAGCCTATAAGGCGCTCAAAACAAAGAAGCTGAGGCAGAAACGGCTCAGATATAGAGCCAACAAAAGGGCCAGAACTCCGGCCAAGTTTAATTTTGTGAAGTTCCAAAGCCCGGACGGCACCTCGACTACAGTCGTGTCAGCCGTGAAAAGCCGCAATTCTTTCGAACCCTTAAAGTGGGTCCAGAAGAATGCGATGTCTGCCCAGATTAAGAAGGCCGCAATTCAAAATGTGCTACGAAGAGATGTGTCCACGCTCCAGCACAAAAGTCGTGACACCCTCTATTCACGAGTCTACCAAGCACTTCGTGCAGCGCGAGCAGTGGGGCAAAACCAGAAAAGCAGCGCCGGCGCCACCCAAGGACCCATCCACGCCAACCGTCTTCAGTCGCTTGTCCTTTCCTGAAAAGGAAGAGCCACGACGGCAGTCCAAGAAATCAGCCGCCAAAGATAAAGAGATGGATGGATATGTGATCCACACTGTCTACATGGCGGGCACGCGGAGCAAGAGCAAGGACGGAGCCACCATATCTCAAGCCCAATCTAGCTTATGTGGCCGCCACTTCCCAAGATCAGCCTCCTCCGCAGGATAATGAAAACCCCCTCGATGAGGCCGAAAAGCAGAAAGGCCCCTCTATCCATGTGGAATTAAGCTTGGACAGCGAAAAAGAGCCGACTTTCCGTCCCAGGACCGCAGAACAGGGGTTACTTCAAGAGCTCCGAAAACAGCTCAGAAGTAAAGACAAGATGTGTAAGTGCACGGCAGCGCCCCGGCCGTCAATCCGAGGCCGGAATGTGGAAACGAAACTTTTCTAAAACTTGTAAACCGGCACCACCGCGCACTTTAAACCCGGATCGGGCCATTAACCTAATGCTAGCAAACAAGATAATGGGGTAGAGAGTTATACCGAGCGATCCATGTCCTTCGGTCTTCGGCCTCCACTCCAATTTCCTCACGGAATCTCCGGTCTTCATTTCCTCGTCGGAACGGGCACCACATCGCCAGGTTCTTTTACGGGCTCCCACCTCTGGACCGAGGCAACTCGGGCACGAAGTTGGCGAGCCGACATGCCCAAGAACGCTGTAGGATAAGTGTAGAATGTTTTGTCTCTTGGGGTTTGAAGTTGCCATTTGATGGAGATGGAATGAACTGTATAAAATGAACTTGGGAATTTTATGGCAAGCAGAGGAAAAATGAGATGAAGAAATTTTCCTTCCTAAAAATGAACCTCTCCTCTCTCTATGAATGTGGCCGGCCCCCTTCAAAAATGGTGGAGGGAAGAAAAAGGGAATAATGCAAGAAAGAATTTGTATGATATTGAGAAGAAATGGTCACACCGTTTTCCAAATCAATCCCTTCACATTCCATCACAATAAATGCGAAGGAAGTGATGCAAAAAGAATCTTTTGATGCATAGAACCATCATGAAGCCACATATACAAATAACCCCCTCCACAAATGCTAATTTGCAAATATGCAAATTAGCCCCTCCATCAGAAAAATCCGGCCAGGAAGGAGCAAAGGAAAACTGGCCGAGACGGAATACAAACTGGCTACTTCAGAAAACTGATCCCGTAATAAATTACAGGAAAACCCCGCAACTGTATATACATACCCGCATTTGTATTCCGACCGAATACAAATGCAATGAGACAAAATCTACACTGTATAATACTAGGATCCGGCTTAAACCAAAGCCCGCTAGTATTATCCGTCCGATCATGATCCGTGCAATACCGCACGTATATGATCGAACTCTGCCATATATCCATACGGCCTCTACAGCGTTTCGCCCGAAACTTGAGAAAACGGTCTGTGGGGGACTCTAAAGACTCGTCAATACTTTGGTTGTGTATTTAACCACTAGCACGTCAGAGGTATTAGCCATACGTGACGGACTACCAGGTATTGACCAAAAGGGACGTCGATGAGCGAACTCATCCTGACACCCTACTGAGCCTGTCAGTGATAATATCCGTACAGTCCGGTCCGTTCGTCTATGAGCATCGCATGGCGGGCCTAGGGGGTTGGTAAAAGTCAGACCCCCAAAAGCGGTACAAGTCGTGTCGGAGAGTAGCCCAGAACACCCTGAGATACTACTGGAATACCTACCAGTAAATCTCCTGCCTTGGCCAAGGTCTTCGTGTAATGGCTTTCCTAGACACAGCGCGACCTCACCCCCAATACCGGGAGAGACGAACCCCTGAAGATCCGCTCACTGCCTCCATGTGGCTCGGGACTGTACCCAACTAAAACCTGTTTGCACGTCTCCATTGAGCGTGGTAGGGTAGTAATCAAAGTACAGTGGGAACTCACACGAGACAAATGACGATCTCAGGTCGATGAACTAACCTGTACATATGTCACCAGGGAACTGCTATCTGACGTCAGGTATAAAACAAACTAGCATGTTCCCGACGAGTCATGTCCGGTGTACTCATAACCCAATGAGCACCTGTATACATCTTAGGTGAACCAACTGACACCAGTGGCTTGTGAGACCGGCCACCGCCCCTCGTCGGTGTCTCGACTATATACACTAGTCTACTCTGGAGTATCGATGCCATGTCTCGAAACTCCCACGACCAGGGACCTTTTAAGGATGTGCTTATAAACCCCAGCTCCCACGTATATGATCGCCTTCATACTGCTGGCAGTCAAGCAAGAATCCTAGAGGCTCTATCAACGTGCAATAGTGACCTGTAAGGTCACCTAAAGCAGTACACGATGATAAAGATAAACCAGATAGCATACTATCATCTTGAGTAAGACTGTCCTACCGGTTGATCCAATAATTGACTCTGAGGGCACTATCTCCAACAATCTCCCACTTGCACTCGAGGCTAATTATTGCGATGTCGCATACTCACAGCCCGTGTGATACCGAACACCCAACTTCTCTACTAGTCAGTCTCACAAAACTCGTTTGCGAAACTATTGCGTTCGAGAAATAGCCTCAGTGAGTGGATCCGCTGTGATGTTTCTTTCTATGTCTCTCTTTATCTCAAGTTCGCGGAGAAACCCATCTCCCGAAATGAGCAATACCTGTCTTAGAATATGTTTGGATGTATGATGGGACCTAGTTCATAAATGAACTCCAAATCCAAACTTCTTAGACTGTATCAACAACTGAACTTAATCAGTATCCTGCGCCATGCCTCCCTCAGTATCCGCCTGGACCACCTGTCCAAAATACTGCCCCTCGTCAGAGGGAAAACTATAACTCTGATAGTCACTCTGTCATCCAGGTCACCTTGGAAGCCTGGAATGATAACTGTCTCCCAAAGGAGGCTGCCGTTATCATTTCCCTAGAATATCAACTTATGTTCTAAAACTGCTTCCGATCGTTTCTCCAGGATTGGATTAATATCAACTTACTGCATCTCGTGCAAAAACATCTGGTGTGGTACTTGACATCTCATGATTGACTCAATTGCTTAAATAAGTGATCTGTCAATCATGCATATCCTTCTCCCCTTTAGTCTGCAAGACACCTTTAGAGAGGGTGACTCTATCACCAGCAGGTACACCACCATGCCAGGAGTCGTCCATTCTAAATACCTTCAGAATGTTGTCTAAGTACCCTGATTGGGACACTTCCCAAATCTAGATCTAAAATCATAGATCCAGTAACCAGAATGTCTGATATAATATCTAATTCCTATATGGAGAAACCACTATGTGACAACCAAAATATAACCGATTGTAGTATAGGAATTTCACTTCCTACTCTGTGTATGTCATCCAAATACCAGGACATCACACCCTACTACCTTCTTAACAGATCCATCCCCTATTCTGATGAAGTCAAACCTATGACTGTCACATCAGAAATAGATGATCTATCTCCGTTGTATCTGCTTTAGTCTATAAATAGACATAAGCCACTTGTCCACCAATGCTTCCGCTGCTCCCACTGACTACGACAACCCTCTGGCAGAGTCATATACACGTGCACTTCTAAAGCTAGTTTAGAACGACGCTATACTCATCCTCCTGCCGGGTCTCACAGTCTGGAACAACAACAATGGCAAGTTTGGGTAAACAAGAACCTCTCTGCCACCATCCTTGAGCATACCGAAGTACCTCTCGAGCGCCTGAGGTTACCCACCATATCTGCGGAGTGGCCAATGGAATGTCAATCCAGATTGAATCTTTAGGTTCTTATCAAATTTTCAGCAATCGTTTACGGTTCTGGAATCACTTCCAGTTCTACTATACTCCCACTACTGTTTTCTGAAAAAATCCATTTTTATTAAAACTGTGACGAGTCAAGAACAATATCACTATTGATCTTCCAGATGGTAGAAAGTCAACCTTCGTCATAGCCTGGGTCCACCCACAAACAGCCATTACAGAAACGTGCCTTGAGTTATCCAGAGTCTGGTTTTAAGCATAAGCCGGACAACTTCCCGTACCTTAACAACGTCAAGATATGAACTGCTCTATATCCAATACAGAAACAGAGGCACTGATTTAATTGAACCAGATTCAAATCATGCGACTGTCTCCAGTGCATGTTAACTAAATGAAAAGAGGCCGATCAGCATTACTCAACTTAGGAGTACTTCCAATTATGAGTAACCTGAAAGAGAAGCAAGTTCTCTTAATCATTACTACCAACTGAATACCATACACAAGTATCTACATCTTCGATCACTTTGAAGAATCCCGATACTTGCAACACCTGGTTCTCTACTTTACTCTTATACCTATAACTTTCAAAACTTGGACCTTGTATTTCTACGAAACACATGTCTAAGAATTAGAGAAGTCACAAGTAAAACAAAATATAGTACGAGTACCAACCCCTCTGTCCTAATGGACACTGGACAATATACAATACTCTGTACAAGTCCCTTGAGTGTAATAACTCACTCCCTGTGTGTCGTAGATTGAAAACTGTACTTATGGTTAAGAAGAATTACACCGCTGTTTTAATGCTCCTTACCTAACCATCCACTGATATAGGTAAATGTCATGGACATAATTTCAAAAAGGTATATCTCACTCTATAAAAATAGACGTACAGATGTATCAATTTGAAATTGGTGCATAACAGCGGATATTCAAAACCAAATATCTGCCGCCCGGCAAATAACCCAGGTGGTTTCCTCAAATATCACCAATTACAACGAATTTCGATATAATGAGGATAATCACCTAATTCCCAATAACTTACTCCCACTCATCATCTGTAAAACCATACAGATGTGAGAATCATACCTGGTAAATACATACCCTGGAGCAAGTGTCTAATTAGGAAATCAGTTTTCACAGTACACAGTGAAACTGAAACATTGAAATGTTTCGTAGGGGTATCCGGGTATTCCTAGTAATGCCTCTTCCATTATCAGATTCACAACTGTAACCGTATATCTCTTTGCCATCTTTCCAAATCCCTTTATATGTCTTTAGTCATTACCTTCTGTACACCCCTTTAGGCCAAATGGTTTTCTTCCTTCCCTACCGTTCGGCACCCGCCTATGGTTTGGAAGAAGACTATCCAATAAGCATAATGGGTGTACTGTCCTAATCCTAGGAGCACTCGCAATGCGAGAGAAGGTGAAGATAAAAGACAACTGAATAAAACCTTATTCCTATTTCTCCAGAACCAGAATCCATCCCCGAACTGGAACAAGTTCCTTTCGAGTTCGTATATAACCATACGATGGAGTATCCAAGTAACTGTGGATCTTCGTAGTGATACGGAGTGTCCTGGAGAAATACAAAGGTGAAGTGGAAGTGGTAATGAAATACTTGGTTTGGTCGTGAATAGCAGTCGCAATTTACTTTGCCTTTCTTCTAATCCCTTTATTTGTCTTTACATAATACCTTATGTACACCATCGTTAGGCTAATTGGTTTTCTTCATTCCCTACCGGTCGGCGCCTGCATATGGTTTGGAAGAAGACTATCCAATTTGTGTAATAGGTGTACTATCCCCTAATCTAAGGGGCACTCGGAACCTGAGAGAAGGTAAAAGGAAAAGACAGCAGAATAGTCCTATTCGTTTTCTCCAGAACCGGAAACCATCCTCGAATAAATTCCTTCGAGTTCGTATATAACCATACGATGGTTTTATCCAATGGAAGTGGACGTTCGTAGTAATACGGGGTGTCCTGGAGAAAAAGGTAAAAGTAGGAGTGGCAATGAGTTATGCAACTCTGACAATCCAAAAGTCAGTGTTTTAAGAAGGTTCGGTTAATCTTGGTCACCGAGTCATAGTCAAAGGTCGGGTCATGGTCGCTACCAAAGAGAGAGAAAAGAAACACTCAGCGTGTACTCTAACCAAGATCAGAATGGTTACCAATTTATCTAATCAGGAAACCTTCCACTGTACCGTCAAATTCTCCTCCAAACCTGAAAGAAGAATTAGTCGGGATCACCCGAGGAGTAAACCAACTCATCAGTGGGAATCGGGATCCAACTATCATCGCATGATAACGTGACGGAATCCGCTCACATTATCACACTCCAGAAGGTATGCGCATATCTGGCAAGTTTCAGTTTCGTTAGAAACTCCCGATGTGATTTTTGCCCCATGCTCTTATGACCTTGACTTTGGCCAACAAATCATAAGTCACATGTCAAGTTCTACCCGTCATTCTCCAGTTTAATTTGAACCCACCCGTACCTACCCTTGACTTTGGCCAACAAGGCAGTACGATTGTCCCAAACCAACGCATCTATCTATGCTGCATATGAATACCCAACAGCTACCAATCACTGTGCCTTGACTTTGGTCAACAAACACAGCTTGAATACTATTGACTATCCATATGAAACGACGAAGGGCTAAGAATGGTTTCTGGCAAAAACCTTTAACGTAATGAACTTGATATCGTTGAAGGAACCGGATAGCTTTTTATAAAAATATCGTGACGAAAACCTTTGCTAAAGATGTCACTCCCGGTGAAGGGATCTCGGCTCTTTCCCCGTAGAATGAGGTGCAGGATATTCCAACTGAATACCACGATGCAAAGCAAAAGTAAACGACTATAGTGAAGTTATTGCCCTGACGCAAACTTCTGTCCAAGGGGTCACTCCTAGTGAAGGGATCTCGGCCCTTGCCTCGTCGACTGAGGTGCAGGATATTCCAACTGAATACCACTGTGCAAAACAAAAGAGAACGTCCTTGCAATAACAGCTTTTTAAAAAAATGTTCCAACATCAGAATATGTTTGTTTAGCTTGCATTGATCCGAATCAACGCAGTCCCATCAATTGATCACACCACAAAAGAACGAAAATATGATGTACGTATATGCCATCCACATTCGCCACTGGGTCCCGTCATCACCCGTTAGGTTACTTAACTAACGACAGAGCGGGGACTGGACTAGCGCGGGTGCAAAACATATACAACATCTACTAGTATATATATCAATATATAATATTCGCTCAAGGCGTGATAAAAATGCAACATCACAGAAATGTAATAAGCATCACAGAACAATACAGATATCTGGGATCCCAGGGTTTCATAGAGTCGCTACTGAAACCCGACGTTTCCCTGGTCGTGTGGATAGCCTGTGCAATGAAATCCTAGACCCCTACGGGCGCGACAAGTTACCCGCCAAAACCTGAAGCGAGGCAGCCCCCTTCAGCAACGTGAATGGACCACCCAGCACTTCACGGAATCCGGTAACTTGGGCACCCCTCCTTGGGTCAACCTGTACCCCCTACGAGTACGGCGAATAGCCCGCCAATTCTAGAGTAAAGCCCCCTCCGTCTCAACGCCATGAGATGCGGGCTCGTTGTCCTCTAGAACCCGGCTATCCGTGCACCCCACCGTGGGGTAATCCTAGTACAGAAAGTAAAATATACATACAACGAGTGCATCGACCTTTAGCCCGGTCGTGCCCCAAAAGAATAATATACAAACAGGCAGTGACGGCAGTCCACATGTCGGACGCTCGCCCCGCAATATCAAATGTACATAAACAACCAAACTGTACTACCATTGCATCCAGGCTATCCACCACGACAAATCCGCAACATCACAGCACAACACAGAACATCAACGTGAATGTCACGTTCGCAAATCCGTCTAAAAGGGCTATAGCAGTTAGACAGGATTTACCGATCAAATGACATTCACGGTCGCAGATATAATGTAAATTCTGTGAACTAACATGTTTAAAATTTTCGATCGATCAAATTTACCGAAGTGGGCCCCAAGCACTACTGTAGCACTCAAAGAAAATCTGGGCCCAAAAAGAATATACCAAAAACCCCATTTTCAAGACAGAGACCCACTGAAGAAATTTGGTGCAGTGAAGCCACTGTTCGGCGGCGGAACCGCGGCCAAAATGGAGTTTTTGCCGCGGTTCCGCGGCGCTACAGTAACATCATGGTACCAATTTTCTTCAGTGTTCTCAGAAAACCCTGCACACATTTCTGCAACATACCAAATATTTTTTTGACAACAAAAAAATTTCGACAGAAACTGTGACAAGAAACGCGGTTTTTGGAAAATCCGTTCGATCGAACTTGTAAACACGTTAGAGCAAGCTAGACTAGGTTAATGGCGTGGCTCTGATACCAGTGTAAGTGCACGGCAGCGCCCCGGCCGTCAATCCGAGGTCGGAATGCGGAAACGGAACTTTTCTAAAACTTGTAAACCAGCACCACCGCGCACTTTAAACCCGGATCGGGCCATTAACCTAATGCTAGCAAACAAGAGAATGGGGTAGAGAGCTATACCGAGCGATCCGTGTCCATCGGTCTTCGGCCTCCACTCCGATTTCCTCGTGGAATCTCCGATCTTCATTTCCTCGTCGGAACGAGCACCGCATCGCCGGGTTCTTTTACGGGCTCTCATCTCTGGACCGAGGCAACTCGGGCACGAAGTTGGCGAGCCGACGTGCCCAAGGACGCTGTAGGATAAGTGTAGAATATTTTGTCTCTTGGGGTTTGAAGTTGCCATTTGATGGAGGTGGAATGAACTTTTTAAAATGAACTTGGGAATTTTGTGGCAAGTAGAGGAAAAATGAGATGAAGAAATTTTCCCTCCTCAAAATGAACCTCTCTCCTCTCTCTATGAATGTGGCCGCCCCCCTTCAAAAATGGTGGAGGGAAGAAAAAGGGAATAATGCAAGAAAGAATTTGTATGATATTGAGAAGAAATGGTCACACCGTTTTCCAAATCAATCCCTTCACATTCCATCACAATAAATGCAAAGGAAGTGATGCAAAAAGAATCTTTTGATGCATAGAACCATCATGAAGCCACATATACAAATAACCCCCTCCACAAATGCTAATTTGCAAATATGCAAATTAGCCCCTCCATCAGAAAAATCCGGCCAGGAAGGAGCTAAGGAAAACTGGCCGAGACGGAATACAAACTGGCTACTTCAGAAAACTGATCCCGTAATAAATTACAGGAAAACCCCGCAACTGTATATACATACCCGCATTTGTATTCCGACCGAATACAAATGCAATGAGACAAAATCTACACTGTATAATACTAGGATCCGGCTTAAACCAAAGCCCGCTAGTATTATCCGTCCGATCATGATCCGTGCAATACCGTACGTATATGATCGAACTCTGCCATATATCCATACGGCCTCTACAGCGTTTCGCCCGAAACTTGAGAAAACGGTCTGTGGGGGACTCTAAAGACTCGTCAATACTTTGGTTGTGTATTTAACCACTAGCACGTCAGAGGTATTAGCCATACGTGACGGGCTACCAGGTATTGACCAAAAGGGACGTCGATGAGCGAACTCATCCTGACACCCTACTGAGCCTGTCAGTGACAATATCCGTACAGTCCGGTCCGTTCGTCTATGAGCATCGCATGGCGGGCCTAGGGGGTCGGTAAAAGTCAGACCCCCAAAAGCGGTACAAGTCGTGTCGGAGAGTAGCCCAGAACACCCTGAGATACTACTGGAATACCTACCAGTAAATCTCCTGCCTTGGCCAAGGTCTTCGTGTAATGGCTTTCCTAGACACAGCGCGACCTCACCCCCAATACCGGGAGAGACGAACCCCTGAAGATCCGCTCACTGCCTCCATGTGGCTCGGGACTGTACCCAACTAAAACCTGTTTGCACGTCTCCTTTGAGCGTGGTAGGGTAGTAATCAAAGTACAGTGGGAACTCACACGAGACAAATGACGATCTCAGGTCGATGAACTAACCTGTACACATGTCACCGGGAACTGCTATCTGACGTCAGGTATAAGACCAACTAGCATATTCCCGACGAGTCTTGTCCGGTGTACTCATAACCCAATGAGCACCTGTATACATCTTAGGTGAACCAACTGACACCAGTGGCTTGTGAGACCGGCCACCGCCCCTCGTCGGGGTCTCGACTGTATACACTAGTCTACTCTGGAGTATCGATGCCCTGTCTCGAAACTCCCACAACCAGGGACCTTTTAAGGATGTGCTTATAGACCCCATCTCCCACGTATATGATCGCCTTCATACTGCTGGCAGTCAAGCAAGAATCCTAGGGGCTCTATCAACGTGCAATAGTGACCTGTAAGGTCACCTAAAGCAGTACACGATGATAAAGATAAACCAGATAGCATACTATCATCTTGAGTAAGACTGTCCTACCGGTATAGGTCCTCCCTCAATCATTGCAATCACGTGCCTGTGATCCAATAATTGACTCTGAGGGCACTATCTCCAACAAGATGGCCAGGCTTTACTCTAAAATTGACAAATGTTGTGATGCAGCTCACGACTCGGGTTTGCTCGAGCACCCTCCAATCAAGCGCAAATCTCTACTCATGAGCCGGGTGATAACGACCTGAAGCAACCAATGCCTGTCCTCCAAAGTCCACAAGCAGGCGAACCGCATGAAAGTCGGCCGCATCCTATCTCGGAAAATGTCTTAACTACCGATGACAGCAACCCGCTAACGTAAGAACAAATCATGGATTTGGTTGTCAACAAAGTCAAAACATTGGTAGCCGAAACTGAAGCGCAAAAATATGTCAGCGGTAGTGGGAGACCATATCCTGCTTGGTATGATCTGGTAAAGTTTCCTGGTGGCTATGTCATCCCCAAATTCGGAAGATTTGATAGGACGGGAGATGCGAATCAACACATCGCCGATTTTAAAGCCTCATGCGGGAATACTGGAGGCAATGATGCGCTTCTCCTCCGCCAGTTCGTTAATAGCTTAACCGATATCGCTTTCAACTGGTACGCGAGCATACCGGATAGCTCCGTTACTACTTTCGTCCAAATGGAATCTCTTTTTCGGCAAAGGTTCATGAGTGTCAGCGATAAGATCAAGATCACCATTGCCGACCTCATGAGGACCAAGTCAAAGAACAACGAAAGCAGCACGGATTTTATAACTCGACGGCGTAATCTCTCTGTCAAATGTGAGTCAACGTTAGAACAAAACCAATCCGTCAATCTTTTCATCGGAATCCTAGGCACCTGGATGAATCCTTTTCTATGCACCACGAGTCTCAAGACGTTCCAAGAACTGACCAAGAAAGTTCAAATGTTGGAACGCTCACTCGGATTCCCAAAATAACAATAAATCCCGGAGAAACCGAAAGGACGATAATCGCAAGGGCGGAAATTCCGACGATGTTGAATATTTTAACGCTTCAGCTAACCGAAATAGGCGAGGGACAAGCGGGCCTAATGTCAAACCAACCTCAAAAGCCATTATTGGGAAGGGAAATAGAATCGCCTTTGAAAGAGAAGCTAAATAGGGTCTATTCCTTCAGCAGGGAGAGAGTACGTAAAATATTCAAAGATGCCTTAAGAAACGGTCTATAATTGCCAGAATAAAAAAGACTGCAAGAAGCGAATATGACCGACGACCCCAAATATTGTCCCTATCAAAAAGTGATATGTCATGCTATTGATGACTGCTTTGTCTTTAAAGATTGGGTTGAAAAACAATACAAGGCAGGAGAGATAGAACTGTCTAAAGGCGACAAACAACCAAGCCGTGACCGCCAATTTCATACAAACAGAGATCGAAACCTTTCAAGAACCTACTGCTCTCAGTCGTCTGCCCTTCTCTGAAAGGAGCGGACCAAGGCAACAAGCCAAAACCCCAACGAGCAACATTATCAATGTAGAAACGGTAGATGGATACACAACCCATACGGTCTACATGATGGAGCCCAGAAGAACAAGTCCTCCTGCACCTCATAGCCATGACAATGATATGGTTGTTGCTATCCAACAACGGCTCGGTCTAGATGATGAAGGCCCGCTCAGGCAATTAAGCCAAGGAAGCCCGTTGTTTCTACAGAATCAAGCTCAGGCTCCAACAGATGACCTCTATGTCGTTAAACTGAGAACGATTGACCACCACGTCGTTAAACTAGGAACATACGACTCCTAAGTCGTTATACTGGGAGTGTAAAAAATGGGTAAAAAAGGCTGAAATGATGGGGCAACTCAGATAAAATCAGCGAGTAAAAGTAAAAATAAAAAGCCGAAATGATGGGGCAACCGCGAATAAATAGCCGAAATGATTGGGCAATCACAACTTTCGCGATAAGAAAAGCTGAAATGGTAGAGCAATCGCGGTAAAAAAACCTGTATACAAATAAATATTTCAAATTCCCAAACAGCGAATGATGAGTCGCTCCTGATACCATATTACAGTACAGCGATGCAGACACCAACCAAAATCATATTCCAGTACAGCGATGCAGACGCCAACCAAAATCCAAACCCCCAAACAATGAAAGATTAACGCTCCTGGTATCATTCCAGTGTTAGCGATACAGACGCCAACAAATTCCAAATCCCCTAAATTCTCTCAACCCTACGGCCAGTCCCCAAATTGACTACCGTATACAATCCACGGGCTCAAATAATCCTCATCACACATATGCCTCACCGCAATCACAAGCCCCACGGCCAGTCTCCGCTCATGGAATTATGCTCCATTTGTGAAGACCCACTCATGTGTCCTTATGTGTCCTTACGATACATGAGGAAGAGAAAACTTACGAGATTCTCTCGACTGGTAAGAAAACACCTTTGTGGGAGCCTTATGATTCATAAGGGTAAAACACATTTGGGGTCCTCACGACTTCTAAGGAGAAAATACACCTACGATATCCTTTCGACTTGTAGGGAGAAAATGCTTTTATGGTACCCTTACGGTTCATAAAATTGAAAAGTCTTAGATGATAGGGACCTAAACCTATCTCCTAAGCCATCACTCCCCAATAGGGAAAAGCAAATGATGAATTGCTCCTGACACCTGTGCTCCAGTGTTAGCAACGCTGACGTCGACCCAATCCCAAAATTCCAAACTTTCGATCCAATAAACCCCTAAGTCGTTAAACTGGGAACAGACGATCTCTATGTCGTTAAACTGGGAACAGATGACCCCTGGGAACGAGGGAAATCCCCTCATGGCAAATGATGATTCGCTCCTAGTACCATATTCCAGTGTAGGAATGTTGATTCCAAACCAAAACCCTTAAATCCTCTCTTGGCAAATCATGATTCGCTCCAGCTACCATATTCCGGTGTAGCGATACTGATGTCAACCCAAATCCCATGTTCTCCACAGCAAATGATGATTCGCTCCTGTTACCATATTCCAGCACAGCGATGCCGACGCCAAACAAAAACCCAAATTCCAAGTTTCAGGCTCAAAAGCCTCGCTAAACGGATAAGAAACTCCCAAATCAAATCAAATCAAAACGGCATGTCAACTAATGACCTCCCTGACGGAATCAAGCTCCACCTCGGAAACAAGTCAAATCCAATCCCTGACACCGCAAGAAGCGGAACAAGTCAGATCAAACACCGACCGTCCAAGTCGCTAAAAAGGCAGCACCGACCATCCAAGTCACTAAAAGGGCAGCACAAACCGTTTAAGTCGTTAAAATGGCAGCACCGACCGTCCAAGTCGCAAAAAGGGCAGAACCGACCATTCAAGTTGCAAAAAGGACGGTATCGACCTCCACGTCGTCAAAACGGGGGCCAAATCAAGTCAACCAACAACCTCTGCGTCGGAATCATGCTTCGTCTCAAAATGTACCCAGTGTCGAAATCATGCTTCGTCTCGGAGTATCTGCCTTCCATGTCGGAATTATGCTTCGCCTGGGAATCAACCTCTGCATCGGAACTATACTTCGGTCAGAATGTATGCCATGTGCCGGAGTTACGCTTTGTCTCAGGATACACCTGTCCTGTGTCGAAATTATGCTTCGTCCCGGAACCCTGCGTTAGAATTATGTTTCGTCTCAGGATACACCTGTCCCGCGTCGAAATTATGTTTCGTCCCAGAACCCTGCGTCGAAACTATGCCTTGTCTCAGAATATATCCTCCCGTGGAATTATGCTCCGCTCTTGAAATTATGCTCCGATCCCGGAATTATGCCCTGCATCTCGGATTTATGCTCCCGGAATTATACTCCGATCCCCGGAATTCTGCTCCGCACCTCGGATTTATGCTCCCGGAATTATACTCCGATCCCCGGAATTCTGCTCCGCACATCGGAATTATGCTCCGATCCCCGGAATTTTGCTCCCGGAATGATACTCCACACCCGGAATGATGTTCCACCTCGAAGTCAAGATCTTCACGAAAGAAGATCCATCAATTTCATGCACATGACCTATGTATACAGTGTGCATTGTGCATTCATTGATGGGGGCACTTTGTTAGTGTCAAAAATTACACCCTAAGGTCGAAGTCCATAAGTCAAAGTCAAGACCCGAAAAGTGGGCCCAGGCCCAAGCCCGGATCCAAGTCAAGTTGGCCCATGCCCAAGTCGAGCTCGGACATGAAGAGGCCGGCCCCATTCCAAGAAGAAAATTACGTGATAAATAAGTTTGATATAATTTTCATGCATGAATATAAAATAAATGGGCAAAAAACCAAATTTTTGTAAAGCGCATGACTCATGTGCAAAAAGAAATAAGCATGAGGTATAAGATGGGCAAAATGCTATTTTGTAAAGCCTAAAGGGTTATGTGTAAACCTGTAAGCCTATATAAGGCAACATGATAATGAAATGAAAGACAATACTCATTCCCCTCAAAAATATTAGGGTTTGTGCCTTCATCTCCTCTCTCAAGTTCTCTCTCTCTCTTTTCATTTCCAATGAAATCAAGAGCTTAGCTCTCTTTTTCTCAAAAAACAAATAAAGTTTCACCATAAAACCCTCGAAAGGGAGTTCAGATCTCCATCAAATCCCTAAAAAGGGAGATTTTTAATCTCACCTCCATTTTTCTCTAAAATCCAGTAAAAAAAGAGAAGAAAGAAGACACCCCTTCAAAAATCCCCTTTTAGGAGGATCCAAGACTCGAGGGAGAAGGGGTCGCCTTTGATCATCTCCGAAAATCTCAAAGAAGTTTAACTCCAAATCCAAACCTTCAAGGAGTTGAACCCTAAAAATCCAGATCTTTTAGGAGTTTAACTCCACAAAAGATTCTTTTTTTAGGAGTTATGTGTAAAAAGAAATAAGCATGAGGTATAAGATGGGCAAAATGCCATTTTGTAAAGCTTAAAGGGTTATGTGTAAACCTGTAAGCCTATATAAGGCAACATGATAATGAAATGAAAGACAATACTCATTCCCCTCAAAAATATTAGGGTTTGTGCCTTCATCTCCTCTCTCAAGTTCTCTCTCTTTTCATTTCCAATGAAATCAAGAGCTTAGCTCTCTTTTTCTCAAAAAACAAATAAAGTTTCACCATAAAACCCTCGAAAGGGAGTTCAGATCTCCATCAAATCCTTAAAAAGGGAGATTTTTAATCTCACCTCCATTTTTCTCTAAAATCCAGTAAAAAAAGAGAAGAAAGAAGACACACCTTCAAAAATCCCCTTTTAGGAGGATCCAAGACTCGAGGGAGAAGGGGTCGCCTTTGATCATCTCCGAAAATCTCAAAGAAGTTTAACTCCAAATCCAAACCTTGAAGGAGTTGAACCCTAAAAATCCAGATCTTTTAGGAGTTTAACTCCACAAAAGATTCTTTTTTTAGGAGTTTAACTCCAAAAGTCACTCGGGAGTTCAACTCCCAGTCCAAGGGCTAAGCCTCTTTTTCCGCTGGCGCCCAGCGTCCGCACCACGCACGTGGCCCGCTGGCGCCCGGCGCCGATGTGCCATCTCACGCATCCTAAGAACTCTCCCCACCTTTCCTTTTCCTACACACTCCATACTCAAAACACGTCCCCCGTTAGAAAAAAAATTTAACGGGACGCTGTCCCTCACCCTGCAGAGGGGCTGCTAGCCCCCTTGACCCCCAGCCTGCTATCCGGGTAACGGGACCTCCGTAAACTCTGCGAAGCCCCCGATACGTCCAAAATACCTTCAAAACACAACACACGCATATTGCACATTGAGTTCGCATGACCGGTTTTACCCG
Organism: Agapanthus africanus; assembly: GCA_030015575.1. Taxonomy (NCBI): domain Eukaryota; kingdom Viridiplantae; phylum Streptophyta; class Magnoliopsida; order Asparagales; family Amaryllidaceae; genus Agapanthus; species Agapanthus africanus. The sequence goes on along the minus strand of JASDDO010000028.1, from coordinate 91,210,060 downwards.
TCAATCGGAGGTCCTCTCGCTCTAAAGGCGAGAGGTAATTAACGGCAGCTTAGTCCGCGGGTACCGGAGATTCGGATCCCTACAATCAATAAACCCCAGCCTACCCTAGGCAGGGGATCTGTATACGCCTGACAAGCGACGCGTATTCCAATCTCAATGGATGACAAAAACACTCTACAGATAGCATTGTCTAAATAGAAATAGAAGCAGCGAAAGATATAGAAGACGATATTAACGAAGATGACATCACCTCGAAGTTTTTTTTGTTTTTTAGGAGAAGAGGGCTTCAACGAGATCGGTGATGAAGGTGAGGGCTTCAATGAGATCGGGAAGAAGGTGACTTCGACGATGGGGAAATATCTTGATGTTATTGAAAGGATCTACAAATCGCCGATGGAGGTTTCGGAAGACAAGGACGGTGATGATAATTTTAGACGCCGATAAGGGGTTAGCGGATCTGATCAATGTGAAGCATCTTGTTGTTGTGGATAAGCGAGAAAAGAAGAGCAAGAAGATGAAATTTAGGTTCAAATAAGAAAAGGAGAAATAGATCAACAGTGGCGTCGAAATCATCAGATGGAGAAGGATTCGACAATGAGGAGACGTGGCAATCGTGGAGACAAGGTGGTGGAGATGATCAATCAACGATGACGGTAGCAATCAATGATAGGGTAAGCTCTCATATCATATTAAATTTAACATTCACTAACGAGGGGGCGATAATATATTTATTTAAGGGCACAAACGGGCTTTCGACATATACGGTTCCATCCAATAAGACTCAAGTCTTATGGAGGTTTGTCACATCTTATGTCTTATACCCATGTGCCTCTCATAGTTTTTCAAACGTGGATCATACAAACACATGTAGAGTCTAGTCTCTCAAAAGTACGTAAACGGCTCTCTCAAAGGTGCAACGGCACAAGGAGGCTAGTCTATCAAGGGCATGTAGACGGCTCACTCTCAGAGGTGTTATTAACGTACAAATCCACGAATGCATGATACTTGCTTTAAGTGCGAGAGGTCCGAGTTTGATTCTCGGAATGCCAACTCATTATATATAACAAAAAATTACTATTCAGTTAAAGAATAGAGCTCTCAAACATAGATAAGATCCATATATCATATACCATAAAAAGTTAAAAACAAGTCATTAAACTGCATACTTCGACAGTTATACTTCATAACATATTTACTTATAGTCATCTAAAAATAAACAAAAAAGACCCAACATAGATCCACTCTAAACATCTTGTCCGTTAAGTCGTTAGCCAATCAAGTTCTAATTTTCCATCACATCGCCATCTACCCCACCACCTAATAAAGTGATGTTTATTCTTATAAATAGTAACAACTAACAATAACAAAAACAAAAACAAAAGCACGTTTAGAAATTAAATTATCCATACATAAAGTAAGACAATAAAAAAAGAACATGAAAACAAGGAGTCGACAAAACATTTAATGTTCAATACACTTTAAAATTAACAATATACATATACATTGAATAATTGAAATACATGTAAACACAATAGTAGGTCTACTAATCAATATTGAATCATTGAAAATATTTGCCTATTTGGGTAACTTTGTGAGAGGGCTCTCTCTCAAGCGAGCGAGGAGAGAGAGAAGGTACCTAAGAGTAGAAGTGAGAAGATTCGATTCGAAAGGTGGCTATTCAAGATGAGATGAGATTCGAGAAAACCCTGGATTTCAAAATCTGCTTCAATGGCAAGGTGGAGTCGATGGTGAGGTGGCGAGGTGGAGTCACCGGTAAGAAAGAGGCGTCGACGGCAAGGCTTTGAGCTTGGAGGAGGCAGAGTATTCGTCGCTTCAAAGATGAACCAGCGAACCCTAAGATTTGGTTTTTTTGGGTAAGTATTTAGATTATAAAAACCAAAGTTTTCTTAACCCGACTTGGAACACGACACAGATATGCAGATCCCCGCGACTCCATGCATTTCCACAAATTTTTTTGATTTAAACTAAAAGCAAAAGGCTGATGCTCGACTTCGGACTCGTTTCCAACTCCGAAACGCATTTTGGGACGATCCATGAGGAGATTACAAGTATATGTGCTTCATAGTCAACCACTAACAACTCAGCCGAGGAAAAATCAAGAGAGGATTTGAATTGATTGGTGGAAATCTGCAACGGTTTTGGAATGAATTATCAAGAGAGAAAAGAGAGCAGCTCATGTCCTCTCAGGCACTGAAATCGGAACCCGATAATTTATAATTATAATTAAACCAACTAATGATATATAAACTGAGGTTAATGGGTATAAAGTGTCATAGATGGGAATATATCTATTGTGAGGGTCAAAGTACAACTTTCCAGCACTTCTAATGATCCATTTAGCTCATCTTGATCTTTGTGCATTAAGATATACCACATCAAAAAAATTATGCAATTTCAACTCTCATTGCCCTTTTCATCAAACGGTTGCAAAATCAGCAATTTATCTTTATCGGTAATAGAAGCAAAGAGCACGGAAAACACCTTGAAAATTTATGTATGTTTTAGAGCAAGTAAATCAAGAAGGACGGTGTGAATCAACAAAAAAAGTAGAGGATTAATTTCTGGGCAACCTAGGAGGTCCCCCTTAAGACACCTGATGCCCCTCCCTCTCTCAAACAAAAGATCAACCTCATCAACTTCAAATGTTTTTTCTTCCAATGGAGCACCGGCACTTTAGCAGTTAAATAGCTCTTTATCGCAATGGTAAGAAGCCTAGCCACCATAGCAACTTCTTTTGACAAGATCAGATCAGCTGCATGATCTGAACTGTAAACTTCTTATTACTGTGGTTGGAGCTACCATGTGCATCAAACCTTTGTTATGCAACTATCCAATCCTGCTCTCCTTTTACAATAAGCCCTTCATCTAGCTTTCAAATTGTCCATTTTTTAAGTCATCGTTCTAACCGGTTTTTTTTTTATTAGGTGTCTTGTTAGCTTTAAGGACTCCTCTGCGGAATGCAGACTGCATTGAGGGACGCTTGTAACAAGAAGACTCTAAACAAACCATACAATCTATAGAGGCCTACAAGATGAACATGCAATGTCTGCAATGACAACATTTCAGAAGAAGCATAAAAAAATAAGCCGTGCTTCACAATAAATTGGGTTTAATCAGGGCTGGGATTGCGAGTCTGAAACAGATTTGCACCACCAGACTCTAAACTAGAAGACCATTCCAACTCAAAGACTTTAAATCTAAACAAGAAAACTTTCAAACACAAAAATCCCAATTTCCTTTCTATCTACAAAACCAGGTAATCAATCTACAAGCATCGGTTAGTAATAGGTGCGCCATTTAAATTCTCAGGAATTTGTCATCGAAGTGATACATATATAATCATGAACAAGTATGTTCCTAAAACAAAAATATAAAGAGCCTAGCGTTTAAATGATGTGTTTGACCACAAGAACCTTAAGTCAAAAGCCTTGACTTCACATAATGAGCACATAAACGTTAAATACGGAGAGAGTGAGAAAAAAGAAGTAACATTGTGACGTAACTAATGTCAGCGTAGAAACTAGAAGTAAGACTTCTGACACACATCATAACTTGGAAGATAATTGTCAATCATTACAAGAAAGACTCAAGAAAATCGAATGACCTAAGAGGCGAGGACCTAACATGGACATGCATTATGTGACTAAATTTCTGCAGTTCCATCAATAATTACCATTATCCCACAATCATCAGAAGAAACACAAGTACGAAATCACAGTAACGTAGTGAGTTGGGTCTAATCAGGTTGGTATGACGAGTCTGCTAAAAACTCCCTCCCTCAACAAGACCTCTATTGACAAAGACAATTACAGTTCATGACCTCCAAATCAAGATAAAATCATCAATAGTTGAAACCAATCCCAATCCCTGTGTTGTATAGAATAGTAAATCGGGCAGCAGTTGAATTAAATCAGTAAATGTGCTATCCAACCCTGAAGTTATTTCCTTACCAAAATCCTATCTACAAATTTGTTCCCAAGTAAAAAGACTGACTAAGCTAAGCATTCAAATGTGTTGCACACAAGATCTTTTATTTCAAAATTCACCATCATAGCAAGTAGCATGATAAAGTACGAAGAAAATGAGAGATAAAATATGAGATAAGAAAAGGGGGAATTACTTTAAAATAGATAACCTGCTTCGACAAGTCCCTCTGTTGGTTAAGCCCCTAACAAAATATCGGTGCTCATAGAGGAGCCCCTCATAGGTCCTCGATCCATTTTATAAACGAAACCAAGCTTCAATTAATGGAAAATAAACCCTTTCCTGAATTTATTGCAGCTTCTGTGGTACATTTATCAAATCATCTCTCACCATTCGTACTATTGTAACATTGTTCCTTAGTTGATCAATCGCTATACCGGTTTTTTTAATACATTCGGCTAGTCCTCAATTAATTTGATCTGGAAATTTTCTAGAAAACAAAAGGTTGGATATACCAAGAACAGCCATCATTAATACGAAATAATTCAATAAGCCATCAAAATAATAGCTCATAACCATTAATCATGAGAATTATTCGCCTTATGCTTCAAACTATCCACAGATCTCAACTTAATAGATCTCATAATTTCAGAATCTATGATGGTGAACGATTTGGTTTTACTCGCATAAAATCTCTTACTTTCCTCTGATCATCACAACGCGTCTCATCCTCTTTGAAATGATCCTGACGCGGCAACATCAGCAACAAAAACAGCAAGCTTTAGTTCATTCAAAATTCATTATTACTAAATGCAACTCCTATCCTTTGCTTTCAAGTTTTCACACAAAAACAACTATTAATTCAACTTTATTTTGATTCCTGGCCATTTCCATTTACAAAAGGAACAGCAATATGGATGATTTTGCTAATAAATAAAGGGGATCATTTAAGCCACTTTAATATGATTAAATACAACGATCGAATCAAGAGAAAAGCAAGATAGAATCTTTACCCAAATTCATCGAAAGTTGAAGGAGTATGCGTACCTCGATTCAACGCAGAAACCCTAGCGGATGATTAAGGTGAGCAGAAACCCCTGCGAAAGCTGAATATTATGATACAAAATAGAAAAGTGAAGAATATAAATGGTGTTTTCTGTCGAGGTCCCTGTCCTTTTAACGTATTGCAATTCAAAGAATAGAATTCCAATTTCTGATTTCTCCGTGCACGTGGCAGCAAATTTGATCATAACTCAGAATATATCCTCCCCTGGAATTATGTTTCGTCCCGGAACCATGCGTCGAAACTATGCCTCGTCTCAGAATATATTCACCCCCGGAATTATGCTCCGATCCCGGAATTATGCTCCGCACCTCGGAATTATGCACCCAGAATTATACTCCGCTTCTCGGAACAATACTCCGCACCTCAGAATTATGCTCTAATCCTAAGAATTCTACTCCCGGAATGATACTCCACACCCGGAATGAAGTTCCACCTCGAAAGCAACCTCTTCACGAAAGAAGATCCATCAATTTCATGCACATGACCTATGTATACAGTGTGCATTTATTGATGTGGGGCACTTTGTTGGGGTCAAAAATCACACCCCAAGATCAAGGTCAATAAATCAAAGTCAAGGCCCGAAAAGTGAGCCCGGGCCTAAGCCCGAATCCAAGTCAAGTGGGCTCATGTCCAAGTCGAGCACGAACATGAAGAGACCGGCCCCCATGCCAAGAAGAAAATTACGTAATAAATAAGTTTGATATAATTTTCATGCATGAATGTAAAATAAATAGGCAAAAAACCAAATTTTTGTAAAGCCCATGGCTCATGTGCAAAAAAAAGAAGCACATGAGATATGAGATGGGCAAAATGCCATTTTGTAAAGCCTAAAAGGCTATATGTAAACCTGTAAGCCTATATAAGGCAACATGATAATGAAACGAAAGACAATACTCATTCCCCTCAAAAATAATAGGTTTGTGCTTTCATCTTCTCTCTTTCAAGTTCTCTTTCTTTCTTTTCATTTCCAATAAAATCAAGAACTTAGCTCTCTTTTTCTCAAAAAACAAATAAAGTTTCACCATAAAACCCTCGAAGGGGAGTTCAGATCTCCCATCAAATCCCCAAAAAGGGAGATTTTTAATCTCACCTCCATTTTTCTCTAAAATCCAGTAAAAAGAGAGAAGGAAGAAGACCCACCTTCAAAAATCCCCTTTTGGGAGGATCCAAGGCTCAAGGTAGAAGGGGCCGCCTTTGATCGTCTCCGAAAATCTCAAAGGAGTTTACCTCAAAATCCAAATCTCGAAGGAGTTGAACCCCAAAAATCCAGATCTTTTAGGAGTTTAACTCCACAAAAGATTCTTTTTTAGGAGTTTAACTCCAAAAGTCACTCGGGAGTTCAACTCCCGGTCCAAGGGCTAAGCCCCTTTTTCCGCCGGCGCCCAGTGCCTGCGCGCAGAACGCGTGGCCCGCTGGCGCCCAGTGCCCATATGCCATCTCACGCATCCTTAGGACGCTCATCACCCTTCTTTTTCCCACACGCTCCATACTCAAAACACGTCTCCCGTTAGAAAAAATTTCTATCGGGACGTTGTCCCGCACCCTGCAAGGGGGCTGCTAGCCTCCTTGACTCCCAGCCTGTTATCCGGGTAACGGGACCCCGTAAACTCTACGAGACCCCCGATACGTCTAAAACACCTTCAAAACACAGCACACGCATATTGCACGTTGAGTTCGCATGACCAGTTTTACCCGTTAATCGGAGGTTCTTTCGCTCCAAAGGCGGGGGTAATTAACGGCAGCTTAGTCAGCAGCTGCCGAAAATTCGGATCCTCACAATCAATAAACCCTAGCCTACCCTAGACAGGGGAATCTGTATACGCCTGATAAGCGACGCATATTTCAATCTCAATAGAGTGACGAAAAACACTTTACAGATAGCATTGTCCAAATAGAAGTAGAAGCAGCGAAAGATATAGAAGACGATGATATTAACGAAGATGACATCACCTCAAAGTTTTTTTTTGTTTTTTAGGAGAAGATGACTTCAACGAGATCGGTGATGAAGGTAAAGGCTTCGACGGGATCAGGAAGAAGGTGACTTCGACGATGGGGAAATATCTTGATGTTATTGAGAGGATCTACAAATCGCCGATGGAGGTTTCAGAAGACGAGAACGGCGATGATAATTTTAATGTGGAGCATCATGTTGTTGTGGATAAATGAGAAAAGAAGGGCAAGAAGACGAAATTTAGGTTCGAATAAAAGAAAGAAATAGATCAATAGTGGCGTCGAAGTCACCAGATGGAGAAGGATTCGACGATGGGGAGATGTGGCAATCGAGAAGACTAGGTGTCGGAGATGATCAATCAACGATGACGGTAGCAATCGACGGTAGCGTAAGCTCTGATATCATATTAAGTTTAACATTCACTAACGAGGGGGCGATAATATATTTATTTATATACGGGCACAAACGGGCTTTCGACATATACGGTTCCATCTAATAAGACTCAAGTCTTATGAAGGTTTGTCACATCTTATGTTTTATACTCATATGTCTCTCATAGTTTTTCCAATGTGGATCATACAAACACATGTAGAGAGGCCAGTCTCTCAAAAGTAAGTAGACGGCTCTCTCAAAGATGCAACAACGGCAAAAGGAGACTAGTCTATCAAGGGCATGTAGACGGCTCTCTCTCAGAGGTATTATTAACGTACAAATCCATGAATGCATGATGCTTGCTTTAAGTGTGAGAGGTCCGAGTTTGATTCTCGGAATGCCAACTCATTGTATATAACAAAAAATTACTATTCGGCTTAAATAAGAATAGAGCTCTCAAACATATATAAGATCCATATATCATATACCATAGAAAGTTAAAAACAAGTCATTAAACTCCATACTTCGATAGTTATACTTCATAACATATTTACTTATAGTCATCTAAAAATAAACAAAAAAGACCCAACATAGATCCACTCTAAACATCTTGTCCATTAAGTCGTTAACCAATCAAGTTCTAATTTTCCATCGCATCGCCATCAACCCCACCACCTAACAAAGCGATGTTTATTATTATAAATAGTAACAACTAACAATAACAAAAACAAAAGCAAGCTTAGAAATTAAATTATCCATACATAAAGTAAGACAATAAAAAAAGAACATGAAAACAAGGAATCGACATAACATTTAATGTTCAATACACCTTAAAATTAACAACATACATATACATTGAATAATTGAAATACATGTAAACACAATAATAGGTCTACTAATCAATATTGAATCATTGAAAATATTTGCCTATTTGGGTAACTTTGTGAGAGGGCTCTCTACTTTGTGATATCTCTCGCGCGCGCGAGAGAGGGGATACCTGAGAGTAGAAGTGAGAAGATTCGATTCGAAAGGTGGCTATTCGAGATGAGATGAGATTCGAGAAAACCCTGGATTTCGAAATCTGCTTCGATGGCAAGGTGGAGTCGATAGTGAGGTGGCGAGGTGGAGTCACCGGTAAGAAAGAGGCGTCGACGACGAGGCTTTGAGCTTGGAGGAGGCAAAGTATTCGTCGCTTCGAAGATGAAGCAGCGAACCCTAAAATTTGGTTTTTTTGGGTGAGTATTTAGATTATTGGGTTCGAGCTCGACCCGGTTAACATATAAAAACCAAAGTTTTCTTAACCCGACTTGAAACACGACACGGATATGCAGATCCCCGCGGCTCCATGCATTTCCACATTTTTTTTGATTTAAACTAAAAGCAAAAGGCTGATGCTCGACTTCGGACGCGTTTCCAACTCCGAAACGCATTCTGGGACGATACATGAGGAGATTACAAGTATTTGTGCTTCATAGTCAACCACTGACAACTCAGCCGAGGAAAAATCAAGAGAGGATTTGAATTGATTGGTGGAAATCTGCAACATTTTTGGAAAGAATTATCAAGAGAGAAAAGAGAGCAACTCATGTCCTCTCAGGCACTGAAATCGGAACCCGATAATTTATAATTATAATTAAACCAACTAATGATATATAAACTGAGGTTAATGGGTATAAAGTGTCATGGATGGGAATATATCGATTGTGAGGGTCAAAGTACAACTTTCCAGCACTTCTAATTGTTAGTTATATGTATGCCCTAGAGGCCATTACTGTACATACGATGTATATTGTAGTGGATGCTTGGACATATATAGGGAGGAATTTCTTACTCGACATGATAGTACGCTATCTGGTTACTCTTTATCTTAACATGTACTATGATTGTCTCTATGTTACATGTTGATAAAGCCCTTAGGATGAGTACTTAACTACCAGGACTATGATGCGGATCATACTAGTGAGGACAGTGTAGTCGCCAAGTACATCCTTCAAATGTTCCTAGTCGTGGGAGTACCGAGACAGGACATCGATACTTCAGAGTAGGCTAGCGTATGCGCTTCTTGACCCATATGATAGGCGATGGATGATCTCATATCCATTGGTGTTTTGACATCAAGGATGGTGTACGGGTGCTCAGTAGAGATTGGGTACACTGGACAGACTCGCCGAGAACTCCCAGATGGTATTATACCTCACGTCAGATGGCAGTTCTCCGGTGACACTGGTACAGATTAGTCTGTAGACCCGAGATCGTCATAGAGACTTGTGTGATTCCCACTGTGCTTTGATTTCTATCATACCATGTCCAAGAGGGCGTGCAAAAAAGTGGCTTTTGGGTACAGTCCCGAATCACATGGAGGCAATGAGCGATAGGAGGGGATTCGTCTCTCCCGGTATAGGGAGTTGATGTTGCGCTGTGTACGATTGGCTATAACTGGAAATCCCTGGCCAGGATTGCTGAGATTTACTGGTAAGTGTTATCAGTAGTTTCTCAAACTTTTATAGACCTCATATCGACACGACTTATCAAGCTACTGGGGTTTGACGTTTACCACCCCTAGGCGAGATATGCGACATATCAGACGACGAGACCGGACTGTACGGGAGTGTTACCGATTGGATTCACAGGAGAATATACAGGCTTGCTTGTTGATCTTTTGAGCGCTCAATACCTGGGTGGCTGTTACGTTTAGCTGACAGCTTGCAGCTTGTGGGTGTTTGATATGATCATCACCTACTGCCGGCGTATTGGCGATTCTTTAGAGTCCTACACAGAGGTTTCTTGGCTCAAGCAAAACGGAGTAGGAGCACATATATGATATGTGCGGGACCGAGAACAATACGTGTATGTGATACCGTATTAGATTCTCGCGATATAAGATATCGGCCGGGTATATGAGATATAGCCGGGTCATCGGATCAAGTGTTGATTCGATGAACTGATACAGATTATATTAGTCGGTTATATGCGATATAGCCGGATTGTCGGATCAAGTGTTGATTCGATAATTTAATGTATAATAATATATATGATATATTAAATTACATTAACTAATATAAGCTCACTAAAAGATTTTTTTTCTCACTCGGGTAATACATTGATATATATACGATATATGTTAATTGTATTATTTTATTTTGTTACAATAAATATTATATGTGTGATATATAATATTGTAACATGATGTAGTTATTAATGCAACATGATTAATGGAGATTAAACACGGTTAGGGTTTGATTTGGGTTAAGCTTTTCTAGAAGTTTCTAGAAGGTTTTGTTTTGTTTTGTGCAAAGATATTTGTGTTGATATTTTTAGTGACTCATCTTTAACTCAACCCAAACCCTAACCCTAGTTAAATCTCTACAAGGGTTAGATTGACTATGGTTGCATTTCTAACCTTATCATAACTTTCATTATTCATCACAAAAAAGATCACTATTCTTCTTCTTCTTCTTGCCTGATGCAAAGCTTTCTTGCTTTGCTTTTTGTGATGAAAGTGAGTGAGAATAAGAAAACAAATGAGAGCAAAAATCCTACTTCATCATCCTCATCTACTCTTGCCATTTAGATGAGGGTGTTCACTTCATTTTGTGAGTGAAAGCTTGTGTTAATGAAACTTCAAGGTAGATCATCTTTGTTATCGAAGATCGGAAGTAAGCTTGCATCTTTCTCTTCGTGGAGCCTCTCTAGAGTCTGGATGCACGATGATCACAGCGAAGGGACCTCAATACGGAGCTTTAGAAGTGAAGAACAGGATCTACAAAGGTTGTAATCACTCTCACTTAGTGTTAAAGTGTTTAACATACTTGTTTTCGCCTGATCTCTAGTTTAAAAATCTTGTTTAGGGTTGTTCGGCACGGCTAAATTTTAAATCGGGCATGGTTGATGCCTTATAGACCCTTGTACGTGTGCCTAGTAACCCTACAGTGGTATCAGCGACAAGCTAGAGCTTTAGGCGAAGTTTAAAGTCCGATCGAACTCCGAATACTCATAAAACCCTAGTTTCTGGAAATTTTTCAAAACTGTTGATTTTTTCATATTAAAAATACTGAAAAAAATCAGCAGGGAATTCTATGGACACCTGTGAAAAACGACACCCTAAGTCCACTATAGCGCCGCGGAACCGCGGCCAAACTGGGGTATTGGCGGCGGTTCCGCGGTAAGAATTGAGAGTTAGGGTTTCAATTTTCTACAGTAACATCCGTATGTGTTTCCTGATGCTTCTGGGAATTTTTAATTCTTACTCAAGTGTTGAGTTTTCTGGGTTTATTGGGAGGTCGTTGATTTGATCGGATAATTTAACTTCGTTTAAGTTTTTTTCGGATAATTTTAGAAACTGTTAAAAAGTTCGAACGGATATCAATAACTCACTTTTTCCCCTGTCGGGAATTTTTTCAAAAGTTGGATTTTTTCTCGAGTTTGAAACTTCCGGAAAATCATGCAAGTAACGCGGTAGACCCTCTGGAAGAACACAAACCTTAACTCGATTATGTGACCGTCTTGAACTGGCTCTTAACCTTAGGGTTTAGGGCAGTACGGCGTTGCCACATGTGAGGCGTTGGCTTGACCCTTCTACGGCTGGACCATTGGTACTGTAGCATGCGATGGATATTTTTTGAACTCCGCTCAAGTGTTGGGCTATTTGGGAAATCTTGGGTGTTTGATTATTCGATCGGAAAGTTTAACACTGTCTTTTTATCTTGAATGTGATACAATATTTGGAATCCACAAGCAGTTATGAGATAACCAATTTGAATGTTATAAGTCTAGCAGTTTAGTCTCAGATGATCTGTTGCCACGGGATTTTGATGCGATCAAAAGTCCGTCGCAATCACGTAGCGTACGCGGATACTCGCCGGGTAAACTTAATAGATAGCCACGCCCCATAGCCCCGACCAAGTGACTGTAGGAGAACCCCGTCGCCAAAAGCATCCGTTCGGGTGCTCGCGGCAGCGGTGTTCCGCCTTGGTGCACTTCATCGACGGCATCCGGGGGTGCGGCCGTCTACTAAAGTTTGCGACGAGCATTCGATCAGGAAGTCGGGAATCTTGTTGAATTGCCCGACTTGATATTGAAAAGAGTTTTCGATAATGAGACTAAAATGCGGGGTTTGTAATTGTTAGGCATGCGATATCTAAGGAATTCATTTGGTTAGGCATGCGATGTCTAAAGAGATTGCGGATTCCAACTGTTGTAGTTTTACACTTTCTTTTCTGCGACCGTAAGCGTAGTATGTGGTGTATCGCCGGTTTCGTTACTATACATCAACAACAATCGGGATACGCATACTTGCTTACGTTGATGATATGTGATATTATGTGTTGCTGTGGTATGTTATATTGGATCGTCGCGTTTTGAATAGCCGGGGTTTTTATGTGAGATGAGAGTTTTTTTCTTTTTCATTCATGTAAAATTCATTTGTATGTAATATTCTTTTATTGGGGCACTTCCGGGCTGAGGATGATGTCACCATTGTATATTATTTACTTTTCCGCATTAGGTAGACCCAAGGCGGGGAGCACAAGTAACCGGGTTCTAGGGTCCAGTGAGAGACCATCTCGAGGAGTCGAGACCGGGTCTCTTAACCCTAGAATTGGCAGTGTTGCTTGCCGCTCTCGTAGGGATCTAGGGATGTGGGTTTGGCTATTCATCGTGACCGTGGAATCCGTGTTTTATACAGGCTTGTATTAAAACACGGACCTCCTAGTATATCCAATATTTCATATATGTTCTTCTGCTGCAATGTTCTGTGATGAGATCATATTACTACCTGAGACGAATGTTTATATTATATATACGAGATATATATTATATTGCAGATTTCGTTTCAAATGTGATGCTTGTGAAGTATATTAAAATGGGACTTCATTAATGAGATCAATGAAACTAAAAGAAACCTAAAGATGTTGTAGAAACTTGTTTAAAAACTGGTAGCTTTAGTTCTTGCTTTGCATAGCGGTGTTCCTTGTAGAACATCCAGCACCTTATTCGATAAAGAAAGAGCCGAGATCCCTTCACCGGGAGTGACCTCTTTAGCAAAACTAGCAGATGCTACACACTCGGTTTGTCTTTTGATTGCTTCTATAGTTTTTGCTATGCATAGTGGTATTTGTGAAATATCCTGCACCTTATTCGATAAGGAAAGAACCGACGATCTCTTCACCGAAAGTGACCTCTTTAGCAAAACTAGAAAAGGCCTCAAAAACATTCCATTCAAAATCACTCGATTCTACAACGATATCAAGTTCATTACGCTCATGGTTTTCTGAAAAACCTGCATAGCCCTTCGTCATTTCAGATAAAGACTGTTTAGTATTCGTACTACGTTTGTTGGCCTGCGTCAAGGCGTAGTGTGCGGTAGCTAACTGGTGCTTATCTGCTAGCATACGATATGATTGGATTAGGGTAGTCGTGCGACTTTGTTGGCCTGCGTCAAGGGTCGTGCGGGTGGGTTTAATTCAATCAGGAAATGTACGGGTTGAACTTGACTAGCGGACTATGGTTTGTTGGCCTGCGTCAAGGTCATAGGACGCTAGGGGTAAAATATTATTGGGAATTTCAAGTGTTGAAATTTGCAATGAGATTGCATACCTTCTATGAGATAGTTGGATCCCGATACCCGCTGCGAGTAAGAGTTACTCCTGAGAGAGTTTTACATATTACAATTAGCCGATCAAGTAGGTATCTAGAAAGGTGTCAACGGGGCTACGCTCCTGGAAAAACGAGGTTTATTTTAATTAGGTCCGTGCGAAAGCGCGGGGAACCTTTCTCAAAGTACCGGCACTGGCCTGGCTGAAAGATTGGCGAACTTGTAGAGCGTAATTAATCCCGGCTAGTCTTTCCTTTTAGGGTTTGAAGGAAGATTTGACTAAAACAGTGGGAGACATCCTGACTAGATAAATTGATAACCAATCTAATCTTGTAAAAGCGCACGCTGAGTGTTTTCTTCTCTCTCTCCTGGTTACGACTATGTCACGCCTTAATCAAGATAATAAAACGGATGTATTGACCGAACCCGCTTGTTATACTGCGCTAGGGAACGTTGGTCTCGCTCCAACTTATAAATGTTATAAGACACAGCAGGAAATTGGGGATTACCAAAATTCCCGTGCCGCCCAAACGAAGAAGGTACATGTTGATGCATCTTCTTCGGGTGTGTTCATTACAGAGAACTGTTTCTTAGTATCCTTTACGTCCTGGGTATGAGATACCGGATCAGGATCCCGCATATGTAATTTGTTACATGGGCTACAGATAGGTAGAGAACTGAGAACGGGTGATAAATTTCATGAGATAGAACCGGTGCAAGTGTTGCAACCAAGTCTGTTGGTAGTTATCACCCTGTATTACCAGAATACATTGATTCTGAACGAATATTATTAGATACCGAACCTGATATACAACATCATATCAGTCTCTTTATTAGTAAAGAAGAATATAATTTTGTATTGTTGGATAATGTTTTGAACATTTCCTATATCAAGTGTTGATCGGTTCAGGCACGTTATCTAAAAGTATAGACGTTCTAAATCAAACCACAGTTCTTAACGTACAGAACACACACAAGAGGAAGAGTTCAGAAATGAACGAATCCTTCTTGAGGCATTGTAGACTAGGTCATATCAATGCGACCCGACTAGCTGAAGTTACATAAAGATGCATATTTAAATTAGTTTGAATTTACATCTTGTGAAATTTGCCGGTCATGTCACAGAGATAAGATGACCACAGCTCCGTTTATTGGAAACAGAGAAAGAGTTAGTTAACTCTTGGGATTGATACATGCCGATGTATGAAAGTCCCCTGTCTACATATGCCAGGACCGGTTCTTTGTACTTCATTACATTCACTGATTATCTCTCAAAATCCGTACACATGTTCCTGTTGAAACACAAGTTTGGAACTTTTGAGAAATTCAATGAATATAAGTTAGAAGTAGAGAACCAAAAACGGGTATAAGTATTATGTCCTTTGATGAGATCAAGGAGGAGAATACTAGAACACGGAATTTCTGAACTATTCTAAAGGAGAATGAGATTCTCTCTAAGCATTACTCATCCGTATACACCATAGCACGATAGTATATCAGGGCGGAGCAATAACACCCTATGTGATATGGTGTGCTCTATGATGAGTACTACCGAGTTTCCTATTTTCTTTTGGGAGTTATGCACTTGAGAAGCTGCATACTTATTGAATAGGGTTCAAATCAAATCAGTTGCCTACCACTTCATATGTGATATGGAAAGGAAGAGCCCATATCTTAAGTAAGTTAAGATTTGGGGTTGTCCAGCCTATGTCTAAAAGCAGTTATCACATACTTCGTATTTCATGCCTGACAATATGAATTCCACATATTGTATCACATTTCAGATAAATAGACAATGTTAAACTTTTCGATCGAATAAACAAACACCCAAGATTTCTCAAACTGCACAACACTTGAGCCGAGTTCAAAATTTTCTAGAACATGTCATAGCCCCTTATGGACCAACCGTAGAAGGGTCAAACCAACGCCTCACATGTGGCAACGCTAAACTACCACAAACCCTAAGGTTCAGTGATAGTTTTGACGGTCACATAATCGAGTTAAGGTTATGTTCTTCTAGAGTGTCCACAGATACGCTTGCATGGTTTTCGAAAGTTTCGAACTCGGGAAAAATCCAACACTTGGAATTTTTCCAATACAGGAAAAAATGTGTTTCTAATATTCGTTCAAACATTTTAACACGTTCTAAATAATCTGAAAATCTGAACGAAGTTAAACTTTCCGATCGAATCACCAAAAACAATATATCTCCAGAAAACTCAACACTTGAGTAAGTTTAAAATATCTCAGAGGCATGTACAATAACATATGGGTCTACTGTAGAAAACACTATTCCTAATTCCACAAAACGGCCGCGGAACCGCCGCAAAAAGCATGGTTAGGCCGCGGTTCCGCGGCGTTTTAGTGAGATCGTTGAAAAAATTTTATACAGTAATTCATAGAAAAGCCTGCTGAATTTTTTAAGAATTTTTAATTTTGAAAAATCCAATTTTCAAAAAATTTCAAGAGAGCGGTCCAAATTGGTGTTTCGTGGTTCGATCGGACTTTTAACATCGCCTACACATCGCCTAAAGCTCTAGCCTGGCTCTGATACCGCTGAAGGGTTAGCCTAGCACCACGTCAAGGGTTTGGTAGCATCACATATGCCATAATCAAAATTTTAGAGGTGCTAAGTTAACTCGACAAGAATCGAAACTAGAAGTTTTAGGGATTCATACAAATAAGCATCACATGCAAATGTAAAACTGTCACTAAGAGTAGAGATTACAACCTTTGTAGATCTCCCTCGGTGACTCCTTGGCACTATGAGAATTTGGAACGGATCGATGGAAGCCTTCCTTGTCCACGATGATCCACCCGAAGTCCTTTTGCCCAAAGCTCCTTGCCTTACTTGTTTCGCAAACGAAGTAGAGCAAACACCCTATACAAATTGGCTAGATGTGTGTAGTATGATGATGTGGTTTATATTCAACAATTAAAACCCTTTCTTTTATCAACTTCACTCAAGAGAGAAATCAAGAGAGGAAGAAGAAGATAATGGTGGCTAAGCTTGAGCTTTCTATCATATCACATATGATAACTTGTTTTCACACCCTTGTTGTTCTTCTTAATTGTACACCTTGTTTCATATCACATATGAAGCCTTATATAGTGATGAGAAGGAATAATCATCATTATTCCATCCCCACTATAATTATGGGTGGAAATTCTTTTCATAAAGAATTAAGCATGGGTGGAAATTCTTTTCATTAAGTTAAATAAAGCTTACCCACTAAAGAATAAAGGAGCATGAGTGAGTTTTCGTTACATTAACTTAAAATGATAAATATAAATAAAAGCTTCAATATAAGTCTTGCATTGCCACCATTCTTGTATCATCAACCATGATACTATGTATGCATGTATGTGTCCATGCACATCATCATGTGCATACATTCATGCATACAAAAGGATTTAATTAAAGAATTAATCTAAATGTAATTTGTTAAATCAACACTTGATTTAGCAAACCGGTCATATCACATACGATCCGACAAATAGAAAATGCCCGATTAATATACGTTATCACATAACAGTATTTAATCGGGTCCCGCGCATATCTCATATGCACACATCTTTTTGCCTGAGCCAGGAAACTTCATTGTGGGACTCTAAGACTCGTCAATACGCCGGCAATAGATGATGATCATATCAAACATCTACAAGCCGCAAGAGGTCAGCTAAACGTAACGGCCACCCGGGTATTGAAACGATCAGAAGAAAACCAGCGAAGCTGTAAAAACTCCCGTCGAGCCAACTGGCAACACTTACCGTACAGTCCGGTCTCTTCGTCAGATATGCTGCATATCGAGTCCAGGGATGGAATCGTCGACCCCAGTAACTCAATAAGTCATGCTGGTGTATGGCTCATAACAGATTGAGAAACTACTGATAACTCTTATCAGTAAATCTCAGCAGCCCTGGCCAGGGACTTCATGTTATAGCCAATCGAGTATAGCACAACATCAACCCCCAATACCGGGAGAAACGAAACCCCTCCTATCGCTCATTGCCTCCATGTGCCTCGAGACTGTACCCAAAGACCACCTGTTTGCATGACTCAGTAGAGCCGTGGTAGGGTGGAGATCAAAGTATAGTGGGAGGACACACAAGACTCTATGACGATCTCGGGTCTACAGACTAACCTGTACCAGTGTTCCTTGAGAACTGCTATCCGACGATAGATATAATACCACATAGGAGTTCTCGGCGAGTCCGTTCAGTGTACCCAGTCTCCACTGAGCACCCGCATACAATCTTTGGTGTCTTCTCACCAGATGGATATGGGATCATCCATCGCCCATCATATGGGACAAGAATGGTATACGCTAGTCTACTCTGGAATATCGATGCCCTGTTTCGATACACCCTCGACTAGGAACAGTTCAAGGATATGCTTATAGACTACACGCGCCCCACTAGTATGATCCGCATCATAATCACAGTAGTCAAGCAAATATCCTTTGGGCTTTATCAACATGTGTAAATGATTAAATCTACATGTTCAGATAAAGTAAACCAGATAGCGTACTATCATGTTGAGCAAGAAAGTCATCTATCTCCATATATATATGTCCAAGTTTCCACTATCCATATAAATGGCCTTTAGGGCATACATATTACTAACAATCTCCCATTTGCACTAAGGCCAGTTATTGGCGTATCTCATACCCAACATTTCAAACAGTCGCTCATGCTGCGGCTGTGGAAGTGCCTTGGTGAATGGATCCGCTGTATTATCCTTTGTATCTACTCTCCGAATCTCGATCTCCTGGCGATCTACTATCTCCCGGATCAGATGATATCGCCTTAGGATGTGTCTGGACTTCTGATGGGACCTTGGTTCTTTGGCTAATGCTATAGCTCCATTATTATCACAATACAATGGTATTGGATCAACAATGGTTGGAACTACTCCTAGTTCCGCAATGAACTTCTTCATCCAGACGGCTTCCTTAGCAGCATCACTTGCAGCAATATACTCAGCTTCCATCGTGGAGTCTGCAACGGTGTCCTGTTTAGAACTCTTCCAACTAACCGATCCTCCATTTAGGGTAAATACAAACCCTGAGATTGATTTGCTGTCATCCTTGTCACTTTGGAAGCTGGAATCGGTAAAGGCCTCCATCTGGAGATCCCCATTACCATACACCAAGAACAATTCTTTAGTCCTTCGCAAGTACTTAAGAATGTTCTTCACTGCTATCCAATGTTTCTCCCCTGGGTTGGATTGATACCTGCTTACTACAGCCAGTGCATAAGCCACATCAGGGCGAGTACACAACATCGCATACATTATAGATCCTACAGCTGAAGCGTAGGGTATAACGCTCATGCGAGCTCTCTCTTCATCAGTCTTCGGACATAAGTCCTTGGAGAGAGTGATTCCATGACTAGCAGGCAAGGCACCACGCTTGGAATCTTCCATACTAAATCTCTTTAGAATGGTGTCTATGCACTTTGATTGGGACAGTCCCAATAACCTCTTGGATTTATCTCTATAGATCCTGATGCCCAAAATGCGCGAGGCATCACCCAGGTCCTTCATGGAGAACCTTTGTGATAAGAATAGTTTGACCGATTGTAGCATAGGAACATCATTTCCTATCAGGAGAATGTCGTCTACGTACAATACGAGGAATGTGACAGTACTCCCTACAATCTTCTTATAAATACATGGTTCATCTTCGTTTCTGACAAAATCAAACTCTTTGATTGTATCATCAAAGCAGATGTTCCAGCTCCTTGAGGCCTGCTTTAATCCATAAATGGATTTAAGCAATCTACATGCTTTCCCGCTGCTCCCACTATCAATGAAGCCCTCTGGCTGATCCATAAAAACGCATTCTTCTAAATCACCATTTAGAAATGCAGTTTTCACGTCCATCTGCCATATTTCATAATCATAGTGAGCAGCAATAGCAAGTAGGATCCTAATGGATTTAAACATTGCTACTGGAGAGAAAGTTTCATCATAGTCCAAGCCTGGTCTTTGACGAAAACCTTTCGCTACAAGCCTTGCTTTATAGGTCTCCACCTGTCCATCTACACCAATCTTTCTCTTAAAGATCCATTTGCACCCAACGGGTTTTATCCCAGGAGGCGCAACGTCCAAAGTCCATACTTTGTTGGTGTACATTGACTCCATTTCGGATCTCATTGCTTCCAGCCATTTCACTGAGTCACCACTCGTGATAGCTTGCTGAAAACTAGTAGGGTCATCATCATCCATGATGCAATCTTCTCTATCACCATCTATGAGAAACCCATAGTATCTCTCTGGTGGGCGAGAAGTTCTACTAGACCTCCTGAGCGGCTGAGGTTCTTGAAATTCTACTGCAGCATCAGTTTCAACCAATTCCTCCTCAGTAATTTGTGTCTCTAGAACCTCTTCTAGTTCTACCACATTGCCATTAGTACTTTCAGTAAAGATCTCATTTTCCAAAAATGTGGCATGCTGAGCAACAAACACCTTTTGTTCCTCTTTGTGGTAGAATAGATATCCATACGAATGTTTTGGATACCCCACAAATTTACACATGACCGATCGTGTCTCGAGTTTGTCTGGATTCTGCTTTTTAACAAAAGCCGGACAACCCCAAATCCTAAACCTTTTAAGAGATGGTCTCTTTCCATTCCACATCTCATATGGAGTGGTAGACACGGTCTTGGTTGGAACCCTGTTCAATAGATACATTGTTGTCTCCAATGCATGTCCCCAAAGGAAAGCGGTAACTCAGCATCACACATCATGGATCGTACCATATCCAATAGGGTACGATTCCTCCGTTCTGACACACCATTGTGCTGTGGTGTGTAAGGAGGAGTGAGCTGAGAGAGAATCCCATTCTCTTTTAAGAAGTCTAGAAACTCTGTACTTAAATATTCTCCACCTCGATCCGATCGAAGTTTCTTGATGCTCAAGCCTGTTTGCTTCTCTACTTCAAGTTTATACTCCTTGAATTTCTCAAAGGCTTCCGATTTGTGCTTTATCAAAAACACGTGTCCGAATCTTGAGAAATCATCAGTAAAAGTGATGAAGTATGAAAAACCACCTCTTGCAAGTGTAGACATTGGTCCGCATACATCACTATGTATGAGGCTTAAGAGTTCACCAGCTCTCTCTCCGTGTCCACTAAACGGAGTTTTGGTCATTTTACCTTTGATACAAGACTGGCAAGTCGCATAAGATTTATATTCAAACGGATTTAAATATCCATCTTTATGTAGCTTGTTTAGTCTTGTTTCATTAATATGACCAAGTCTACAATGCCAAAGAAAAGCTTCATTTATATCTGAAAACTTTCTTTTACTAGTATGTTGTATATTGAAAACTGTGTGTTGGTTCAGGACGTAAATACCGTTATTTAGTGTGCCATACCCAATCAACTCTTGATTCAGGTTAATGTTCATAACATTATTTTGCAATATAAAATGATATCCTTCATTGTCCAACAAAGAAACGGATATTATGTTACACAGCATACTTGGTACTAAATAACACGGGTTCAAAACCAAAATATTTCTTGAAGGCAACCCTAGATGATACTCTCCCACGGATACAGCATATATATTGGAACCATTTCCAACCCGCAGAGTATGATCTCCAATCTTTAAAACTCTACTATTTCTCAATCCCTGCATACAATTGCAGATGTGAGAACCAGAACCGGTATCCAATACCCAGGATGCAGAGTTTAAAGAAAAACAGTTTTCAGTTACAAACACACCTGAAGTGGAAGCATCAGCATGCTTCTTCTTCTTGAGATCAGCAAGATATTCAGCACAGTTGCGTTTCCAATGTCCTAACTTTTTACAGTAAAAACATTCTCCTTTCCTGCTTCCCACAGCCCCGGCTTTGTCTTTCCTCTTCGTCTTTCTAACTCCACCTTTCTGTTTGATGGACTTCTTCTTTTTCTTTCCCTTGGCCTTAACTTTTGGGAATGAAGAGGAAGATGGCCCAGCAAGCAGAGTGGGAGTCCTTGCCGTTTTCAACGTGTTCTCTGCACTTCTCAACATATTGAGAAGTTCAGGCAATGATTTCTCCAAATCATTCATATTGAAATTTACTATGAACGGAGCAAAGGCATGGGGGAGTGACTGTAGAACAATATCCGTATATTGCTCATTATCCATAGTCCATCCCAGTTCCTCAAGTTCTTCAATAAGACCAATCATTTTCAAAACATAGTCTCCAACTGATGCACCAGGGGCCATTCGCATCTGAAACAGCTTTCTAGATGCCTCGTATCTCAAAGTACGAGATTGCTCTTCATACAACTCCTTTGTGTGAAGAAAGATGGATTGCACATCCATATTCTCGTGTTGCTTCTGATGGACATTGTCCATAGAAGCGAGCGCGAGGCACTTGGCCGTGTTGCAGTCATTTTCCCAAGTTTTTCGGATCTCCCTATCCGAGACAGATGATTCAGGTCCTGGGACGGGTGGGGCTTCGGTATTGAGGACATATGATACCTTATCATATGAAAGTGCAATGTTTAAGTTCCTCAACCATTCTTTATAATTTGGTCCTGTCAGTTTATTTTTCTCAAGTAGAAGCTTAAGTCCTGACATCTGTAACTGCCATTCGGAGAGATAAAAAGATACACTTAGCGAAATGCTCCAGCAAAGAATTAGATTGGTTATTATTTTATCTAATCGATGTCTCCCATTGCTTTTATCAAATTTTCTTTCAAAACCTGAAAAGAAAACTAGCCAGGAATAATTACATTCTACAGTTTCGCTAACCGGTCAGTCTTTCTAGACACCCACTAGATTAGCTAATTGTAAAGTGCAAAACTCTCCTGGAAGTAACACTTACTCACAGTGAGATCGAGATCCAACTATCATATAGATGGTATGCAATCTCATTGCAAATTTCAACTCTTGAAATTCCCGATATGGTTTTTACCCCTAGTCACTTATGACCTTGGCTATGGTCAACATATCATAAGTACTAGTCAAATTATACCCGTCATTTCGTGATTAACTAAACCCACCCATATGACCCTTAACTATGATCAACATAATCACATGAATGTCCTAACTAATCGCATCATATGCTTTGTAGGAAGACATCACTTAGCTACCGTACACTACGCCTTGACTATAATCAACATACGCAGCACGAATACTAAGTACTCTGCTTCCTAAAATGACGGAGGGTTGCGGATGGTTTTTAAGAAAACCTTTAACGCTTTGAACTTGATCTCGTTGTAGAATCAAAACAGTTAAGAAAAGGAGTGGCTTAAGCTCCGCATCCTTTTGAAACTTGCATTTTTCATAAAAAGCCGAGTTGGTTTCAAATCTGATTCTACAATATCATTAGGTTTCTTTTCTTTACATTAATCTCATTAATGTGATCCCATCATTTAAGTTCCTAAGCCATCACAGAATAGAACGTATACTTATACCATCCGCATTCGCCACAGTGTCCCGTTATACACCGTTAGGTTACTTAACTAACGGCATAGCGGGGCGGGACTAGCGCGGGTGTAAAATATAAGCAACGTTTATTATATATCATATATATAATAATAATCCATTCGTCTCAGATACTAAGTAATCACATTACAGAATATCAACAGCAGAAGCACATAAAAGGATATCTAGGATGTCCGTATTTTGTATCGAGCCAACAATAGAAAATACGGATTCCACGGTCGCGATGAATAGCCAACCCCACACCCCTAGACCCCTACGAGAGCGGCAAGTGATCCCGCCGATTCTAGAGTTTAGGAGACCCGGTCTCGACTCCTCGAGATGGCCTCCCACTGAACCCTAGAACCCGGTCACTTGTGCTTCCCTCCTTGGGTCTATCCTAATGCGGAAAAGTAAATAATATACAATTGATTTATACATGAATGAAAATAAAACTCTCATCTCAAATAAAAAACCCCGGCTATTCATTCGCGACAATCCTACTCATCATATCTCAGCAACACATAATATCTCATATCACAACGTAAGTAAGTATGCGTATCGCGATTGACGTTGATGTATAGCAACGAAAACGGCGATACACCACATACTACACTTACGGTCGCAGAAAATAAAATGAAAAACAAAAAATTTGGAATCCACAATTACTTTAGACATCATAAATTCGAAATATCACATACTTCGTATTTCATGCCTAACTATATGAATTCCACATATTGTATCACATTTCAGATAAATAGACAATGTTAAACTTTTCGATCGAATAAACAAACACCCAAGATTTCTCAAACTGCACAACACTTGAGCCGAGTTCAAAAATTTCTAGAACATGTCATAGCCCCTTATGGACCAACTGTAGAAGGGTCAAACCAGCGCCTCACATGTGACAACGCCAAACTACCACAAACCCTAAGGTTCAGTGATAGTTTTGACGGTCACATAATCGAGTTAAGGTTATGTTCTTCTAGAGTGTCCACAGATACGCTTGCATGGTTTTTGAAAGTTTCGAACTCGGGAAAAATCCAACACTTGGAATTTTTCCAATACAGGAAAAAATGTGTTTCTAATATTCGTTCAAACATTTTAACACGTTCTAAATAATCTGAAAATCTGAACGAAGTTAAACTTTCCGATCGAATCACCAAAAACAATATATCTCCAGAAAACTCAACACTTGAGTAAGTTTAAAATATCTCAGAGGCATGTACTATTACATATGGGTCTACTGTAGAAAACACTATTCCTAATTCCACAAAACGGCCGCGGAACCGCCGCAAAAAGCATGGTTAGGCCGCGGTTCCGCGGCGTTTTAGTGAGATCGTTGAAAAAATTTTATACAGTAATTCATAGAAAAGCTTGCCGAATTTTTAAAGAATTTTTAATTTGGAAAAATCCAATTTTCAAAAAATTTCAAGAGAGCGGTCCAAATTGGTGTTTCGTGGTTCGATCGGACTTTTAACATCACCTACACATCGCCTAAAGCTCTAGCCTGGCTCTGATACCGCTGAAGGTTAGCCTAGCACCACGTCAAGGGTTTGGTAACATCACATATGCCATAATCAAAATTTTAGAGGTGCTAAGTTAACTCGACAAGAATCGAAACTAGAAGTTTTAGGGATTCATACAAATAAGCATCATATGCAAATGTAAAACTGTCACTAAGAGTAGAGATTGCAACCTTTGTAGATCTCCCTCTGTGACTCCTTGGCACTATGAGAGTTTGGAACGGATCGATGGAAGCCTTCCTTGTCCACGATGATCCACCCGAAGTCCCTTTGCCCAAAGCTCCTTGCCTTACTTGTTTCGCAAACGAAGTAGAGCAAACACCCTATACAAATCGGCTAGATGTGTGTAGTATGATGATGTGGTTTATATTCAACAATTAAAACCCTTTCTTTTATCAACTTCACTCAAGAGAGAAATCAAGAGAGGAAGAAGAAGATAATGGTGGCTAAGCTTGAGCTTTCTATCATATCACATATGATAACTTGTTTTCACACCCTTGTTGTTCTTCTTAATTGTACACCTTGTTTCATATCACATATGAACCCTTATATAGTGATGAGAAGGAATAATCATCATTATTCCATCCCCACTATAATTATGGGTGGAAATTCTTTTCATAAAGAATTAAGCATGGGTGGAAATTCTTTTCATTAAGTTAAATAAAGCTTACCCACTAAAGAATAAAGGAGCACGAGTGAGTTTTCTTTACATTAACTTAAAATGATAAATATAAATAAAAGCTTCAATATAAGTCTTGCATTGCCACCATTCTTGTATCATCAACCATGATACTATGTATGCATGTATGTGTCCATGCACATCATCATGTGCATACATGCATGCATACAAAAGGATTTAATTAAAGAATTAATCTAAATGTAATTTGTTAAATCAACACTTGATTTAGCAAATCGGTCATATCACATACGATCCGACAAATAGAAAATGCCCGATTAATATACGTTATTACATAACCGAATTTAATCGGGTCCCGCGCATATCTCATATGCACACCACATCTTTTTGCCTGAGCCAGGAAACTTCATTGTGGGACTCTAAGACTCGTCAATACGCCGGCAGTAGATGATGATCATATCAAACATCTACAAGCCGCAAGAGGTCAGCTAAACGTAACGGCCACCCGGGTATTGAAACGATCAGAAGAAAACCAGCGAAGCTGTAAAAACTCCCGTCGAGCCAACTGGCAACACTTACCGTACAGTCCGGTCTCTTCGTCAGATATGCTGCATATCGAGTCCAGGGATGGAATCGTCGACCCCAGTAACTCAATAAGTCATGCTGGTGTATGGCTCATAACAGATTGAGAAACTACTGATAACTCTTATCAGTAAATCTCAGCAGCCCTGGCCAGGGACTTCATGTTATAGCCAATCGAGCATAGCACAACATCAACCCCCAATACCGGGAGAGACGAAACCCCTCCTATCGCTCATTGCCTCCATGTGCCTCGAGACTGTACCCAAAGACCACCTGTTTGCATGACTCAGTAGAGCCGTGGTAGGGTGGAGATCAAAGTATAGTGGGAGGACACACAAGACTCTATGACGATCTCGGGTCTACAGACTAACCTGTACCAGTGTTCCTTGAGAACTGCTATCCGACGATAGATATAATACCACATAGGAGTTCTCGGCGAGTCCGTTCAGTGTACCCAGTCTCCACTGAGCACCCGCATACAATCTTTAGTGTCTCCTCACCAGATGGATATGGGATCATCCATCGCCCATCATATGGGACAAGAATGGTATACGCTAGTCTACTCTGGAATATCGATGCCCTGTCTCGATACACCCTCGACTAGGAACAGTTCAAGGATATGCTTATAGACTACACGTGTCCCACTAGTATGATCCGCATCATAATCACAGTAGTCAAGCAAATATCCTTTGGGCTTTATCAACATGTGTAAATGATTAAATCTACATGTTCAGATAAAGTAAACCAGATAGCGTACTATCATGTTGAGCAAGAAAGTCATCTATCTCCATATATATATGTCCAAGTTTCCACTATCCATATAATGGCCTTTAGGGCATACATATTACTAACAAATTTAGGTTTTCTGGCTAATACAAACTTATTCCGGAATATGTCCGGGTCGGGTCTAAAATTCTAGTTTTAAAATACGGATACTATACGAATCAACTAAAACCATAAAATGATGTCCGGTTAATAAAAATGTATACCCCCAAGAACGGATACACGTAAAATGCACGCAGCGATCCAAACAAGTCCGTTTCAATAACGGAACGAGAACAAGATGTACGGATTCCACCACAGGGTCAGGTATGGGTTAGGATTTATAGTTTTAGGTAATGATTTGAGAATAAAGAAAAATATATAAAAAATGAATATAAAATAGAAAATTTTCAAGGAAAAATTGGAAAAATACGAAAAATTTATATACGGAACAGGGGATTTACAGCCTTGATCCCTGGTGTTGCGAGTAGGGAAGCTACCGGCCAGGGATAGTCGAGTCTGGGAGGACTTTGATCCTTGTCTTTGTTGGGTAGGAAGCTACCCGCCGGGATGCGCCGAGTAGGAAAGGGCTCCGCGGCTTCGCGAAAAGGGCTTCAGATCCTCAGCGTCTGATGGGCAGGAGGACGCCCGCTAGGATGCGCCGAGCAGGAAGGAACTCGGCGGCCTCGCGATGAGGGCTTCAGACCATCAGCGTCTGATGGGCAGGAGGATGCCGGCTGGGGATGCGCCGAGCAGGAAGGAACTCGGCGGCCTCACGATGAGGGCTTGAGATCCTCAGCATCTGGTGGGCAGGAGGACTCCCGCTGGGGATGCGCCGAGCAGGAAGGAACTCGGCGGCCTCACGATGAGGGCTTGAGATCCTCAGCGTCTAATGGGCAGGAGGATGCCCGCTGGGGATGCGCCGAGCAGGAAGGAACTCGGCGGCCTCACGATGAGAGCTTGAGATCCTCAGCATCTGATGGGCAGGAGGATGCCCGCTGGGGATGCGCTGAGTAGGAAGGAACTCGGCGGCCTCACGATGAGGGCTTGAGATCCTCAGCGTCTGATGGGCAGGAGGATGCCCGCTGGGGATGCGCCGAGCAGGAAGGAACTCGGCGGCCTCATGATGAGAGCTTGAGATCCTCAGCATCTGATGGGCAGGAGGATGCCCGCTGGGGATGCGCTGAGTAGGAAGGAACTCGGCGGCCTCACAATGAGGGCTTGAGATCCTAAGCATCTGGTGGGCAAGAGGACGCCCACTGGGGATGCGCCGAGCAGGAAGGAACTCGACGGCCTCACGATGAGGGCTTGAGATCCTCAGTGTCTAAGGGGCCATGAGAGGCCTGCTAAGGATGGCCGGGCAGTGAAGCTGCGCAGTTGCCACTTGGAGAAGGCTTTGATCTCTGGCGTCATGGGTAGACAACTACCAACCTGGGATGACCGAGTGGGGTAGCCGCTTGGATGCCTCTTGCGAGGGCTTCGATCCCTGACGTCATGGGTAGGGAGCTACCGGCCGGAGATGACCGAGCAGGGTAGCTGCTCGGTTGCCTCTTACGAGGGCTTTGATCTCTGGCGTCGTAGGTAGGCAACTACCAGCCTGGGATGATCGAGCAGGGTAGCCGCTCGGGTGCCTCTTGTGAGGGCTTCGATCCTTAGCGTCGAGGGTAGGGAGCTACCAGCCGGAGATGACCGAGCAGGGTAGCTGCTCGGTTGCCTCTTGCGAAGGCTTTGATCCTTCGGGACGGGGACCGAGCAGGGTTACTGCCCAGTGCCTCTTGGCGAGGACTTTGATCCCTGTCGGTTGTGGTAGGAAGCTACCAGCCGGGGATAGCCGAGCAAGGACTCGACTGCCTCTGGGAGGACTTTGGTCCTTAGCGCGGGAGGGGCTGTAAGAAGCCTATCAAGGACCCTTAGCCGGGCAGGGTTACTGCCCGGTACCTCTTGGCGAGGGCTTTTGTCCTGAAGGATAGCCGAGCAAAGGATCCTCAGGCTCGACTGCCTCTGGGAAGGCTTTCTGATACCTGGCGTTGCGGTAGGGAAGCTACCCGTCAGGGATAGCCGAGCGAGGGTCGGGCTCGACTGTCTCTGGGAGGACTTTCTGATCCCTGACGTTACGGTAGGGAAGCTACTCGCCAGGGATAGCCGAGCGAGGGTCGGGCTCGACTGCCTCTGGGATGACTTTCTGATCCCTGGCGTTGCGGTAGGGAAGGTACCCTCCAGGGATAGCCGAGCGAGGGTCGGGCTCGACTGCTTCTGGGAGGACTTTCTGATCCCTGGCGTTGCGGTAGGGAAGCTACCCGCCAGGGATAGCCGAGCGAGGGTCGGGCTCGACTGCCTCTGGGAGGACTTTCTGATCCCTGGCGTTGCGGTAGGGATGCTACCCGCCAGGGATAACCGAGCGAAGGTCGGGCTCGACTGTCTCTGGGAGGTCTTTCTGATCCCTGGCGTTACGATAGGAAAGCTACCCGCCAGGGATAACTGAGCAGGGTAGCTGTTGGGCTGCCTCTTAGTGAGGGCTTAGATCCTTAGCGGTGGAGGGGCCGTAGGAGGCCTGCTAAGGATAACCGGACAGCGAAGCTGTGCGGTTGCCTCTTGGCGAGGGCTTTGATCCCTAGCGTTGTGAGTAGGGAAGCTACCGGCCAGGGATAGCCGAGCAGGGAAGCCGCTTCTAAGGAGGAATTTGATCTTTAGCATTGGAGGGGACGTAGGAGGCCTGCTAAGGATAACCGGACAGTGAAGCTGCGCGGTCGCCTCTTGGCGAGGGCTTTGATGATGGTCGTCGGGGGAGGTTCATCCGCGCATCTGGTGAGGGAGAGACGGCGGTTGGTATCTGGATCTTCAGGATGGTTGCTGGCCATACGGACGGAGATCGGAAGGCCAACTTTGTTTTTGTGGAGTTTGCGCTTCCTACAGACGGCTCCAACTAATGGAGGTCCATTTCGGGTCTCCGTCAGATGTTGTCTTTCGTTGATCTCCCGGTGGATTTTGGAGGTAATCCCCTATTGCATGTGGGTCTCAATGGGTTTTGAGGAGATTGGTAATTTGGAGGAGTTTGGCGTCGAGTACCTGCAAAGAAGTCCCGGGGTGGTTTGGTACCACCGAGGACCCTCCGATGATCAAGTTAGTACTAGATCCGAGCAAAGTAACGGCTAAATGGAGTAAAAAAATGGCCTACTTGATCCCCTAGAAGAGGGGTTTATATAGCGGCGGTAGCTCGCAGCAGCAGGCGCGAGAATCTCGCCGGCAGTTATGCTCCCGACGTCACGCCCGCGTACAGAGCGGATCGTCCATTAATGGGGATCGTGATGGCGTGGAACGTGGGGCGTTGCTGGCGGAGAATCTGCACGTGGCGAGATTTGCGGAGCGGCGGTTACACCTGTGAGTGATGGAGTTGGTCGATCGGAGGGACCGAGGAAGACGGCCTCGGCTGGGGAGCTCAGAGACGAGCACGAGGGCCGAGGAGTCTCGGTCTTGCGGCGGCTCGGGACGAGCTAAGAGGCCGAGGAGGCCAGTTTTAAAGGGGCTCTGAGGAGAGCCAGCCAGAGCTCGCGGGTCGGGTACACGGATGGCCTGGTCGGCCCACAGGGCCTCTTCTTCTGAGCTCTGGGACACGTCATCTGCCACGTGTCGCGATCTTGAAGGTCGCCAATATCGAGCATCATCAGTAACCAAACGGACATTAAAACTAATGCACATATTTAAAGTGATGAAGATCAATAGGCCGTACCCAATCGTTGAAACAATCGAATATTGGTTGACTTTTGGATGCGCCAAAATTCCTATAGTGTCACAATACACTCAGGTTTCTCACATTAAAACCAAGGCAGAGTTTATTCAAACCACTGCAACGCTATTTTCAAACAATTTCTGTAATTATATTTTATATCATGCTAATAATGGGTGCTTTTTTAGGAATTGAACATACATCGAGTACCACTAATGATGGTATAGATTTCATGAAGAACCAGTATATATAGCACCCTGAAAATTCAATAACCTCAGTCAAGCTTAATAAATTGCAATATCACACATATATAATCGCCAACAAAGAAGTTAAGCTGTACAAAGTCTCAAATCAAATTATTAGTAATTTCCATTCCCAAAACACTTGTTCAATCTGACAATAACATACAGCGAATGACGTGTTCGTGTACATTTATGAAATTCAAAGTACTAATAACACAAAACCGCAGCAATAGTAAGCCTGTGAAGCCCGCAATACCAGTGTCATGAAAATAAATCGACGGGTACAACCATACAAGTAACAATTGTAGCAATTGTACTTGAACCACTTCAAAGGAAATCACGAATTCCATCCGCTTTTGTGGTTGGCGGCTCTAGCGGTTCCATGTGAAATTCCGCCAAGTTCTTTTCTTTGCTTGAAGTATCAAAAGCTGCATTCTGCGTGAAAGGGTTCAAACAAGTTGAATATCTGATATCTGGTAGCATCTCGGAACCTGGATTGCCCGAAAGCTCATTGAGTAGTGTCTCAGAAGGAGACTGCAAGCCAAAAAAATAAAATAACAGAAAACAGTTAAGTAAGATGCATACGACAGGATTGACTATGATAGGAAAGGTCATAAGTTCATGACATGGAAAGCGCAACAAAGAGGGAGAGAGAGCAATTTACATTTTTATAGTATAAAGTTTGTTAATAATTATTTTATTTTTTTATGAAAAGTTTGCTAATAATAATGAAATCAATAAAATTATATTCATTCAGACATGCACACACAGACAAACCCAAATCGTCTTGGAACAACCCCCCCCCCCTCCTCCCCCCAAAAAAAAAAAAATCAAATAAAAAGGGCCAAAGGGATTCTCTCTCTCTCTTATCACTATATGAACATAAAAGAATAGACATCAGAAAGGATAATGGATAATAACTACTAACCGCCCGACTCAGTAGGAAACCCTCCATATCAAATTCCATGCTAGGGATAGAGTTAATCTCTGGCAAGTTAATCGAATCCAGTCCGGTTACACTTGATTCTGGAATGGAAGTAACTTCCAGATTACCCTTAAACTCCTCTATGTCTTGGGTCTTTGTATAAGCAATTTTTTTAAATCCTTCTACTAACTCCTGCAGACACAAGGAAAAGTTTTCTTTGAATGTAAAAAGATCATTGTATAAAGTGCAAGTATATAGATAACCGACGGACATAAAGCAGGATCCAGACACTCATCAAAGTTCTCCGGATCAATTACACACCTTTTGAGATGGAGTGAGACCAGATAATGGTCGATACGGGCCATTAATTATTGCCCCGACGAGATCATATATTGCATTGAAGACAAGAACCACTTCTTCATCTTTAACGTAGTAAGAATAAAGTCTGTTCCCGAGAGGACATCCGCGGGCATGTTCAAAAGTTGTCTCCCACATTTTATTTGGCATTCCATTGCTGAGCAACTAAGCAAGGAAAGAAAGGGGAGGGAGGTTATGGTAGTTGTTTGCAATTATATAGTTTCATCAGAAAAGTATACGTGGTTGATCTTTCTCACCGCGAGTAGATTGTCACGATCGATAGTTAAGGACCTTAAGAAATCTTGCACGGTATAGATATTAGCTTTGTCAAGGTTCTTGTGGATAGGACCATTTTTCCCTATCTTTCTGAAGCGCCAAACTGCATCGTTCAATGATGGAGTGATGTTTTTCTGATTCGCTGAAATCGCACGAGCCTCGCTTTTAGGAAATCTCAAATAAAGAACCTGGCAGTACTACACCAAAACTCCGAAGTTGTGGTGAGAGTTAGTAAACAAATATATATTTTCATATTCAACACATCGCAACAACTTAAGGGTTGTTTTCTCTTTTTCCTGCACTAATTCTATGTCCGGTGAGATGAACCCGGCTTTCTCTCATACTAGCTTAAATTCCCTTCTACTGAACCAAAACTCCAAAATTGGGTGAGGATTGACGATCTTCCATATTCAATTCTAACACAATTCAATGAAGCTGCAATATTTGCATTTATAAAAAAAGTGGAAATTGTAGTTTTTCTCTCTAACGCAAGTTATTCTCACATTAATTTCAAGAGTGTTTCATGTTGTGACAAATGAAATATAGATATAACTCTGTTATGGCAACGTATTTCACAGTATTATTCCGTGATCTGTTATTGTCTGCATAGAAACGGTGGTGAATCTTTGTGAGTTGTAGCATTGTGCAGATATTTCTGGCTAAAGTTCCCTAAAATATGCCGAGTGCATGGTATTTATTTACGAATTACAAATTAAATGGTACTTGTATGAAGAATGATGATTTTTTTTTTAAAGTGAAATATAGCCAACATTTCTTTTTCCAATCTATAGGAACAACAAAATTAGGTCAAGATTAAATTAAACAAGAAAACTTACATTGTACGCGACAATCGTTCACCTTAAAAGTTTCACTTAAGGCTTCTCGAACTCGTATCTCTGTAGGATTGTTTTCAGATGCCACTACACCCGGTCTAAATCCACTTCTAGTCCAACTTGAATTATCCGTGAACGTCGCATTGTTAATGTGGCCGGCCCCATTGGACAAACTAATGTTCAAATCTCCAGTTAGCTGTGGCCTCTTATCTTTTCTTTGAGATTTTACATTTTTAAGAAATTCGTCCTTGGTCCACTCTTGTCCATCACTCGAAAATTCACCGTCAAGGACAACAATCTTAATCTTAAGTGAAGAAAAAGCACCAGAAGAAACAATCTCTTTTGAATTAGCGTCTCTAATAACTATTCGAATCGGCACGTTGCCCTCTGCTTTAATTGCTCTATCAGTGAAAAACTTAAGCAGAAAGTTATTAGCGAAATGCAGTTGAAATCCAGCAACTTCCGGGATCGGGTTTCTCATGGGAGATCTACAGAATGCATGAAACAAAATTATATGCTACAAATTTCAAGTATGTGTTCCAAAAGATAACAATCTCGAGCAATATATGGAATTTGAAACTATTCTTTTAACAAGAGAATCGATATTGGTGTAGATTTTACCTGGAAGTCGAAAGACCTTGAAGGTTGAGCAGTAAATTCTGAAACTGTTCTTGCACCTGATCATGAAAACGATGTATGTCAAGCTAACATAAGCTTAACATAAATCATTAAGTATTCCAATCACATCCAAACAATTACATAAATAGGAATTCGGTATATTGAAGAAACAAGACAATCTAAGGTTTATAAAAATAAAATTAATTTTTTTTCAAGTAATCATAACATCCTCTGCATTCTAAGTTCCATATCTGAAAGTAAACCTTCCATCGCTTCTCAGCAACAAGTACCAGTGGCGAATCCTGAGCCTAGGTTCAGGTAGGGCAACAAGTTAAAATAGTATCCTGGCGAAACTTGGAAATCAAGACAAGATTATTAAAAAGAAGGAAATTGTTAAAGAAAATATTTAAAGCTAAGTCAACTCGAGCCTCATTTTATATTACTCAGCAACCCTTGTTTCGAATGTCTGCTTATTCATCCTAGATATTTTGAAACAATCTACTTTACATATAATCTTTCGAATTATATACTTTAATACTAGGTTTTTGGCATGTAAGATATTTGTGAATTAAATCCAACACCCCAACCATTAGTAGATTTATATATAAGAAGAAAATCTAATCAAACATGTAATCAAATTGGATTATATATAAATTAACTCCATAAGGATCCGTGTACAAAAAGAAAGTTATAAATTTACAATAAGATTTATGAAGATTAAAATAAATTTAGAAGAAAAATTGATTCTTGTAAGTTGGCTTGTAAACAATCATATTAAAATGAATTTATAAAGAATTTTATTAAAAAGATAGAACAACTGTAAAGTATTTTGTACAAATAAAAATACTAATCGTGAATTCTAATATATATATATATATATATATATATATGAGAATAGTGGAGGAAAGATGCCATAGGTGGGAATTCCCTTCTATGGCCTCTTTCCTCCATTTATATATATATTAGAAAAGCTTTTCCTTTCATAGGCTCTATCTAAAAGAACTTATTAAATTCTAGTAAAAAAAATGAAAATAGATAAATTTCAATCATGTGGATATGCACTTTTTGTTTTGAAAAAAAAAGGGTTCTATTAGGATTAGAACCCATAATTGCAACCACAAAATTTCCAAGCTATCACCATAGATTACCAATACAATTTGTTCGGTTAGGCGGACTAATGAAATTTAACCGTGTCAAAATTCACAAATCACATTTTCTATACTGAAATTCTCAGATCCAGGTGAGGCGAGGGCCTAGTCTGGCCTCTACAAGGATCTGCCCAACAACTGCAAGAAATTACAAAAGAAAATGATGATGAACGCCTACTTGAGAAACAAAAACAAAAAATAAAAAATGATCAAGAACTCACTGCCTTGTGATCTTTTTGATGGGCGAAGCTCAACATCATCTTCTTCTTGAGAGAATGGTCTCTTTGATGCCATGAGATTATTGTATTTTTTTATTTTAATTTTTTTTCAAGTAGTAGTTGAATGGGGGCGAAAAGAGGCAGAGGAGCTTATAAAGGGGCAAAAGGATGTCTAAGATTAAAATGATCTGAACTTGTACTTAAACTTCCTCCTTGATGAGGTGATCGTTGAAAACGATTGATCTAAAGATGATAATTGATGCTCTATTAAAATAAAATTTTAAAAAATCAAATTAAGTTACAAAATTCAAAGTGAAAACCAAATAAACCCAAAACTAACACTTTGATATTCTATATTCATTATTGAAATTGATTGCAAATTCCAAGTAGGAGATCAAAACCTTAGACAGTGCCCAATAATGAATACCTGCAGTGTACGTGGGGTTCCATAGTTGAAGTAGGATCTTAAATCCTATAATCCTAGACTTATCTCTAAGTGCCTACTGGTGGCGGCTGCAATTATTTTATTAATCCCTGGCCTACTAAAATAAAATATTCCACGGTGCCTTTTAGTTGAAGAAGGGGATTTTTTTGGCTGCGGAGCCAATTTAAGGGCTGCGGACCAAAAAGATTTGATGTCGGTGGCCATAAAATTGGAAGAGAGAAAGAGATTTGTATTTAAGAGAGATTGACTTGTATTTGGGTGAGACCGAGAGAACGGAAATTATCTCTTGTAATTTTTCGTTGAATAGTGGAAGTAATTCGTCGTCGGTTTGTAGGATTAGGTGTTAGTGCACACCGAACTTGGGTAATATCTTGTGTCCTTTTGCTTGGTGTGTTTTTTCTTTTATTACTTCCTACTTTTGTATAGTTGCCGCGTTTGATCTTTTTCATTAGTTTCGATTCACGCGTATCGATCATCCGCTGCGTACTTAGGTGCCTATTTTTGCAACATTCATCTCCAAAACTTTGTCATTGTTAGATTACAGGTCAACTGCATCCGGCCCTACCTTTGCTCTTGTTAGATTACAGGATCGATTATATCAGGCTCTACATTTGTTCTTATCAGGAGTTAATATCAACTGTATGTTATCATATATATAGAGGTGTAGTGTATTGTATATCCTTTCAGGATCAATGATAGTCCTTGGTTTGTAGAGCTTTTGTCCTTGGTTTGTAGGTCTGGATGGGTTAACTTATTCAAAGTTACAGGTTTCAAAAGGTAATTAGCAGCGGTTGAGAATTAGCTCAGCTGGAGAGAGAGAAAAAAACTGAGCTGCTTGCATTAGATAGCTCATGCTAGGCACGAGTATTTGCGATTTTCTCTTTCCCTTAAATATTTTTTTTTTTGGCACTGTTGATATAAATTGTTTTACATCAGCATTTCGGATGGCCGAATATGAGTCTGTATTGTTGCAATGAAAGGGCAATAGATGATGGCCGAAGTTTATTAGACGGTTAACTTCGGAAGAAAGAAGGGAGAGACGAGACAACGTATAGAATATTTAGAAGATTGGAAGCCTCTTGGAAAAGGGATGAAGGATAAAGTAGAGAGGCATAAAAGTAGAAAATTTACGGTTAAATCTTTCTATAAAGTCCTTAACTACGGATATGGCTATTAAGCAATATATATGTAAATCCAGAGTACCATTGAAAATCCATGTTTTTATGTTTTATTAATGCCATTTTGATTGAGCAGAGAAGACTTATAAAAAGGATATATAAAAAATATGTGATATTTTGGTGTCGGCGCTTATTAGGGCCCCACTATATGAGAAGATATAAACTGTTCATATGGTTTGGTATATTGTGCTCGGCATATGAGAGGATGGCTGGGTAATTCATTAATTTTCTCACGGTTTTCATCATAGCCCAGTTAAATTTAGATGATACACAATTAATCATGAACATTTAAGGCATGATTAACTGGAGACTTAAGGGTTGCCTCTCTGGATTCCGGTTTCATGCTATTATTTTGTTCGTGCTATTCCATACTGTTATAGATCAAACGATGAGTGAGAGGGTAAAACAGGAGGCCCATAGCTTATATTTTTTTTTATTTGAAATGCAGCATTAGAGGATCTACCAATAGCATGGAAAATTGCGTGGGACGTTAACACCATTTTAAGTCCACTACCTCTAACCAAGACACCAACTCGGCCTAGCTGTATCAATTTACTCTCCAATGTGAGAGGTCGCTAGTTTGATTTCCGAAGAGGGTTGATTTAAAATTAAAAAAACTCTAACCAAGATGGATCTATCCTGGTAAATGGAAGGTTTTTTAATACAAGCCCCTAAAACATGCCTAATTTGAAAAACACCCCTTAAAATCTCATATTTTTGAACTTACCCCTAAAACTCCTTCGTTAACTAAAAACACCGCTTTATTTTAATTAGGATTAAAATTGGATTAGAGCTGATGAATTATGAGATAAAAAGACTTATATACTCTTATCATTCTTAAAACAAAGCCTTCATCTCTTTTCATTTCATACAAAACCCGTTATTCTCGCTCTTTCCATCTCTCATCTTTCTAAACCCTCTCTCTCCCTCTCTCCCCCCTCCAGGTATAAAATCCATTTCTGTCTTCCCAATTCTTCAATTCATAACCAATATTTTCTTTTTCAATCCTCCGCAATGTTAGTGAATCTCTCTCTCTCTCTCTCTCTCTCTCTCTCTCTTCCTCTTCTCCTAACACATAATCCATTTTATTATCTTCTTAATGCTTCATTAAAATATAAAGCCATTAAAGGGACAAAATTGTCATTTTAGCTTCCCCCGTAAGATTTCAAGCTATATTAAGGCTAATAATTTAGCATAGGGACCAATTTGGTTTAATTAACAGTTTTAGGGGTTCCATTTAAAAATATTAAGTTTTAGGGGTGTTTTTCAAAATAGCAATGACTTAGGTGGCCAATATCATAAAGAATTGTTATCTTTTAGGCCTTGAACACAAAGAAAAACATTCTCTTTGGCATAAAATGATTTAATTTTCCAGCTTGTAACAAATTTTGCAGATTTAATTGTTATTTTACAATGTTACAAAAAAATTTGGAAATAAAACATAAAAAAACAAAAGGGTAAGTTACACTAAAATACTCTTAGCTATCATGGTTTCTCACTAAAATACTTAAAAGTTTTTTATTTACAACAAAATACCTTAGATTGTCAGTTTTGAGGATATTTTAGTGAAAATATATATATTGAAACCATAGTTTAAGTTATTTTGCTGTAATTTAAAAAAACACCTTGAGGCAGTTTTAGTGAAAAAAGGTACTTAAGGGTATTTTAGTGTAAATTTCCTATAAAAAAAAGGAGAAAAAAGGCAATTTATCCAAGGGAGCTTATCGCCTCAAAGAGGGAAGTTCGTACAAAACGACTTAGTTAAATTACAGTAAATTACAGCCGCCTTCTCAATTATCCGGCGATGGCCGCCGGCGATCCCCACCGCCTCCTCGCCGCTATCGACATCGGAACCAGCTCCTTCAAGCTCCTACTCGCTCAGGCACAATCCCATCGCTTCCTCCCCATCGATCGCCTCTCCTCCCCCGTCCTCCTCGGCCGCGACCTCGCCGGCGCCTCCCTCTCCCCAGACGCCATCTGCCGCTCCATCGCCGCCCTACGCTCCTTCTCCCTCCTCCTCTCCTCCCACGACCCCCTCCCGCTCATCCGCCTCGTCGCCACGTCGGCCCTCCGCCGCGCCTCCAACAGCTCCCAACTCCTAACCCTAGCCTTCTCCCAATTAGGTTTCCAGATCGAGATCATCTCCGGCGACGACGAGGCTCGCTTGGTCTATCTCGGCATCCTCCAGTTCCTTCCAGTTTACCACAAGCTCGTGCTCGCCGTCGACATCGGCGGAGGATCCACCGAGTTTGGGCTAGGGCTGAAAGGCGAGGTCTTGTTCTCTGTTTCTCTCGACCTCGGACACGTCACCCTCACCGAATCTTTTGTGAAATCTAAGGACCTCGCCGGTCTCCGGCGATACGTCCGCACGGCTCTTGATGCGTCGGGGTTGGTGGAGAAAGTTGGGGAATTAGGGTTTGAGGTCGCAGTCGGGTCTTCAGGGACAGTGAAATCGATTGAGAAGGCGATTTCGATGTCGGGAGGCTTGGATTTCGGGAGGAGGTGGAGATTTGGGAGAGATGAATTGGAGGGTTTGGTTGAGAAACTTCGTGGAGATTTTGATGTTTTAGGGTTGGAGGGGGTGAGGAGGTTAGGGTTTTCGAGGAGGAGGGCGGAGTTTGTAATGGCAGGAGCGGTTCTGCTCATGGAGATTTTTGAGGTTCTTGGGATTAAAGAAATGGAGGTTTCGGGCTATGCATTGGGTGATGGAGTCATTGCAGAGATGATGATGAAGGAGAATGGTTTGGATTTGGGGTTCGATTTGGAGGTGAATGCGAGGTGGCGATCAGTGATGGGGCTTGCGGTGAGATTCGATGGCGAGAATAGGATGAAATCGAGTGTTGAGTGTGTTGGCATTGCAAAGGTACCAATTTTGATTGGGTTAATCATACAAAACTTTCCCATGCATTTATACTAAAAACACTCAAAATCCACTCTAAACAACATAAGATAATTCTAGAGTTTAAATTATACAATCATAAACTAAGGGGTGTTTTGTGTATACCCATGATTTTGCATAGAGGATTAAGTTTTGATCTTTTTGATGTTGCTAGTACAGAATATTCTGTTTGTTTCAGGACGTTTTTTCTGGTATTACAAAATGGGGTGTGAACTTGGACCACAAGGATTTTGAATACCTTGAAGCTGCAATTTTGCTTCATAATATTGGCAGGGTGGTTGGTAAAAAGGGTTACCATAAATTCTCCTATCAGATCATCAAGGTATTTGAAAAGGGTATTGGACTGTTTTGCTTAACAATGAATTGCTTATGTAAATCATCGATTTTGGACAGAATGGTGGGCATCTTCATGGCTACAGTAATGAAGAGATAGAGGTATTTCCTCTCTCTCTCTCTCTCTCTCAAGCGATATTAGTTATACACTTTGTGATTATACTTATCAGTCCACAGTTTATTGCGTTGCTTGCAAGATTTCATAGGAAAAAATTTCCAAAATGCCAGCATGCTTCTCTTCAGGATCTTCCGATGGAGGTATCATTATATTATACAATCTCATTTGTGATCTTCTCTATTTATTTCTAACTTATCTTAGTTTTTTATATTTGAGATATCATTATCACCAAGCCTGACATTACCATTGTTCTTTCGTTGACAACCCTGATATGTTTTTCTTGGAGGAATCATTGTCAAATTTCTCCTATAATTTGTTATAACTAAATGAATTGCCAATTCACTGAATGTCCTACGTCTTTAGTTTTACTGACTGGTCTGTTAGGTATTATGGAGACTCTCTTGTATATATTTTAATTGACAAGAAATTTGACTTCAAACAATGTGTTATTATTGTATTCCGTATTATGCAACCGTAATGTTGGCATGCTGTGAGTGAGTTACATTTGCTGCCCAAGCATGATAGAGGATTAAACTATACCATTCAGAACTTTGGCAAAATGACATGTTTTACATTTGAATTAATTTAACGAATTGATCCAAATAGTGATAACTATTGGCTTTATTTGTTGTACTTGTTAGATTGAATGGACATGGATCATATTCATTTATATCATATAAACAGTCTAAATCATCGATTTTGGACAGAATGGCGGGCATCTTCATGGCTACATTAATGAAGAGATATAGGCATTTCCACACGTCATATCCTCTCTGTGTAAGTGGAAGCCTTTAGTGGTGTTGGATATGGTGCTCTCATGGTAATTATTGTAATTGCCGGTAGGCGATTATGATAATTGAAGGAGGACCTATACATGTAGAACCGTTTTACTCGAGATGATAGTATACTATTTGGTTTGTCTTTATTATTGATGTTTATACATTTTACTGGTTATTACGTGCCGCTAACACATAATGATAAAGCCTGTATGATTCTTACTTGACTACCAGCATTATGATGGCGGTCATATACGTGAGAGCTGGGTAGTCTATAAGCACATCCTTAAATATCCCTAGTTGATGGAGTATCAAGACTGGATATCGATATTCCGGAGTAAACTAGTGTATACGTTTTAGACCCTGACGAGAGGCAGTGGCCGGTCTCACAAGTCATTGGTGTTTTGGCACCTAAGATAGTATACATGTGCTTACTGAAGGTGAGCACATCGGACGGACTCGCTGAGAGCTTGTAGATGGTATTATACCAATCGTCAGATAGCAGTTCTCAGATGACATGAGTACAGGGTAGACTTTTGACCTGAGATTGTCATTTGTCTCGTGTGGGTTCCAACTGTACTTTGATTATTATCCTACTACGACTCAAAGGAATCATACAAACATGTTTTAGTCGGGTATAGTCCTGAGCCACATGGAGGCAGTGAGCGATCATCAGGGATTCGTCTCTCCTGGTATAAAGAGACGATGTCGTGCTATGTTCGGTTGACTATCACCATAAATGTTTGGTCAATGTGGATGAGATTCACTGATGGAAGATCAGCAGTTTCTCGGTGGGTGATGAGCTTGACACCGGCATGACTTATCGGGTTATTATAGGTCTGATGAATTCCACCCCTAGATCCGGTATGCGACACTCTCAGACGAAGAGACCGGACTGTACGAAGATTGTCACTTACATGCTCAGTAGGGGTACAGATGAGCTTGCTTGTCGACTTTCCTTTCGTACAATACTTGGATAGCCGTTACGTACAGTCAATGCCACTGGCGTGCTTGTGGTTATGGATTATATCCAGTAACTACTGTCAGCGTATTATCGAGTCTTTAGATTTTCACACAGAGGGTTTCGCGGTTCATACGAAACTATATAGTGCGCGTATTTTGATACGTACGATAGTTCGATTAAATACGTGTACGAGATACACGTACTTTAATGGGCATTTTGATAATACTAGCGGATTTGAAAGATAGCCGGATTATTTTGTGAGCTAGTATTATATCTTTCATTCTCTCTTTTGGTATTCGTATTTTTATACGAATACATGTATTTATACAAATACGAGTATTTGTATGAATATGAGTATTTGTACCATGATTCGAATATGGGTATTTGTACGAATACGGTATTTGTATTTTGATACGACTACGGGTATTTGTATTATGATACGAATACGTGGATGTGTATTTGATACATATACTAGTATATACATATATTCATATATGTATTTTTTCATCTTTATCTCTCTATTTTTGAGCATGTGAAGAGGGTACGTGCATGGTTGTTTTCTAGCGAGTGGAAATTCACCTCACTTAGAAACACCTAGAAAGAAAAGGGAGTATCTTTGTTTAATTCTCTTTTCCTTTTCTAAGTTTTTCTTAAGCTCAAAAAGAGAGAAAAGAAAAAAAAAGAGAACTAGAGTGATACACAACTACATCTTTCTATTGATTCCTGGCAAGTCTTGATAACAAGTTGCTTCACTTGGTGAGGCTAGAGCTTGATCTCGGTTTTCCTTGGGTGGATCATTTTCGGCAAGATCGATCGGCTTGCAAGCTTATTTATGATATTTTCAGATCCTAGCGAGAGTCCATAGAGTGGGTTAGGGGTCTTCCGTGACTAGGCAGACACGCTACAAAGGTAGCTAGCCCCCTAAACATCTAGTTCAGCTCTCTTTGTTGTTTCTAGTTTAGTGTTTAGAACGATTTTAGGATTTTCGTTACTTGTGCTTGCATAAAAGTTTTTATTTTGCTTCCGTCTTGGCCGCGAGTCTTGTGGCACGAGCATAAGGACCCTAATAAGTGGAACCCTTGCCAAGGACTAAAGTGTATGGCATTAATCTTCGTGTTATTACCCGATAGGTCTCTTTTTCCTTTAGCATAGGAGGAAGTAAGACCAAGCTGTCCTATTTTCGCCGTCCTCTGGAAAGCTTGAGGTAAGAAAGTATTCTTAGTTTTAGTATTATGAAAGGGCACGTCTTTCTTTTCGTTTAACATTGGGAAAATGAAAAATACTCTTTGCTATGTGCGACTACACTCGAAATGGAGAAGAGCATCCGATGTGGAAGATTGACTTCGATAGTGCTGTCAACAAGCACGGGAGGGACATAAGAGTAGTCTTAGAATCTCCGCAGGGATTCCATTGCCCCAGTTAAATACATATTTTTTAGACGAATGAATAGAGCCAACACAAGCAAGATCTAATAAAAATCCATCAGCAGTGAAGATATAGGGGTTTCCTGAATAAGGTTATCTTTTTGACAACTGATGGTTTAACCAAAGAGTTTTGTATTGCTGCTTGCTTGTTTGCCTGACAGGTGGCGAGCTGGTCTGGAAATCCAGCCTTTTTTACACGTCCTTACACTTGAAGCAATGTTCAAGTTGTCTTCAAAAGGTAGGTCATACTTGTTAACTTTCAAGAGCCTGGTGTAGTTTTCACCAGGAATCCCAGGGCTGCCGATAAAGTTCAGGTGAAGTAGTAGTTTCTGAGCACAAAGAATTCCACTCGCGATTATAAGCCCACCAAAGTGAACAGAAAAATGAGTGAGGCGAGACTTTCACGAGTCAGGATGCCATTCTTTTAGGTCCTCTCTTAATTCAGTGAATTAGAGCTTAAAAACAACTAGTGAGATGCCAGGCTTCCATGTGCATTCTCTCTCATTCAATCTCTCTGGGAAGTGTGTGTGTTGCATATTAGCTATACACATGTGATTATACTCATCTCTTCACAGCTTACTAGCTAGGGACCCCGAGTAACGCGTGGGTACAAAGACTAAAGTCGAGAAAAATCATTTTAATTTAAAAGTTTTTTGTTATATGATTTGTAGGTTATAATGTCTTATATTTAAGAACTTCATATGCAAAATATATGAAAGATCTACCTGCAAATACTATCATTTTTTTCAGCTTTTCAATATTTTCTATGCTGTATACGAAAACCACGCATTTTTTAAAAACTCTAAAAAACTTCTTTTTCCTTCCGTTTTTCAATATTTTGCAAATTATAGCACATGAGAATCACAAAAAATACAAAAATCTCAAAAAAATTTGTTGTCTTCAAATTTCAAAATTTTGCATGCAAACACATAAATATGGAGAAATTTTGAAATTCTAAAAAATTTTGTTTTCTTCGGTTATCTAATATTTTGCTTACTACACATGAAAATTATGAAAAATTTCAAAAATAAAATAATTTTTGTTTTTTCGATATTTTCCTTGACTAAAATAGTTAAAGTTTCAAAAATCTGAAAATTTTCTGTTTTCTTCATTTTCTCAATATTGCACATGAAAATCATGAAACTTTTAAAAATCTCAAATTATTCTGTGATTCTTTAGTCTTTTAATATTTTGCATGTTATAGCACGTGACAGTCATGAAATTTACAAAAATCCCAAAATTATTTATTTTCTTCAAATTTATAATATTTTGCACACTGCCACACGAAAATTGCATAATTTTTGAAAATCTCATACTTACCTATTTTTTCGGTTTTTAAATATTTTGCTTGCTCCCACAAGAAAATCACGAAATTTTTAGAAATATAAAAATTTCAAAAT
The DNA here is from genome assembly GCA_030015575.1 of Agapanthus africanus. Taxonomy (NCBI): domain Eukaryota; kingdom Viridiplantae; phylum Streptophyta; class Magnoliopsida; order Asparagales; family Amaryllidaceae; genus Agapanthus; species Agapanthus africanus. The sequence goes on along the minus strand of JASDDO010000028.1, from coordinate 91,165,329 downwards.
TTCATCATTTTTCAACATTTTGCATACTGGTACACCAAAATAGTGATTTTTTTCAAAAAATTTCGTGCTTTTTGTTTTTTCAATATTTTGAAATTTTTTTGTTTCCCACTTTTCAATATTCTGCATACAATAATAGAACACGAAAATAGCGATTTTTTTAAAATTCTGCATACAATAATAGAACACGAAAATAGCGATTTTTTTAAAAAAAATCATTTTTCTTCAAATTTTCAGTATTTTGCATGTTGCATACGAAAATCGTGAAATTCTCAAAATTTCAATATTTTTTGTTTTATGCAGTTTTTCAATAGTTTGCTTTTGCACATAAAGATCGTGAACTTTTAAAAAAATTTAAAATTTAATGCTTTCTTCCGTTTTTCAATATATTGCTTCTTACATCACACGAAAATCGTTAAATATTTAAAAATCTCAAAATTTATTTGTTTTCTTCGGTTTTACAATTTTTAGTATGCTAGCAAAAGAAAATTGGGAAATTTTTAAAATATCAAATTTTTTGTTTTCTTCGTTTTTTATTATTTTGATTGCTATAGTTTTTCAATATTTTCTTCAGTTTTTCAACAGAAGATTTTAGAAATCTCATTTTTTTCTATTTTGCTCATTTCCCTATATTTTGCATGATATACCACATGAAAATCTTGAAATTTTCAAAAATTCTTAAAAAATCCATTTTCTTCTTTTTTCCATTATTTTGCTAGCTATATATAGCACACGATAATTATGAAACTTAAAAAAACTCATAATATTATATTTTCTTTGGTTTTTCAATATTTTTTTTACCGACACTTTTGGAGAAATTCAGAATATCGAGGAAAAAAACCATGTTAAGTAAAAGAATAAAAGGTCTTGTTTTGCTATTAAAAACCTAACATAAAAAAATTAAATTTGTTCTGAGTGTCTGAGAGTCTGGGTGATTGGAAACCCCTGGCAACAAACAAAAATCATGAAATTAAAAAACCCCCAAAATTTCTTATTTTCTTCAAATTTCTAATATTTTTACATGCTCTAGAACTTGAAGATCACAAAATTTTTAAAAATCTTTAAATTATCTGTTTACTTCAGTTTTTTAATATTTTGCTTGTTATAACGTACGAAAATCACAAAATCTTTAAAAATCTCAAGAATTTTCTGTTTTCTTTGGTTTTTCAATATTTTTTGTTTGCGCACAAGAAAATCGTGAATTTTTCAAAAGTCTCAATATTTTCTTTTTTCTTCATTTTTCTATATTTTATACACTATAGCACAAGAAAATCACAAAATTTTCCTTTTTCTTTCTTTTTTCAATATTATGCGTGGCACATGAATATCGTGATATTTTCAAATTTTTGATGTTTTCTGTTCTCGTCAAAATTTTATTATTTCTCAAGAATTCTTTTTCTGGTTTTTCAATGTTTTTTGTTTGCTAGATAGCTTATATATATTATATGGATTGCGTTGCTTTCATGATTTCATAGGAAAAAATTTCCAAAATGCGAGCATGCTTCTCTTCAGGAACTTCCGCTGGATGTATCACTATATTATACAATCTCATTTTGTGGACTTCTCTATTTATTTCTAACTCATCTTATTTTTTTCATATTTGAGAAATCATTACCACCAAGCTTGACATTACCATTCTTCTTTCGTTGACAACTCTGATATGTTTTTCTTGGATGAATCATTACCAAATTTCTCATATAATTTGTTATAACTAAATGAATTGCCAATTTACTAAATGTCCTAGGTCTTTAATTTTAATTGAGAAGAAATTTTGCTTCAAGAAATGTTTTTTTATTGTTTCCGTATTATGCATCGTAATGTTGGCCTGCAGCAAGTGAGTTACATTTGCTGCCCAAGCATGATAGAGGATCCAACTTTATCCTTCAGAACTTTGCAAAAGTGATGTGTCTTGCATTTGAATTAATTTAACGGGTTAATCCAAATAGTGATAACTATTGGCTGTATTTCTTTTTTTTTTTGTTGAGAAAAAGGTGGATAATTAGCCACCCACATTCATTAAAAAGTTTTTAATGTCAACCAACGCCTCCTCAGCCATACAACTTCATTAGTCACAAAATACATACAATACTCTAGCAAGCAAAAGGAAATAGGTGCCTCACATACGAGGTACACCAAAACACCATAAAAAGAAAACCCACCCCTAGCCATCCTGCAGTCAGCCTCTCATGCATCATGATCACTCCCGGGGTCATCGCTAGTACCACCCCCTCCACTGACTCTTCTTATGCAGCCATCTCGTCATTCTCGGGTATCATCTTCCGTATTTTGAGCTTTGACTTATCTGCGAGCAAATTTGACCTATCTGCGAGCAAATTTGACCAACAATGAAGCGAAGACGAAATATGTAAGATCAGTGTTCATACATATTGGCTCTATTTGTTGTACCTGTTAGATTGAATGGACATGGTTCATATTCATTTATATAACAAACTATCTAAACTTTCATTCTAAACATGTATCGAGATCTCTTTCTTTCATCTCTACGTTGGTGTAGTTTGTGTTTTGATTATTTTGGGGGTAATCCCTAAGAAAATATTGCAAGGAAAGAGTAGTTCGAGTTTCTCGATGAAAATTGTTTAGTTTCCTTGTCAATGTTCTAATGGTCTCACCATATATTTCTAAAATCTATAATACACAGCTGGCTCATCTCTTTTTTGAGGTCCTCTGCAAAATTAGGCTTCCAAATTGAATCTCATCTTAACAAGGATGAAGCTGGGGTATTTTACCTTGGGATCTTATAGTTTTTTTTTTATATCTATAAGAAGCTGATACTCACCACTCACGCCACATAATCCGCTTTAATATGAAGGCCTCTTAACCTCTTTCGATCGAAGGATGTCTTTCTTTGTATCTTTAATCCATGTAGTATAGTTGTTAAGAATTAGAACCCGCATTATTTTAGATTCCTCGTTAATATGAATTTTCCGATGTTCAACTCTTGAAGCTAAAGTTAAGGATACATGAAAAGTAGAGTGATATAAAGAGCAGATATTATATTAATTTCAATTCAAATTATGGTGTATGGTCAATATTAGCCAGTCAAAGTGGAGGACCGACAAAATCTGCTTTAATGTACGGTCCTCTTAAAACTCGTAGGTCGAGGCATGGTTTTACTAAATCTTTATCCACATAGTTATAGATGTTTAGAATTAAAGTCCACGTCAGAAGTCCAACTGTTGAAAGAGACGAATAGAAAGAGAAAAAATATATATTAAAATAAATTAGTATTGAGTTATGGTGTTATTAATAATTTTCGACTTTCACACAAGTAACCTGTAAAGATACCTATGGCTCATAAAGTTCTTTCTATGAAACAAGCAACGCATGTGGTTTTTTTTAATCATCGTCTTTGTTTAGTTTCAATTCTTGTTCCAGATTAAACCAATCTAATTGTTGGATAGAACAATAAATGTTAATCAGTCTTTTCAGCAGGATTGGTAATTGTTCTTCATAAACCTGAGATAAAGCAGATAAAGCGCTCCATGGTATCCAATTAAGTGATGTGTCATTTTTATTTCAATAATAAAGCATGCAATATGTAGATTTCCCCCTCTTTTTGTTAGTTTCCGTCACATTACAAACTCCACGTTCGTGCCTAGGGAGGAGCGAGTGGATATAGATGGTAATCAACACGTTCTAATTTTCAGAAACTACAGCTCTTATTTTAACAGTGTTATGCTACCAAAAACTCCAATTTACATCATCGTCTGCAAAACTCCATGTTGATAGCTTTCACAAAAGAACGGGATCGTGATGGGGAAAGTCATCTCTTTAACTTAATAAGCTGCGAAGATGGCAGCAAGATATAAAGTAGTATGTTAGATTATGAGTTATTGAGGTTTCTAACAAGTATGTGAAAAGTAATCAATCTAATTTTGCTGTCGACAGGATGTAGCACAACATTTTGGTCATACTAATATGGGTTTATTATTGCCTCGACAAGAATTTCAATATATATAAACTTTGATTTGGTTATGGCTTAGTTAGTTCCCTCCAATATTTTATTAATATTGATTTACCAATGCTAAATAAAATATTAGTGGCATACAAATTTGATATCGACATAATCTTTCACACATAAGAAAAGAAGATGGGTTGCACTAAGATGTTATCATCATAACATAACGTTATGTATGTGGAACCTTTTCATCTAAAATCACGCCAAATCAAGGGCAAACGAAAATATTTTCATATTTATCGTGTGCCATTACCCACACATCCAACATGCGAACAATCATATCATATCATATTTAACTACTAAGATTTAAACAATCCATCACGATGATACATTTTAACCTTCCATATTCTCATATAGTTTAGATTTCTTACTTGGCAAACTCCCCGTGTTTGGCCCACCATGAGCTTGAGGAGAGGAATTAGGTATGTAGGTAGGTATGTTGCAAGGCATCTGTATTTTTAGGTTATACACGTATCTTTGTATGTATTTTGGATACTTGTCCTTCCAATGAAAATCGGTGAAAACTGTTCCCATTTTGTTCTTTCTTGTCATGCTTAATTCTCCACAGTATATGTTTGAATGTTGGTTTCCCCCCTACTTCTCAAAATTTCTTTTCTTGCATGTTTTGTTTCTATGTAACCTGTCAATGGAAATGATAACACTAAATTATGTGCTGCTTTTGGTTATAGATGAAGGAGAAGGTTAGAGTTCTTTGTATCATTATACGGCTTTCTCTTGGTCTGCGTCAAAGCCGGTTCGTGGATTCTCAAGGACTTGAAATTGTCCGTTCTCCTGAAGGTTTTAGACTTGTATGTTCTTTCATTGGTACAAGTGTTTTTCCAGTAAAATCATATTTATATTCTGGGCCACAAATCCTTGCATGTAATCCTTGCAGGTACTTAGAGGTAAGGAACATTTGCTAAATCAGTGTGGATCAGAAAATTTTGCGGCGGATTTAAGACCAGAATTGAATCATTTTGAAGAGGTTTGCACATCCTATTAATAGAATAATGATCAATCATCTGCTTGTGTTGGCCACAGAGCTGAGTTGATCTCACTTTCAGGTGTTCCATCAGAAAATCTCAATTATAATCCGTTGAGCACTTAAAGTGTTGCCAAATTCAGATCTTACGAAGTTAGAAAAGGTGGTTAAATATTTTTATTTCCCCGATTTGAACTAAAATTGTCTAAATTTGTAACTAGCATGCTTCTGCCATTTGTATAAATCATGTTTATAAATCTGTATGAACATGCAGCCTGATCTTGCTTCAAATTATTCTTCATTCTCTGGACCATAAACATTTTAATGAAATTAAACTACTCAATCTTACGTTAGCATACAAGCAATCTTATTTGTGTACATTATGAAGGAACAATTTGTTCATCTTTCTCTATCCTCTCCATCCCACCTGCATGTTCACCAAGAGAATTTCGACATGCCTCCCATATTTGAATGGACTAATTTTAATTTTCTGTGTGTACAATTTTTGTGTTTTTATCCATGATTTTTGTGTTTATATCATTTTTTCAATGGTTTTCACACCAACATTAACTTTGCCGTCGATCTCTCCATTCCATTCTTCAGGCATGTGTGTTTCAATTGATCAACAGCAGGAGCGTTAGTCATAAGAGTGTTCGTTAGACGGAACTAGAACCTTTTAGCGCAGGAGAAGAGGAAGACTGAGAAATGCGCATCATGTTCATCTTGATAATATTGGATTAGACTTATATGAAGAAAAACACCGAATCTGAGATGGACCATCTAGACAAAAAATAAACCAAGGAGAAAGAAAGTTCATGTCGAACAACGCCGATTTTGCTGGAAAGAGCAAGAAACAAAAAAGCAATGCATGCCGATAACAGTAAGTATCATTTTTTTTCTTTATCAATATGAGACCCTCATAGAAATCAAACCGGCGGTCTCCTACATTGGAGTGCAAATTTTACTGTGAAAGCTAGGCCTATTGTTTTGCTTGCCATCCGTTGTGGCTACTTTGAACGACAGGGTTGTGACTAGAAAAAGCAACAACCCTCGGCTTTCTGCATCAATGAAGACAATTATAGGAGAAGTAAACCGAGAAAAGAGATGAAAAGAAGGAATGGCCAAAGTTTGCGCAAGCAACCTCGAATATTTAAGGGATCTCAATCAGGCAAGATATGGAGTTTTTTCCTTTTGTTGCATTTTGTTTACCCGGTTTATCTTTTTCGCTATCTTTTTCAGGAATTTGTACTATTCCTTTTTGTAATACATGATTCTATGAAAAACACATGATCTTTACCACAACTGAGTACAAAGAACCTTGTGCAATATGGAGGCGGAAGAAGTTGCTGAAAATCTATTTCTAAGCAACTTAAACATCTGATATGTAGTCTCAAAGTTGGTTTCATTTCTATTAGAATTTTCATTGTTTATATAAGTATCGCTTTTATTACCTGAAAATGAAATGATGGAATGGAGAGCCAGAAAACATCCATGGATGATTCTATGATTTCTTCTTCATATTCTTACTGTTCCGTTTATATTTCAGCCTATTACAATCCTGATACGCAGCTGATGTGTTGTGTTTGTGTGTGCCGTGTGTTTTTTTCTGGTGTGGAAACAATAATAGGCCATACCCTGTGCAAGTGAGGTTCGAACCCCTGGACAGTTTGATCACCTGCAAAGAGGTTTTATACAACATGTTGACAGTGGTGCTCACTGTGATTTTTTATTCAATTAAATTGTGATACTTTTCTCCTCTCTTATGTAATACCCTTGATGATTATAATTGGTTCTTTCCAAGTAGGCATATAAATAGGTCGGTCTAGCATGTTTCAAAATCATATATGATTTTACAAAATGGATTCAGGCCTACCATTAATCGGATCAAACATGTTTTCTGGGATTCATTTATCTATTTCTCAATTTTATAAATGTATCGCTGGTAACGCATAAGCTTACCAGTAAAAATTTCAGCAATTGATCAAATTTGCAACTACGGCTACTTTTTATCTATAGACTATTGTCCAAATATCTAAATAACTTAAAACTGTAATTTCGGAGATAAGTTAAAAAGGAATCCATCTTTCTTTAAAAAATCTTTGAAACCATAACCCATGAGTACTAAGATAGGCAAGATTTGGGTTTTGGGTTTTGATAAATTATTTATATATATATATATATATATATATATATATATATATAAGATAAACATGTCCGGTCTAAACAGCTTTGAACAAGGAAATCCAGACCCAGCTCATTATCATATCATAAATGGGTCTGGATCTAGATGCATCTATACCAAACACATATTTTATCGACGAGTCTAGATGACCCGACCAATTGACCAGACTATTTCCAAGTGCCTATGTAATGCGTTTTATTTGTTCTTAAACATTTGCTCATTACAAGAATCAGTCCTTTGAGATGTCTTTGATTATCTACGGTTGGATATCTAACGTGTTAATATCTCTATGCCAAAGGAAGTGGATTAGAAACTTCCCTTGAAATTCAGACATAGATTTTATAGGATTTGTTTGGGTCAAAATTTTATTAAACTACCATATTAAATGTTAAAAAAAGGGGAAAAAAAATATCTTATAACCAAATTCTTCATGATAGAAAATAACTCCATCTTTTGTGGGCTACCATCTTTAATTTAAATCTAATCATATCATTTTAAAATTAAGAAACTTTTATTGTTTAATTATTTTGAAACTATCTTTAACACATTCTAATTGTCATTTATATTTTACTTTCAAACTAGATATATTCGTATGGGCAAAATTACTAAGTATTGCTAATGCAGTTATCTAGTTAAATTGATCATGTATAGCCGTGCACTAAAACTTTTCATTTTCTAAGCCATTTTCTCTTATAAGCAGGTTTGATTGCTAAGTGTAAGTCGGTTTCCCAAAAGAAAATATATTATTAAAATGAATGAACAGAGATTGTTAATGCCCAAAAACCAAGATTAGATTAATCTTTTTAGAGTTGCTCATTGCATTGCTTACATGATTTGTTCGTGATCTAGCACCTATTGTCCCAATGCTTTTCATACAAGTTAGCGAGCTTTTTCTCCTTCAGTCCAGAGCGAGAACGATCGATTAGATTTTAGAATAACACTTGATATTTTGGCATGATTCTCCTTCTTTGATTCCTCGGTTTCATTATTTTTTCGTTGTTGGCGTTAGCTCCTATTGGAAGTTATAACTTTTATTAAAATCTAGTAGAAACTTTAGGCAAAGTCCTAAATTTACTTACATTTAAATAACAAACTTATGGTACAATGGTCTTGGACTCTAAACACAATCATATAACAAACCGAAAGAATGATACAATACTTCCAAATTCATTCATATATGGCGTGGAGCTAGGAAGTAATTCTATAGTTTTAATTTCTTGGAGTTGTTTGGCATGTCTTTTATGACCTTTTCCGACATCAATTCCTTAAGAAGTAATTCTATTCTATAACATTAATTCCATTTTTATTTCATAAGTTTTAAGGGTTTAAGAAAAATTTAAATAAGTAAATTACAATTCATTAATTATGCAATTTGAGCAACTTTGAGCTAAAAAAGCTCTCATTAAAAAGTTTAGAATTCATTATAATTCAAAATCAATTTACTCCGATGTCCCGTTAAAAAAAATTATTGAAATCTGAGAAAGTCATGTTGATGTGGTATGTCTTCAATTCTCTTAGACGTGAAGATATCATTATTATCGCATAATATCATGACAATAATATGATACATTTTCAAGAGGAAAGAGATCATATGAGGGAATTTCCTCCTATAGTATAAAAAAAAAATACTCCTTTCACACGATCGGTATCCATTATCTTCATCTTTATCATCTAAGATATGGATATATTAGATTTCATGGGATTTTACCAATTTTTTATCGTTGAACAAGTGAGTGCAAAATTAACGGTTTACCGACAATATAACTTTTTGCATTTCTAAACCAACTGTGAAAAGGCCGTAGAATCACATGAAATCTAATATATCCATATCTTAGATGATAAAGATGAAGATGATAGGTGCCGATCGTCGAATAGAATGATGGAGGGTTTCGACACCGTTTGACGAAATTCCCCCCAATGGCCTCTTTCCTCCGTCATTCTCTTTTCAATCTCTCATACATGAATAGTTCATCGTTAAGGCATTGAAGTGTTTAAAAAATACAAAAAACCTTTCATGTACGTTTCTATGACAATAACCACAACTAACAACCATAAAAACAAACCTTTATCCCGAATCTTTTGGGTCGGTTATATAGGTCCCCCCTTCTCCATTTTGCTTTAGCAACGAGCCTCCCACGGTTAAAGTAACAATCAAATATCTTTTTTAATTGCCCAATTAACCTGCTTTAAGAGTTGCAGGGTCAATTTTTCTTTATAAAAGAGGTTTTTCCCCTCCCCCTTCTCAATTTTTTAAGACACCAGGAGTGTCACCCAAATCCCAAGCAACAATTATCAACACTATACCATTTTCCTTCATTTACATTTTCCTTTCCACAGGTCCAACCTACAGAACCCTCCCCTGTTTCAATTAGTGTCACCACAGCAGTTAAAACCAGCTGCAAGCAGGGAAAGGGAATAATAGCAAATACCAAAACTTTACGTATTCAAGGCAAGTCATGAACATTGATGTGTACATCAGCAGATACTATCTTCCATTTAGTCCCAAAATCCAAATTCAGAAGGATTATCGTTCATAAATCTGGAGTCAAACTGTCCGAAAATGTAAAAAGCTATATCATTATTTTTAGTACTAGCACAACCTAGACCTCACTTGGGCATCAGAAATGTTTGAAATGATCGAATCTACTCTTGTACTTTAGCACAGATTCCACAGGGCAGAGTATATATAACCCTGTTTCAATAAACACTGGCATTATATTTAAATTACATCACATTCCTTCGATCTCTCCCTCTCTCTCTCTCTCTCTCTCTCTCTCTCTCGTGGAATGATTCAAATAAAATTTTGCATGTACACAAATTATAACAAGCTCATAAGTCGTCGTCAAATATTGTGGAAAGAATAAGCCCCTGTGCAAATTCGCTCCTCCGAGTTCTCTCCTCTTGGTCTTTGTCAGACAGAGCTGGTTGCATGCTGCAGTGATAATCAATGCTGTAATATGTAAGGCTAACTCATATTAAAGTGCCCGTAGAGAAGATAAAATCATTGCTGAAATATTTTCTTAAGCAGACATATAATGTGAACTATCAATATCTACTATGCAGGTACCTGTGGATTCTAATACATTTTCTACAAGTGATTTTTTTTACCTAACTAATTGTGATCATTAAATGTTTAACTAACTCTCCAATCTGGATATGGTTTTTACTTCATTAAAATGGCCAATAAAGTCAACACTCCAAAGAAAAATGCCTAAATAATCTCATAAATTGTTTGAATACAGTCAACTCCCTTCTAGTTATTTTTTTTAAATTTTTTTGTGAACCGTCCCGTAAGCCCAACCCAAGCACACACAACTCACGCCCAGAACACACAAACACACGGACCCAAGGGACCCACGAATTCACCTCGAAAGCGTAAAATTGTGGCCACTTTACTTTCCCTCCTGTGGATCAAACCCCGGACTCTCCCCAGGAAGAAAAGTGCCATACCAACTGAGCTATACTGCTCATTGGTTCTGAAAATTCTAGTTGAACACCAGAAAAAAGCTCCCTAATAAGCTAGGGTAGTTACCAATATGCTGTAATCAGATACCAAAAAATTTTCTAGTCAAATTCATAGCAATTAATTGCCTGGCCGAATAAAATTACGCATACGAGCATGCAGACATCTCATCTTATGTAACATTGTTAATAACGTAGATACTTCAGCACAAACGACAAGCATGCACTCCTTGTTGGCTACTTATTTGATGACTTACAAAATACAAGCCTTCATTTACTTTAAAAGCTACAAATTGCATAAGTCCAAAAGGCTTTGTTACTTGTGAACAATATTGCCAAAACTTGTTTACCTGATTATTCAAGTACATGTCTCCACATACAAAACCAAATCAATGGTGTACTTCAAAAAAGATATATGCATTGATCTAGATATATTCACAAATCACATATATAGTCATGTACATGCCAATGAATATTTAAAAAACTGTGCCTGACACTATGTCTGCTAGCACGGAATGTGGCCAAAAATGGAAGACAGACCTAACTACATAGGCATCTAATTATCTCAACCATGAAGAGTAAAATAATAATTACTGATTACAGAGCACAAGGTTTGATTCCCAAAATAAAAAATAAAAAATTGAGACGATTTATGAATCTTGGAAAATACTGCCCAACCCATATTGCCACATGACATCTAATCATTATTAATTTCATGTGCATGTACAAAGCAGCAGTTCCTAATGAAGCTCTAACTCGGAGTATCGGTGCTTGCGAACGTAAAGGTTAAATTGCTGGGAAACCCGTTACTTTTGCACAATTACCAGAAACCCCCAAAAACAAAAATGGTGTTATAAAAAAAACACTTTGTCCCTTGTTTTAAAGACCATAAACTATTTCGATTTTTTCGCCAAAAACCTCTCAGTAGAAATATTAATTACGAACAGTTAATGAAACGAAGACAGAAATACAATTGAAGTTCAAGATTATTTTAGAAATAATTAATGGAAACAATAATGTCATTAGGATTGGAGGGGTAAAGTGCAGGTTTTCAAAACTAAGGTATTTTCCAGCTATTCGGGCAGAAGTTAAGAACATAATTAGGATTGGAGGGTTTCTTGCAATTAACCAAAATGAACAACTATGCATCTCAACTAAGTTCAACTTGCAGCATTATATTTAACAAAAGGAAGAATAATGCAAAATAAATCACAAGAACTTTAAGAACATAAAAATCGATACCTTTCAACCACTTTCTCCTCTGAAACCTCATCAATCACGTTTCCGACATCCAAGGTCTCAGTTTCCTCTTCTCTTGTTGGATCATCTACCGTTAAATTGGTAATAAACGACGAAAGCAGCGGATCTGGTGCTGCATTGGAAGGAGCAATTGTATAGGACGAACCGCTAAAAAGAGATTGTAGATTCCCATCACGCAGTTCCTTTCTCAGTTGAGAAAGTGTAGAATGCGACCCAGATGAACCTCTGCGGAATCTCCTTCTACGTTGCATGTAAACTTTTGTTAAGGAATTCAAGCTACCAACAAAAGAGAGCTTACAATTTAATCATAGTCTCAAGAGGATCCAGAATCTCACCTGCCATAAGAGGAATTTCCTCCCATGGCAGCAATAAAAACCAATCTTACACTTTCTGTTTGGAAGATCAGTGGAATTTCATATAGAACTACATGGCCTAAAACCTATATGCATAGAAACTCGTGTGATTGATATGTTTTTTGACCTTTATCTGATGCCAAATTGACGGTTTATCTGTACCAGAACATTTCTCACCTAAAGATCCATGAGTAAAGATCATGAAATCTGGTAGGTAAATGTCTCAACTCTTAAGCATTGAAGATCAATATACATGGTGTAGATCATCAAATTTTGAGAAAGTGCAAAGTTGGCTTTTTTGGCTACCATTGGAGAATTTATGGCAACTAAAATTTTGTTATCTATGTTTCCATTATTCATCATTCAAAATAGAATTACATGTAAATGATTATCAAATTATTACAACTTGCATCAATGGCCAATAATAAATGCATTAAAGATGAAAGGATATCTTAAAGAAATTTCCATGTTGTGTGGTTATATGGCTAACCATGTCCATCCCAACCCTAGCCGCACAAACAGGACATACCTACAAAAAAACACTTCCCGGAATCAGTAACAGTCACAATTCAACATGTATAACCAGAAAATCAGCGCATAGATACTTTCACAGTTTAGTAAGTAACCATTGCCATCGAAATCCATTTACAATGACTCTTAACACGCAGCGGAAATTTTATCAAATCGTGTAGAAGATATCTGTGAATATAAAAAAGAAAAAGAGAATATTTAGAGGCATGCAGAGAGGGGGAAAACATGAACAAAATGGTAACTGAGCCCGACGCTATAAATGCTCCAATCTAGAGTCTCCATGGGCAAACAACAATTAGTAAGTTCACATTTTACTGCTATTAACATGCCCGTGTTAGTCCTTGTGCACGCAGACTAATATGCCTCGTTACAGATAACTAAAGTCAGGGGAAGGAAAACACGACAAGTTGAGTCTCCTTTTTCTGTTGCCAAATACAAAATTTGATGAATTATAGGAAGTTATAAAATTCATTGAACCGTCTTAAATGGCTGATTACATAGCTTTTCTTGCGCATCACGATGTTCAGGGAGCGGTTTTTTCCTTCAAAATAGGGTGGTTAGAGATTAAAATTAGTAAAATAGGGTAATTTAAAATTTAATTATGAGAATAGGGCGGTTTCGGGTCATGTACACGTGGCCCCAAGACGACTGTCAAAGAAGGGCGGGCTCCGAGAACCCGCTATCACCACAAAAAAGTGGAGGGCGGGTTTTCAGAACCCGCCCTGCCCCCACCCAACCCCACCCCAAGGACCCCCTTGTCCTACCCCACCACAGGCACCCACCCGCCCCCCAAAGAGGACGGGTTCTACTTTAAAAAATTTAAAAATAAATTTAAAAAAACAATATTATTAAATAAAAAAATCCTTCAAAAAAATAATTTCATGTGCACCCAGAATACGAATAAATCGGGTTCCAAGAACCCACCCTTCAATGTATGGCAGAGAAGACGGGTTCCAAAAACCCACTCTCGGGCAAATATTGGATAAGATTGACAGATAAAGGTCGTTACTGTTTACCGACGTAGGAATAACATCGACCGATAACGGTTGTTACTGTTTATATAGAAGGAATCTAATGCTTCATCATACTATAAATATGAATGAGGAACACTTCAGTAATGAAAGCAAAGCAAACAAATTTGAGTTTCAAGTTCTGTCTTCTCATGAAAGAATTAGAGAAGATACGAAAAATACAACTGCAGTTGCAATGGAGCAAAACTCGTTCAATTCTCTTACTGGATTTATTTCCATTGCTTCAACTTCAGTTATAAACAATGGAAATGAATCCATTAAGAGAATTGGACGTTTTTGACATCCAAATTAAAAGTATACAATTAACGCTTTCCATTTCCCTTCCTCTTTCCCAAACCGAAAAGGCTTGACATAAACCTATGCCTCATAGGCCGACTCGACGATCCCCGATGTCCTGTGTGTAGCGGTGGTGTATGCTCTTTTGCTTGTTCTTCCGCTTGCTCTTCTGCTTCGTCTACCGCTTCGTCTTGGACAGGCTGTTGTTGCGCAAATCATGTATGTGGAACAGGTTCCGGATATGTGCTGCCTCCCAACAACTGTATGTAGCACGTAAAATCTCTCCCAACTGGGCGAATAATAACACTTGATTTTACTCGTTTTCAACTGAAATAGCTTCTGTGGTATATTGATTTTCTATTACAGTGCTACAAATTTGTGCTACGACACATACATCAATTAAATGTTATACAATAGCATTAAAGAAGTAGATGCTACACAGTTTGTGATATTGAATTGAATACAGTTCTGAGTGGGGTAAAAGATCGTGTCCCTATATGGGCCCGTTTTCTCTCTCTCGAGCTTCCGCGACATACTATAATGCCCTCTCTAATGATTGTCGTGGATTTAGATTGGAAATGAAATGCACTTCAAGTATTAAGAAATTACGTTAGTAACCGCTTAGAAACTTCGAGTCATTCCACCCCCATATCTTTCACCCTTTAGTAACCACTTAGAAACTGCATTGCAACTGCAGTTGTATTTTTCGTATCTTCTCTAATTTTTCCATAAGGAGACAGAATTTGAAACTCAAACTTGTTTGCTTTGCTTTCGTTACTAAAGTGTTTCTCATTCATATTTATAACATGATCCGGATATTGGATTCCTTTTATATAAACATTAACAACCCTTATCGGTCGATCTTATTCCCATGTCAGTAACCTTTATCTGTCAGTCTTATCCAATATTTGCCCGAGAGCGGATTTTTGAAACCCGCCTTCTCTATCATACACTGAAGGGCGGGTTCTTGGAACTCAATTTATTCGTATTCCGGATACAAATAAAATTATTTTTTTGAAATATATTTTTTATTTAATAATATTTTTTTTTAATTTTAATTTTTTTTGATTTTTCAATTACTAATTTTTAAATTTTTTTAAGTGGGGCGGGTTCCTAGTACCCACCCTCCAATGGGGAGGGGTGGTGGGTTGGGGTGGGGTTGGTGCTTGGGGTGGGGTGGGATGGGGGCAGGGCGGGTTCTGAAAACCCGTCCTCCACTTTTTTGTGGTGACAGCGGGTTCTCGGAACCCACCCTTCTTTGACAGTCATCTTGGGGCCACGAACTGTTCTATTCTCATAATTAAATTTTAAATTGCCTTATTTTACTAATTTTAATCCCTAACCATCCTATTTTGAAAAAAAAACCTCAGGGAGCTAATATATATTCTCACTGTGACCACATCTTACAATATTCACAACAAAATATGTCTTCCTTATTTGATAATCTTCATGTTCATCCATTTACTCTATAAAATACTTAATAATATTCACTGAATTAGGCATATAGCTGATGAACGAACAGAAAGATTAGTCCAAATAACCAACTTCCAGAAAGTTCAAACATGAAAAATCTAATATTATAAGCCCTCAAAAAGCAAACTTTGTGAAATCCACTGACATAATCCATAAAAAAAACAGCTTACACAAAGACCAAGGGTAAAAATGCCCCTTTTCCATTCTCAATACGAAAGCAAATTCTATGAAATGAACATAAAAAACTAGAGCAATCAAATTATGACACCATTAAATTAAGAACAGAAATCACCAAAAAAAAACTTTTTTTGAAAAAAAATAGTTACCCCATTGTTAGCTTCAACAGGATGCTCCTCATCGATATGACAACACAATCCAACGATATCGAAATCCTCAGCACAAAAGGGACAAGCGAACTGCGCCCGCAAATCGTCGTCCCCTCCTTCAGCATCATCAAACCCTAAGTACAGATCTATCAACCCAGAAAAACAAAATCAAAACGCTCTGCAACTCGAAATCCACAAAAAGATTGAAACTTTTTAGTACATAGGTTACCGAATCTCGACTGGAGTGTAGATTGGTGGCGCCTCGATGCTGCTGAGAATCTGTTCCATGAATCTGCCTCCATTTTGAATTCGGCGCGATCGAATTATGACCAAAACCCTAGCGAAGTGGAAACCCTAGAGTGATGGGTTTTGGTCCAATTTGGGGGTAATTTTTTTACGAGCAGGAGAGAGACTCTGAGAGAGAGAAAGAGAGCGGTGCAATTACTTTGGGGATAAGAGAGAGAAAGTGAGAGGAAGGAGAGAGATGAGCAATTAATGAGGGTGAAAGTTTACTGACCTCATTTTGCATATTTATTACAGGAGAAATTAATAGTTTTGCAAAAGAGAAAAAAGATGGAAAAAAAAGGAGACATGTGCAAGGATGAAAAATTATTCCATGTGACAGCGGCATACATCCAAACGAAGATGAGAAGAAATAAAATTGTGCACTCCACACAATGTTCAAGGCTGTCCGAATCTTCCCCATCTCTCACCAATACCCGGATGTATTACACCGTATGAAGCTTTAGACAGAAAGTTGAAAACGCAAGGGTACAAACAAGTGTACGGGCAACCAAAAAAAGCGGAAATCAACACGGTGACCATACTCCAGAGTCGATAGCTTGCGTTGCAAGTTAACTTTTTGCAGCTCAGCGAGTGTCTGATCAGAACAGCGTACATCATATTGGTCGGTTAGATGAGTACGTGTCCTTCGTTACTTGGTTGATTTGAATTTTGTTGTTTCGTAATAACAGCAGATCTTCCGTCCATCTGATCTTATTAGCGGTCCAGAATCAACACGTGATGAAGCAGTTTGGTGCCTTGGAATCTTTTGTGGTATCTTTTGCATAATTACCCTCTTCTTTAACGTTATTAGCATATACATGAGTTGAACAATGCTAAATTAAATGTATTTATAGAATTTATCATTTTACAAAGTATGAACAGTTTTGGTCGCTCCGGTGGTTAGAGCACCCCCGTTTAGTAAACAGGAGGTCTTGAGTTCAACTCTCAACTTACTTTGTACATGATATGAGAGAAACCTGTCTTTATATTTCTAATTGAGGAAAAGATTCTATCATAATATCTATATATTGAAGTGATATTCTGGATTCCCAAAAGGAGAATCATTTCTTTCAATACTCACTCGTTGTTAGTTAACAATTCCAATGATTGGATCATATGCTTAATTCTGATAGGAAAAAAAATAGGAAAATGATTATTCATCTATTGTATTTTCATGAAATCGGGGACAGGAAGACTCTATGAAAAAATGGTGGTTCAATTCGATATTGTCTTAAGGGAAGTTAGAGCATAAGTGTGGGCTAAATAAATCAATAGATAGTCTTAATGCTGTTGGACATACCGGTGGAAGTGAAGAGCCCATTCTAAATGATACGGAGAAAAACATTCCTAGTTGGAGTGATAGTGGTGGAAATATTTTGGTGGAAGTGAAGAGCCCTTTTCCAAATTATTTAAATAAAATTTTAGAATCTTGTCTAGTTTAAAAATGAAACTGAACAAAATTCATAAAAATATTAAGCTCCAATGATAGCTAATTGACCACAATTCATGAAAATGTCAGTAAGTTTTTCAGTTTCACAGAAAAAGAAAGAAATGTGGCATACACAAAATCATGCACAACATTCACAAAACTACATATAATCAAATATACTCAATTCTTCCAGTTACAAACTTTAACATATGACGCCATACAAAATATTTCTAAACAACAACATAAACCATCCTACAACAAAATATTCATGTAGTTCTTGGATCCCGCAGGTGGGCTAATATAAACCCAGAGCAATGACACAACGATCGATATCAACCCTGACCACACAAAAACGATCGTGGGCACCTTGCCCCTCCTCCCCATCAACCCTTTCGCAAACGGGTACAGATGGCACAGCACCCAGAAGCTAAAGAAAACCCCGCCCAGCAGTTTACTCCATTGCGGGAACTCGCTGTACATCGCCCTCAAAACCCCGACCGCGATCGCGATCGTGTTCACCATCATGATCGTGATCGGCGGCACCATCAGGAAACTCCATTTCACGATGTAAAGATCGGCGTACATGTCATCGTTGTCGTCGTTCGCGGGCTTGGAAGTCAGATTGAACGAAATATCGATACCTGCGAAGACAGAAACGGAACTTCTTTAGGATTTACATTGAGTTAAATTCACAATAGACCCTTGGCACAATACTGGCAAAGTATTCAATTACCTGCGACTACTTTAAGAATTCCTTGCAGCACTGCGGCAGGGTGTGCACTCGTGCCACCGATGAGCCAGAACTGCTCGTTTCGCCACCACTCGTGTAACGTGATTCCTGACCATCGAATTTCCAGCACCGCGAGCAGAGAGAGAGTCACGCTGATCAATAGCAGAAGTACTAGAAATTGGATGTTGAGGCTGTGCACTATGAATTGCCCGGTGAAGAGGCTGACAGCAGGCAAAGTGCAGTATATGAGTAAGAACACCGACGTAAATGGGTAAATGCCCGTGTTGAAATACGCCACTCTCTGCAAAAACTTCATTCGCGGAGAAGCTAGAATCGCATTATTTCGAGAAAAGAAAATCTCGACAGATCCTGTCGCCCAACGAAGAACCTGATGGAGCCTGTCAGTCAAATTTATCGGGGCGGTCCCGCGAAATGCGTCTCGTTTGGTCACACAGTAAATGGATCGCCATCCACGATTGTGCATCCGGTAACCCGTTACCACGTCTTCAGTGACGGACCCGTATATCCACCCGACCCGCTTCCCCCATTCGGTCCTGTCTTCATAAAAACAAGAAATTACGCTTATGGCCTCAGCAACTGTTGAAGCATCGAGCGGTTCTCTGGGGCCAGCCAATGCGCCAGCCGGACGGCCCTTGGTGACTCCTGGCAGGTCCTGAAGCAATCTCCCTTGGTACTCCGCGATCGGTATCGATGCAACTAGACTTGTCGAATTACCAAATTTTTTCGGCATCAGTAATGATTCAACATCTCCTTCTTCATCTTCATTCAAAGTCCGATCGCTCTTTTTACCCAATGTTGGCTTTTTAAGCAACAGTTTAATCTTCCTCCGACCAAACCAGCCGCGATGCTCGCTGGCCCGTGGCGGGCTAAACCCGTACAATGCAGTACGGCGAAAAATGCAGCCTGTACCAACCAATTTTTTTCCTTTAGCTGATAAAACATTTCATTCAATATATGAAAAGCCAGATTACGCTAAACTACCCTTAACTAAAAGGATGAATTTAGGTAGTTTAGTGAAAACACTAATAGTTAAAGAAAAGTTACAAAATACAGATGACAGAGTACAATACCTGTCCCAACATACATCGGCCCCTGAAGCCCATCCATAGCTCTCATCGTAACATCGAAAAACACCAAATTATGATTTGCATAACGGTCATTTGGATCAATTCCTTCAAATCTCTGAGGAAACTGCACATAACATATCCTGTCACCGCCTCGATCGAGCATGAAGCACATTCCTTCTCTTAAAGCTAAAGAATTGTAAATGTAGTGGTCACAGTCTAAGTTTAAAATGAAGGGCCCATTGGACATAATGGCGCTGGTCCGGACTAAGGCGTTCATGGCGCCGGCTTTTTTGTTGTGGTCGTAGCCCGGGCGTTTTTCTCGGGACACATAGACGAGCATTGGGAGACGGGTGTCGATGTCGGTGAGGTTGAGGAGGGACGAGGAGGAGGTTGTGCCGGGGACGGGTTCGGAGTTTGGAGGTGCCAGCATTGCCTGCAAATGATTAGGAAATTGATATTATAATTTTAAATTACTAAGTATCAAGGATATCTAACTTCATAACCAAAATTATGCTAAATCAGTAATGACTAAAAACTTTATAACAAAAGAAAAATATACCTGAATTATACCGGCATGGTCGCCTCTAGAATGATCAGGCTCCCCGGAAAACCAAGTCCCGGGCCAATGCGATCCGTCGGACATCCAAGTCGCCTTTGCAACCTTAACCTGTTCTCCGCCTTCGACAACACTCTTCTTAGCTCTAAGCTCTTCATGAGCATTATAAGCATCAGACCTCCTCCTTATCGACTCCGGCAACGAATTGATCCTCACCTTGAACTCATCATACTCCCTCTTCACCTTCCTCCTCTCCCTCACAAAGTCCACCCTCACTTTGTTTTTCAAGAAATCGCGCTTCTGCCCGAAATAAGCCTCTGGGTTCCTAGGCTCAATGTCATGCTTCCTGTAAAAAGGACCCCAAATTCGGTTAATCATGTAGTAACTGAGAACAAGATGAAATCATTTCAGTCTGGTTTCGTGTGTGTTTTTTCACCCATACCTACAAAAAGGGACCCAGATTCTAGCGAAGCTCGCGGTTTCAGCCATAGCTTCAAAAGTTAATAAGGAACCACCATCGTCCGACAAATAACAAGCCAGCTTCTCCACCGGATAATCCACCGCCAGAATCGACAGCATCGTGTTAGCCGTCACCAGAGGAGGTTCTTTCTCAGGGTCTGCGGTAGACACAATTACATCGATCCCAGGGAGATCGGACCGGCCCTTGGGGTTCCGAGGGGTCGGAGATTCGAAGCGGAGTTTCAGGACTTGGAGGTCGGTGGAGCGGTTGATGGGGGAGAGCTTGGGGAGCTGGTCAAGGAGCCAGGAGAAGGCGAACCACAGCTCGCAGGCGATGGAGAGGGCCCACAGATACATGGCTTCATGGTTCGGGTGGCGGATTCGCCATGCCAGGAAGAAACCGAGGGCTACCAGCCGAATCACAATCAGCAATCTGAAAATTAAGTTAACAAAACAAAACACAACAAAACAATACTAATCAAGCATTCCCAAGGCTAATGTTTAACTTCATTACTACATATTAGAGAAAAGTTTGATACCTGTAAGGACTCAAAATAGCTTGAGAAACCCCAACTTTCCGAGTCAAAGGCCTCTTGCTCGTCCCCCCGAAATTCGGCGGCTCTTCAAACCCCTTAAACCCTCCTCCTCCTCCATTATCATCCTTGGGCCACAACGCGTTCCCATACCCGTAAGTCCCCTTCGTCTCGAACAACCACCGATTGTGATCAAACTCAACCCCCCCTAGATTCATCTTCACCGTCGATTTCACCATCGATCTTCGCCTCCCTTTCCCAAACTCCACCACCGAATTCATCGGTATGTAATCTCTCTCTTCCTCTTCCTCTTCATCATCATCATCCTCTTCTTCTCCTTGGTAAGGCTCTTTGCAACCCTGGCATTTCTCGCCGTTTTGGATAATCTCATCAAAGCAATCCTTGCATATCGGGAACCCGCATTCGCAAGGCATTTTCGAGATCATCGCTTCTCCGTTGCAACCATTCATTCGGCAATACAATTCCATGGACTTCTTGGGCTCGAAATTGTCGTTGGAGCGGTCGATGACGTGGCCTCGGGTAACCGAATTGAACCCGCCGGTGAATATCGTGCCCGAAATGAAGCTCCTTTTCTTTTCGGGCGGCTCCGTAGCGGGTTGGTTATCGGGGGTTGGTGGGATTTGGACTGTGTAGTGGATCGAGTCCGAGGTCTCGTCTTTCGGGGACGAATTGTACCGTCTTTCCCTGGGCGAAGAACGCGCATTGAGGGGCCTGGCGGCGATCGGAGAGTTCAGAGAGTGGCGAGGGGCCGGGCTAGTTAGGCCGATGCTTCGGAAATTCGGATTGGATCGAGGCGAGATTGTGATTGTCACTGGTGATGTAGGAGACGAAGCTCTTCGTGCCATTTTCGATGAGAGAACTTTGGAACAAAAATTCGATCTTTGTTTCTAAAAACTCAAGCTATTGGTTATAGAAACAAAGCCCAAATTGGAAATTGAAGTGAGAGTTGTGGAGTTGAAGAAAGGAAAGCAAATATTTCTCTCTCAAAATTTTAAGCTATTTAATATGGAAATTTGAGAGAGAGAACTCAAAATATTGAGAGAAATAATAATAATAATAATAATAATAATAATAATAATAATAATAATAATGAGCAGAAAATTTGAATTGATTTATAATTCAAACGGTCTGTTTCCTTTCTGACTTTTAGGGTTAGGGACAAAGAGGCTTGGCTCCAACGGTCAAGTGATCTGAACCGTTCAATTTATTGAATTGATTGATGTTAGAAAATTCGAATGCAAAAAAAAGAGCGGTTGTTTAATGGACCGTTATGAATTTTGGAAAGGTTATCATTGAGGCTGAGATCTGTGTAAACTTCATCTGAACCATTGAATTTATTTACTTTCATGGATCTAGTATGGGACTGGGCTAGGCAAACATTGATTAGCCTTAATTTGTAAATAAATATAAAAAAATTAAATCCTGCTGTGGATGTGGATCAAGCATTGGACACATGTAGGAGTGTCAACAGATCCGATCTAGATCCATTGCAAACTTTAATTAATGGTTCGGGTCTGGATAGGCTCCGTTCGGACCCGTTTGATCCAATTCGTTTACTTAATTAAACCTCTTATAATATTTAATAGAATAAATCATATCAAAAAGATATATTTAGTTGATTAAATCATATCAACAAAATATTTAGTTTACTATAAATAAATTTAACATTTATTTTCCATCCTCTTTCTCTATATTGATTCTGGATTATGGTTCAAGCTTAACTATTTTAATTATGAAAACTAGTTAAAAGAACCTGGTTAAGCTGGTTGGACTTGGTTACTAATAGATCCGAATATTGATCTATTCAGTCTTAACCCGTTGGATAAATGACATGCCTAGACATAGGGATTGGCAAAATAGTCCTTATTAGATGCGAATAGAAATATTGATAGTTACTAAAACTTCCGTTTATTATCTGCATTTCGTAATAGTGCGATACGGATATATGTTTGAAACGAATATTAGAAAAACCTTATCACTGTAACAAATAAAGATATTTCTACATATCATATATTCGTTTACAAATAAGATATAGATATGATATGTATATAAGTGTTACCATATTTGTATTCATTGGCTATTGTGAATGCACATAAAAATACTCGCACATTTGAAACGAAAATTACCATCCGAATTTGATAAAAAAAAGATACATGACATGCAATTAGTTCAATTTATTTGCATTTTAGCATTGTTTTGTAGCTCTTGGAAATTCTAAATCATGCTTAGTATCCTAGTGCGAAAAGCTAAATATGACAAACAATAATTTACTAATTAATTCTCTATTGGCCTGAAAAGCTAAATATGACAAACAATAATTTACTAATTAATTCTCTATTGGCCTGATAGACGCTAGAGTTATGCACATGCAATGCATGTATATGCTAAAAATCATATATGACAAAAACTTGAGAAGATTTTTAAAGACTATCAGTAAGAATTTTTGCTGTGGGTGATATAATTTGAAAGTTTAGTATGTTTTTTTTTTCTTTTCATTTTTCCATGTTTCATTCTTAAAATAATGAGAAAGTTTCTGACCAGACATGCATGATCCCCTTTTCTGTTTTCCCTTGCTTGGATGAATCTAAATCTTTGAGTTTCCTTCATGGCACCATGCATTCATAAACCCTATTTTTTACACCAACACGGACCTTCAAATTCGGTAAGCAGAAAATAACAAGAACGGAGAATTTAAACCTCAACGTGGAATCAAATTGATAATTTTAATTTAAAAACAAGCTTCATACACAAATTTATTGGAAAATTTAAGTTTCATATATTTGGCAACAAACAATCAAATTAGAAGTATGATGTAATTTGAGATTTTATAAGATTCCGATCAGTTTATTTACAATCTTCAAAACCCATTCTCAATAAAATTTCCCAAAGACTTTTTGCTTGTAACTTCAGATAGATTCGATTCGATTTTCCCGAGCTACATAAGGAAGAGCAAATCTTTACTAAATTCAGTAAATCTTTTGCATGCAATATTTTATCAATCAATTGATTAAATGTATCTACTAAATTTTTTCTAGTGCAAAAAAAAAAAAAAAAATTGCTCCCTGGAGAAAATAACGAGGACATGGAAGCAAGCAACAGCAAAGGAGGACTGCAGGGTTATTGGAAGAGGGACGCCAAGCCGAACCTACGACGTCGAAAGCAGGCCCCACTCGTTCAACTAGGCGATGGCCCCGACGGGACCAGAAGGCGCCGGTCCTGGTAGGTAGAAGTGTTTAAGAAAGTTCGTCTCCTCCATAATGTTGCGTCGAAGAAGATACTGAAAAGGATCCAATCCGTCTTCATGAAAATTGTATGGGGTTGAGAGGGGTTTTTGCAGCAGCAGGTAATGGTGATGTAGCAGCGGCCGGTAACTCTAAAAGTTACGAAGATAGGAAGATGTTTGAGATTCATAAGGCTGTAGCAGGACAAGTTGGATCTGGACCTGGATCATTTGGTTGTGTGACATTTTAGGTTTATGCTAAATTTGTGTCTTGTTTCTCTGTTCCTTTTTGTTGAATTGAAGGTTAAAATTTATGTTTCCCCCCACGTCAACGTTTAAATTTAGCTTTAGCGTAACTGGTAAAATGGAGTAGGGCTTTTACCAAATAAAAAAACCGTCATATTTCGCTAATTACTAAAA
Source organism: Agapanthus africanus (assembly GCA_030015575.1). NCBI lineage: Eukaryota > Viridiplantae > Streptophyta > Magnoliopsida > Asparagales > Amaryllidaceae > Agapanthus > Agapanthus africanus. The sequence continues at coordinate 91,140,736 of JASDDO010000028.1, read as the reverse complement.
AGCATCCCATACTTCATATTTACTTAAAAAATCCCCTTACAATTAAATTGTACTAAAAAATTCCACTCGTTAGTTTTCCATTCAAAATTACCATCCTGTCAGGGAGATGGAGCTCAAACTTAAGCTGGAGCTGCTCTTTTAATTTCTAAATATTTAAATAGATTTTTCTTCCCAAAAAAAACCAATACCCCTGTTTAGTTGAAAATTGGGATTTAAAATAACTAGAAAATCATTTTTATTTTGAATGAGATTGCACACTAACTCAATTGCAATTGAAGTGGCAACAACGCTTAACAAGCTCGTTGTTGGAACGATAAGTAAGACAAGCATGTTTCCATGATCAATGAAAATCTAATCCTAAAACCAATTTAGGAAAAAAATTTGGGAATTTTAGAAGAAGGAAAGGGGCCGAAGGTTCTGAAACCCTATCCCGATACTCACCGTTAATCTTTCAACGTAGTAATGGAAAATACCAAAAAGATTTTGTAATATCCGGTTTCCGTTATACTCAAACTCTCGTATTTTAATAAAATAATAATTTCAAAAACATTTTCCTAAACATTCTTTTTATTTTCCCATATGTTATTTTCATTGTTTTTAATTATTCTTTTCCCTAACTAATTACTAAAACCCTAACCCAGCACCTTGTATTTTTATCCGTATTTTAAATAAATATTTTCCTATTGTTTTTCCTAATTATTCTATTTCCTTCTCTTTTCTGTTTTTCCCAATTAAAACCCAGTTCCGTTTGTACTTATCCGTATTTTGAATAAATATTTAGTTGCATATTTCCCCCCTATATTTCCCTATATTTCTCTCTAATTATTTCCTATAATTTTTCCTAATAATATTTTTCCTCACTTGTAAATTATTCTAGATCCAAACCTTAAAACCCCAAAACCCAAGACCAAGCCGGCCCTGCTCTCTCCCTCCTCCCAATCTTTCTTCTTTCTATTTTTTCCTTAACCCTAACCCTTAGCTCATACCCACACCCCACCTAAGAACCAAGCTCTCCCCAGCCTATACTGTGACTTAAGCCCTAACCCCATTCTTTTCCTTCCCTCTTATTTTCTCTCTCTAAAATTTACCCAGCCTCTCATCTATCTTTCTTTAATCCCTTCCTATTAAATTTTATTTTCACCGTTACCCAAACCTATAACCCAACCCATAGCCACAACATTCCTCCCTTCTTTTCTTTTTTCTCTAGAAAGTTTCCTATTGTCCGCCCGAGCTCTTAAATCCCCTTCCCTTTTATTTTTCTGATCCAGGCCCAACAACCCATAGCCCCCTCTCTTCTCCTTCTTTCTTTTCTCCTTCCTCTTACATCGTCTCCTCTTTCTTCTTCTTCGTAACGTCACCGCTTCCTCCGCCCTGTGACCTTCTCACTCCAACGTCCGGCCACGAAAGCCGTGCCACCTCCTCAAATCTCACCCCTCTCTCACAAACCGCTTTATCTCACACACTCTCTCAATCTCAATCTCTCTCACAATCTCTCAAGCTCTCTTTCTTTCTCTCTTGTCTCCCATCACTGCAGCCGCTGTCGACCACCTCCTCCTCGGCAACACCACCACTACTCTTCCAGCACCTCCTCTAGCAACTTTCCCAGCTATCCCACATCTTTCTCATGCCCTTCCATCATCCCCTCATTGCAACCATTGATCCCCTCTTAAAAACCCACCACTCACCATCGCTCCCCAGCCGACGCCGTTGCCCCCCTGCACCAGCAAGCCTTCGCGACACTACCTCAAGCATGCTTTCCTCCTCCTTTCGTCGGCAACCTCTTCCCACCATCGAGCACCACCGTCCACCCTCTTTATCATCTCTCCTCTCTATAGACAAACCCATCACCACCACCAACGCAGCGGACCACCGCCCTGAGCCGTCGGCCGAACTTCAGCGACCCACTCTGCTGACGAACACCACTGCAGTGTTGGATATGATGCCCTAGAGGCCTTTATGATGTTGGGGGTATGTATATACAGGATAATCTTGCTCAACATGATAGTATGCTATTTGGTTTGCCTTTATCTTAATATGTGTATATGTTTTACTTATAATTTCATATCGCTTATACATGTTGATAAAACCCTTAAGATCCTTTCTTGACTACCAGCATTGTGATGACAATCATACTTGTGGAAGCTGGATAGTCGATAAGCACATCTTTAAATATCTTTAGTCGTGGAATTATCGAGACTAGGCATCGATACTCCAGAGTAGACTAGTGTATACATTTCTATATCCTGACGAGGGACGATGGTTGGTCCCGTAGCCATTGGTGTGATTCACCTAAGATTGTACACATGTGCTTACTGGGGGTGAGTACACTGGACGGACTCTCCGAGAACTGGCTAGATGGTATTATACCTATCGTCAGATAGCAGCTCTCTGATTATATGAGTATAGATAGTCTGTCAACATGAGGTTGTCATTTGTCTCGTGTGAGTTCCCACTGTGCTTTGATTACTACCCTACCACGGCTCTACTAAGTCGTGCAAACATGTTTTAGTTGGGTACAATCCCGAGCCACATGGAGGCAGTGAGCTATTGTTGGGGATTTATCTCTCCCGGTATAGGGAGTCAATGTCACGCTCTGTTTGGTTGGCCAACACCATAAGTCCCTGACCAGCACGGATTGAGAATTACTGATAGTTAGATCAGTAGATTCTCTGATGGTCTTGAGCCATTTCGACATGACTTGAGGGGTTTGACATTATCCACCCCCTAGACCCAGCATGTGATACTCTCAGACGAACATACCAGACTGTACGGAGATTGTCATGGACAGGCTCGGTAGGAAATCGGATGGGTTTGCTCGTCGGCCTTCTTTTCGACAAGTACCTGGATAGCCATTACGTACAGCCAGTGCCACTGACGTGCTTGTGGTTAAACCCACTGAGTTTTGAGGAAAGATGATATGACCCTCAGGGCAACATAACCAGTGTGGATGCTGTTGCAGTGGGAGAATATTATCTTGGATTGGCGAGTGGACATATTTTTTGTTGCATAACTGCTTTTGTGTACCCAGTATGATGTGTGATATTATATCTGTATCTTTGTTATTTATTGAAGGATATAATTTTGCATTTGAAAGTAATGTCATAAATATTCACCTTAATCATGAAATGATTGGGTCGGGTACACTTAATAACGGAATATACGTTCTCAATCAACATCAAATTTTCAACGTCCAAAACACGCTAAAAAGAAAGACTCCATAATCAAATCAAGTTTTCTTATGGTATTGTAGACTTGGTCATATCAATGAAACACGATTGACTAAGTTATATAAAGATAAATGTTTATATCCGTTTGAGTATCAATCATATGCAACTTGTTAATCATGTATCAAAGGAAAGATAACAAAAACTCCATTCACTGGACATGGAGAAAGAGCTACTGAGCTCCTGGGACTCATACACAGCGACGTGTGTGGGTTAATGTCTCCACATGCAAGAAATGGTTTGTTGGGGTCAAAATTTGCACCCCGATTGTGTCACGACCTGAAAATGGCACGTGATGGCCCTTAAATTACGCAACGTTTACAGGCGTAACGCAATTTAAGTAAGCCGAAAACCCAGCAATCTAAACCATTAAAAGTAGTAAGAAATAATAACATTTTTAAAATCTTTGAAATCGCAACCCAAATTCTTTAAAGTCCAACTTTATTTCCTTTAAAATTTTGGCAGCACCTCCTTTGTAAAAACCAGCCCCAAAAATGGGTACAACATTAATATAAGTAAAGCATCCCCAAACGGGAGCAAAAATATGTCCAAAGGCGGAAAACAACCACCACAACAGATATACGACGCCGTAGCGAAGAAATAAAATACGATAAAAAGGAAACTGTATAAAAGACAACCAAGTCACAAAATTTCTATACAATATTGTCCTCATACTAAATCTCTAAATCAAACATAGATAATAATAGATGGAGAGTACAAGGATACAACGAATATACAATACAATAACGAATAACCACGAAACCCACCTAAAACAAAACTGCACACTGTGAGCCGATGCGGTATCCGCAGCAAAAGATGATAAGATAGATGAATAGCCTGTCTCGACTACTCTGAGGAGCAACCTGCAAAACAAACTGTGGCACAACGGGAGTGAGTTGCCAACTCATGAATAGTAAATAACATATGCAGGTAATCGCAAGTATGCACGTACAACGCGAATCTAGCATATGTAAACTAATAGCAGTAAAAGTCATATGAATGCAATAATCATGAAAGGTACACTAGCAGGTACAACTAATACATGAAGCAATAATATATGACAATCGGTATGCAATAATCATGCAATAATGATATGAAAATGTATATATGCAACAGTCATGAAAGGTACTCTAGCAGATATAACTAACACATGAAGCAATGCATATAAAATGAAGTATGTAAATGCAATAGTCATGAAAGGTACACTAACAGGTACTACTAATACATGAAACAGTGCATAAACAATGAATGTGAAGTATGGAATGAAACATGTCATTTCCACGGAATCCTGACATCGTGGTAGGATCAAAATCCATCAAGACAATCCAAATCCCAATTCCTCAAATCAGCTCCCAAATTGGCTCTCATATCATGTAAGTCTCACAAATTCTGAATGTACAATATCGAATAAATCTCATATATTCTGAATGTACAAAATCAGCAATCTCATATATATCCTATATCCAATCTCAAATAAATCTCCTATATCCCAAATCCAATATCAAGTAAATCTCTAATATCCTAAGTATATTTGTATGAATAAATATAATGAAGTATATGAATTTATATGTATACATATATATTAGCGTCCCATTCCACTAATATATATATATATATATATATATATATATATATATATATATATATAACAGCGTCTCATTCCACTGTTATATATAGTTAGGAGTAAAAATATCATGAAAACAATGTGTCAAGTATTGACACAGAAATGCTGATCTATCAGGTGCTGTCACCACGACTGGCACCCTGATAGGTACGTATCATACGCCATACCAAAAGCTCGAGTGCCTAGCTCTGACCCTCGACTCTCGACGTATTCATACGTACATGACTCCCGTCGGTATCCCCACGATAACTGCCGAGTCATTGGTAATGTCACCGGAGTGTATGGTTCCCCTGCCAGGCCCAATCGGCAAGGTCCATCAATCGTCTTGCCCCAGGGTACCTCCGGGTCCCACCATGTAACCTCATACGGCCTCGATGCCTCCTTGCATGGGGGGTGTGTGTGTGTGTGTGTATATATATATCAGAACCGATAAAACTCATGGTGGCTGCTGAAATATCATATCAAGAGGAACCGGATTTTTCAAATAATGCATAATTTTATGAACTCCCACGATCCTCAAATCCAGAAAATATCATGAAAAATCCATATCTCAATGCGAAATCCATGAATATAATATACGCAACAGAAAACTGTAATGTAAGTATATAAAGGAAAAGCCGCTAATTAACTGCAACAAGTTAATATAAATATCATGCGGATTCTTAATTTCTCCAATTCTAAATAACATCAAGTAAAGGTAAACATGTAGCTATAACTGATATATGCGTAAACATAAAAGTATAGCAAGATATAGATATCTACCTATCAGTAATGATGTAATATACCCTCCAGGTATAAGTGAAGTATGTATGCAAAGTATACATGTAGCTATGTCGTTATGTGTGTATGTACCTATCGCTAATGGTACAATACCCTATAGGTATACAGGTAACTAGCATGTAAGTATATCAAGGCATATGTATAAGTATGTAGGTATACAGGTATGCTATATGTCATATGCGTAAAAAAATATGAATCAATGTCTCAATGTCCCTAACCAAGCAATATCATATCTATAAATGGGTTGTGCGTGTCATGGCAATTATTGATGGCGTGTGTGGCATATAATCAGTGTTCGTGCAACATGAGCCGTCAATAATAGTGCAGTGTCCTAAGGATACTAGTCCAAGCACAACAATTAACTAAGCAGTAGGGTGTATGCGCAACTCCATAAATGAAATAGAATATGCGACAGAATTAACATCTCTAGCCCAGACACATAACGCCATGCGGGTGATTCCTCTGTAGATGTTAAATCTACTCACCAACGCTCCTGACTAAGTGAAGCCTACCACCTGTTTTCCCTTTGTAGCAGTGTCCGAAGTCCCCGCCTGCGAACCTACAACATTAAAAAAATAAAGCAAGTATATATTAGTAATAGACCCAAAACACATACAAACTATATTTGACCGACGCAACAATACAAAACATACTCTCAAGTGTTCGTATTGTGGCTAACGTGCGTAGCGACACGACGAAAACAACCTAAGAGCAAAATCACACAAAGTGCACGATCCGTGTCGTATAATGTATCGCGCTTAAACGAAACACAAGAAACTACCTAGGTGATCCCAGATTTTGTATACTGAGAAAACTCAACAACCAAACAAGACCAAATACACCCAAACCACAGCATAGACCTATCCACAAAAACCCAAACCCCAACTCCTCCCAAAAACCGACATCGCCGGAAAATGCCTCCTAGTCGCCGGCCGAGGTCCGAGCAGGGGGTCTCGTTCTTCAAGTGAAGTCCTATGGTCTCAGGTATAACACAACTATATTGTTTGGTTTTCTAGTAAACACCCCGGGTCACAACAGAACACAGATATCACAAATCGACGCTAAAAATACGATATTATGCACAAAACTTAACTTTACGCTATCTAAACTGAAACTAATAGTCTACACAACACAAAAACTACTTAAAGAACAGATATATATCATTACCTACACAAAAGAGCTCAAAGATCCAAGCTTTGCATGCTCCAAGGCATCCAAGAGGCAAATCCAAGAAAAAGATGTGATTTTGGTGAGATTTGTGAAGGATTTGATATGGTTTTGTGTTGGAAACACAAGTGTTCAGTTGTGAGGTGAAAGATATGAGAGAATAAAAGAGATAGAAGAAATGAAAGAGTGTGTGAGGATAAGAGAGAGGGAGGTGAGTGTAGGGTGAGAGGTGAGGTGAGTGTAACCTTTGCATTAATTTTCCAACTAATGCATTCACACCACACCTTGCCACCTCTTCCCTCAACAAAAGAAATATCTTCTTACACAAACAAATATCTAGGATTAGGGCAAGGATTAGATTAAAGTAAGGATTAGATTAGATTAGGTTAAGCGTCAAGGTTGCTAAGATCAAGATTACACAAACAAATCCTCACATTAACGTGCACACGTGCGTGCATGTCCATAACAAATAAAAACAATTTATTAATTAAATGTTATAAAATGTGGGGAACCCAAATTGGTAAACTTTTACAGTAAACCCGCATTAACGTCTAAACGAATACTAACCGAAATCTAAAGCGTTACAATCTCCCCCCTATAAAAATTCATTCCTGAATTTAAAATTCTCACTAAGCGTACCTTCAAGGAGAAGATTACAAAACTCTCATATCTCGCTCATAGCCTTCCAAGTGATTACCTCACTATACGGCTACGTCCAAAAAAACCCTTCACAGATGGTAAGACCCTTGACCGAAGTTTCTCCACCTGCCGAGCCATTAACACAATTGGCTGCTGGTGAACGAAAGATCGCGTCTCAAGCTAAATGGTCTGGTGCTGAATCATGTGAGAAAGGTCATGAAGGTAATTGCAAAGTATCGACACAAGGAATACGAGGTGAATACTCAATAATCAGGGCGGAAATGCCAAGTTAAAGGCAACGAAACTAACTCGCTTTTAGGATCTCAAAAGGACCTACAATTCTGAGATAAGCTTCCCAAAACTCAACACGTCCTTCATCGGAAAGTCCGTAGGAATACATGATCTCCTACTGCGAACTCAAGTCTGTGACCACCACGGTCGGCATAAGACCTCTGTCCGCACTGGACTACTCTCATCCTGACCTGAACCAACTGGATCATCTCTGAAGTCTCTAGACTAGCCGGCCAAAAATCCTACTTACGCAGAGTCAGAAAAAAAGACTGGAGATCGACACGGCCTAACAACCAAACCTAAAGGTTGCCAATTGGAGTGCCTCCTGATAACTGCTATCGAAGGAGGACCCTAACAATGGTAAGTGACGATCCCAATTGCCGGCAACAATTAGTACGTACGCAGAAACATATCCTCCAGAGTCGGTATAGCCCGCTCTCACAAAACCATCATCCTGCAGATGGAAAGACGGAGCTAAAGCTCAACCGGTACCCAAGGCTTCCTGAAGCTCCTGTCCAAGACGGCAAGCGAACATGGTGCCCTCATTGGATACGACCCATGAAGGAACTCCGTGCTACGCACAAACTTAATAAAGAACAACTGAGCAAACTGAGCATAACCGGACAACAAACATCCAAATGGAGGCACACCCTGACTAAACCTGGGTAGACACCACAACGAAATTCGTGGAGATCTGCTCCCATTCCCACTTCGGAACGGTTAAAGGTTGCAACTCTCCAGCCGGTCTCAGATGCTCAACCAAAGCACACAACAAGACAGACACCTTGAAACGAAATCCGAAACTTCTCTTTACATCCCTGCCCATCCGTAATTATCTCACAAGTCACGTCAAATGTTGGTGGAACTCGGATGAACCTGCTTTAGGATTTCGCGTCTCTACCCAATAGTATTAGGTACACAAACGCGTCCCTAAACTTAGCACACCCTTGTCACAATCAAGGACTCCAGATCATTACCCAGCCGAGTATGCTCAAAAATCTCTGACGACGAGCATCGGCGGGCAGTGCCTCGTGAAAGAGATTAAGGAAAAGTGGACGGGCGCGGACATGAGCAAGCTGTCCCCTCAGTAGAGGCGAACTTAAGCTGTACTCAACGATCGCACAAGAACTGTAAATCTGCAGAAGACTGTCTCAACAATCAAAACCCGCTGCAGGAAGATGTACATTAAGCTCTGGTGGTCCGTGAAAATCTGACATGACTCTCCGAACAAGTAGTGTCTCCAAATCTCCAACACAAGACCACCGCGGTCATCTCCAGATCATGAGTAGGATATCCTGCTAGTACTTCCTCCAAATGTAAGGAAGCAAAAACGATAACTCTATAATGTCACCTCAGTATACAATCGAGCCCCACTTGCGAAACATCACAGTTAAACAATAAAGTCGTCCGAACCATAAAGCAAAGAAAGAACTGATGCAGTTGTTAACCGAGTCTTCAACTGCCGAAAACTCCGCACGCATGCCTCAGTCCAAAGAAAAAGAACCTCCTTTCCGGTCAGTCCAGTCAACGATGCAGCGATACACTAGAAATCCTGCACCAAACGGCGGTAAAAACCTGCTAAGCCCAAAATCTGCGGACCTCCGTCCTGTACACAAGTTTGGGCCAAAACTGTACGGCCTCGATCTTCCTCGGAACCATACGAAAACCATCTCCCGTAACTATAAGACCTAGGAGTCAACACAATCAAGCCTGAAGGAACACTCCGAGAATCTAGCAAACAACTGGCGCTCTCCCAATGTCTGCAAAACAAATCCTCAAGTGCTGCTCCTGTTCCCCACGACACATTAGAATAGACCAGAAAGTCATCAATGACACAACAATAACTGGTCTAGGAACGGCCTGAAGAAATCTGGTTCATCATATCTAAGAATGCTGCTAGGGCATTGGTGAGTCCAATGACGCCACCAAAACACACAAAGCCCATAGCACGCACAAGGCAGTCTTCGGAATGTCATCACTCTGAACCCGCAACAATGATGACCTGATCCCAAACAAACTTAGAAAAATGTCTCACACTCTGGAGCTGATGAAAAAATCGTCAATGCGAGGTAAAGGATACCTATCCGCACCGTAAGCCGGTTCAGTTGACGATCAATCAATACACAACCTCAACTGCCGTCCTTCTCCTTGACGAACAAAAATAGGAGATCCCCAATGCGAAACACTCAGACGCACTAGCCCCCCAACAAACAACTCTGTAGCTGACCCTTAAGCTCGCTAAGGTTCGCCGGCTCGTCTGGAACAATGTCGGAAAACTCTTGCACGAAGGAACCGGGTCCAACAAACCCACTGTGGCTCCGGTATCACGAATGAAAGCCAAGAATCCTCAACATCCTTTCCTCAAAAGCCGACTGGCGAAAAAAGGCTGAATTCAAGCTGTGAGAGGTGACACCACTGTCCTCCCGCACAACAAGAACTGATTTGCCGGGAAAACAAACCTGACCGTTTTCTCGCAGTAGTCCACAGACGCCTAGCACGTAGCTAACCAGTCCGTGCCTAGGAGAACGTCAAATCCAACCTCTGTAGAAAGATCAAAACGACGGAATGCTACATGCTGATCGCAAGGAACAACTGGGTAACAGGGGTGACAACCTCCTGTCGCTGCGCTCGAACGGCCTCAACCAATGAACTCATCGTCTGGCACAAGTCCTGCATCTCTGTCACAAGCCTAGCAATGCTATCTGTCGAAGGCGGATCCATCTGCACCTGTGCAACGAGAGTGCCATCCTGGTCAGTCCTCGTCCCACCCGAGTCAATCCTGACCTCGGCCCTCGATGCACCACTCTGAGTCCCCATAGTCATCGGCGGTAAGGCTATAAATGGAAATAAGATTCGATAAGAATACGGAAATCGAATCACAAGGATATGAATCATCAGGGAAGGAATTTCAAGCAATTTGTACTTAGGTCGCTGTAGGCGGAGTACCGCATCGTGAGTATGCCGCGGACATACACACACTACGTTACTCTGCTTTAAGCTACCTACTCCATCATACCTAGGTCATCCTACACTCCGAAAGGTAAAACCTAGCGCTCTGATACCAATTTTGTCACGACCCGAAAATGGCACGTGATGGCCCTTAAACTACGCAACGTCTACAGGCATAACGCAATTTAAGTAAGCCGAAAACCCAGCAATCTAAACTATCAAAAGTAGTAAGGAATAATAATATTTTTAAAACCTTTGAAATCGCAACCCAAATTCTTTAAAAGTCCAATTTTATTTCCTTTAAAATTTTGGCAGCACCTCCTTTGTAAAAACCAGCCCCAAAAATGGGTACAACATTAATATAACTAAAGCATCCCCAAACAAGAGCAAAAACACGCCCAAAGGCGGAAAACAACCACTACAACAGATATACGACACCGTAGCGAAGAAATAAAAGACGATAAAAAGAAAACTGTATAAAAGACAACCAAGTCACAAAATTTCTATACAATATCGTCCTCACACCAAGTCTCTAAGTCAAATATAGATAATAGTAGATGGAGAGTACAAGGATACAACGAATATACAATACAATAACGAATAACCACAAAACCCACCTAAAACAAAACTGTACACTGTGAGCCGATGCGGTGTCTGCAGCAAAATATGATAAGATAGATGAATAGCCCGCATCGACTACTCTGAGGAGCAACCTGCAAAACAAACTGTGGCACAACGGGGATGAGTTGCCAACTCGTGAATAGTAAATAACATATGCAGGTAATCGCAAGTATGCACGTACAGCGCGAATCTAACATATGTAAGCTAATAGCAGTAAAAGTCATATGAATGCAATAATCATGAAAGGTACACTAGCAGGTATAACTAATACATGAAGCAATAATATATGACAATCGGTATGCAATAATCATGCAATAATGATATGAAAATGTATATATGCAACAGTCATGGAAGGTACTCTAGCAGGTACAACAAACACATGAAGCAATGCATATAAAATGAATTATGTAAATGCAACAGTCATGAAAGGTACACTAACAGGTACTACTAATACATGAAACAGTGCATAAACAATGAATGTGAAGTATGGAATGAAACATATCATTTCCACGGAATCCTGACATCGTAGTAGGATCAAAATCTATCAAGACAATCCAAATCCCAATTCCTCAAATCGGCCCCCAAATTGGCTCTCATATCATATAAGTCTCACAAATCCTGAATGTACAATATCGAATAAATCTCATATATCCTGAATATACAAAATCAGCAATCTCATATATATCCTGTATCCAATCTCAAATAAATCTCCTATATCCCAAATCCAATATCAAGTAAATCTCTAATATCCCAAGTATATTTGCATGAATAAATATGATGAAGTATATGAATTTATATGTATACATATATATTAGCGTCCCATTCCACTAATATATATATATATATATATGCATATATAATAGCGTCCCATTCCACTGTTATATATACTTAGGAGTAAAAATATCATGAAAACAATGTGTCAAGTATCGACATAGAAATGCTGATTTATCAGGTGCTGTCACTACGACTGGCACCCTGATAGGTACGTATCATATGCTATACCGAAATTTCGAGTGCCTAGCTCTGACCCTCGACTCTCGACGTATCCATACGTACATGACTCCCGTCGGTATCCCCACGATAACCGCCGAGTCATTGGTAATGTCACCGGAGTGTATGGTTCCCCTGCCAGGCTCAATCGGCAAGGTCCATCAATCGTCTTGCCCCGGGGTACCTCCGGGCCCCACCATGTACCCTCATACAGCCTCGACGCCTCCTCGCATGGGGTATATATATATATCAAAACCCATAAAACTCATGGTGGCTGCTGAAATATCATATCAAGAGGAACCGGGTTTTTCAAATAATGCATAATTTCATGAACTCCCACAGTCTTCAAAAATCCAGAAAAGATCATGAAAAATCCATATCTCAATGCGAAATCCATGAATATAATATACGCAGCAAAAAACTGTAATGTAAGCATATAAAGGAAAAACCGCTAATTAACTGCAACAAGTTAATATAAATATCATGTGCATTACTAATTTCTCCAATTCTAAATAACATCAAGTAAAAGTAAACATGTAGCTATAATTGATATATGTGTAAACATAAAGGTATAGCAAGATATAGATATCTACCTATCAGTAATGTTGTAATATACCCTCCAGGTATAAGTGAAGTATGTATGCAAAGTATACATGTAGCTATGTCGTTATGTGTGTATATACCTATCTCTAATGGTACAATACCCTATAGGTATACAGGTAACTAGCATGTAAGTATGTCAATGTATATGTGTAAGCATGTAGGTATACAGGTATGCTATATGTCATATGCGTAAAGAAATATGAATCAATGTCTCAATGTCCCTAACTAAGCAATATCATATGTATAAATGGGTTGTGCGTGTCATGGCAATTATTGAAGGTGTGTGTGGCATATAATCAGTGCTCGTGCAATATGAGCCGTCAATAATAGTGCAGTGTCCTAAGGATACTAGTCCAAGCACAACAATTAACTAAGCAGTAGGGTGTATGCGCAACTCCATAAATGAAATAGAATATGCGACAGAATTAACATCTCTAGCCCAGACGCATAGCCCAGACGCATAACGCCATGCGGGCGATTCCTCTGTAGATGTTAAATCTACTCACCAACGCTCCTGGCTAAGTGAAGCCTACCACCTGTTCTCCCTTTGTAGCAGTGTCCGAAGTCCCCGCCTGCGAACCTACAACATTAAAATAATAAAGTAAGTATATATTAGTAATAGACCCAAAACACATACAAACTATATTTGACCGACGCAACAACACAAAACATACTCTCAAGTGTTCGTATTGTGGCTAACGTGCGTAACGACACGACGAAAACAACCTAAGAGCAAAATCACACAAAGTGCACGATCCGTGTCGTATAACGTATCGCGCTTAAACGAAACACAAGAAACTAGCTAGGTGATCCCAGATTTTGTATACTGAGAAAACTCAACAACCAAACAAGACCAAATACACCCAAACCACAGCATAGACCTACCCACAAAAACCCAAACCCCAATCCTTCCAAAAACCGACGTCGCCGGAAAATGCCCGGCCGAGGTCCGAGCAGGGGGTCTCGTTCTTCAGGTGAAGTCCTATGGTCTCAGGTATAACACAACTATATTGTTTGGTTTTCTAGTAAACACCCCGGGTCACAGCAGAACACAGATATCACAAATCGACACTAAAAATACGATATTACGCACAAAACTTAACTTTACGCTATCTAAACTGAAACTAATAGTCTACACAACACAAAAACTACTTAAAGAACAGATAGAGATCATTACCTACACAAAAGAACTCAAAGATCCAAGCTTTGCATGCTCCAAGGATCCAAGAGGCAAATCCAAGAAAAAGATACGATTTTGGTGAGATTTGTGAAGGATTTGATATGGTTTTGTGTTGGAAACACAAGTGTTCAGTTGTGAGGTGAAAGATATGAGAGAATAAAAGAGATAGAAGAAATGAGAGAGTGTGTGAGGATAAGAGAGAGGGAGGTGAGTGTAGGGTGAGAGGTGAAGTGAGTGTAACCCTTGCATTAATTTTCCAATTAATGCATTCACACCACACCTTTCCACCTCTTCCTTCAACAAAAGAAATATCTTCTTACACAAACAAATATCTAGGATTGGGGTAAGGATTAGATTAAAGTAAGGATTAGATTAGATTAGGTTAAGTGTCAAGGCTGCTAAGATCAAGATTACACAAACAAACCCTCACATTAACGTGCACATGTGCGTGTATGTCCATAACAAATAAAAACAATTTATTAATTAAATGTTATAAAATGTGAGGAACCCCAATTGGTAAATTTTTACAGTAAACCCGCATTAACGTCTAAACGAACACTAACCGAAATCTAAGACGTTACAGGTTGACCGAGTCAAAGTCAAGGTCAACCCCAAGTCAGGCGGGCCCATGCCCAGGTCAGGCGGGCCCATGCCCAAGTCGAGCCCGCGGCCAGCCTCCCCATGCCAACAATAAAATCATGTAATAAATAATTTTTATGTAATTTTTTATGAATGAATGGGCATAAAGCCAAAATTTTGTAAAGCCCATAGCTTATGTGCAAAAAGAAATGGCACATGAGCCATGGGATGGGCAAAATGCCATTTTGTAAAGCCCAAGGGGCTATATGTAAATATGTAAGCCTATATAAGGCAACATGATGAAAATATCTAATAGAACAATTCATTCCCTAAAAAATCTAGGGTTCTTTGCGCCTCCTTCTCCTTCATCAAGGTTCTAAACCTTCTTCTCCTTTTTTTTCAATTAAATCAAGAGTTTTTACTTTTTCTTTTCCAAAACTAAATAGTTTTTCACCACAAAACCCACAAAGGGGAACTTAGATTTTCCATCAGATCTTAAAAATAGGAGATTTTTAAAATCTAATACTTCTTGTTCTTCAAGATCTGGCCAACAGAGGAGGAAGGAGGAGACCCATCTCCAAAAATTCCATCTTGGGAAGATCCAAAGCCAAATGGAGAAACAAAGCAACCCCCCTTTTTGATCATTTCTAAACTTTTTAGGAGTTTAACTCCAAGGGTCAAATCGGGGGCACGGCTCCAAGTGCAGGGACAAAGTCCCCTCTCTGATTGACGCCCAGCGCCCAGAGCGCTGGCGCCCACGTGCCGAGCACGTGGTGCGCCCAGTGCCTGCGTGCCATGCACGCGAGGCGCTGGCCCCCACGCATCCTTTGGATGCCCTTCCCTTTTTTTATATATACTGTATACACACACACACACACGCACGCACATACTCCACGACACTGTCCCTGTTAGAAAAAAATTTCTAACAGAGCGCTGCCCCGCACCCCGCAAGGGGGCTGCTACCCTCTTGACCCCAGCCCGCTATCCGGGTAGCGGGACCCCCTTAAAAACTCTGTGGGGCTCCCGATATATCCAAAACCCCTTCAAAACACAACACTGCATATTGAGTTCGCATGACCAGTTTAGCCCGTTAATCGGAGGTTCCCTCGCTCCAAAGGCGAGGGGTAATTAACGGCAGCTTAGTCCGCGGCTGCCGGAGATTTGGATCCCCACAATCAATAAACCCCAGCCTATCCTAGGCAGGGAGAATCTGTAATGCGCCTGACCAGCCCGCGTGTATTCCCATCTCAATGGGGTGATGAAAAACACCCTCCATGGTTATTCCTACTTTATCACTTTTACCGATGATTTCTCAAGGTATGGACATGTATTCTTGATGAAACATAAATCCGAGGCATTTGAGAAATTCCAGGAGTATAAGAATGAAGTGGAAAAGCAAACCGGCAAAAGTATTAAGATGCACCGATCTGATCGGGATGGTGAATACTTAAGTGTTGAGTTTCTGGAATATCTAAAAGAGAATGGAATTCTCTCCCAGCTTACTCCTCCATACACACTTTAACACAACGATATATCAGAAAGACGGAATCGCACCTTGCAGAATATGGTGTGTTCCATGATGAGTAATGCTGAGTTACCACCATCCTTCTGGGGTTATGCACTAGAATCTGCTGCATACGTATTGAATAAAGTTCCTACTAAGTCTGTGCCTACCACTCCATATAAAATGTGGAGTGGGAAGAAACCCTGTCTTAAATATCTTAAGATATGGGGTTGTCCCGCTTTTGTCAAAAAGATTCATCAGGACAAGCTCGAGGTACGCTCAGTATTATGTAAGTTTGCGGGATACCTCAAGAATTCAAGGGGGTATTTTTTTTATTACGCTGAGAAATAAAAGGTTTTTGTTACTCATCATGCATGCTTTATGGAAACTCAATTTCTTGAAAAAGAGATTAGTGGGAGCGCAATAGAACTGGAAGAAATTCCAGAACCATAAACTATTACTGAAAACTTAGTAGTACCTGAAGTTTCAATGGAACCGGATGTACCTAGGCCACTCCGCAGATCTAGTAGGCAGTCTCATCCGTTTGAGAGATACTATGATTTTCTTGTAGACGGGGATCGAGAGGATTGCATCATCGATGATAATGAGCTGACTAGTTTTCAGCAAGTCATCACGAGTAGAGACTCGGTGAAATGGCTGGATGCTATGCGATCCGAGATGGAATCCATGAACACCAATAAAGTATGGACTTTGGATGTTGCTCCTTCTAGGGTAAAACCCGTTGGATGCAAATGGATTTTCGAAAAGAAGATTGATGTATATGGACATGTAGAAACTTACAAAGCTAGACTTGTTGCTTAAAGTTTTCGTCAAAGACCAGAATTGGATTATGATGAAACTTTTTCACCAGTGGCTATGCTTAAATCCATTCGGATCCTACTTGTCATTTCTGCCTTTCATGACTATGACATCTGGCAGATAGATATTAAAACCGCTTTTTTAAATGAAAGTTTAGAAGAGTGTGTTTACATGGATCAACCAGAGGGTTTCATAGTCAGTGGGAGCAGTAGAAATATGTGCAAGTTGCTTAAATCCATTTATGCATTAAATCAGGCATCGCGGAGTTGGAATATATGCTTTGATGAGACGGTCAAGGAATTTGAGTTTATAAAAAATGTAGATGAACTTATATTTATAAGAAGATTGTAGGGAGAACTGTGGTATTTCTCGTTTTATATGTAGATGACGTTCTCCTGATATGAAATGATATTCCTATGCTACAACCGTCCAAATTGTTCTTGTCACAGAAGTTTTCTATAAAAGACCTGGGTAATGCCTCGTGCATTCTGGGGATTACGATTTATCGTGACAGATCTAAAAGAATGTTGGGACTTTCACAGTCAAGATACATAGACACCGTACTAAAGAGGTTTAGTATGGAAGATTTAAAGCGTGGTAATTTACCCGCTTGTCATGGAATCACTCTCTCCAAAGAGATGTCTCCCAAGACTGATGAGGAGAAGGCTCGCATGAGCATTGTACCCTATACTTCAGCGGTTGGGTCGATAATGTATGCGATGTTATGTACCAGATCAGATGTAATTTACGCAGTTAGCATCGTAAGCAGGTATCAGTCCAACCCAGGTGAGAAGTATTGGATAGCACTAAAGAATATTCTTAAGTATCTGAGAAGGACTAAGGAGATGTTCTTGGTGTACGGTAATGGGGACCTCTAAATTGAGGCTTTTATCGACTTTGGCTTCCAAAGTGAAAAGTATGACTCCGAATCCGTCTCGGGTTATGTGTTTACCCTAAACGGAGGGGCAGTCTATTGGAAGAGCTCCAAACATGACACCGTAGCAGACTCGACGATGGAGGCTGAGTACATCGCTGCTAACGATGTCGCAAAAGAGATAGTCTAGATGAGGAAGTGCATTTATGAACTTAAGATGGTTCCATCCTTTGCTAATCCAATACCTTTGTATTGCGATAACAATGGATCCATGAATTTGGCAAAGGAACCAGGGTCCCATCAGAAATACAGACATATCTTGAGGCGGTATCACCTAATCAGGAAGATCGTGGATCGCTGGGAGATCGAGGTGCGGAGAGTAGATAAAAAGGACAACACGGAAGATCCATTCACCAAGGCCATCCCCCAAGTCCGGTTCGAGAGGCTATTCGAGATGTTGGGTATTCGATACGCCAATAACCGGCCTTGGTACAAGTGGGAGATTGTTGGATATGTATGCCCTAAGGCCTTTATTATATAGGATGCTGGGGGTATATATGTACAGGACAATCTTACCCAATATGATAGTATGCTATTTGATTTGCTTTTATCTTAACATGTGTATATGTTTTACTTGTTATTTCATATCGCTTATACATGTTGATAAAACCCTTAGGATCCTTACTTGACTACCAGCGTAGTGATAGCAATCATACTTGTGGGAGCTGGATAGTCGATAAGCACATCCTTAAATGTCCCTAGTCGTAGAAGTATTGAGATTGGATATTGATACTCCAGAGTAGACTAGTGTATATATTTCTAGACCCCAACAAGAGACGATAGTTGGTCCCGCAGCCATTGGTGTGATTCATATAAGATTGTATACATGTGCTCACTGGGGGTGAGTACACTGGACGGACTCACCGAGAATTGGCTAGATGGTATTATACCTATCTTCAGATAGCAGTTCTCTAGTGACATGAGTACAGATAGTCTGTCGACCTGAGGTCATTTTTTGTCTCGTGTGAGTTCCTACCATACTTTAATTACTACCCTACCATGGCTCTACTGAATCGTGCAAATATGTTTTAGTTGGGTACAGTCCCGAGCCAAATGGAGGCAGTGAGTGATTGTTGGGGATTCGTCTCTCCCGGTATAGGGAGTCGATTTCGCACTGTGTTTGGTTGGCCAATACCAAAATTCCCTGGCCAGGGCGGATTGAGAATTACTGATAGTTAGATCAGTAGATTCTCGGATGGTCTTGAGCCACATCGGCACGACTTGTCAGGTTATTAGGGGTCTGATATTATCCACCCCCTTAGACTCGGCATGCGATACTCTCAGATGAACAGACCGCACTGTATGGAGATTGTCACGTACATGCTCAGTAGGAGTTCAGATAAGTTTGCTTGTCGGCCTTCTTTTCGACAAGTACCTGGATATCCGTTACGTACAGCTAGTGCCACTGATGTGCTTGTAGTTAAACCCACTGTCAGCGTACTGTCGAGTCTTTAGAGTCCCACACAGAGGGTTTCCCTGCTTCAGAAGAAACGATGTAGAGACCGTATGGTTATACGTGCAGGGTTCCGATCATATACGTGTACTAGCTACACGGATTTTTTTTTCCGGATGGATAATATTAGCGGGCTTAGGATTAAACTGCATTATTAAATCATGTATTGATTTAATAATGATCTAGTATTATATTTGTCACGCCTTTCTTCCCGGTGTACGGAGGCAGAGGCGCGACAAGGACACGACGTATTTACTAAGAAATAAATACGTTAAGCGTAATTAGCAATATATATATATATATATATATATATATATAATGCATAAGAATATGACCAGAGATATAAATGAACAACAACTTTTATTTACATTCATCTTTACATACAGCTGTTTGAAAAGGAAAGTACAATGATAAAAGCAATGCCTAAATTGTGGCATACAAACTGAAATAAGTACAAGATGAACTAGAAATCCTGCTGCTCAGTGAACTGGTCCAAGTACTCCTGGCTGGGCTCGATCTTCTGAGAGTCCGGTCCTCCTGACGAACATTCCAAAGAGAGAAAATAGACAGGAATGTCGTCAGCGAACTAGCGCTCGGTAAGTCCCAACAGAAGTAAAGGAATGAAACAAGTAATATGAAGTGAAACTGGTAAAGGTACATATAGAGTTTATTATTCTAACGTAGTTGTTTGTAGGTTGGTACAGAAGGCACCGGTGTATACAAGAGGAGTCCAACTTGCTCCGTGGACTATGGTAACAGGTAGTAGAAGGCCCCGTCAAAACCTACGGGACAACGGCACGAGAGTTCATGTAGGTATCTTTTAGTGACCATCACATTCCACTTCTAATACATTCCATACCAATCTACCCCGTTAAACCCCGTGTAATATTTTGTATAGTTTTATGATTATCAGACTTGCCGAGACCATGGATACAAGTTGTTCATGTAATCAGATTCAGGATGTAAACAAGTGGTCATGTAAACAAGTCAAGTTATAGCCATGGTTCGGTCAAGTCAAGACATATTTGCATGTTGATATTGTTGTCTGATTCAGGTTTAGGTTCAAGAGTTCATGTATAACTTAGATTCATGTTTGATTGGACTCTAATTAGAGTTAGACTCAGACTTGAGTCAAACACTTATAACTGCTTTGGATCCTGAATTATGTTTAGGAGTCATCGGTAACTGCTGCACATGGACGGCAGGATTTGTGTCTTTTTCCAAGACAATTACCATGTGATAACTTCATTAAATTGTCTATCTTAAATAGGCAAGCACTCTCATTCTCCGGCTCCCTGGGGCTCAAGAGAACGGATCCCGCTTAAACCTATATTTACTAAGTCCTTAAAATTGTTTTATATAACTCGAGGGGTTTTTATGAAAAGTAGTTTAAAATAATTTCAAAATAAATCTCGAGAAGTTATCTATCGTATTTAGGGTTTCATAGATGTGAATTTTTAAGGATTTGAAGTATTTTAGTGATAGTTACATATCTTGAAAAGTTCATGGTATTTTAGTGTAAAACTTACCTTTTTGGTAACTGGAGGGTATTTTGGTGAAACTTGCCATCTTTTTATGTTTAGAAATAATTTAATATTATTATATCTTGAAAATATGTGGTTTGATAATATTTATATAATTATTAAAAATTAAGTTTTATTAAAGCAGAAAAATATGTTTTTCTTTAAAAACCGTATTAAAAACCTTTCGAGATCGTATGTTCCGTAAGGAGGTCTGCATCTCGCTCTACTAGCCCAAAGATATGCGATAATCCGCACCATCCAATAGCGGGTCCCCTAAAAAGGTCGTAGAGGCTCAATCACAAAGGAATTAAAATACAATTTCAAAAGAAATGTTTTTTTTGAAATAGGGTATTATAGGATTAAAATTATTAAAATAAAATGATTTTTTTTAAATTTAACGAAATAGGGCGGTTTTGAGCCCGACCCCACCCCACCCCCATTTTTAGAGGGCGGGTTCCCTACCCTATATAGGAGAGGACGGGTTTGCGGGTTCTAGGAACCCGCCCCCTATGTTGGGAAGAGGGCGGGTTTCCAGAACCCGCCCTATTTCTTTTTAAATTTTTTTTAAATAATAAACAGAAAATGAAATAAATATCGAATAAAAGAATTAAAATTGTATAATATTAGTGTTGTTTAAATATGAATCTGGTATACACTCTAATAACAAAATGAATCCGTCAAATTTATAATACAAAAAAATCATATCTGTTTGTAAAATGTAAATTGTACGAGTTTATTTACAAGCGCTAACCGATTTTCTTCCGGTGCACTTGTCACGATCTCGAAGGTCCCGCCCCTGTTGACTGTTCTGGACATCTGGTCCTATAATGACCTGGTTGTTTGCATAGGCTACATCTGGCGTGCTTTTGCTGAGGATCAACATCCATTGTCATTCGATCTCGACGCACCTTAGGTCTTCCGGACCCTATATTTTTTTCCGGCGGTAATACAGTCGGTGTTTGTCTGTTCCCAGTATAATGGTGCCAATAGCGACTGTCTGGTATAGGATGAAATTTTGGATCGTATGCGCCTTGGTAATTGGAAACTGTATAGTAATGGGAAACAAAATTGTAACGTGAGTTATGCATGCTGCTTGCAGCAGCAATTGCGTGGGTACAAGGTAAATGTTGTTGCTGGAAAACACCGCATGTGCACGAAGAGAGCCCTTCATCTCTGAAATTTATGGTATATTGATTCCCATTACTCCCCGTAACTTGAAACTCTGCCGTATCAAACCTTTAAGATCTATAGTATTGTGCTCTGCGCTCTCTTTTCCGGAATATATCTTCGTAATACGCGGTGAGTGGAGTCTCCATCACCAATGAATTTTCTCTTCTTTGCACAAAGTAAGTATTCAATCGGAAAAATGTTCGAATAATCAACCCCTGTATCGGTAAGCTTCTCATACCTTTAAGGACCCCGTTGAAGCTTTCAGACATATTAGTGGTCATTAGTGGATATCTGCATCCATTATCATGTGCTTGTGACTACATGTGTACTGGATACTCATCTAACCACGCTTTCGCGGCTTGACTCATCTTTCCAATTTTCGTCATGTACATGTCATGAACATTAGGGTCAGACGCTTCACCGGCTTTATACATAAGTTTATGTAGATTTGAATTTTTAAATTTTCTATCAAAATTTTGCCTGAAGTGCCGCAGGCAAAACCTATGTGGGGTCGTCGGAAATACAGCTCTCATTGCAGCTAGTATTCCTAGATGTCTATCAGATATGATCATAAATCTGTTTTATCAATAACAGATATGATACTTTTGAGTTGACGGAAAAACCATGACCAGGATGATGTATTTTCACCCTCGACAATAGAAAATCTCAACGAAAATATACCGTTATTAGCATCAACACCTGTAGTAATTAACATGCAACCTATGTACTAACCATATAGATACGTCCTATCCACGCACAATACCGGTCGACAGTGTATGAAACCAGCCGCACAAGGAGGAAAGCACCGGAAAATTCTTTGAAACCTGACAGAGCCATCGACATCTGTTTCTGTGGTTTTTAACCGGTATACGGACCCCGGATTTGATGCTTTCATGGCTTCTATAAAAGGGACTAGTGAGTTGTACAAGCTTTCCCAATCCCCAAATATCTTGCATAAAGCCTTTCTACGAGCATCCCATGCCTTCACATACGAAATCTGAATTTTGTGCTCTCCGCTAACATAGAGCCGTATCTCTCGGGGAGTCATCGCCACATCTGCACGGATTAGTGGCATGATTAGTGAGCAAATGTAAGATGAAGTGCAATTCCTGTGATCTTTTAACAAATAGAATTGATGCAAGTATGTTCTTGGTTGTATTTCGTGACCTTCTAAGTTTTGGCTCTTTTGGAACAACATGCATGCAATCTCCACTTACATTCAGGAGCTTTCGTACATACCACGGTATAGTACGTCTTATTTGACTCTTCGATTTTAAATGTAATATTTTTTTGAATAGCCCAAGACTTCAGCTTACAAATAAGATCTTCTTTTTCCTGAAACATATCCCCAACAGTGATGCAATCTTCGCTTGCTACTGTCGCTTTCAAATAGGATTCAGTATTTACTTCTGCCACAGCTAAGTCTACCCAACTATCATCTTCCAGCGGATCGAGGCCGGGATCTTCTAATTTGAAAAAATCATTATTCGCAACCATATCATCAATCAATGCTACTTTATTCAATCCAGCGGCATATTCCACGCTATCCTCTCCTTGATGACCTTCACCAGTTTCATCATCATCACTGCCACGCATATCAATGTCACCCGTAGCAACATAAGGCTCGGGTGCAATATATGATGGTTGAGGTCGGTGTAATGTGGATGGTTCTGGGTGAAAAGACCGGAAAGATGTGGACGGACATGCTTGGAATGCGCTACTTGGATTGTGTTGGAATGATGCGGAGGTATGGGAAAATCTGCGTTTAGTATATAAATTATTCTTATATAATTTTTCCTTAATATTTTCGTATTATGAAGAATATAAACATAATCACCACTTGTTTCAGATTTATTTACCTCTGGAAGATTGTATATGGTAATCCTTGTTGTTCTTCAGGGGTGCATGTAACTGCAGCAGTCGATTGGGAAAACCTGTATTCAATATATAAAATATATTAGTATTTTGGTATTACAAAAGGTTGATTTATAAAATGGTTACCCTTGAATTTGAAGGTTTGAATAATGTTGTGTATAGTCATATCCACTGAGACTAACGGTATCATCGTTAACCATGTGACCGTACCCCCAGGAACTACCTCCAGCATTACTATCAAAATTACCCGTTGGAGCGACATCTGATACTTCCAATTGTTCCTTCTGAACTAAAAGTTCAAAAGAATGCTGAGTGTTTGCCAGACCGAAGTCTATCATCGAAGATATTGATGCATCGTCTATAATTTCAACCAATGCATTTCCACTAAATATAGGCCATATACAACATAACTTAAGCTTAATTTCACGGGGATCGTATTTCGTGATTTTAAACACTTTATTCTCGATTTCATTATAAGTCGTTGATGGTTCTAATCGCATAATTCTTGCACACCCGCCCATATACTCGGGACCTTGTGCACTTGTGATAATCCGGCCATCGTATTTACATACAACAAATAAACTTGAACTTACCATTATCCGCATCAAACAATATCAAGCCAACAATAAAAAAAAGCGTTAACAACTTATATAATGATCATATTCATTGAAAAATAAATAAACGCCCGCATGAAGGAGAGAAATAAGGAACTTACGGGTTTTCTAGCTTTAAAAGGGAAGGAGAGGGGAGGAGATCTTCGTGAAATCGTGGTAGCATCGAGAACGGCTCCGGTCTTAGAAAGAACTAACTTGAATCGAGCTAACTCCACTTAACTAGTTTAACTCCTCTTGGACTTTGAAATTTTTAGAGAATTTTTGCTATAGATTTCAGAATAAGGGTAACTGGAGCGGAATGGAGAGCAGATGGAGAGGAGAGAGAGCTGTATTTATAGAAACACGCCCGCATTAAATTATTGAAGGGGGCACGTTCTAACAACCCGCCCTTTTCGTTTCAAAATGATAATTATTACTTCTGCTTGATTTGACAACACACTGTTAAAAAACAAAAGGGAAGGGGGCGCGTTATAAGAACCCGCCCTCTTCGTTTCAAAATATTAATTATTACTTCTGCTTGATTTGACAACACACTGTAAAAAAACAAAAGGGTAAAAAACAAAAGGGAAAAATAATAAAAGATGAGGGCGGGTTCTAGGAACACGCCCGCATTAAATTATTGAAAGGGGCGCGTTTTAAGAACCCTCTCTCTTCGTTTCAAAATGTTAATTATTACTTCTGCTTGATTTGACAACACACTGTAAAAAAACAAAAGGAAAAAATAATAAAAGATGAGGGCAGGTTCTTGGAACACACCCGCATTAAATTATTGAAAATGGCGCTTTCTAAGAAAATAATAAAAGATAAGGGCGGATTCTTGGAACACGCCCGCATTAAATTATTGAAGGGGCGTGTTCTAAAAACGCGCCCTCTTCGTTTTAATTATTACTTCTGATTGATTTGACAACACACTGTAAATAAAAATAATAAAAGATGAGGGCGGGTTCTTGGAACATGCCCGCATTAAATTATTGAAAATTATTAGTTATAGTTCTGACAACACTAAGAAACCCATATTAAAATACATGATTTGACATGACATTAAGAAAAAAACAACACTAGAAAAAAAACAAAAGAAAAAACATTAAAAAAAATCATGAATGAGGAATTGATTTGACATGACAACTCTGTTTGCAAAGATGAGGGCGGGTTCAAGGAACCCGCCCTCCTTTCCCTATAAAAACCCGCCCTCTTCAGTATAATTTTCGCAACTCTTTGTCCAAATTAACTCTGTGTCCAAATTCCCTTCTAAACCTCTGTCTCCTATTTAAATTTTTCACGGATTAAAATATCAAAATAATTTCAATGGAGAATCAACCATTCGTCAAATCACTGCTCGTAGATCAAAACGAACACAGATCTTTCAATATATTACACGAGGAGGAAAGATTCAAAACTTATTCATTTTTTTTAATTCCCCATTTCTTTTAATTCTAATAGTTGAATATGATTAAATTTTGCAGGGTGGAGATAATCTTACAGTCGTCAGCCATAGTTCTGATAAGTAGCAAGTTACCGATCAGCGTATAATCGAGCGGATTCGAAGAGTCGAATATTATAAAACTTCATTACTTCGTCATATCCAAATCGACTACAGTCTCGTTACCTCTCTTGTTGAGCGTTGGAGAAAAGAGACCCACACTTTTCATCTAAGATGGGGTGAGGCCACTATCACATTCCAGGATATTGTCCTCTTACTCGGTTGATGAGTCAATAGGCTTGGTTTGGTCGGAGGAAAAATTGTTGGTCCAGATACCGACCACCCATACTGGGATACATATGCCGAGTCTGCTCTCGGACAGGTATAGTTCGTAATTTATTAAACAAAAGTTTAAGTATGTTACAGTTATATTAATTAACAATTATTTATAAATTTCAGGAACCAAGAGGCTATACTAAGAGATATAAGATCAGTTTAAACTGGCTGAAAGATACATTTACTAATATCCCTAATAAAGCCACCGATGAAGTCTTGGATAGACATGCACGTGCTTACATTCTGTACATGATCGGTTCTTGGTTGATACTGGACCAATCGGCAATGTATGTCCATCTTTTATACCTTGGATTCCTTACGGATTTTGATGTGTGTGGCCAGTATGCTTGGCGAGCAGGGCTCCTGGCCTATCTTTATAAGGAACTCGATAAGGCATGTGCTCCTACGAAGAATAAAATTTGTGGCTGCACTATATTACTTCAGGTACATTCCTTGTTTTTAACAGCTAGACATTTGCAAAATTGTAATATTGGTTCTTTCTCTTATCATCTGACACTTTATTTATAGATTTGGTCATGAGAGTATATGTGTATGGGAAGATTGGATCGAGTTAATATTTCTGCCGTGGATACCCCTAGAAAGGCTCTCGGCTCTCAGTGGAATGGCAAGAAATCTCATAAGGCTCCTCGTCGAGTACTTAGGTACTGTAGAGATGAGTTGGATCGCATGGAGGCGACTCAGGTAACCATAACTTAGCTAATTAACTTTGTTTTAAAATTTTACCTTCATTACAATTTTGTACTATATTATTTGCGCAGTTCACGTGGATGCCTTATATTACATATCGTCTGCAAGGATTACCCGGTATTTGTATCGAAGGAGAGCTGGTTTGGCGGGCTCGATGCCCGCTCCTCTGTATTAATATCGTGGTCATGCACCTACCGGACTGGGTGTTGCGACAGTTCAGTAGATTGCAACATATTCCTGTCCCGCCGCCTGCGCCTATGATAATAGAGGGAGATATGCGAGGAGGAAAGGCGGAGCGTGATTGGAGGGAGCATCATCATCAATATTTGCTGAGATGGGAGGATAGGCAGCGTAATATTGCCTTACAGCAAATATGTGACCAAACAACCACCGACGCTACCAAAACATATCTACAGTGGTATAAGCGTGTCATTATAAGATATCTTTCTGCTCCTCCTAACGACTTCCCAAACATCAGCGATACGAGCCTAGAGGCCATTTGGAACGAGAAATGGTAAGTTAAATTCTTTAAATTATATTAGTTATTAATATCCGGCGGTATGAGTCAATAATTGTTTCTTATTTTTAATGTAACGACAGACTCGTAGGTTGCATCATATACAATTAATGATGCAGGATCCATATCCGACTGATGCTGGTCTGGACACTCAGGCTTTATTTTTAAATGTAGACTCATATATTGGTGGTATATTCGGTTCTATAATATGCTTCCACATTTATCGCCGGCACCAGAGTAGAAGCATGAGCCGGCACCAGAGCAGCAGCATGAACCAGCACCAGAGCCGCAGCCGCAGCATGAGCCGGCACCACAGCCGCAGTATCAGGGAGATCTAGAGTAGCGGGATCAGTGGTTTGGATCACCATATTGTCAGCAGCAATCCTGGCATACCAAACAAGCGCAACAACCGGAGGAACAACAGTTTTGGGGGACCGGTTTTGTGCAACAACAACAGTCTTGGGGGTCAGGTTTTGCACAACAGCAGTCTTGGGGGTCAGGTTTTGCGCAACAACAGCAATCTTGGGGTTCAGGATTTGCGCAGCCATGGGGCCCAGGTTTTGTGCAACAGCAGCCGCATGAAACCAGGACAGGTTCTTCGCAACAACTACCCAGTTGGGAGACGGATTTTTCGTCCTACATACACTTGTTGGGAGGCAGCACATATCCGACACCTGTCCCACATTCAGGATTTGCGGAACAACAGCCTGTCCAAGATGCTGCTGAAGACGAAGTAGAAGCCGAAGCAGAAGAGCAGCCGCCGCCGCCGCCATATACCCAAGAAACGGGAGGGTCCTCTAGTCATCCCAAGAGGTATAGGCTTATGTCAAGCCTCTTCGGATTGGGAAAGGGAAAGGGAAAGGAAAAGCGATAGTTCTATACTTTTACAAATAGATATGATTTTTTTTGTATTATAAATTTGACAGATTCATTTTGTTATTAGAGTGTATACCAGATTCATATTTAAACAACACTAATATTATACAATTTTAATTCTTTTATTCGATATTTATTTCATTTTCTGTTTATTATTTAAATTTTTTTTAAAAAAATAGGCCGCCCTCACTTAAAGGAGAGGGCGGGTTATGGGAACCCGCCCTCTTCCCAATATAGGGGAGGGAGGGTTCTAGGACCCCGCCCTCTCCTATATAAGGTAGGGGCGGGTTCCCAGAACCCGCCCTCTAAAAACGGGGGTCGGATCGGGCTCAAAACCACCATATTTCGCTAAATTTAAAAAAAATTATTTTATTTTAATAATTTTAATCCTATAATACCCTATTTCAAAAAAAACCCCCCAAAAGAAAACCGTTTTTTATAATACATGGTATTTTAGTTAATATTGTCACAAAACTATGTTCAAAGGTTTCGTGCTATATAAACATGTGTGCATGTGAGGAGTAGGTCATTACACCGTGAAGTTTTCTAAAGGTATATGAAGCAAAAGAATATAGTATGACATATCTAAAGTTAATGGTATTTTAATGTAAATGTTAAATTAAAGTTACATTTTATGATATTTTTGAATGGAAGTTGATTCTAAACATTAATTTTATGGTTATAAATATAGGGTAAGAATACGGATGTCAAATATGAAAGAAGTGGATTTGATATAAAATAGAAGAAAATGTCGGTATTAACTCCACTTCCGACATATATTTTGAAAAAGAAATGTTAGAGAAGAAGAGTGCGGTTTGGAAGTGACTTACTATTGATTTGGTTTAAGAAGAGGTAGGAGAGGAGAGATTGGTAGTCGTGGCGTCGCGGGGTCGCCGGAAAAGTTTCGATTCCTCGCCAGAAGTTGTACGTTGGCTAACTTCTCTTCCACTCCACTTGTACTTAAGAAAATTTGAGAGTTTTGGTTAGATTTTAAGAATGAGGAAGGGTTAAAACATGGGGTAGTATTTATAGTGTGGAATTAGAGTTTTGGAATTAAAAGAGTGAATTAAAATGCATTAAAAAATGATTAATTAGGGAAATGAGGGGTCTCTATTTGATTGCAAAGCAATCAAACAGTGCAGGGATGATGAGGGTAAGGGAAAAGACATATGTGCAAAACACGGGCACTTTTTGCCACGGAGGGCCCGTTGGCGTCGGCCGCAGAGGGGATCTTGCCGGTCGTTCGGTATAGAGGGGCCAGTGGATCGATGCCATGTTTGTATTAACTCTAATTTGCCCATGTTTGTATTAACTCTAATTTGCCCATGTTTGATTTCTTCGGACTTTTCATTTTATGTGCATTGTACGTATAAAATTTTTGGCTTCCAAAAAGTTTTTAAAAAATCTGAAAAAATAAATGTGCCTGATAGGAATCGAACACAGGGCTACGTCACAGCAGTGCAAGGGCTTTACCAACGAGCTACAAGTTGTTCCTTGCTGTTCTTAAACAAAAATTAACTTATAAATTGTACTCAGGCTTGTAAACTCCTTTCTGTATATTGAACTAAAAATTTTTGTACAGCAAATTCATAGTCGTTACATTCTACCCTCCTTATAAAAATTTCGTCTTTGAAATTTACAATTACATATTAATTAATGTACAAATAAGTGAGGGTATCTTGCACGCATGTCTTCTTCTCGTTCCCACGTTGATTCTCCTGGTGAATCTTTTCTCCATATCACTCGGACCTAGTTTACTTCCTTATTCCGCAGTGTCTTCACTTTTAGATCCAGGGTTTCAACGGGTTATTGCTTGCAAGTGAGGTCCGTCTGTACAGTGAGCTTAGAGTAATCAAGAATATGGCTGGGATCGCTCACATATCTTCGTAGCTGGGATATGTAGAACACGTTGTGCACTCCTTCCAATGAGGGTGGAAGTGCTAGACGGTATGCCGCTTCTTCAACTCGTTCTAGAATATCGAACGGTTTTATGTATTTCGGACTTAGCTTACCCCTTTTTTCAAAACAGATCACTCTTCTGTTTGGAGAGATCTTCAGAAAAACATGGTCTTCAGATTAGAACTCCAGGTGTCGGCGCTTTGCATCTGCCCAATACTTCTGTCTGTCCTGGGCTATGCACATTCTTTTCCTGATCGTGCGAACTACGTCCACAGTTGCCACGATCATCTCTGGTCCAAGGAGTTCATGATCTCCGATGTCGTCCCAAATTAGCGGTGATCGACACTTCCGTCCGTAGAGTGCTATGAATGGTGCCATTCCAATGCTCGCCTGATAGCTGTTGTTGTATGAAAATTCTACAAGGTGTAGGTGATCTTCCCATGAACATCCGAAGTCTAACATACAAGCTCTTAGTATGTCCTCCAGAATCTGAATTGTTCCCTCATACCGTCCGTCTATTTGTGGATGGTAAGCCGTGCTGAAGTTCAGACTTGTTCCCATGCTAGCTTGCAGATTCTATCAAAACTGTGATCGGAACCTTGTGTCATGATCGGAGACGATGCACACTGGTACTCCATGTATTCTCACAATCTCCTGTATGAGTTCATGGGTATCAGATACAGTACATATTGAGGTTAAATCTTACTTTAGATTTGTCACGCCCCGCTTCCCAATGTACGGCGAAGTGGGTGCGACGAGATCCGCTACGTATATACTCAGAAGTACATACGCTAAACGTATCTAAGCAATATAAAATAACTACACAAGAGACAAGAAATAAAAAGAACAGTAACTTTTATTTATTAACATTCTTTGTACAATACATGAAAGGAAATACAACTGGAATAAAAGATGCCTAAACAGTGGCATAACAGGAAATGAAAAGTACTGAAAAGAAAAGTGTACAATGAACTAAAGTGCTGGATCTTCGATAAACTGCTCCATGTGTTCTGCAGATGGCTCGATCTCTGCCGGGTCCAAACCACCTGACGACATTCAAAGAAGAAAGAAATAGAATGTCGTCAGCGAACAGGTCGCTCGGTAAGTCCCAAAGATAAGAGGAGAGTAGATAGAGAGTAAGAGAGAGAGAGTGTGTCTGTTACAGTTGTATTACATTGTTATATTATTGTAGTATTGTGTCAACGCTGTTGTTGTAGCTTGGTACAGAAGGATGCCAGTGTATACGAGAGGGGTCTCAGTATGCCAGAGACCAGGGCAAATGGAAGTACAAGGCTCCGTTATACAACCCGGAACAACGGCAATTGGATTCATGTTAGGTGTCTTAATCTTACCGTCTCGTGCCACCTTAAACACCTTCCGTACCAATCTACCCCTTAAACCCCGCGATGTCTTGTTTGTGTTGTTATCTTGTAAAATTGTATTGATTGCATGATTGATTGACTGACTGACCAAAACCATTATATCAGGAAACGGTTATAACCGTAGAGTCATGTAAATGGAATACTGAGAGTCATGTAAAAGGAATATATCCATGGTTCGGTTCGGTCAATATGTATAGCTTGATATTGGATTCATGGATTCATGTGTTCATATTGAATTGGAATCTTGTAGATTATGGTTTGATTTGAATCATATTCAAGTCAGATTAATCAGACTCAAACCCGAGTCAGACAATCAGAAATGTGAATCGAAGTCTTATAATTGCTAGGGTTCTTAGGGTAATTTATAAACTTGAGGGTTTTTTTTATGTAAAAATACTTTTATATACTTTTCAAATTACACCTTAAGTATTTATTACTCGTCTTTAGAGTTGTGGATTTTATATTGTGACATTTCTAATGAAAATATCCTAGTTTCATAAATAATGGTATTTATCTGTAATATTGATTATTTGAAGTTCATGGTATTTTAGTGTAACCTTTATTCTTTGTGATTTTTTAGAAAAAGGTGGAAAATTTATATTATAATAAAATAGGTATTTAAAAGATAAATATACATATATTTATACAAAAATAATTTTAATAGATATTTTATATTTCAAAATTCTCATTTTCTTAAGATTTCGTATTTTAAACCTTTCGAGACCGAATGCTCCTTGCGGAGGTCTGAATCTCGCACTACTAGCCCGAGGGTGCGCGATAAACGGTACGATCCCGAACGGGTTCCCCAAAGATGGGTTGTAGCGGCGCTTTGCAAAGATTGTAAAATACTAATTCTTTAGAAAACGGTTTTATAAAGTAAAAGGTATTTTCTTGAAAAGTATAATTTTCCGTATTTTAGATTCTAGGGTTTCCTAAGCCGACTAGCCTATTTCTAAAAGGTCTAAACGACAAGTCGTTAGAATCCTCAAATCGCCTCTTCACCGCCAATTGTGGCCAGGTAAGTACAAGTGAGGAAGGAGGGATCCGCTCACGAATCGTGAGGCGGGCCTTTTAAAGTTACCCAAGCTCACTTGCCTAGCCTAGACACCACAAAGTCAGTTTAGATAAACGATCGATGTCCACAACTTATCGTATTTTCCTAGTAAGAAATATTTATTTAAAAATGTAACAAATCTAAACCTTTAAGAATGGTTTTATGAAGATTATGGTATTTTAATGAAAATTTCGTTTTATCGTATTCTAAATTTTTATGATATCATTTTAGGGTTTGCACTTACGTGTGGGTGGAGGTAGGTCGTTATCTTGTGTTCTACTTTAATTGTATAGTAAGTTAAGGGTTAAATGTGAAGTTGGAACATGATGGTATTAAAGTGTAAAAATACAGTAAATTGAAAAGGTTATCATTTCATGTGTGAAAACTTATTCAAATTGACTTTTACAAGTTTAATGGTCAAGATGAGATGTTTATGAGTGATGGAATTGATTAGAAGAAGAAAAATAAATATCATGGTATTAAAGCGAAAAAGAATACGATATTGCAAAAGCTATCATTTCATGTGCGAAACTTTGTCCAAATTAGTTGTTATGTGATTAATAGTCAACATGGATAAGTTTAGGTATTATGCAATTAGTGACAAGTGAGATTTTATAGAAAAACCGAATCGGAAATCGGTTTGTTCCGATTTCCGTCGGGTTTCATAATTCCGTATTTTTGAGAAGTAGAAAGAAGAAAAGAACGGGACTTACGGGTTTCAATCTATACTAAAGAGTACAGAGGAACTAGGGGAATGGCCGAGGCGTTGTTTCGTCGCCGGTTGTTTCAAAGAACGTCGCCGGAATTCCGTCAGCGCTTCGCCGTGAACTCGATTTCAAAGTACACCCTTCTTGTAAAAATTTTGAGAGAGTAAACCTAGGATTTTGGTATAAGAGGGGAGAGGGTAGGGGGTCTATTTATAGGGTAGGCTAGGGTAGGGTAGGTGAAAGGTTTTATTTTAAAAAAAAATTATAAAAATTAAAGAAAAATCATTAAAATTTGTAGTAAATAGGGTGTAATTAAAATTAGGGAACCGATCCATTAAATTGGAGTAAACAGGGGGTTAGAGAATGCAAAAAGGCAAAACTTTTGTATTGGGGGCTCGGCCGTCTGGCCGAGTCCGGCGATCGATAGGTCGGGGGTCTCCTGACGTAGGCTCTGATATACTCACTTTTTAGGGTTCATTTCAACTTTTGGGAGTTATGGCCTGTGGACTGTTGGGCTTCCAAGAAATTTAAAAGAAAAATAATCTAAAAATAATGCAGGATATGGGATTTGAACTCTGGTGGCTAGGTTCAGCAGTGCAAGGTATTACCAATGAGCTACAAGCTCCTTCTTGTAATTATGGTGTTATTTAATTACTTAAAATGATAGCAGCAAGAGTAAATACTCCAAGTATACATTAAATTTAAAGTAATTTCTTGTACACTAAAAATGGAGTTATTATATTCTTGTAGCTTGTAATTAAAAACAAAATAATTACCGAAAAAAAAAATATTTGAAAATTTTGCATAGGAAAAAGTGTATAAGGAAATTAGGGTTGTTATATTCTACCCTCCTTATAAAAATTCGTCCTCGAAATTTGTAAAAGGAAAGTGTAACAGTGCAAAGAAGTTTGGTGGCTGTAGTATAGATAGTGTATAAAAATAACAAAGGAATACAATGGTGAAAAAGGCTTACCGGTGTTACCTTGACCTACAGTCTCGGCTTCTACGGCTTCTAATGTGAAGGTTTGTCGCCGTGGTATATTCCTTCTAGCTGGAGGCACATTCTGCCTTTGAGGCCTGTTTCTCTGTCCTCTAGGCATGTCCCTCATTGCTTGTTAGAATTGGCGATTAGGCTGTGCAGGTGGTGGAGCAGGTAGTGCAGGACGAGTTGCGGGAGCCTGGATGGTTGGCCGCTGCGGTTGGTTGGTGTGTGTGTGAGATGAGTTGCTGTTGTAAGGGCAGTTTCCAATGCCGTGGTTGGATGCGCCACAAATTAGACACAGACCTTTTGCGCGCCTACAGTCCTTCCACAAGTGTCCCTTTCTATTGCAGTAATGGCAAATTTCCTC
Organism: Agapanthus africanus; assembly: GCA_030015575.1. Taxonomy (NCBI): domain Eukaryota; kingdom Viridiplantae; phylum Streptophyta; class Magnoliopsida; order Asparagales; family Amaryllidaceae; genus Agapanthus; species Agapanthus africanus. Next base: position 91,105,949 of record JASDDO010000028.1, on the reverse strand, counting down.
AGTTCTCCTGGGTTCAAACGATGGCCTGGAAGAGGTTCCATCTGCCATTTGGTTGGCAGGGCGTTTGAATCCTGCAGACTGAGGTCTGCCTCTTGCTTTTATCACTGCCTCATAACTGCGGGCAGCTTCCAAAGCATTCTCGTGTGTCAGAAATTTTCCCGTGGCTAGAGCAGCCTGAATCTCCGTGTCCAGTCCTTGTTGGAAATGGCGGGCTCTGATATCGTCCGTCGGTATCAAATGTGCCGCGAATCGGCTCAACATGGTGAATTCATCGTCATATTCATCTACCGATTTGTCCCACATTGATCCTTGCTGTAGATGAATGAACTGCTGCTCCATGGCAAACCTGGCAGTCACAGGAAAGTATTTCGCGTCGAACTTATCGCGAAACGTTTTCCATTCAATAGGCTGCGCAAGACGGCTTTCTTCTGCCTTCCACCAGTTGCAAGCGTTGTCCGTGAGTTGTAGTTTCGCTACACGGACCCAAGCGACGTCTGGCACTTGTGCTGCGGCTAGATCATCCTCGATACTTTGAGCCCATTCCTTAGCTTCCAGTGGGCTCCCCTTTCCTGAGAACTGCTTCGGATGTAAAGCCCTGAATTGCTTCACTCCAGGAGCATCAGTCTCGGGACGGTTCAAGAGTTGTTGCTGTCCCTCGAGAAGGCTGCGGATTGCATCAAGTAACACTGTTTGCTCAATAGGTGACGCAGGGACAGCTGGTGTGAGAGGTAGTGCTGGAGGTGTATTGTTGACGTTGGTGCTGGTGTTGTTTGGGGAATCCATAACCCTGAAGAAAAATTTGGGTTAGGACAGATTCAAGTACATGAAATGATAAGATTCAAGGAATAGAAATTTGTAAGATTTAAGAAACATGAATTGTAAAGAATGTTTTAGTTGCTGGTTCTTGTGTTATATTGCTTAGGTTGTTCACGCAGAACAGAACTGCATGATAGGGTTTCATACAGCTCGGACCTGCATGGGCCACCAACAAAACCTGTCATGCCCCGCTTCCCAATGTATGGCGAAGTGGGTGCGACGAGGTCCGCTACGTATATACTCAGAAGTACATACGCTAAGCGTATCTAAGCAATATAAAATAACTACACAAGAGACAAGAAATAAAAAGAACAGCAACTTTTATTTATTAACATTCTTTGTACAATGCATGAAAGGAAATACAACTGGAATAAAAGATGCCTAAACAGTGGCATAACAGGAAATGAAAAGTACTGAAAAGAAAAGTGTATAATGAACTAAAGTGTTGGATCTTCGACAAACTGCTCCAAGTCTTCTGCAGATGGCTCGATCTCTGCCGGGTCCAAACCACCTGACGACATTCAAAGAAGAAAGAAATAGAATGTCGTCAGCGAACAGGTCGCTCGGTAAGTCCCAAAGATAAGAGGAGAGTAGATAGAGAGTAAGAGAGAGAGAGTGTGTCTGTTACAGTTGTATTACATTGTTATATTATTGTAGTATTGTGTCAACGCTGTTGTTGTAGCTTGGTACAGAAGGATGCCAGTGTATACGAGAGGGGTCTCAGTATGCCAGAGACCAGGGCAAATGGAAGTACAAGGCTCCGTTATACAACCCGGAACAACGGCAATTGGATTCATGTTAGGTGTCTTAATCTTACCATCTCGTGCCACCTTTAACACCTTCCGTACCAATCTACCCCTTAAACCCCGCGATATCTTGTTTGTGTTGTTATCTTGTAAAATTGTATTGATTGCATGATTGATTGACTGACCGACCGAAACCATGATATCAGGAAACGGTTATAACCGTAGAGTCATGTAAATGGAATACTGAGAGTCATGTAAAAGGAATATATCCATGGTTCGGTTCAGTCAATATGTATAGCTTGATATTGGATTCATGGATTCATGTGTTCATATTAAATTGGAATCTTGTAGATTATGGTTTGACTTGAATCATATTCAAGTCAGATTAATCAGACTCAAACCCGAGTCAGACAATCAGAAATGTGAATCGAAGTCTTATAATTGCTAGGGTCCTTAGGGTAATTTATAAACTTGAGGGGTTTTTTATGTAAAAATACTTTTATATACTTTTCAAATTATACCTCAAGTATTTATTACTCGTCTTTAGAGTTATGGATTTTATGTTGTGACATTTCTAATGAAAATATTCTAGTTTCATAAATAATGGTATTTATCTGTAATATTGATTATTTGAAGTTCATGGTATTTTAGTGTAACCTTTATTCTTTGTGATTTTTTAGAAAAATGTGGAAAATTTATATTATAATAAAATAGGTATTTAAAAGATAAATATACATATGTTTATACAAAAATAATTTTAATAGATATTTTATATTTCAAAATTCTCATTTTCTTAAGATATCGTATTTTAAACCTTTCGAGACCGAATGCTCCTTGCGGAGGTCTGAATCTTGCACTACTAGCCCGAGGGTGCGCGATAAACGGTACGATCCCAAACGGGTTCCCCAAAGATGGGTTGTAGCGGCGCTTTGCAAAGATTGTAAAATACTAATTCTTTAGAAAACGGTTTTATAAAGTAAAAAGTATTTTCTTGAAAAGTGTAATTTTCCGTATTTTAGATTCTAGGGTTTCCTAAGCCGACTAGCCTATTTCTAAAAGGTCTAAACGACAAGTCGTTAGAAGCCTCAAATCGCTTCTTCACCGCCAATTGTGGCCAGGTAAGTACAAGTGAGGGGCGAGAGATCCGCTCACGAATCGTGAGGCGGGCCTTTTAAAGTTACCCAAGCTCACTCGCCTAGCCTAAACACCACAGAGTCAGTTTAGATAAACGATCGATGTCCACAACTTATCGTATTTTCCTAGTAAGAAATATTTATTTAAAAATGTAACAAATCTAAACCTTTAAGAATGGTTTTATGAAGATTATGGTATTTTAATGAAAATTTCGTTTTATCATATTCTAAATTTTTATGATATCATTTTAGGGTTTGCACTTACGTATGGGTGGAGGTAGTCGTTATCTTGTGTTCTACTTTAATTGTATAGTAAGTTAAGGGTCAAATGTGAAGTTGGAACATGATGGTATTAAAGTGTAAAAATACAGTAAATTGAAAAGGTTATCATTTCATGTGTGAAAACTTATTCAAATTAACTTTTACAAGTTTAATGGTCAAGATAGAGATGTTTATGAGTGATGGAATTGATTAGAAGAAGAAAAATAAACATCATGGTATTAAAGCGAAAAAGAATACGATATTGCAAAAACTATCATTTCATGTGCGAAACTTTGTCCAAATTAGTTGTTATGTGATTAATAGTCAACATGGATAAGTTTAGGTATTATGCAATTAGTGACAAGTGAGATTTTATAGAAAAACCGAATCGGAAATCGGTTTGTTCCGATTTCCGTCGGATTTCATAATTCCGTATTTTTGAGAAGTAGAAAGAAGAAAAGAACGGGACTTACGGGTTTCAATCTATACTAAAGAGTATAGAGGAACTAGGGGAATGGCCGAGGCGTTGTTTCGTCGCCGGTTGTTTCAAAGAACGTCGCCGGAATTCCGTCAGCGCTTCGCCGTGAACTCGATTTCAAAGTACACCCTTCTTGTAAATATTTTGAGAGAGTAAACCTAGGGTTTTGGGATAAGAGAGGAGAGGGTAGGGGGTCTATTTATAGGGTAGGCTAGGGCAGGGTAGGTGAAAGGTTTTATTTTTAAAAAAAATTGTAAAAATTAAAGAAAAATCATTAAAATTTGTAGTAAATAGGGTGTAATTAAAATTAGGGAACCGATCCATTAAATTGGAGTAAACAGGGGGTTAGAGAATGCAAAAAGGCAAAACTTTCGTATTGGGGGCTTGGCCGTCCGGCCGAGTCCGGCCGGCGGCGCCGGCCGACTCGGCCGATCCCGGCCGAGTCCGGCGATCGATGGGTCGGGGGTCTCCTGACGTAGGCTCTGGTATACTCACTTTTTAGGGTTCAGTTCAACTTTTGGGAGTTATGGCCTGTGGACTGTTGGGCTTCCAAGAAATTTAGAAGAAAAATAATCTAAAAATAATGCAGGATATGGGATTTGAACTCTGGTGGCTTGGTTCAGCAGTGCAAGGTATTACCAATGAGCTACAAGCTCCTTCTTGTAATTATGGTGTTATTTAATTACTTAAAATGATAGCAGCAAGAGTAAATACTCCAAGTATACATTAAATTTAAAGTAATTTCTTGTACGCTAAAAATGGAGTTATTACATTCTTGTAGCTTGTAATTAAAAACAAAATAATTACCTATATCTTATGCTCAGGCTAAAATACCCCTTTGTGGATTTTTGAAAAAAAAAATATTTGAAAATTTTGCATAGGAAAAAGTGTATAAGAAAATTAGGGTTGTTACAAGATTTATGCTTACCTCCATATATTTTTTTGCTAACGTCTCAGTTGATTGGCTAACTCGAAAAGGAATAAAGTGAGCCGACTTGGTGAGTCGATCCACAATAACCCATACTGCATCGTTACCTTTCGTGCTGCAAGGAAGTACAGTCACGAAGTCTATGCTAATGTGCTGCCATTTCTATCTGGGATTGGTAACGGCTGAAGTAGTCCAACAGTCCTATGATGTTCAGATTTTACTTGTTGACACATTAAACACTTGGCTACGCTTCTGGCTACTTCGCACTTCATTCCATGCCACCAGTAGTATTGCTACAGATCCTTGTATATTTTTGTACCACCGGGGTGTACAGAATAAGGAGAGTTGTGAGCTTCTTTCATCAACTTCTTGAACTGGGCCGTGTGGTACACACAATCTACTTCCTATCTCAAGGTTTCGTCTTTATGGATGATGAAGTCGGTTCGAAGTCCACTTTCTACTTGTTCTCGGATCTTTTGTAATTTGGCATCACTTGCTTGATCTGCCTTGATCTGATTGACAATAGTAGACTGGACTTGTAAGTTCATCAAATACGAAGCGTTACCTGGCATAACTACTTCGATCTCCATTCCATGCAATTCCTGCTGAAACTTCTATTGAGCGGTGAGATTCATTGCTAATGGTTGGCGGCTAAGTACATCAAGAACTATATTCACCTTCCCAGGATGATACTGTAGGTTGATGTCGAAGTCCACCATAAGTTCTAGCCATCTTCTCTGCCGCATGTTTAGCTCCTTCCGAGTAAATACATACTTCAGACTCTTATGGTCAGTGTATATATCCACTCGTTCTCCAAGAAAATAATGGCGCCAAATCTTAAGTGCAAAGATAACGGCTGCCAACTCCAGATCATGTGTTAGATAGTTGTGCTCATGATCTTTCAGCTATCTTGATGCAAAAGTTACAACCTTTCCATGCTGGTGTAGAACACATCCTAATCTCTTACCGGACGCATCACAATGCACAACGAAAGCTCCAGATTGATCCGGTATTACAAGAATAGGAGCAGATGTCAATCTTGATTTGAGTTCTACAAAAGCTTGTTCACATGCTTCTGACCACACGAATGCTTCATCTTTACGTGTGAGCTTGGTCAGGGGTGCTGCACTCTTTGAGAAATCTTCAATGAATCTTCAGTAGTATCCTGCTAATCCCAAGAAACTTTGAATATCTTTCACCGTCTTTGGTGTCGGCCATTCGCTGACTGCTGATACTTTAGCTGAATCTACTGAGATTCCTTCGCTTGAGATAATGTGTCCGAGAAATCCGACTTGATCTAGCCAAAATTCACACTTGCTGTACTTGGCGTAGAGTTGATTCTGTCACAATGTCTCCAGGACAATCCGTAAATGCTCGGCGTGTTCTATCCGATTCTTTGAATACACCAGGATGTCGTCGATGAAGATAACAACAAACATGTCTAAGTACTCTCGGAAAACTTGGTTCATCGGATTCATGAAAATAGCAGGTGCATTGGTCACTCCAAATGGCATCACAAGATATTCTTTATGACCATAACGAGTCCTGAATGCCGTCTTCGGAATATCAGACTCTTTGATCTTCACCTGATGATAACCTGAACGAAGATCTTACTTCGAAAATACGCAAGACCTACTTAGTTGATCGAGCAGATCGTCGATGCGCGGTAGTGGATACTTGTTCTTGATCGTCATTTTGTTCAGAGCCCGGTAATCTACACACATCATGTATGAACTTTCTTTCTTCTTTACGAGCAAAATAGGAGATCCCCAATTTAAAGTACCGAGACGAATCCAACCTTTCTTCAGAAGTTCTTCTAACTGAGTATGGATCTTCTTCAATCCTTTTGGACTTAACCTGTACGGAGGTTTGATTACCGGTTGTGCACCAGGTACTAAGTTAATGCTGAATTCAAGAGCTCGATAGGGAGGCAAACCTGTTATATCCTCTGGAAATACATCCTTAAACTTTCGAACTACCTCCGGCTTTTCTTCTTCCGTCGATAGAGAAAACACTTTTGCAATCTTCGGTTTGGCACGGAAGATTCCTGGCTCTAATGTTCTATCTTCACTCTTGAAATAGAAGACTCGGTGATCTGGTATCTCGAATACTACCCTCCTTTGACGGCAGTCAATCGTAGCATCCGTCAGGTCACCATCCGTCAGGACAATTGCCAACAAACGGATAAAAATAGGGGTTCCGCTCACCATCCGTCAGGTGCCGCTTACCAGTACAGGAGACGAGCATCATTTGTGTCTCATACAAGCACAAAACACGAGGGTAGCTGCAAAAGGATCAAGAAGGCAACGTGGAGCTCGAGGAAGATCAAGGCAAAAAGTCCATTCATTTTCATTTTTGGAACTGTTGTAAATCTGGGTGTAATTTGTAATGATTCCGCAAACACAAGTGTACCAAGTAGAAGAATAAAGCAACACAAGAAAGACCAAGAAAAATGATGCACCAATTTACAAAATCAACTACAGATGCGCGAAATTTTGGTGGTTTGGGCGGCGGATCCGCGGCCTCATCATGCTGTCTCGCGACAAAATTTCAGGGGTGTTTTGGTCATTATACATGGGTTCAGAAAAAGACCCTAGGGCTTCACTTCACTGCCTATAAATACTCCAGATCAAGAGCAAACAAATGATGTATATTGTTACCTAGTTTTAGTTATAATTTAGTGTAACTTCTTCTTCTTCTTCATTATTCCTCCTTTGAAAGTTGTATGAGAGCTTTTTTAGGGGATGATAAATGAAGTTGAGAGTGTTTATGTGCATGTCTTTCTCAATTGTTGTTAGTTATATGTATGCCCTAGAGGCCATTACTATACATAGGATGTATATTGTAGTGGATGCTGGGACATATATAGGGAGGACTTTCTTGCTCGACATGATAGTATGCTATCTGGTTGATCTTTACCTTAACGTGTACACAGATTGTCTCTCTATTACATGTTGGTAAAGCCCTTAGGATGTGTACTTGACTACCTGGACTATGATGCGGATCATACTAGTGGGGACATGGTAGTCCATAAGTACATCCTTGAAAGTCCCTAGTCGTGGGTGTATCGAGATGGGGCATCGATACACCAGAGTAGACTAGCGTGTACCTTCTCGACCCATACAGATGGGCGATGGATGATCCCATATCCATTGGTGTTTGACATCAGAGATGATATACGGGTGCTCAGTAGAGACTGGGTACACTGGACGGACTCGCCGAGAACTCCCAGATGGTATTATACCTTACGTCAGATGGCAGTTCTCTGGTGACACTGGTACAGAGTAGTCTGTTGACCCGAGATCGTCATAGAGTCTCGTGTGGTTCCCACTGTGCTTTGATTTCCATCTTACCACGTCCAAGAGGGCGTGCAAAACGGTGGTTTTTGGGTACAGTCCCGAGTCACATGGAGGCAATGAGCGATAGGAGGGGATTCGTCTCTCCCGGTATAGGGGGTTGATGTTGTGCTGTGTTCGATTGGCTATAACAGGAAATCCCTGGCCAGGGTTGCTGAGATTTACTGGTAAGTGTTACCAGTAGTTTCTCGAATTGTTATAGACCTCATATCGACACGACTTATCGAGCTATTGGGGTCTGACGTTTACCACCCCTAGGCGAGATATGCGACATATCAGACGATCAGACCGGACTGTACGGTAGTGTTACTGGTTGGATTCACTGGAGTGTGAGCGGGCTTGCTCGTCGATCTTCAGATCGCTCAATACCCGGGTGGACGTTACGTTTAGCAGACCGCTTGCGGCTTGTGGATGTTTGATATGATCATTATCCGCTGCCGGCGTATTGACGAGTCTTTAGAGTCCTACACAGAGGTTTCCTGGCTCAAGCGAAACGAAATAGGAGCGCATATGAGATATGTGCGGGACCGAGAGTAATGCGTGTATGTGATACCGTATTACATTCTCGCGATAAATGTATCGATTAGGTTATATGCGATATACCCTAATTATCGAATCAAGGATTGATTCAATAAACCGATACATAGGATACTAGTCGGTTATATGCGATCTGACCGGATCGTTAAATCAAGTGTTGATTTAATGATTTAATGTATAATTATATATTTGATATATTACTTTGCATTAACTAGTATTGGTTCACTTTAAATGGATTTTCTCACTTGGGTTGTGCACATTGTATATATGATATACTTTTGTACACAAGTTTGTATCATGTTTGATGATACATGCTTACTAGGGTTTGTGTGAAGATTAAACCATGGTTGTAGATTGGTTAGGGTTTTCATTTTCTTATTCCTTTATTTATTTATTTATTCTTTTTGGAAAAATGAAAAGCATAAAGGAAAATGGTGGCTTTGTTTGTTTTCTAGTTGAAGCTTCATGAAGCTTTGACCAAAGTGACCATTTTGTCTCATGCTTAACCCTAACCACTCCATTAACCCTAGTTTAATCTCTACACTTGACCATGGTTCATTATATGATAAGTATTGATTTTCTTTTCAATAGAAATTAACTTATCATAACACTTTCTTCTTCTTCTTCATCTTCTTCAATGAAGAAAGCTTCACTTCATCAATGGTGGATTGATGAAATGAGTGAGAAATCCAATTCTAAAGTGAACCCACTTCCTATTTCTTCATCCTCTACCTCTTGCCAAGTAGTAGAGTGTGTTTTCTTCACAAGTTTCTTGACTTGGTGAAGTTGGAGTTTGATCTTGCGATGCCTCGACGTAGATCATCTTCGGCACGTTGTCGACGACCTAGCCCGGTCTTTTCTCCGATGAAACCACCGTGAGAGTCATGGTTCGATTTGGACAGCGGAGAGGACTTCATTGCGGAGCCGTGGAGGTGGAGCACCGGATCTACAAAGGTTGTATTTCCGTTTAAACTTTAGTTAAGTTGTTAACTAGTTTCTTTTTCTCCTAGACATCTGGCCAACGATCCGTTCTAGGGTTTCTCGGCACCGTTAAATTTGAAATTGGCATGGTTGATACCTTGTGAGACCTCATTAGGGTGCCTAGGAACCCTACAGTGGTATCAGAGCCTAGCTAGAGCCTTAGGCGAAGTCTAGACGACGTTTGAATCCCGATCGAACCCGAAACCCCATTTTTCCCATGCTCTCTGTACTTTTTTCAAAACTGTGCATTTTTCCACATTAAAAATATGCAGAAAATTAAGCAGGGTATTATATGAATTACTGTGAAATACGGGGGCCTAATTCAATTAAACCACCGCGGAACCGCGGCACGAGCTAGGCATGTGCGACGGTTCCGCGGCCGTACGGTCTCCTCTTGCGATGACTTTTGCACAGTAATTCCTATTTTCTGGTGCTTAGTTTTCTGGGAATTTTTAATATTTTTCCAAGAGTTGAATTTTCTGGGTTGTTTTGGGGATTCGTATATTCGATCGGATTATCAAATTTCGTCTTTGTGTTTTTCCGGATGATTTTAGAATATGTTAAAAAGTTCGACCGGATATAAATACCCAATTTTTCCCCTGTCGGGAAATTTCCAAGTGTTGGATTTTTCCGTAGTTTAACGACGTTCTAAGTAGTGCAAGTAACGCGATGGTCCCTCTAGAAGACAACAAACCTTAACTCGATTATGTGACCGTCTTGAACTGCCCTTTGAACCTTCGGGTTTGGGGCAGTACGGCGTGCCACATGTGAGGCGTTGGCTTGACCCTTCTACGGCTGGACCGTTGGTACTGAGGCACGAACGGAATGTTGTTAGACTTATTTCATGTGTTGAGCTGTATCGGGAAAATTTGGGTGTTCGATTGTTCGATCGGAAAGTTTAACACTTTCTATTTATCTGGAATGGGATACAATAATTGGAACTCACATGAAGTTATGAGATAACTAAATGAATGTTATAAACATAGCAGTTTAGTCTCATTTGATCGGTTGCCACGGAATTTTGATGTGATCAAAAGTCCGTCGCAATCACGTAGCGTACGCGGATACTCGCCGGGTAAACTTAATAGACAGCCTCACTCCATAGCCCCGACCAAGTGACTGTAGGAGAACCCCGTCGCCGAAAGCATCGTTTGGGTGCTCGCGGTGGCGGTGTTCCGCCTTGGTGCACTTCGTCGACGGCATCGGGGGTGCAGCCGTTTACTGAAGTTTGCGACGAGTATTCGATCAGGATGTCGGGAATCTTGTTGAATTGCCCGACTTGATATTGAAAAGTGTTTTCGATTTTGAGACTAAAATGCGGGGTTTATAATTGTTAGGCAGCGATGTCTAAGTAATTCATTTGGTCAGGCATGTGATGTCTGAGGAGGTTGCGGATTCCAACTGTTGTAGTTTTACACTTTCTTTTCTGTGACCGTAAGTGTAATATGTGATATCGCCGGTTTCGTTGCTATATGTCAACGACAATTGGGATGCGCATATTTACTTACGTTGATGACATGTGATGTTATGTGTTGCTGGATATGTTATATTGGATCGTCGTGTACGAATAGCCGGGGCTTTTTTATGTGAGATGAGTGTTTTTCATTTTCATTCATGTAAAAACTTGTATGTAATATTCTTTTATTAGGGCACTTCCAGGTTGCGGAAGATGTCACCGTTTGTATATTATTTACTTTTCCGCACTAGGATAGACCCAAGGAGGGAAGCACAAGTAACCGGGTTCTGGAGTCCAGTGGGAGACCAACTCGAGAAGTCGAGTCCGGGTCTCCTAACTCTAGAATTGGTAGGGTTGCTTGCCGCTCTCGTAGGGGTCTAGGGGTGTGGGTTTGGCTATTCATCACGACCGTGGAATCCGTGTTTTATACTGGCTCGTATTGAAAACACGGACGTCCTAGTATATCCAATATTTCATATGATTCTTCTGCTGCGATATCTGTGATGTGATCATGTGATGTTCTGTGATAGATACAGTATATAGTATATATGATATATTATATAGACGTTGCTTATGTTTTACACCCGCGCTAGCCCTGCCCCGCTCTGCCGTTAGTTACCTAACCTAACGGTGCACGAGGGGACATCGAGGCGAATGCGGATGGCATAAGTGTACGTCGTATTTATCTGTGATGTTTAGGTACTTAAATGATGGGACTTCATTAATGTGATTAATGAAATAAAAGAAACCTAAGATGTTGTAGAATCGAATTTCAAAATAAAACAGGTAGCTACAGTTCTTGCTTTGCACAGCGGTATATGTGATATATCCTGCACCTTATTCGATAAGGAAAGGACCGAGATCTCTTCACCGGGAGTGACTCCTTTAGCAATAACTGGCAGATGCTACACACTCAGTTTGTCTTTTGATTGCTTTTAAGAGTTTTTGCTTTGCACAGTGATATATGTGATATATCCCGCACCTCATTCGATGAGGAAAGGACCGACGATCCCTTCACCGGGAGTGACTCCTTTAGCAAAACTAGAAAAGCCTCAAAAACACTCCATTTCAAAATTCATTCGATCCTACAACGATATCAAGTTCATTACGCAATAGGTTTTCAGAAAAACCTGTCGTAGCCCTCCGTCATTTCAGATATGTACTGGTTAGTATTCGTGCTGCGTTTGTTGACCTCTGTCAAGGCGTAGTGTGCGGTAGCTGATTAGTGCTTATCTGTATAAGCATATGATGTGATTGATTTAGGGTAGTCGTGCGACCTTGTTGACCTCTGTCAAGGGTCGTGTGGGTGGGTTTACTTCAATCAGGAAATGACGGGTTGAACTTGACTAGCAGCCTATGGTTTGTTGACCTCTGTCAAGGTCATAGGACGCTAGGGGCAAAATATTATCGGGAATTTCAAGTGTTGAAATTTGCAATGAGATTGCATACCTTCTATGAGATAGTTGGATCCCGATACCCGCTGCGAGTAAGAGTTACTCCTGGGAGAGTTTTACACATTACAATTAGCCGATCAAGTAGGTGTCTAGAAAGGTGTTAACGAGGTTACGCCTCTGGGAAAACGAGGTTTACATTAATTAGGTTCGTGCGAAAGCACGAGGGACCTCCCTCAAAGTACCGACACTGGCCTGGCTGAAAGATTGGCGAACTTGTAGTGTGTAATTAATCCCGGTCCCGGCTAGTCTTTCCTTTTAAGGTTTGAAGGAAGATTTGATAAAAAGCAGTGGGAGCCATCCTGATTAGATAAAATAATAACCAATCTATTCTTGCAAGAGCGCACGCTGAGTGTTTTCTTCTCTCTCTCTTCTGGTAGCGACCATGTCACGCCTTAATCAAAATAATACGGAATATTGACCGAACCCGCTTGTTATACTGAGCTGGGGAACGTAGGTCCCGCTCCAACTTATAATTGTTATAAGACAGAGCAGGAAATTGGGGAATACCAGATTTCCCGTGCCGCCCAAACGAAGAGAGTGCATGCTGATGCATCATCTTCGGGTGTGTTCATTACAAAGAACTGTTTCTCAGTATCCTTTACGTCCTGGATATGTGATACCAGATCAGGATCCCAGATATGTAATCTGTTACATAGGGCTGCAGAAAGGTAGAGAACTGAGAACGGGTGATAAGTTTCATGAGACAGAAAACGGGGCAAGAGTTGCAGCCAAGTCTGTTGGTCACTGTCACCCTGTATTACCAATACATTGATTCTGAACGAATGTTATTAGATACCGAACCTGATATACAAAATCATATCACTCTCTTTATTAGTAAAGAAATGATAAAATTTTGTATTGTTGGATAATGTTTTGAGCATTTCCTATATCAAAAGTTGATCGGTTCAGGCACGTTATCTAAAAGCGTTGATGTTCTAGATCAAACTACAGTTCTTAGTATACGGAACACACACAAGAGGAAGAGTTCAGAAATGAACGAATCCTTCTTGAGGCATTGTAGACTAGGTCATATCAATGTGACCCGACTAGCTGAAATTACATATAGATGCATATTTAAATCAGTTTGAATCTACATCTTGTGAAACTTGCCAGTCATGTCACAAAGATATAATGACACCAGCTCTGTTTATTGGAAACAGAGAAAGAGTTAGTAAACTCTTGGGATGATACATGTTGATGTATGTAAGGTCCCCTGTCTACACATGCCAAGACCGGTTCTTGGTACTTCATTACATTCTCTGATGATCTTTCGAGATTCAGACCTATGTTCCTGTTGAAACACAAGTCCGAACCTTTTGAGATATTCACAGAATATAAGTTAGAAGTAGAGAACTAAATACGGGTATAAGTATTATGTCCTATGATGAGATCAAGGAGGAGAATACTTGAGCACGGAATTCCTGGATTATTCTAAAGGAGAATGAGATTCTCTCTCAGCATTACTCCTCCGTATACACCATTGCACGATGGTATGTTGGGGCGGAGCAGATACACCCTATCTGATATGGTGTGCTCTATGATGAGTACTACTGAGTTATCTATTTCCTTTTGGGAGTTATGCACTTGAGAAGCTGCATACCTATTGAATATGGTTCCAATCAAATCAGTTGCCTACCGTTTCATATGTGATATGGAAAGGGAAGAGCCCATCTCTTAAGCTAGTTAGGATTTGGGTTGTCCGGGCTATGTCTAAAAGCATAATCCGGACAAGCTCGAGGCAAGGTAAGTTATGTAAAACTGGAAAGGTTCCAGTTATACAAACTACAGCTGATGATTTGATAGAACCAAAGGATTCAGTAGATTCCAACGAACCTCAGCCTCTCCGCCGATCTAGTAGGGTTCCTCATCCACTTGAGAGATACTTCTGTTTCTCTATGACAGTGGGAGCGAGGATTGCATCATGAGATGATGACCCAACTAGCTTCGAGCAGGCCATCGAGAGTAAGACTCTGTAAGAATGGCTGGATGTTTAGCGATCTGAGATGGGATCCTTATACACCAACAAAGTATGGACTTTGGTTGCTATATCTGAAGGGTTAAATCCCTATCAGGAGCAAGTATATCTTGAGAAGATTACTTGGTGTACATGGAAAAGTTGAGACTTTCAAAGCTAGACTTGTTAAGGGTTTTCGTCATCGACCAGGCGTGGATAATGATGAAACCTTTTCCAGTGGCTATGCTTAAGTCCATTCAGATCCTACTTGCCACGGCTACATACCATGACTACGATATCTGGTAGTTGGGGTCATGACTGCTTTTCTAAATGATGTTTTAGAAGAGGGAGTCTATAAGTACACAGCCAGAGGTCCTCGTAGACAGTGGGAGCAGCGGAAACGTGTACAAGATGCTTTATAGGATAAAGCAGGTATCGCGGAGTTGGAACATCTGTTTTGATGTCTTAGTCAAAGAGTTTGACATCATCAAAATGGTAGATGAACCTTGTATAAACAAAAAGGTAGTAGGGAGTATAGTGACGATCCTCGTAGAGTACGTGGATGACATGCTCTTGATAGGGAAGGAGTTTTCTATGCTACGCTCGGTCAATCTCCGGTTATCACAAGAATTCTCCATAATAGGATCAAAATGATACCTCCTAAATCCTGGTTTTGGATCTATGAGATAGATTTAATTGGATGTTAGGATACTCACTAGTTGTAGTGAGACGGTATCAATCGATCCTGGGGAGAATCACTGGAAGGGTTCCCGGGTGATAAAGACGACTGAATGTCAGTCACAGGCATTGTCTTTTCCCTCAGTAAAGGGACGGCATGTTGGAGGAGTTCCAAGCTAGATACCGTGGCATACCAGACGATAAAGACAGGATACATCGCTACTTAAGATGCTACCAAAGAGGCAGTCTGGGTGTATATTAGTTCATAAGATGAACTTTGTTCCTCCCATTGTGTGACAATGGAGTTGTGGCTTATGCCAAGGAACACCGGTCCCATCAGTGATCCAGACATATTCTAAGGCAGTGTCACCTGATCATGGAGATGGTTGATCTCCAGGGAGATCGAGGTTAGGAGAGTAGACTCAGAGGACAACACATCGGATCCACTCACAAAGGCCTGTTCCCAGAGAGAGACTATTATGGGATGGTTGAGTATGAGATACTGCAACCACTGCTATCAGATGGCCCTAGTGCAAGTGGGAGATTGTTAGTTATATGTATGCCCTAGAGGCCATTACTATACATAGGATATATATTGTAGTGGATGCTGGGACATATATAGGGAGGACTTTCTTGCTCGACATGATAGTATGCTATCTGGTTGATCTTTACCTTAACGTGTACACAGATTGTCTCTCTATTACATGTTGGTAAAGCCCTTAGGATGTGTACTTGACTACCTGGACTATGATGCGGATCATACTAGTGGGGACATGGTAGTCCATAAGTACATCCTTGAAAGTCCCTAGTCGTGGGTGTATCGAGATGGGGCATCGATACACCAGAGTAGACTAGCGTGTACCTTCTCGATCCATACAGATGGGGGATGGATGATCCCATATCCATTGGTGTTTGACATCAGAGATGATATACGGGTGCTCAGTAGAGACTGGGTACACTGGACGGACTCGCCGAGAACTCCCAGATGGTATTATACCTTACGTCAGATGGCAGTTCTCTGGTGACACTGGTACAGAGTAGTCTGTTGACCCGAGATCGTCATAGAGTCTCGTGTGGTTCCCACTGTGCTTTGATTTCCATATTACCACGTCCAAGAGGGCGTGCAAAATGGTGGTTTTTGGGTACAGTCCCGAGTCACATGGAGGCAATGAGCGATAGGAGGGGATTCGTCTCTCCCGGTATAGGGGGTTGATGTTGTGCTGTGTTCGATTGGCTATAACAGGAAATCCCTGGCCAGGGTTGCTGAGATTTACTGGTAAGTGTTACCAGTAGTTTCTCGAATTGTTATAGACCTCATATCGACACGACTTATCGAGCTATTGGGGTCTGACGTTTACCACCCCTAGGCGAGATATGCGACATATCAGACGATCAGACCGGACTGTACGGTAGTGTTACTGGTTGGATTCACTGGAGTGTGAGCGGGCTTGCTCGTCGATCTTCAGATCGCTCAATACCCGGGTGGCCGTTACGTTTAGCAGACCGCTTGCGGCTTGTGGATGTTTGATATGATCATTATCCGCTGCCGGCGTATTGACGAGTCTTTAGAGTCCTACACAGAGGTTTCCTGGCTCAAGCGAAACGAAATAGGAGCGCATATGAGATATGTGCGGGACCGAGAGTAATGCGTGTATGTGATACCGTATTACATTCTCGCGATAAATGTATCGATTAGGTTATATGCGATATACCCTAATTATCGAATCAAGGATTGATTCAATAAACCGATACATAGGATACTAGTCGGTTATATGCGATCTGACCGGATCGTTAAATCAAGTGTTGATTTAATGATTTAATGTATAATTATATATTTGATATATTACTTTTCATTAACTAGTATTGGTTCACTTTAAATGGATTTTCTCACTTGGGTTGTGCACATTATATATATGATATACTTTTGTACACAAGTTTGTATCATGTTTGATGATACATGCTTACTAGGGTTTGTGTGAAGATTAAACCATGGTTGTAGATTGGTTAGGGTTTTCATTTTCTTATTCCTTTATTTATTTATTTATTCTTTTTGGAAAAATGAAAAGCATAAAGGAAAATGGTGGCTTTGTTTGTTTTCTAGTTGAAGCTTCATGAAGCTTTGACCAAAGTGACCATTTTGTCTCATGCTTAACCCTAACCACTCCATTAACCCTAGTTTAATCTCTACACTTGACCATGGTTCATTATATGATAAGTATTGATTTTCTTTTCAATAGAAATTAACTTATCATAACACTTTCTTCTTCTTCTTCATCTTCTTCAATGAAGAAAGCTTCACTTCATCAATGGTGGATTGATGAAATGAGTGAGAAATCCAATTCTAAAGTGAACCCACTTCCTATTTCTTCATCCTCTACCTCTTGCCAAGTAGTAGAGTGTGTTTTCTTCACAAGTTTCTTGACTTGGTGAAGTTGGAGTTTGATCTTGCGATGCCTCGACGTAGATCATCTTCGGCACGTTGTCGACGACCTAGCCCGGTCTTTTCTCCGATGAAACCACCGTGAGAGTCATGGTTCGATTTGGACAGCGGAGAGGACTTCATTGCGGAGCCGTGGAGGTGGAGCACCGGATCTACAAAGGTTGTATTTCCGTTTAAACTTTAGTTAAGTTGTTAACTAGTTTCTTTTTCGCCTAAATTTCTAGTTAACGATCCGTATTAGGGTTTCTCGGCACCCGTAATTTTTGAAATTGGCATGATCGATGCCTTGTGAGACCTCTTGGGAGTGCTTAGGAACCCTACAATTGTTAACTAGGTTTACTTACTTACTTTTATTTTTTTTAGTATTATAACTTGTTATTTATTGGTTTTCTTTTCTTCTTTTTCTATTTTTGTTTATCATTGCAACCATGATACTCAAATATGATTCTTACTTAGGTGAGATCCCAATTAGTTAGTTGCCATCTTCTACCTCAACTTTTCTATCTTCTTTACTTATTTTTATTTTCTTTTTTTTATAACGAGTCAGTAGTTTTCTCACTTGTTAGGGTAGGATAAGGGAAGTTTGAGAGAAGAAAATCCCCCTCACCTTTTCTTTTTCCCAACAGCTTGAATTGAACTCCTGTCAATCCATCAACAATCCGCTTCCTATGGCACCCTATCCTCTATGATAGTGATGACATCCTAGTGAGACCAGTTGTGGTTGGATTGACCGGAGGTTATGGCTAAGAGCCAAGAACGGATGAACAAGGACCAAAAAAAGGAACTAAGCGTTGGAAAGCCTAGCTTATACTTGAAAGTATCCTTCCTAGTCGTGCTAATCCTCGTTGTTGCGGATTACCGTAATATCAATATCAAGTGAGGCAAATGAAAGAAGTTAGCGAACTTCTAACTCAAACTAACCTAATCCTAACCCTAACAAACTTCCATTAACATACATATCAAAACACATAGTTAGTTTCGAACAAACTTGGACAAATTTGACTTAACTTTTTAAAACATTAAGAAAAAGACTCGTATCTCTCTGTGGATCGACCCGTATTTAACCGGTTAGCTACCAAGCGAACCCATCTTGATTGCGGT
Source organism: Agapanthus africanus (assembly GCA_030015575.1). Classification (NCBI taxonomy): domain Eukaryota; kingdom Viridiplantae; phylum Streptophyta; class Magnoliopsida; order Asparagales; family Amaryllidaceae; genus Agapanthus; species Agapanthus africanus. The sequence goes on along the minus strand of JASDDO010000028.1, from coordinate 91,087,630 downwards.
AAATAGAACATATAAAACGCATATCAGAAGTCTATCAATCAAATGGCGCGGTTGTCGGGGAGACGGTAGTTTATTTCTTTTTGTAGTTCAGGGTTATTTTGTGAATATAAAAAAAAACCCATAAAAATCATCTTGTTATTCTTTAATTCTTTTTGTGCGAGTGTGCATGTGATTGTTGTGATTTAAAGAGATGTGATTTTTTTGTAAAGTAAAGTTACCGCAATCAATAACGGTGTCGCGTGTAGCTAGACCGAGATGAGTACGGGTCATCCTCAGGGATGCGTGAAATCTTTTAATCTTAATTTAGACGCGTTGAAAAAGAGGAAGAATAAAAATGGTGAAGAATGGTTGTAGATTCTAAATCCACGTCAAACACGGATGCAGGATATAGATTTAGATTAATTACGGATGTAGGTTTTATATTAGAAGAGGGCTTGTAGAGTTCGTTAAGATTTAGTAGTCAACGATGATTAATTAAGGATTACTCCTTTTATCCTTTAATAGATTTAAAACTAGATCGACAGTGATGCATGTAGATTAGGGTTTTCGAAGGGAATAGGGTTCCCACTCGTAACCCCTATCTTTACATGGATCTCCGTTCATCTAGCTTTTACCAAAGCAATCATTAAACTAATCTCAAATTGCGGTCGTGACTATCAATGAATTGTTAGCGCGCTCGATTAGGATATTGACGATTCTTTTGATAAAGTTTATAAACTTTATAGGACGTAAAAGGAGTTTAAGGATCTTCATCATCTATTGATCTACCCTAATCCTACGAACCCTAACAAGCGGAGAATTACTCGCGCATGTTGGGAATAGAAGAAGAAAAGATAGAGAGGGAGATCATATTGAAAAATGCAGAAAGTAAAATGATATAAGAAAACAACTATCTTTATTAATCAACAAGATCAAGTACACTTTGTTCCTTTAGAAAATGATTACAAACATCCTAGTTTGCTTCTCGATCTATCTTAAGGAGGTAGATGAACTGTTGATTGATCAACCTAGATTCTTGAGTCGTCTTGGACTTCGTGATCGCGTTGGCTTTATCAGTTTTCCAAGTGAGGCTCTTGGTCCTTTAAATAGTCTCAAACTCAGAATCCCTAGCTTCCTAATAGGTTAACTAATTGTTAGGATCTTAGTTACCAAATCTCAAATCCCAACTCCCCATAGAGACCGTGGATCTGCCGCAATAATGGGCATTTGGCCGCGGTTGGACGGCATCTTGGTGTGATCTTTGGTTCAAAATTCTGGAGCTTCATCTAGTTGACATGTGGTGATCTTTTGAATATCTGGATTTTGGAAATCTTCTATAAGTCTCTTCCCGAATTGACTTCTTCGATTTACTTGAATATTTCGGCAGATTTGATCTCGCTAACTCGGATTTCCCTGATTCCAGTCCTGATATAATTTCTGCACAATATCTCAATAAATAATGTTAGTAATATTAGGTATTTTATTGAGATATTATCCTAACCATTTTATATGATTATATTTTAAGAATATTGGTTAAGGAAATTTGATAAGACATGCATATTTAAATTGCATACATTTTCCTTCATAATGTTAATTATAAATATAGAAACACATGGCAATGGATATTTTGCAGATAAACTCTCATATGTTTCATATTTATAATAAACACCATTAAATATTCAATAAAAGTAAGGAAAATAGTCATACCAAAGTGCAATATTTTCAACTGAACAAATACCCCCAAACTTAATTTTGATCGTCCTGAGCAAACTAGTTATTCAAGAGAGCGAGAAAAAGAAAAAGAAAAAGAAAACATAATAGCACACTTTCGTAGGCAACACGATTGCACTGAGCACATGTAACAAGCCATTAAATCTCTAGGTGTCCCTAGTAGGAGGAGTGTTTTCTCCTGAGGGTTTTCAGCGGATTACACTCACAAAATCTCATAATAAAAGAAAGATGGTGAAAGTTACATATAAAGTCAGGAATTATAAAAGAAAGAACTTGAAAATAAGAGTTTTCAACTACACCAGTTTTTCAGTTGCTATGATCCCTATCTTAACGGTCATGAAAAGATGTTAGAAATTACATCATCTCTCAATAAAATATCGCCTTTAGTCTTCCTCCCTACCTTTTATTCAAACATCGATCATATACCTCTACGTGTGTGTAAAAGACATCCTTACCTTAGAGAATTCAATTCAAGCTATCATACTCTTGTCCATTTGTCTTGGTACTTTTTAGTCGGTAAATATTATAGATGGAATTGCTCACATATTCCTCATGCGACCGTTAATACTTCTTGAGGTACTAGCCGACCGATTACTAAATATGCTCACTTATTGGGCATAATTAGAAATATCCTAGTTTTGCAACACTCAAGGCTTAGCAGTGGCTCCCAAATCAGTTGGTCTAAGGCACTAGGTGATAAAGCACCCTTACTATATTTTTTTATGCTGCCTTAAGTAATTACAAAACCAGTGTTCGATTTTCTTCACCATTTTCATTTTATGCGTCATATATATTTTGTTGATGTATATATATATTTTTTATTCATATTAAGGTTTTTAGACAAGAGCATTTCAAGGTATCCTCTACTATCCTAAGTTTCAAGATATATGCAAGTGCGTATAGTAGGGGATCAAGGTTCAAATGTGTGGACTCAAAAATAGGGACTATTTTTCAGACTTAATTTTATCCTCAGATTAGTAATATCCTTCATCTTACTAACCCTAGGGACAACATCTCATAACTACTTATTACTAGTTTCGTTTAAGAAAACATCCAACTTTCTTGCTTTTCTTAAACTATTCCTATCTTCGTGTGTAAATTTTCACTTTCAAACTTTCATTATCAAATTTTTTTTAAAGTGCCTAGTGCCAAAGATAATTCAGTAAATACAAACCTCCCCTCCAAACCTGTTTTCAGCAGTGTCCTCACTGATGTTGTCCTTTGAGAGCTTATACCTGTAGACCTGGGGAGAGGCAATAATAGGGGTAAAATAATAGTTAAATGAAAACTACCCCCAAACTTATACTTTGGCATGCACGGATATTCAGTTAAGTCTTATTTCACTCACCTTCATTCTTAAGATGAGAAAATGTTACCAAACATGGAGGTGGGGCGGAGGAAATTTAGTTATGATAAAGTGGCTCCTATAAAAACAGGAGCTCCTCTGCTGGATCAGCAGAAAAATACGGTTTTAATCTATGCCCATTTACTTTAAAAATTGAATCGTTTTTTATATTTTCAACTTCTACTGCCCCATGCGGGTATACAGACCGCACCACAAAAGGTCCTTTCCAACGAGATTTAAGCTTACCCGGATGGAGATAGAGAAGGGAATCGTAAAGAAGGACTTGTTATCCCGGTGTGAAGGTTTTTCTAAAAAGATTTTTATCGTAGAACACTTTAGTCCGGTTCTTTACTATCACCTCATTATCGTAAGTTTCATCACGGAGTTCTCTTAGCTCATTCAATTGCAGCTTCCGATAGCTGCTGGCTAGGTCAAAAACGAAGTTTAACTCTTTGATAACCCACATTGCTTTATGTTCAATCTCGACAGGAAGGTGGCATGCCTTCCCAAACACAAAGCGGTATGGAGACATACCAAAATCGGTCTTATAAGTGGTACGAAATGCCCAAAGAGCATCCGTCAATTTGGTTGACTAATCTTTACGGTTTTTAGAAACCGTCTTCTCCAGAATTTGTTTGATTTTCCTATTTGAAATCTCAGCTTGCCCGCTTGTTTGGGGATGATAGGGCGTAGAAAGTTTGTGGTTGATTGCATATTTCCGCATCAAAGCCTCAAAAGACCGATTATAGAAATGAGTTCCGTTGTCGCTAATTATAGCGCGAGAGTGTCCGAATCGCGAAAAGATATTTTCTTTAAGGAACTTAATGACAACCTTGTTGTTATTAGTGCGATACGGTATTGCTTCTACCCATTTTGAGACGTAATCAACCGCTAATAAGATATATAAATTCCCAAAAGAATTGGGAAAATGGCCCATAAAATCAATACCCCAAACATCTAATATCTCCACTACCAAGATAGGTTGGAGCGGCATCTCGTTTCTACGTGAAATCTGACCCATGTGTTGCCACCGCGGGTAAGTTTTGCAATGATCATAAGCATCCTTAAATAGTGTTAGCCAATAAAAGTCACATTGCAAAACTTTCTCCGCTGTTTTTTGAGGACCAAAGTGATTGTCGCATACTTGATCATGACAAAATGACAACACACTCTTGAATTCATCGTTAGGAATACACCTGCGAATGATTTGATCGGGACAATACTTAAACAAATAAGGTTCATCCCAGTAAAAGTGTTTTACTTGGGATAGAAATCGAAGATTGTCTTGTCTCGACCAATCTCTAGGCATAAGTCTTGTTGCTAGATAATTCATAATATCCCCGAACCAATGTTCGCAGGATACGTTCAAGAGCTGTTCGTCAGGAAAGGAGTCATTTATCGGCACGGTCAACGTTGGTGAAGAAGAGATGCGTGAAAGATGGACGGCTACTACGTTTTCACATCCATTCTTGTCTTTTATGACGAGATCAAACTCTTGTAACAACAGGATCCAACGTATTAGACTGGCCTTCGCATCCTTCTTCGATAAAAGGTGTCGTAGGGCAGAGTGATTTGTGTAAACCACTATTGGCGAGCCAATCAAGTAGGGCCTGAACTTTTCTAATGCAAATACAACTGCCAAGAGTTCTTTCTCAGTAGTTGTGTAATTAATTTGGGTATCGTTCGAGGTCCTACTTGCATAGTAAATTACATGTGGTATCTTATCAATGTGCCGTCCTAAGAATGCACCAATAACAAAATTTGATGCGTCGCACATAAGCTCGAACGGGTGGTTCCAATCTGGAGATGATAGAACGGGGGCTGTAGTGAGGGAACTTTTAAGTAATTCAAAAGCAGCCTCGCAATCCGAATCGAAGTGAAATGTTGTATCTTTGGCCAAGAGGAGAGTTAAGGGTCTAGCAATTTTGTTAAAGTCCTTAATGAATCTCCTATAAAATCCTGCATGACCAAAGAAGGATCGTATATCTTTGACGCATTTGGGACGAGGAAGGTTATGGATGACGTCTATTTTAGTTCTATCTACCTCAATGCCTTTTCGTGAAATTACATGTCCAAGGACAATACCTTCTTGGACCATAAAATGACATTTTTCCCAATTCAAAGTTTAGTTCTTATCCCCGGCAACGGTGTCATTTAATTGTTGTGATTTAAAGAGATGTGTTTTTTGTAAAGTAAAGTTACCGCAATCAATAACGGTATCGCGTGTAGCTAGACCGAGATGAGTACGGGTCGTCCTCAGGGATGCATGGAATCTTTTAATATTACTTTAGACGTGTTGAAAAAGAGGAAGAATAAAGAATAGTGAAGAATGGTTGTAGATTCTAGATCCACGTCAAACACGGATGCAGGATATAGATCTAGATTAACTATGGATGTAAGTTTTATATTAGAAGAGGGCTTTGTTCCCTCATAAAAATATCAAGAATACCCCAATGGGGCATCACGTGTCCACACGTGACCAGGGGTCACGTGCAGACACGCGATGAGTTCCTATGATCTCTAATTTATAGAGATAAACTCTAGTCAAACAATCAATCAGTGGAGTCATGTGTCCACACGTGACGGGCCCTTCAACCCACTCAAAAGGAATTAAAAGGCATGATAAAACAGCAAGGAAAGATCCCACTGGGGTATCACGTGTCTACACGTGACCAAAGGTCACGTGCTGACACGTGATGATTCCTTAGTTCTTTGAAACAGCAGAATTAAATTCTGGTTAAAATGCTTAATCAGGGAAGTCACGTGTCAGCACGCGACTCGTGCCTAAGTTCTTCAATTAATAGAATTAAATTCTATTTTAATGATCAAACAGTGGGATCACGTGCCAACACATGATAGGCTTTTTAAGCCTTCTGAACTAATAGAATTAAATTCTAATTAAGGGAAATCAAAAACCTTAATACCTCTCTAAATCTTTCCAAACAAAAAGAGATTGTGCTCTGTAAAGTGGAGCACCGTTGGATTAAAAATCCAACGGTGATTAAAAATCACCAATTTATGGAAAGATTCTATACAAGGAAAGATTTCCCTGAAATTCACCAAGAATAACAAACAGAATATTTTTTGGATTAAAAATCCAATGGTGAATAAAATTCACTGAGTGATCTAAAAAATCATGTTGGTTACAGAAACAACCAAAATCTTTCAATGAAAGATTGATTAAACAAATTGATTCTTTTCTTTCTCCTATAAATAGGAGCCAAGAAGAGAAGAGAAGGAGCTTGGATTTTTTGGAGAAAAAACAACAACAGAGAGAAAAAAGAGAGGAGAATTTAATTTTCAAGAGAAAAAAGAAGATCTTTTCAGAAGAAAAGAAAGCCTAGGTGAGAAAGGGGAAAGAGATCTAAGCTCCATAAAACAAAAAGGAATTTAATTCTCAATTTAAGAGTTTAACTTTTCTGAATAAGAACTTAGTTCTTCCTTTGGTTGAAGATCTGCAGAAGCAGATCTCCCTACAAGTTGAGAATTTAATTCTCATCGGGGAGATTCTGCCATGCATATCCAAAACTTAGAGAGAGAATTGAATTTAAAGAATTTAATTCTCCCAAATTCATAGGAATTTAATTCCTCCAAATGAAACCAGGGTTTAACCCTATATGAGAATTTAATTCTCCCAAATTCATAGGAATTTAATTCCTCCAAATGAAATTAGGGTTTAACCCTACATAAGAATTTAATTCTTCCATATACATAGGAATTTAATTCCTATAAAATAGAATTAGGGTTTAACCCTACAGAGAATTTAATTCTTAAAACAAGAGACTTGAAGCTCTTCATGCACATAAAGAACTTGGTCACGTGGTAACACGTGACCCCCATCCTCAATGATCAGAAAAGAAAGAACAAAACTAGGTCACATGCCCCCACGTGACCCTTAAACAGACTCCCAAAAATGAAAAGGAAAAAGCTTGGAGGCAATGCCTCACGTACTCACACGTGACCCTCAAAAATGAATGGAACAAATCCAAGAGCAGAATCAATTTTGGGCGCCCTCACGTGTCCCCACATGACCCCTAATAAACACTTTAATAAATCAATGCATGGGTACCCATCATGTGCCCATACGTGATAGCCGTGAAAACTAAAAGTGTTTAACATTTATTTGAATATTCTGGGAAGAAAATAAAGGAAGTCTGGCCCCATCTTCAGATGCCTCACGTGACCCCACGTAACTAGTGTTTAAACACTATTTTAAATGCTTCGTCCCTAGTGTTTAACACTATCTTAAACGCATCACGTGGGAACACGTGACCGCCAAGTGTCCTCTAGTGTTTAACACTATTTTAAAGCCAATCTTAGCCCAAATTGGCTAAGTTTTCCAGAGGCAAGACTCTCCTTTAACTGAACCTCAAAATTGATCATTTCATATGACATGCAGAGTAAAATCCAGAGCTATAATGGAGGGTTTAATGCTCAGCAAAAGACAAAATGTTGTCAGAGCTCCCAAACCCCTGTTTAACATTGCTAAATAATTTGGGGGGGGGGCTGAACCCAGACAAATGTTCAATAGTCCAACAAAGGGCCAACATTTCAAACTTAATTGGACTTAGCCCAAATTGGCCATAAGTCCTCAATTCAGATTTAACCGAGCCAATGTGCTTATAATCTAATTAATTGATCTTAGTTCCAAATTGGACTACAGATCTCCTAATCAACTTTGGTTCAAGGGTACATCTCTTCACTCCTTTGATATTTGTCGTTGTAATCCTTCAACGTCTTCAGAGAGGTGACTGGGTCCCGATAACCAATCATTCCATGGACTGTGGGGTCCTTAAACTCATGGACTATGATGTCCTTAACTTCGGACTGTGGGGTCCTGATCGCACGCTTTTGGCATGTCGGATGTTCAAAATTCTAAAGTTATAACCGCGATCAGGACGGTGTTGCTTCGCAGCTAGCCGGTTGAGCACGGGTCGATCCACAGGGAGATGGTTGTATGTCCGTTCGAGTTTTACACGAGTCAATAAAGAATATGTATATGTTTGTTCAGACTAACCTATGTGTATTATATGCAAGCATAAAGTTGTTAAGAAAAAGATAAGAAATTGTAAGCTAAAGAAATCCGTACTCAAAACCTTTGAGCCGAGTCTTGACCAATTGAAGCTAGAGCAATCGGCAACAACGTGGATTAGGGGATTTAAGCACGGTATTCATGGAATATGGCTTATTTACCCTTGTCCGTCCGTTCTTGTCTCTTGCTTTCGCCTCCGGCCAAACCGAACGCAACCGGTCGCGGTTAGGAATCACCGTTACCTTGGTAGGGTAGGGTGCCTAACGGAGCGCTTGCGTAACGTTTGGGCGGAGTTCAATGGAAAATAACGGGAAAAGGAAATGAGCAAAGAAATATTAACTTACAATACCGTATTTATTCTTAATAACGATAATTACAACCATTCACAAAAACGAACCAAAAAGAGCAAAAGAAAAGAAAAGATTACAAGTAAGTAAGTGCATGGAATTTAAGTGCAAGAAAGTAAAGCATGAATGTAAAGCAAGTAATAAAAAGTAAGAAAGAAATAAGCAAGAAAGTAATTACAAGAACATAGAACTCAAGACAAGCATGGGATCAATAACCAACCCTTAAACTTGCAAGCTCAATCAAGAGGTTGCAAGATCAAGAGAAGGGTAAAGAACTCATGTGAAATGAAACACTAATTCCATAAGAAGATACAACCCTTGAAATCAATAACAAACCCTTAAACTTTCAAGCTCAATGAAGAGGTTGAAAGATCAAGAGAAAGCAAGGATCTCAAGGGGAAGCTAAAACAAAAGAATGATACAAAAACCCTCATCTTCATTTCATCATCCACTCAAAAATCTCTCACTACAATTTTCATGGAGGAAAGAATGAAGAAGAAGAAGAAGAAGACTAAACTACACTAAAAGAGAGAATGGAAATCAAGACATGAAGGAGGCTTGGCTTGGAACAAAACCGGGGTATTTATAGGCTGGAAACAAGAACCTAGGGCAACATTCTGACAGTATATGAAATTCCAAAACTGCCCCTGAAATTTGACCAAGTGAGGAGCCTATACGGCCGCGGAACCGCGGCCTAAGCGTGCTTATGTCGCGGAACCGCGGCCTAAGCGTGCTTATGCCGCGGAACCGCGGCCGTTTAGAGGAGTTAGGCCATGAAATTTGGTGGTTTTCCCTAGTTTTTAGTACTCTTCAGTGTGGTATATGACTTTTTCTCAGAAACTCTTCCCATTTCTTCCAGAATTTCAGTAGATCAAAAGGTGATGTGATGTGGATCTTTTGCCAAGATTTCCTCGAGCTCCGCGTAGATATGTTGGATCTTGTGTTGACATTGAGCTTTGTGCACGAAAATGACATCAATTTGCCATTTTGTCCCTTAAACTGGTGTGTGGCAACATACGGATAGAGAGCGGAGACCCGTGTTTTATCTGTTGTTGGCAGTAATCCGGAATTTGACGTACTTTTCTATGAATTTCACTGTCTAGAGCTGAGAACCAGTATCCTGTAAATATGTAGCAAACACTGATTAAAAGCACCTGCCTATAACCAAACGAGCGTAAGAATGGGCGGTATAAAATGCAATATTCTGGTATGAACAGGTCCCTTTAAACCCACGGACTATGATGTCCTTAACCTGGACTGTGGGGTCCTTAAGCCCATGGACTATGATGTCCTTAACCTTGGACTGTGGGGTCCCTTGAAACCCATAAACTATGATGTCCTTAACCTTAGACCGAGATGTCCTTAAATTAACATTGGACCACCATGTCCTTAAACTGGTAATCGATCGCAATATCCCTAAACTAAACAATAGAGCCCAAATGCTCTTTTGTTGGATCTAAATGATCCTATTAAGTTGATCTTAGTCTCAAATGAGACTAACGTATCCTTAACAAACGTTTAAGTTGATCTTAGTCTCAAATAAGACTAACGTATCCTTAAACCCAACCCCCAAATCCAAATCTAAGAAAATACGGATTTGGACTAATCCATGCCCTACGGGCGACAACATAAATTAGTCTCTGTATACAATCCACGGGCAACCAAAAACAAAACAAACACCCATGACACGAAGTGACCATCTGGAGAAGAAGAAAGTGGTTACCGCGATGCAGTAGCGTAATTAACTGTAGGGATTTACGCCTGCAGGGAAGAGTGTCCCCACAATCAAAAACCCCTCAAATGAGAGGGAATCTGACGAAGTCTGATACATCGGCCGCATCCGTTTAAACCGATACACGGTGTCATAAATCAACTTGGCATCTTCGGAGAGGTAGATGGATAGCACCAATTAGCATCTGCCTCGAAATTCAGGCAAGACGGACCTGCGCGGTCGCGTCTCTGTGTTTCGACAGGGAACAGATTCTGGCACGTCCGGTGGGACCTCTTCCTCTTTCCACTCCACACTTCGTGTGTCGTGTTCGCGAACGAATCGTGGTTTGATATGGTTTCTCTTGGGTTCGAGGCACTAAGATTTGGTTCTGCTCTTGTGCAGAAAAAAGAAATGGCCTCCAAGTGCTCCAACTGCGGCTTTAACTCCCGTTCCGCCTCATCTGGAGGTGTAACCTACGGGCCCCAAGCAACCTCCTTGTTTAAAATGCCAGTGGAGCAAGTAACTCAAGCCACCAATGGGCTGTTCTTTGGGACTATGATCCCACCCATGAACTTCAATGCCCCGCTGACGTTGCAGAAAGCCCCAAAGAAGTCGATATTTGATCGACTTACCACTACTGCGGTCCCTCTCAACTGGTCGTCCAGCTCCAAAGCCTCAGTCTTTGACAGACGGGGCCAAAGCTCATTTGGGCCCATGAAGAAGCCCGCGATACTGGAAAGAGTTATCCCTAAGCGGATAGCCATTCCTTCTCATGAAGTCGTCAAGGCGGCTTCTCCTGCCAAAGGGTCGGTCTTCACAAGGCTGACTGTTCCGGTTCCTGCTCCAGGCAAAGTCCTCAAAGCTGCTTCCCCTGCCCAGAGGCCTGTCTTTGACAGATTGGATATTGCTTCTCAACGGACACCGGTCTTTTAGAGGCTGACGCCGGCGACAACCCTTCGCCAAAACAGGGGGCATGATGAAGTCACCCCTACAGCTGAGACAATCCCATCCGCACGACATGCTCGCCGTCGTCACTGGCGACGAGTAAGGAAGGCTGGGGGCAGCTCCCCGTCAGGACTAACTCCGCCAGCTCCCATGGTGGAAATCAATGCTGCTGTTCCAACTGGGAACAGTTTTGAACCGCTTAGAGGGTTCGCAAGAACTCTCCGACTGCCGTGCTGAAGAGATCTCCTCCACCTATGGAGATTACTACAGAAAAGAAGCCGGAGCAGCCCCCTCAGCGGCTTTCTTCCAAAATTTACAAAGTCTAGCGATGGGTCCAGGAATCGGTGATTAACCAGGACTACTCTCTCCGACCAAAGAAGTTTAAAGCTCAGCAAGAAAAGAGCCATCCCGTGGTACCATAGAAGATGTCGTCCGTCTGGGTACCTGCTGCAACGGCTCCCTCAATATCAACCGCTCACAAGAGAAGGAGGCCAGAGAAAGCCCCTGTGACCGCGGCAAACCGCAAAGATGCTGAGTCTAAATGCTCCAAGTTTGGGGGCATGGTAACACATACCGTTTATATGGCTTCCAGAAAAGAGGAAAGCCATACTTCCACAGGTCATCGACCGCTTACTCGATCGATAACAAAGGCTCAGGAGCAGCAGTAGCAGAAACTTCAGGAGATGCTAACTGCAATGGCCGCACTCACTGGGCCGAAAGACAATCCGGAGACTTCAGAGCAACGTTAGGAACAAGAAACTGATACTGATTTCCTTCGAAGAATGCTCGAGATGAAAGAAAAAGAGGCCGCGGAGCAGGCAGCCAATATAAAACGAATGGCTCTTTTGTTCCAAGACATGGCCGGGATGATGTTACAGCCGGAACCTCTAGTTGAAGACCCCCCGATCATCATTGAAGACGACAGAGGGGAGACATCGAACCCCCCTCCGGCTCTTTCAGCAGCCAAGGAGGAGACCATCTCCAAGACCGTTCTGGATGATTATATTGCTCAGCAAATACGAGCTCACTAGGCGAATGAAGCGGCCGGCCAAATTGTTAAAAACGGGCGACCATATCCAGGATGGTATGACCAAATAAGGTACCCGCCGGGATATACGATCCTTAAATTCTATGTATATAAGGGGACGGGAAATCCGCATCAGCATGTCGCCCAGTTCAGGGCTCTATGTGGTAACACTGGAGGTGATGATAAACTTCTGCTCCGCCAATTTGTTGGCAGCTTGTCGGAGACGGCGTTCGAGTGGTATTCTGAACTTCTAAATGACTCTATCAAGACATTTGCGGAGATGGAGATACTATTCACCCAGCGATTCACGAGTGCTACTGAACATACCCCAATAACGACATTGATCAATGCCAGGATGAAACCTGGCGAGACATGGGTTCAATACGCAATACGATGGCGGAATTTGTGGTCAAAATATGAGCAGCGCATCGAAGAAGCGCCGGCAGTGGGCATGTTCGTAGATACTCTTGACCCTCAAGCGACTATTTCCCAATTTATGATGTTCTTCAAGCCGACCACGTTCCAGGCCTTGATCGACAAACTGGCCCAAATGGACCAGATGGGTCATAGACCGTCTCCTTCAAAGCCGGAGCCATGGAATGAAAAGGGCAAAGGGAAAGCGACCTTCGTCGCAAATGCTCAACAACAGCCCAGTGGCCCAAAACTAACTGATCGACTAGACGAGAGACGGCGATACTATAATGAGAAAATAAAGCGCCCTTATTCATTTCCCCGGGACAAAACGAGGAGATTGTTCGATCTAGCGGTGCGCAATAGGCTCATTAATTTGCCGAATCCAAAACGCACATTGCAACCCAGTGAGGCTAATAATCTTAATTATTGCCCCTATCACCAAGAGATAGGCCATCCGATTGAAGATTGCTTCGTCTTTAAAGGCTGGATTGAAGACCAGTATCAATAGGGCAAATTCGCACTGTCCGAGAAGTGGAAAGTAAGCCCGCCTCAACCGCATGCTCTTAAAAGGGGGGACACACCGGGGGCATCGTGCTCTTTTGTCGAAGAAGTTCCATGGGAGGTCGCTCTTTCAGCCAAAACAAAAAGAATGCTGAAGGATCTCCAACCATGCCCGACAATCAGGTGGAAAAATCCACTAGAGACCGAGATCATCGAGGGAATGCTGAAACCACGCCCAACTCCAAAAATTAGTAGTGATAGTCAAAGCATCCATACCCAGCCGTCAAAGTCTTCGAAGAAGAAAAAGAAGACTAAAAAGCCCGTGAAGCCTGGTGACAAGCGTACGGACCTGTAAAAATATATCGACGCGCTGGAAGAATATAACCAGAAAGCGTGAACCCCGGTCACGCTTCAGGAATTTCTTAGCCACGTCCTTGAGGACGGAGATGATGACGATGGAGAAGACTCGTCGGATGAGCCTGAAGATTATGTGGCAAGCTGCCATGTGATCTCTTACTCGTCGATAAACAATGAAGAAGCTCCTTATGCAGAGAAACTGGGGGCAGATCCTGAGTCAGAACTTCTAGGGCCATCAGACAAAATGATCGATGCATTCCTGAACGAAGCTTTTCTTAAAAGCAAAGCTGATCAAGAGCGCGAGATGGCCGTATTTGAAAAGGCCAAACGCCGGCGACTAGACCAAAGGGTCGAAACACTCTCACCAGATCAAGGTACATCTACCGCAAATAATAGTAGGTTCAAGACGAGGAAAAGGTTCGCCAAAGCCATATCGATGGGAATGAAGCTGCCACCCTCCGAAGGAAACACTCCTGATGAAGCAGATATACATCCTAACTACTGTCTATATCATCAAAGGATTGCGCACCCTACTGAAGAGTGCATAGCCTTTAAAAACTGGTGGCAGGGATATGTCGCTCACAGACAACACTTCAAAAGGATGAAGCGTGAAGCTCGTCGACAGCGGAAAAGCACGACAAATGAGCACAAAAGAACTGCCGGCAACTGCCATATGGTTGACTATGGGGGATCGCAAGTCCTCACTTTTGGGAGCGACTCCGACGAGGAAATGACTTTCGGCCCTCTCTTCAAAGAATCCACCTCAGGAAAAGAGGAAGAACCGAAGAGCTGTGAGAACATTCAGCTGCGCAATCGCACATTACCTGAAAAGAATCTCGGACCCATGAACAAGGGGTCAAACAAAAAGGATAAGGGAAAAGAAAAGGTCCCTGAGGATATCATCCTCGATGACCAAGCCGTCGAAGAGCTGACAACCAAGGACCCGCCAAAGAAAAGTAAGGTGGACTATAATGTTCTGGCACACTTGAGGAAGCTACCTTCGCAGCTCACCATTCTCGACGCCTTTCTGCTATCTAAAGAGGCGAGAGATTCTCTGATCAGGGCGTTACAAGAACCCAAACAATTCTAAGATTTCCTCACTGAAGAAAAGATGAAGGACGAGTTGGAAGAAGTGCACACAGCCGATATCACCTTTGGCGACGAAGATCTCCTCCTCGGGACGTGCGAGCATAACCGTCCCCTTTATGTCTCAGGATACTGTCATGATATCAAGATAGGCAAAATCCTGGTTGACAATGGGTCCTCCGTCAATCTTCTCAATGTAAGAGTGTTGAAGGAAATCTGCATGAGCGTTCAACACCTCGCTCGGGATAAGATCACTATATCCGGGTTTGACTCCCAATCATCAAGGACACTCGGGTCTGTGATACTGACGTTACGCTTTAGGCTGCTCGTCACGGACATTAAATTTCACGTCATTGATGCCAAGATATGCTACAATGCTTTACTCGGCAGACCTTGGTTATATGAGTACAACATCATCCCTTCTACACAACATCAGTGTATGAAGTATTTCAAGGATGGTCTTGAGTACACTGTGACAGGGGAGTTGAACCCATTCTCTGTGAATGAAGTCCGAAAGTACGAAGATGCAAAATACTTCTTACCAGATTTCGAAGACACGGAAAGATATCACAAACCGAAGAACAAAGCTATCACCACTATGTCAGTTTTCGGGAGTGACACCGAGGAGGAAGAAGAAATAGTTTATTTAGGGCCGCCCCAATGCAACAAGCCGGGACCGTCCACCCCTATGTTGATCTTCGGCAGCGATTCGGAAGATGAGGTCAATACTGTATTTTCCGTTCGGCCATCAATGCAAGCCCTCGCTAGCGATGATCGGAGTTTGCAAATTGCCATGGTTCCGCAAGAGCATTACAAAGAGCTTGACGCGCTTGATACCTATAGTGTGCAAGAACTGCAGATATTCTACGTCCCTCCCAGACGAAAAGATGAAAAGGCGATCCTCTTTTATCAATCCACGGAAACAAAAGTGGAGAGAGAAATTTGGCATGGTGCCGATTCTACACTTGACAGGCTCCAGCCCATCCGTCTGCCTAGATATTACACAGAAGGCTTAAAAAGGCTATTGAAGCGCCAATGTGTACCCTTCAAACAGACTGCTCGACAAGCTCGGTTCTACAACAGGATCTGGGATGTCCCGGGAACTCAGCAAAAGTTACCCAACGGGAGAATGGAAATGATCGGGCTTGGATATGTTCAATCCAAGAAACGGGAGCGAGTCCATGGCAGCTACATCATACATGACTTCGATGAAGAAGGAGCCATTCTGTTAAAAGATGCTGACCCTGAACCAAAACAAGGTCCTGCCATCAAAATGCCGAGTCCGTCGTTTGAAGAACGGATGGACAAGCTAATGAGGGAAGCGGGTCAAAAGGTCCGGGATGACCATAACCGCGAAATGGCCATTTACAAGAAAGCCAGGACACAGCGCCTCCTTCAACAGGCCGCTGAGAATGACAATGCTCTTCGTCACCAACCCGTCATGCAAAAGACCCGGCGCAGAGGCAAAAATAAACCAAAGAACGGAAAAACGTTCGACAGCAGCATAGCAGGTCTGAGAAGCCACGCGATCAAGAATCGACAAGCCGGGATCCATCTCTTATAAAGAAGATGGGTCGAGAATATTCTTTTCCTCAAGACAAGACAAAGAAGATATTCGATCTTGTCATGAAACATCGGATGATGACACTCCCGGAGCCCAAGCATCCCGAGCAAGCAGACGGGGTCTCTCACCCAGACTATTGCTCTTATCACCAAGCAATAGGGCATCCTCTCGAAGACTGCTTCATCTTCAAGAACTGGGTTGAAGACCAGTATCAACTCGGCAGGTTCGCTCTATCCAGCAGTTGGAGGGTAATCCCGCCGCAGAAGCATGAACCGAAAGCCACGTATGCAGCGAGAATGGAACCAGATCAATATCGGTCTTGAAAGCGATCTCGTACCTGCCACGTGATAATGCTGTCAGAAGAAGAGCCCGAGAATATGATGACCTCCCCTGGTGCTTTGAAAACGATTAAGATGAGTTAATCTCAGAATTTCCACCAGCGCCAAAAGAGCTGGAAGATGGAATACATACTACTGCAGATGACCTCAGAAAAATCGACTTGGGAACGACAAACGATCCACGGCCGACGTTCGTCAGTGAACTGTTGTCTGAAGAAGAGGTGGCTACGCTAAAAGACGTGCTCATGCAGTATAAAGACTGTTTCGCATGGAACTATTCCGAGATGCCCGGATTGGATCCAGAAATAGCCGTCCACAAATTGGCAATATCTCAGGACGTCAAACCTATCAAACAAGCACCGAGAAGAATGCGGCTCGAGCTTGAGATGAGTATCAACACAGAGGTCAAGAAGCTAATCGACTCCGGCTTCATCCAAGAGGTTCAGTACCCTGACTGGATCGCCAACATCATTCCAGTGATAAAGAAAAATGGGACGGTACACATATGTGTGGACTTTCGGGATCTCAATAAAGCCTGCCCAAAGGACGACTTTCCAGTACTAGTCACTGAGCTGATGATAGATAATACGTCCACTCACGAAGTTTTCTCCTTCATGGATGGCTCATCAGGATACAATCAGATAAAGATGCATCCCGAAGACCAGAAGCATACCGCTTTCCGGACCCCTTTGGGCATATTCTGCTACAAGGTGATGCCTTTCGGTCTAAAGAACGCCGGTGCCACCTATTAGAGGGCCATGACGAAGATTTTCGATGACCTCATACATGAAATCGTCGAATGCTATATCGACGACCTCGTAGTTAAAAGCAAATCATACGAGGAACATTTAGAGCATCTGAAGATCGTGTTTCAGCGCCTTCGGAAATGCAACTTGAAAATGAACCCTCTCAAGTGCGTGTTCGGAGTTTCCTCAGGCAAGTTCCTGTGATTCGTCGTCCGACACCGAGGCATCGAAATAGACCCTTTGAAGATCAAGGCGATCATGGAAATGCCTCCACCAAAGACTCTCAAGCAATTGCGGTCTCTCCAAGGGAAACTCGCTTATATCCGATGATTCATAGCTAATCTCTCCGACAAGTGCCGTCCTTACAGTCACCTAGTGAAGAAGGGAACCCCGTTCATCTGGGATCGCAAATGCCAAAGCGCATTGGACGAAATCAAGCAATACCTACAGAATCCGCCAGTACTGGCCGCTCCCGTTACGGAAAACCTCTCATCCTGTATACAACAGCCCTCGAAGGTTCTTTAGGTGCGCTGTGGGCACAAGAGAATGACCAAGGGAAGGAGACAGCCCTTTAATACTTGAGTCGAGTTCTACTGGGGGCAGAAAGCAATTACTCTCCCATCGAAAAACACTGCCTGGCGTTGATCTTCGCGATAACGAAGCTCAGGCACTACGCGTTGGCACATGAGGTCCATCTCATATCAAAGGTGGATCCTCTCAAATATTTGATGTCAAAAGCTATATTAACGGGACATCTCACTAAATGGGCCCTGCTCTTGATGGAGTTCTCTATAACTTATCGTCCTCTCAAGGCAGTGAAAGGCCAGGCCATCGCCGACTTCCTCGCTGAGCATCCGATACCTGTTGAATCTCCTTTGAACCGCGAATTGCCAGACGAGCACGCGTTTGACACGATCGACGGTGAGAAAAGACAAAATGATACCCAGTGGGAACTTTACTTTGATGGAGCATCTTCCATGAAGAAGCGCAAGCAAAGCACCCCCATAATCAAATCCGGGGTATGCCTCATCTTTGTGACTCCACAAGGAGGGATAATGCGCTTTGCCTTCTCCTTAACAAAGCCGAGGATGAACAATAAAGCCGAATACGAAGCTTTAATAGCAGGTCTTGAGATCGCTATAGATATGGGAATCAAAAACCTTCTCATATACGGAGACTCCCAACTGATCGTTAGTCAAGTAAATGGCGACTATCAGACGTGCAAGCCGGAGTTAGTAAAGTACGGCGAGAGAGTACAGCAACTGCTGACTCGAATCCCTTCCTACACACTGGAAAGAATACCGCGCGTGGAAAATAGCAAAGCGGATGCATTAGACAAGCTCTCTAAAGAATTGGCCGACGAGAACCTTGATGACGTAAGAACGTGGTACAAAGCCGTCGGGTTCTTGCACCGGCAGAAATATCTCCAGAGTCGTCCGAGGAGAAGGGAGTGACCGAGCAAACGACTCTGCAAATAAAAGACCAGGAAAAGGCTATGGATTGGAAATAAGTCTTTATAGACTACTTCAAATCCCGTCGAACACCTGAAGATGCATCCTTAAGGCATCAGCTCATGAAACGAGCTCTATCCTTCACCTTTGTTAATGATACTCTGTATAAGAGATCATTTGATTCTCTATGGCTAAGATGCCTGGGACCCGAAGAGGCAAAGAGAGTCGTCCAAGAAACTCACGACGGACTCTGCGGTTCTCACCAAGCCGGCCCGAAGATGAAGCTGAAGATCAAAAGAATGGGCTACTATTGGCCTACGATGATTCAGGACTGCCTCGAATATGCGAAGCAGTGCCACTCGTGCCAGGTTCACGGGGACTTTATCCACCAGCATCCGAATCCGCTACATCCGACGGTGGCTAGCTGGCCATTCGAAATGTAGGGAACTGACATAATCGGGTCCATCGAACCGATATCGTCCTGAGGACATCGATTCATTTTGGCGACAACTGATTATTTCTCCAAATGGGCAGAAGCAGTACCGCTAAGGAAAGCGAAGACAGAGAATATCCTCCATTTCTTCAAGACACACGTCATTTATCGATTTGGCATTCCGCGACGGATTATCTCCGATAACGGGCCAGCCTATAGAAGCCACAAGATCAACCGCTTCGCACAACAACATAACATAGACTGGAGATATTCATCGGTCTATAATCCCCGAGCTAACGGTCTAGCTGAGGCTTTTAACAAGACCTTGACGAAGATCATGAAAAAGATGGTGTCTCGAAATAAGAGGGACTGGCACGAGAGACTGCATGAAGCTCTTTGGGCGTATTGACCTACGTTCAAAACAGCCATAAACACAACGCCGTATGCATTGGTATTCGGCACAGAAGTGGTACTCCCTCTCGAGATACAGTTACCCTCTCTACGAGTGGCAGTTCACTACGAGCTAACAGACGAAGAAAATGCTCATCTTCGGCTTGAGGAACTTGATGCTCTCGATGAAACCCGGCTCATGGCACAGCAAAATCTGAAGGTTTATAAAGCAAAGATGACGCGCTCATATGAGAGATTGACTAGGCCGAGAACATTCCGCCAAGGCGAACTCGTGCTAGTAGTCAAAAGACCTATGATCCCCAATCATGCCAAGCGGTGAAAATTCGAGCCGAACTATGAAGGCCCATATATCATAGACAAAGTTTACCAGGGTGGATCCTATCTACTCATGGACATGCATGGTGAAAGACCTTTTAGCCCAATAAACTGTCGCTTCCTGAAAAAATACTACGCATGATGAGTCACGGTCTAGGTCAACGATAGATGACGACGCCTATGTCTGCTCGCTATCTTCCTAAGCCCAAACTCTATGAATAGTAGCCAGCGTAGGACCAAAACGTTCTTAAACTAACGACGGACCGAAATGTCCTAAAACTAACAACGGACCGAAACGTCCTTAAACTAACGACGGACCACTATGTCCTAAAACTGGTTGTTGACCGAGACGTCGATAAACTACTACGGACCGCAGCATCCCAAGGCTGACACAAAAAAAATAAAAAAAAGAAAAGAAAAAACGGTATGTCCCCAAGCAAAATGGGCACGGATGAAAACCCGAAAGGGCTCACTGAGTACAAACAGCAGGACTGCCGGCGAGTTTTGTGAAAACCCGAAAGGGCGCAACCTCGTTAAAAGACACTTGCAAGGTCCTCTCGACCTTGTGAGAAGAAATGCCTGTGTGAGATCCTTACGACTCACAAAGGAGCAACATATTTAGGGATCCCCACGATTCCTAAGGAGAAACACACTTACGAGATCCTCACGACTAGTAAGGAGAATTCCCCTTTGAGACCCTCACGGCTCATAGGATTCAAAAGCTTTAAACTACAGAGATCTAAATATGTTCTTAAGCAGTCATACACCCTGATTTTGCCCTACAAGCGGTCAACGCTGACCCTTGTATACAATCCACGGGTGCGAATAAACATCTCCCTGACAAAGTCCCACCTGCGACTGGGCATATGTTCATACGGTGAACGACCCTTGTAAGTCCTCCGACTTATAAGGAGAAAACATTCTTGTAAGATCCTTATGACTTACAAGAGACCGTACACTTAAGACTCCTCACGATTCTTAAGGAGAAAATGCACTTACAAGATCCTCATGACTCGTAGGAAGAAATACCTTTATGAGACCCTTATGGCTCGTAAAGTCAAAAAGCCTTAGTCGACAGGATCCTAACCCTGTTTGCTAAGCCACCTTTGTTCGAACTGACAAAGGCAAATGATGATTCGCTCCTGACAATATCCCAGTTATAGCAATACCGATGCCTAAATCGGTATCAAATCCCAAACTCGCAGGAAAAGCTAGCGAGCCACAAATGCATATAAAATAGCTGAAATGATTGGGCAACTTGCAAATCAGCAAGTAAAAATGTATGCATGCAAAATAGCCAAAATGATTGGGCAACTCGCAATAAAAAGCAGCGAGTAAATAAAAAACTAGCCGAAATGATTGGGCACCGCGAAAAATAGCCGAAATGATTGGGCAATCGCGATTTTCGCGATATAAAAGCTGAAATGATAGAGCATTGCGAAAATTAAAAAAAATGAAAGAATGAAACTTTTTCCCTACAGGTGAGATCACATCGATTCCTGTATACAATCCAGAGGCACAAACAAAGAAGAGAACCATATCATCCCACCAGGCTTCGTCAAAGCGAAACCAAGTCTCGACGGTTCATAGACAACCTAGAGACGATCTTGACATTCGTTACAATATTGCAGACATAATATCAACAAACGAAGCGAAGGAAGATCCCTAGCTTCAGGGTCTCGACGTCAATATCAACAACTTATAGATCAACACCGGCGTTCTTCCTCCCTCCAGTCGGATGCAGACGCAATATCAACAAACGGAGCCACGACAAAGTCCCTAGTTCTAAGACTCTACAGTCTACAGACAACCTAGAGTCAACCAATGACCTCTCAGCCGGATCAACGCTCCGTCTCGGAAATAATTCAATCAACTCCGAGGAAATCAGTGTCCTTGGCAACCTCCTCGATTCAGGGAAATCAGCGTCCTTGACGAGAGCATCTCGATTTGCGTCGACCCACAGAGAAATCAATATCTTTGCAGGAATACCTCGATTCTTTTCAACCCCAGGAAAATCAGTGTCCTTGGCAACCTCCTCGATTCAGGGAAATCATCGTCCTTGACGAGAGCATCTCGATTCGCATCGACCCGCAGAGAAATCAGCGTCTTTGCAGGAATATCTCGATTGTCTCAACCCTAGGGAAATCAGTGTCCTTGGCAACCTCCTCGATTCAGGGAAATCAGCGTCTTTGACGAGAGCATCTCGATTTGCGTCGACCCGCAGAGAAATCAGCGTCTTTGCAGGAATACCTCGATTCGTCTCAACCTCAGGGAAATCAGTGTCCTTGGCAACCTCCTCGATTTAGGGAAATCAGCGTCCTCGACGAGAGCATCTCGATTCGTGTCGACCCGTAGAGAAATCAGCGTCTTTGTAGGAATACCTCGATTCGTCTCAACCCCAGGGAAATCAATGTCCTTGGCAACCTCCTCGATTCAGGGAAATCAGCGTCCTTGACGAGAGCATCTCGATTCGCGTCGACCCGTAGAGAAATTAGCGTCTTTGCAGGAATATCTCGATTCGTCTCAACCCCAGGGAAATCAGTGTCCTTGGCAACCTCCTCAATTCAGAGAAATCAGCGTCCTTGACAAGAGCATCTCGATTCGCGTCGACCCGCTGAGAAATCAGTGTCTCTGCAGGAATATACGACGTCAGCAAAAAGGAGCCACGGCAGAGTCCCTTGTTCTAAGTTTCGACGGCCACATCTACAGCCTAGAGATCACCAACATCGTTCCTCCTCATTCCAGCAGGGTTCAGACGCGACAATCAACCTTGGAGCCATGGCAAAGTCCCTGTTCCAAATCTCGATGGTTCACAGACAGCCTGGAGATCATCTCAACATTCGTCTCATTACAACAGACGCAACATCAACAAATCGGAGCTACGGCAAAATTCCCAGTTCCATGACTCGGCGATGCACAGACAACCGAAAGTCAACCCTTTCCGGTCACGTGGAACACGGCCTATGTCAATCCTGACTCCGTGGGAAACGTCTAGAGCGGAATCTGGTCCTTACGGAACACGGCTATATCAATCCTGACCCCGTGGGAAGCATCCAGAGCAAATCATGGTTACATGGAACACGGCCTATGCCAATCCTGACCCCATAGGAAGCGTCCGGAGCGGATCTTGGTCCTTGCGGAACACGACCTATGGCAATTCTGACCCCGTGGGAAGCATCCAGAGAAAATCCTGGTTACGTGGAACACGGCCTATGTTAATCCTGACCCCGTGGGAAGCGTCCAGAGTGGATCCTGGTCCTTGCGGAACACGGCTATGTCAATTCTGACCTCGTGGGAAGCATCCAGAGCAAATCTTGGTTACGTGGAACATGACCTATGTCAATCCTGACCTCGTGGGAAGCGTCCAGAGTGGATCCTGGTCCTTGCAGAACACGGCCTATGTCAATCCTGACCCCGTGGGAAGCATCCAGAGCAAATCCTGGTTACGTGGAACACGGCCTATGTCAATCCCGACCCCGTGGGAAGCGTCCAGAGCGGATCCTGGTCCTTGCGGAACACGGCCTATGTCAATTCTGACCCTGTGGGAAGCATCCAGAGCAAATCCTGGTTACGTGGAACACGGCCTATGCCAATCCTGACCCCGTGGGAAGCATCCAGAGCGGATCCTGGTCTTTACGGAACACAGCTATGTCAATTCTGACCCCGTGGGAAGCATCCAGAGCAAATCCTGGTTACGTGGAACACGACCTTTGTCAATCCTGACCCCGTGGGAAGTGTCCAGAGTGGATCCTGGTCCTTGCGAAACACTGCTATGTCAATTTTGACCCCGTGGGAAGCATCCAGAGCAAATCCTGGTTTCGTGGAACACGGCCTATGTCAATCCTGACCCAGTGGGAAGCGTCCAGAGCGGAACCTGGTCCTTACGGAACACGGCTATGTCAATACTGACCCCGTGGGAAGCATCCAGAGCAAATCCTGGTCCCATAAAACACGGCTAAAATCAATTTTGACCCCATGGGAAATGGCCAGAGCAACCCCTGACTCCGTGAAATGCGGATGATGTCAACCTCGTCCATCACTTACGGGTCTTCACGACGCGTAAGGGAGAAAACTCTTTTGTGAGATCCTCACGACTCTCAAGAGAAAACCCACTTATGAATCCTTATGATTCCTAAGGAGAAATTACACCTACGGGATCCTCTCGACCTGTAGGAAGAAAATTCTTTATGAGACCCTCACGGCTCATAAAGTTGAAAGTCTCAGGAGGCAGATCTTAACCCTGACTCCTAAACCATCGCTGTCCTACAAGGAAATCAAAGTAGATTATCCACAAAATACACTTACTAAAAGGGACACGCCATCATGCAACAAAATATGTCTTTTATTCATGAATCAAAATGAATACAAAGTACAATTTATGAGAGAATAAAAAAAAAATACTCTCATTCAGGAGTATGTATAAAAGAAGAATAAAAAAAATATACAATTCTTTAAGCCGACGGACGATTTAATAGGTTTTCCAGTTCATCCTTTTTCCGCTGGGCCTCGGCTTCATGATTCATTATCGTCAAAAGACGGGCCTCCGCTTGAGCCTGTTGGGCCTGGTATGAGGCAAGCCGACTTTCAAGCTCTTTTTCGGTAACCTTATGAGCTTCGACCATTTCGCGAGTGAAAATGACGGCCTTATTATTGGCTACCACCTCCTTGATAGCCTCTTGAAGCCCTCGCTAAAGATTATTTGCCCGAGTGGTCTTGGCCGTAAGATTAGCTTGAAGTTCCCTCAGCGCTTTAGAAGCCAGCTCCCTCTCCGAAAACTTTTGGCTGAGTCTCTTCTCGCATGACAGCATATTCGAGGCGCATCGTTCGATCAGCCCCCACAAGCTTGCCTTTGCAACTACAACCTCTGAGGGAAGGCATATAGATTCAAGAATATGCAAGCAAGCCTCCACCTAACGACAGAACTCAATCCAGACTTGCACCAATGTCTCACTATGGTAAGTAACAAGAAAGGGAAGAGAACCGTTGGCTTCAGCGGCAAATGCTTCGGCCATGATCAGACTGCCAGCATGAAGGTCTTCAATCAGAGCTGACAAGGAGTGAAGGCTTAGCTTCGCTATCCGTTTCGAGGCACGTAGAGCATAGGGGCCGGGCGGCATCACGATACAAGATTCCAGCGTGGTAAGAACTGGCAAAGCTGTTAAGATTCATAGAAAATAATTAGCGAGATTCACAAGTAAAGAGCGAATGGAACAACATTAAAACTTTACTTACCCACAATTATGCAAGAAGGGTCTGAAGGCTCTCCAGGCCCGTCAAGAATCTCAACCTCGTCATCAGCCTCCAGAACTGGAGAAGACATCAGTATCGTTATATGGAATAATGATAATGCCGTGAAGAAGGCGAGCAACACTAACCTTGCCCGGAAGATAGGATGATGCGTTGAGGGGATATTGCCTGCGGAGCGGCCATCTCCAGCAAACGTTGAAAAGATTTCCTGGGAGACAGATCAGCAATAGACGCTTCCAACCCGCGCAATTCTGAAAAGATAGAAAAGTTCAGATAATGGAGAGATTATAAAAATAAAATATAGAAGGATACCTTCGATGCTTCTCCCGCTTTGGACTGGAGGGACAGCAGCTTCGGCGGCCTCCTCCGTGCTTCCAGGCACATCATCGGGGATGTGGGCCGGTATAATAACTTCCGGTTGTGGAGCAGTGGCCATCGCCGCAGGCTCCGATGAAAGGACAATGGCCTCAACTACCTGCCCCACGGCTTCCGGGCCATCTCCAGAAAGATCCATTGAATCGGCGGCCAATGAAGATGCCTCTTCCGGGGGAGCAAGCACTTGGGGAGCGGGAATAACCGAGGGAAGCTCCATCGCAGGAACAACAGTTGCATCGACCCTCTCCACACTGATTAGTGTCTCATCGGGGATATTTGCGGAGTCCACAGTCAAAGCGCGACTCGAACTCAGATCCTCCGCCATTGCCGAAGTCCCTGCAAAGTTTGCACGAGGATAAGGATATGTATATATATAAGCAGTGCAAAATACTACAAAAGGATATATAAGTGTACCAATGCGCAAATGAGCTTCTAGTATGGCTTGTTCAAGCCGACGCTCCTTCCTGAGGAGGTATGCTCACCGGGGTTCGAGGGTAGACTCGTGGCCACCGGTCCACAACGAAAGCGCGTCTTCAGCATCGGCCGAGATAGGCTGTTTAAGAGCTCTCTCGCCTCCCTCTTCCAAAGGACCTATAAATATCTGCCGTATTGATGGAGGGTCTTCGTAAAAGATGACGGAAGGATAAGGCCTCTTTGGGATCCTTACATTCTCGGATTCATCCTATGAGCGTCTTATAGCCTCAGTCAATTGTGCGGCTTCCTCGGCAGATGAACCTGGGAAAAGTAGACCACCATCTGATTCTTGCATGGCTAGTGGTTCGTCTTGGAGGATAGGCTCTGATTCCACTAAAAAGTCGAGTAGATTGGTGACCGTCTTCTTTCGCCTCTTGGACCCAAAACTAACTGTAGAAGACGATCGCTTCCTTCCCCTTGGTGCCTTCGCGCAGCGTTGACCCACTTCGCCTTCGATATCCTCATTCGGCGGTACTACCGATGACAACACCGCCATTGCTAACGCCGCAGTTGATGATACTGCTACTGGCGCCCTATTGGCCCTTGATTGAGCTCTAGTTTGTGGCGGCATACCGGCTGTGGAAGTCAGATCCACTTCCGCTGCCTTCGGAATAAGCACGATACCAGTATCTCTCAGGGGAGGGCGAACCACTGCACGTGGTCGCGGCGGAACTCTCGTGGCTTGGATCGGAGTGGGAGACCTATATCTGAGGAGCATCCTCCTCTCCTCGGGAATAATGGGACTGACTTGGTGGAGGTACCAGCCCGTGAAAGACCCCACACATCGAAGAATATAATCAGTTTCAGGAATTACGAAGCGAGAGCCGGTGTTCAGCCGCATGAAGTGATGAGCAGCGTCACGAACAACTTTTGACGACGGGCTAGGCTTCACTATAAATGCCTTAAAAGGGACACCCTGGTCATATCCGAGTTGCCGAGCAAAGCGGTGTGGGTTGTACCGCATAAAAAGGGCCGCACCGTTCTGACGAAATACCAGATAACCCGGTCTGATCGAATATAGGTGCATGGCTTCCTTGGGCTTTAGAGAAGATACTCCCTTTTTCGACGAGTCGCAAAGCTGTTGAATCGGTCCCGAAGGAGCAGAGAGGACTCGATCGTTGAATACCATCCCGTCCGTATTGGTATAGGGATTAATCAGCATGCGAATAGCCCCGGACTGAGTCGGGTCAGGAGCGGAAGCGTCCACCAGCCGCATGAGTCGCGGAAAAGTGTAAGCGTCATAAAAGCGGGTCTTTGGTGCGCAGCAAATGCCCCTAGCACGTGCATCTCAATCTAGGACGTAAAGTAATGAAGAGAGAAATTTACCACATTTACGCCTGGAGTTGAAGTTTTGGCTGCAGCGCTTAGCCCATGATACAGATGCGCTAGCCCCACAATGCCCACAGTTAGTCGTGTCCCTTCGGCAATACGATGGGCAGGGTAGATAACTGAGGCTTTTATATAAAACGACGATACGTGGGAATGGTGAACCAGCTGAGCCAAACACTGATGAAGCCTACGAAAAAAGTCTCCTCATCCATACCAGGAGTTGCGATCGACTCGAAAGATACGGCCGACAGGATGGTAATGTAGAATTGCGGCAAGTCCTCTTCTTTAGCCGGTCGCTTATTTAAACCGAACCCAAAGGGGTCGTTGATACTCGCAAACTTTAGAGCCATCTTTGATAGAACATCCCTGCGAAGGAAGCAGGTGATAAAACTCTTGAAAGTGACGCCCTGCTCCTCTGACTCTGTGAATAGCTTCTCAAAAATGCTTAGAGTCTTGATTAAACTTCGGTGCTTGTGGCGGACGACATTTTCAGTCGACAGGCTGTCGAGCATAGCAGGCTCGGTTTCGAAAACATACTTATCAGGAGGCGGCAGTTCCTCATAGAGCGTCCCCCTGACCGGCAACCCCGAGATTTTGCGAAACTCTTCCAGAGAAATTGAAACTTCGCGGTCCCCTAGAAAGAAGGTGTTGGTGGGAAGATTCCATTGGTTTAAGAAAGCCTTAACCCACCAGACATGGAAGGACTGATAGTGGAAGAGAGACGCGTACACTGCCTGATAGAGCCCGATCCTCTGCAGCCACGCACGATGGGCAGACAGGATATAACGGGCCCAGAGAAGGTATCCCGTGGGATGTTGAGGGGTAAGCCCTATTTTATAAATCTGTCCCCATGGCTGGGCTTTACCTTGGCAGATGCGACGCCTTAAGATGTCTATAGCTGGCACAGGATGGTTCGGAATCCCAGTTGTAGACGGTTCAAGCCATCCCGTAGGGGTCCAATTCGACATCTCTACAGCGAAGGCGGTCCGTTGACTATCCATCGGCAGAAATGGATAGGTAGGCTCTGTCGGTATCTCGCAAAGAAAGCTGCGGCGACCGCGGATGATATGACTGTACCAGGTCCCCCATAAAAGTAGATTGGTGCAATTCGGGTCATGAGCCTTGATCATCGCCATCACCTCTTCGTCCGACGGTGATTAAGGAAAAACCGCCTCCGAGCGACTAAAGGGAAAGTATGGGAGAGAAACCATTACTCCTGAAACAAAGGAAAGGAAGCTGTTAGTGAAGCCCACACGTATATATGTATTTATAAATATATATGTATATATAAAAGACAGTGGAAGAAAACAACAAATAACTTGTTTTATGGGACCATTGGTTACAAAACATAAGGGCCCCACAAAATCAAGATGGCGGCTCACTAATGATGAGGCAGGGTAAGCATTATGAGAACAAAAGGAAGATTCTCAATAAATGAACAGTGGATTTCAAACAACTCTACACATTCCACAGAGAGAGAAGACCCACTGCAAAACCCTATGCAAATCATGGGGGATCTTTCTGAAAACTCTTTGCAAAGAACAACTAAGGGCAAGAAAATCCCAAGAAGTCTTCTCTTAAGAACCGAGTCCTTTAGAGGAATAAAATTCCTTTTGAACGGAGGAGTTAAACTCCCAGAATACTTTTTCAGAGCTAAGACTCTTTGGAATGGAATTAAATTCCAGAGAAAGGTCAAGTATCGCCATCGATCCTTGAGATCAAAGGAGCCCTAACAAAAGGGATTTATTATTTAAAGATTGAATAGTTTTTTTTAAAAGAACTTGGAAAAGATGGATTCTTGTTAAAGGGAAAAACCCTTGGTATGGATTTAAAATCCAAGATAAAATTTCTACAAGGAGTTCTTCAGCTGTTCAAGATCATTACCTGAGAAAAGGAATCTTTTGTTAACAGAGTTAAACTCTGGAAATTTGTGAAACAGAGAACTAAGCTCTGAAGAGAGAGAATTAAATTCTCAGAAGAAAATGAGCAAGGAAGAAGATGAAAAGTGGAGGCGCTTCTGAAGGGACTCCTACATTTATAAGATGTGATGGGAAACAGTTCATCTACCCCCTTCCCTAGGCAGATCCAACGGCCACAAAAGGTGACAGCGTTGCACTCACGTGCAAACACGTGAGAACAACGCTGTGGGGGCATTTATTCCCTCATAAAAATATCAGGAATACCCCAATGGGGCATCATGTGTCCACAAGTGACCAGGGGTCATGTGCAGACACGTGATGAGTTCCTGTGATCTCTAATTTATAGAGTTAAACTCTAATCAAACAATCAATCAGTGGATTCACGTGTCCACACATGATAGGCCCTTTAACCCACTCAAAAGGAATTAAAAGGCATGATAAAATAGAAAGGAAAGATCCCAATGGGGTATCACGTGTCTACACGTGACCAAAGGTCACGTGCTGACACGTGATGGTTCCTTAATTCTTTGAAACGGCAGAATTAAATTCTGGTTAAAATGCTTAATCAGGGAAGTCACGTGTCAGCACGTGACTCGTGCCTAAGTTCTTCAATTAATAGAATTAAATTCTATTTTAATGATCAAACAGTGGGATCACATGCCAACACGTGATAGGCTTTTTAAGCCTTCTGAACAAATAGAATTAAATTCTAATTAAGGGAAATCAAAAACCTTAATATCTCTCTAAATTTTTCCAAACAAAAAGAGATTGTGCTCTGTAAAGTGGAGCACCATTGGATTAAAAATCCAATGGTGATTAAAAATCACCAATTTATGGAAAGATTCTATACAAGGAAAGATTTCCCTGAAATTCACCAAGAATAACAAACAAAATATCTTTTGGATTAAAAATCCAATGGTGAATAAAATTCACTGAGTGATCTAAAAGATCATGTTGGTTACAGAAACAACCAAAATCTTTTAATGAAAGATTGACTAAATAAATTGATTCTTTTCTTTCTCATATAAATAGGAGCCAAGAAGAGAAGAGAAGGATCTTAGATTTTTTGGAGAAAAAACAGCAACAGAGAGAAAAAAGAGAGGAGAATTTAATTTTCATAAGAAAAAAGAAGATCTTTTCAGAAGAAAAGAAACCCAAGGTGAGAAAGGGGAAAGAGATCTAAGCTCTATAAAACAAAAAGAGAATTTAATTCTCAATTTAAGAGTTTAACTCTTCTGAATAAGAACTTAGTTCTTCCTTTGGTTGAAGATCTGCAGAAGCAGATCTCCCCATAAATTGAGAATTTAATTCTCATCGGGAAGATTCTGCCATGCAGATCCAAAACTTAGAGAGAGAATTGAGTTTAGAGAATTTAATTCTCCCAAATTCCTAGGAATTTAATTCCTCTAAATGAAACCAGGGTTTAACCCTATATGAGAATTTAATTCTCCAAATTCATAGGAATTTAATTCCTCCAAATGAAATTAGGGTTTAACCCTACATAAGAATTTAATTCTTCCATATACATAGGAATTTAATTCCTCTAAAACAGAATTAGGGTTTAACCCTACAGAGAATTTAATTCTTAAAAGAAGAGACTTGAAGCTCTCCATGCATGTAAAGAACTTAGTCACGTGGTAACACGTGACCCCCATCATCAATGATCAGGAAAAAAAGAACAAA
Source organism: Agapanthus africanus (assembly GCA_030015575.1). Classification (NCBI taxonomy): domain Eukaryota; kingdom Viridiplantae; phylum Streptophyta; class Magnoliopsida; order Asparagales; family Amaryllidaceae; genus Agapanthus; species Agapanthus africanus. The sequence continues at coordinate 91,056,870 of JASDDO010000028.1, read as the reverse complement.
ACTAGGTCACGTGCCCCCACGTGACCCTTAAACAGACTCCCAAAAATGAAAAGGAAAAAGCTTGGAGGCAATGCCTCACGTGCTCACACGTGACCCTAAAAAATGAAGGGAACAAATCCAAGAGCAGAATCAATTTTGGGTGCCCTCACGTGTCCCCACGTGACCCCTAATAAACACTTTAATAAATCAATGCATGGGTACCTATCACGTGCCCACACGTGATAGCCGTGAAAACTAAAAGTGTTTAACATTTATTTGAATATTCTGGGAAGAAAATAAAGGAAGTCTGGCCCCATCTTCAGATGCCTCACGTGACCCCACGTGACTAGTGTTTAAACACTATTTTAAATGCTTCGTCCCTAGTGTTTAACACTATCTTAAACGCATCACGTGGGAACACGTGACTGCCAAGTGTCCTCTAGTGTTTAACACTATTTTAAAGCCAATGTTAGCCCAAATTGGCTAAGTTTTCCAGAGGCAAGCCTCTCCTTCAACTGAACCTCAAAATTGATCATTTCATATGACATGCAGAGTAAAACCCAGAGCTATAATGGAGGGTTTAATACTCAGCCAAAGACAAAATGTTGTCAGAGCCCCCAAACCCCTGTTTAGCATTGCTAAATAATGGGGGGGCTGAACCCAGACAAATGTTCAATAGTCCAACAAAGGGCCAACATTTCAAACTTAATTGGACTTAGTCCAAATTGGCCATAAGTCCTCAATTCAGATTTAACTGAGCCAATGTGCTCATAATCTAATTAATTGATCTTAGTTCCAAATTGGACTACAGATCTCCCAATCAACTTTGGTTCAAGGGTACATTTCTTCACTTCTTTGATATTTGTCGTTGTAATCCTTCAACGTCTTCAGAGAGGTGATGGGTCCCGATAACCAATCATTCTATGGACTGTGGGGTCCTTAAACTCATGGACTATGATATCCTTAACCTCGGACTGTGGGGTCCCTTTAAACCCACGGACTATGATGTCCTTAACCTGGGCTGTGGGGTCCTTAAGCCTATGGACTATGATGTCCTTAACCTCAGACTGTGGGGTCCCTTTAAACCCATAAACTGTGATGTCCTTAACCTTGGACCGAGATATCCTTAAACTACCATTGGATCACCATGTCCTTAAACTGGTAATCGGCCGCAATATTCCTAAACTAAACAATAGAGCCCAAATGCTCTTTTGTTGGATCTAAATGATCCTGTTAAGTTGATCTTAGTCTCAAATGAGACTAACGTATCCTTAACAAACGTTTAAGTTGATCTTAGTCTCAAATGAGACTAACGTATCCTTAATCCCAACCCCCAAACCCAAATCTAAGAAAATACGGATTTGGACTAATCCACGCCCTACGGGCGACAATATAAATTAGTCTTCGTATACAATCCACGGGCAACCAAAAACAAAACAAACACCCACGACACGAAGTGACCATCTGGAGAAGAAGAAAGTGGTTACCGCGATGCGGTAGCGTAATTAACTGCAGGGGCTTGCGCCTGCAGGGAAGAGCGTCCCCACAATCAAAAACCCCTCAAATGAGGGGGAATCTGACGAAGTCTGCTACATCGGCCGCATCCGTTTAAACCTTCGATACACGGTATCATAAATCAACTTGGCATCTTCGGAGAGGTGGACAGATAGCACCAATTAGCATCTGCCATGAAATTCAGGCAAGACGGACCTGCGTGATCGCGTCTCCGTGTTTCGGCGGGGAACAGGCTTGTAGGGTTCGTTTAGATTTAGTAGTCAACGATGATTAATTAAGGATTACTCCTTTTATCTTTTAATAGATTTAAAACTAGATCGGCAGTGATGCATGTAGATTAGGGTTTTCGGATGGAATAAGGTTCTCACTCTTAACCCCTATCTTTACACGGATCTCCGTTCATGTCTAGCCTTTACCAAAGCAATCGTTAATCTAATCTCAAATCGCGGTCGTGACTATCAATGAATTGGTAGCACGCCCGATTAGGATGTTAACGATTCTTTTGGTAAAGTTTATAAACTTTATAGGACGTAAAAGGAGTTTAAAGATCTTCATCATCCATTGATCTACCATAATCCTACGAACCCTGACATGCGGAGAATTACTCGCGTATATTGGGAATAGAAGTAGAAAAGATAGAGAGGGAGATCATATTGAAAAATGCAGAAAGTAAAATGATATAAGAAAACAACTACCTTTATTAATCAACAAGATCGAGTGCACTTTGTTCCTTTAGAAAATGATTACAAAAATCCTAATTTGCTTCTCGATCTATCTTAAGGAGGTAGATGAACTATTGATTGATCAACCTGGATTCTTGAGTTATCTTGGACTTCGTGATCACGTCGGCTTGATCGGTTTTCCAAGTGAGGCTTTCGGTCCTTTAAATAGTCTCAAACCAAGAATCCCTAGTTTCCTAATAGGGTAACTAGTTGTTAGGATCCTAGCCACCAAATCTCAAATCCCAACTCCCCATAGAGACCGCGGATCCGCCGTAATAATGGGCATTTGGCTGCGGTTGGGCGACATCTTGGTCTGATCTTTGGTTCAAAATTCTGGAGCTTCATCTAGTTGACATGTGGTGATCTTTTGAATATCTGGATTTTGGAAATCTTCTCTAAGTCTCTGCCAGAATTGATTTCTTCGATTTACTTGAATATTTTGGCAGATTTGATCTCGCTAACTCGGATTTCCCTGATTCCAGTCCTGATATAATTTCTGTAAAATATCTCAATAAATAATGTTAGTAATATTAAGTATTTTATTGAGATATTATCCTAATCATTTTATATGATTATATTTTAAGAATATTGGTTAAGGAAATTTGATATGACATGCATATTTAAATTGCATACATTTTCCTTCATAATGTTAATTATAAATATAGAAACACATGACAATAGATATTTTGCAGATAAACTCTCATATGTTTCATATTTATAATAAACACCATTAAATATTCAAGAAAAGTAAGGAAAATAGTCATACCAAAGTGCAATATTTTCTACTGAACAAATACTCCCAAACTTAACTTTGATCGTCCCTAACAAACTAGTTATTCAAGAGAGAGAGAAAAAGAAAAAAGAAAAAGAAAACCTAATAGCACACTTTCATAGGCAACACGATTGCACTGAGCACGTGCAACAAGCCGTTAAACTTCTAGGTGTCTTTTAGTAGGAGGAGTGTTGTCTCCTGAGGGTTTTCAGTGGATTACACCCACAAAATCCCATAATAAAAGAAAAATGGTGAAATTTACATATAAAGACAGGAACTATAAAATAAAGAACTTGAAAATAAGAGTTTTCAACTACACCAGTTATTCAGTTGCTATGATCCCTATCTTAATGGTCGTGAAAAGATATTAGAAATTACATCATCCCTCAATAAAATATCACCTTTAGTCTTCCTCCCTACCTTTTATTCAAACATCGATCATATACCCTTACGTGTGTGTAAAAGACATCCCTACCTTAGAGAATTTAATTCAAACTATTATACCCTTGTCCATCTCCCTTGGTTCTTTTTAGTCGGTGAATATTATAGATGGAATTGCTCACATATCCCTCATGCGACCGTTAATACTTCTTGAGGTACTAGCCGACCGACTACTAAATATGCTCACTTATTGGGCGTAATTAGAAATATCCTAGTCTTGCAACACCCAAGGCTTAGCAGTGGCTTCCAAACCAGTTGGTCTAAGGCATTAGGTGATAAAGCACCCTTGCTATATTTTTTTTGCCGCCTTAAGTAATTACAAAACCAGTGTTCGTTTTTCTTCACCATTTTCATTTTATGCATCATATATATTTTGTTGATGTATATATATTTTTTCATTCATACTAAGGTTTTTAGACAAGAGCATTTCAAGGTATTCTCTACTATCCCAAGTTTCAAGATGTGTGCAAGTGCGTATAGTAGGGGATCAAGGTTCAAATGTTTGGACTCAAGAATAGGGACTATTTTTCAGACTTAATTTTATCCTCAGATTAGTAATATCCATCATCTTACTAACCCTTGGGACAATAGCTCATAACTACTTATTACTAGTTTCGTTTAAGAAAATATCTAATTTTCTTGCTTTTCTCAAACTATTCCTATCTTCATGTGTAAATTTTCACTTTCAAACTTTCATTATCAAAAAGTTTTTTTTAAGTGCCTAGTGCCAAAGATAATTCAGTGAATACAAATCTCGCCCCCAAACCTATTTTCAGCAGTGTCCTCACTGATGTTGTCCTTTGAGAGCATAGACCTGTAGACTTGGGGAGAGACAATAATAGGGGTAAAATAATAGTTAAATGAGAACTACCTCCAAAATTGTAGTTTGGCATGCATGGATATTCAGTTAAGTCCTTTTTCATTCACCTCCATTCTTAAGATAAGAAAATGTTACCAAACATGGAGGTGAGGCGGAGAAAATTTAGTTATGATAAAGTGGCTCCAGTAAAACCAGGAGCTCTTCCGCTGGGTCAGCAGAAAAATACGGTTTTAATTTATACCCATTTACTTTAAAAATTGAACCGTTTTTTATATTTTCAACTTCTACTGTTGTAACACCTTAGAATGCGATTAGTGTTAATTAAGCGATAATGCAGCTTTTTAGTAAAATGTTAACCAAAATAGTTTTCACATATTTTATAAAAATTAATGAATATTTTTCTATTATTTGTTTTGGGCTTTCACACACTTGTGCACGTTAACCTAGGGTTAATTAGTGTTAACCATGCTTAAGTAGCAATGGCACATTAACCTTCATTCCATGAAACTGTATGTATTTACTTAATTATTTAGTTTTTAAAATAAAGGGTTTGAATTGGGTTGACTTGAGAGAGAGAGGGGGAGAGAGAGGGTTGACAATGGAAATGATGAGGCATGGCAAGCATGGGGAGCATTTAATGAGGAGAGAGAAGGGGACATGGCACATTCTAACCTCACACCCCCATTTTTCTTCACCACTCTCACACTCTCATTCTCTTCATCACTCACACTCTCTCATTTGTGTTCTCTTCTCATTTCCCATCCCCTCAACTGAAATCCTAACCATTTCATCATAAAACCCAAGCAAATCCTCACTAAACCTCACTAAAACCCTTCACAAGCCTAGTTAAGCTACTAAAGATGACTTGGAGTATGGAAAGCTAGGATTTTTGAGCAAGCATGGAAAGGTAGTGATCTCTAACTGTTAATTAGGTCCTTATAATGTTGTTTTGCCTAGTAGTTACGGTTTAGAACACTAAAGTTGTAGTTTTTGTGTAATATCGTATTTTTAGTGTTATTTTAGAGTCTCTGTGATCTGCTATCACCACGATTTGTTACTGTAAAATCTAGTAATGTAGTCGTGTTGTGTTAGAGGCCCTGAGTGTTCACCTAAAACTTGGACCCCACCATTTACTGTTCAACCGGCAAGATATAAGGAATTTCCAGCGTCGCCGGATTTTTAGGAGCCTGGGGAGTTGGGGTTTTTAGGGTAGTTGCCTGTATGCTATCCTAGGTGTTTGGTACTGCTTGATTTTTCTGTGTTGACTGTAGTCAAAATCTAGGAACACTTTGCTAAATTCTAGTGTTTCGACTACGCGCGTTATGATATCCGACACGGTTTGCATTCTTGGTGTAGTTTGCTGCAGTTAGGTTTGATTTAGAATGTCGCTACACTCGTTAGCCACTAGGCGAACACTTACGAGTTGTTGAGACGGTGCGTCGATCAAAACGTAGTTTGTATGTATTATTGAATGGTTTCTAAGTTGCACTTGTTATGTTTTGTGTGATATTAGGAGCGAGTGCGGGGACTTCGGACACTACAAAGAAGGGAAAGCAGGTGGTTGGATTTACCTAGCTCGAGATCATCGGTGAATAGATTAAACATCTATGGGGAAATCGCCTGTATGGCGTTAAGCGTCGAGGGCTAGATATGATATTATAGCCACATGTTATATGCATATAAGTTGATTGTGCATGAGCATTACTGCATACCGTTACTTGTTGTGCCTTGACTTAGTACCCCTTGGACACTGCACCATTACTGACGGTTCATGTTGCACGAGCACTAAGTTGTATGCTACACACACACCGTTGGTAATTGCCATGACACGCACAATATAAACGCATATGTGGTATTGTATTCGTTATTGATATTGAGACGTTGATTATTGTTCTATTGCGCATATGAAATGCATCATGCATACATACCTACATGTATACACACATACCTTGCAATAGCTACACATACACCTTTATATGATATTGCATTTGACTTGGGAGAAATTGGGAACCGCATGATATATTTAAAAAACTGGATTCATTTAAAGAGCGGTTTTCCCTTGATATGCTCATATTACCGTTCTATGTCGCATACATCATATTTCATGGATTTACGCATTGAGATACATATTTCATATGATTGATGGATTTGAGAACCATGGTGATATTTCAAGAAAGTATGCATTATTTTGAAAACCCGGTTTCTCTTGATATGATATTTTGATGCGTCCACCATGAGTTTTCTCGGTTCTGAGATTTGTGTTAGAAACCCGATTCGAGCAGATGGATGATCTGTTTGCGGGTTCATTGTGGACCCGTTATGGTAACCCGGGGCAAGAAATGTATGTTGTGCAGTAGAAGATGAGCCAGGCAGAAGGACTACTACCTACCGGTGATAGTTTACACCCGGCGGTTATCCGGAGGATACCGATCGGAGTCGTGAGCTGGATATGGGCCGATCCGGACTGACGGAGCCCATGGGCCGATCCGGGCTGATGGAGCCCGAGTTTTGTGGATTTACGTGTCGATGTTGGACACGGGTTTTCATGATGTTTCGAGTGTCGATATTGGGCACTCAGGTTCTATGATATTTACGGATATGAGGACCGATCAGAGTGACGGCGCCTAAGGTGTTGGGATTTAGGGTGTCGTTGATGGACACCGGGTTTTTCCACGATGATGATTCATTGATGATGATATGTTTTATCCCACACTCAGTAGTTATTTGATATGCATTGTTTCATGTAGTTGTAGTACCCTGATGGTGTACCTTGATCATGATTGTTGCATATCCATATTGCCATATTTATGCTATCAGATTGCATGTGATAGATCATCGCTGTTCGTATATACCTGCGATTAACTTTATGATGTTACTTACTATTCATGAGTTGGCAACTCACCCCCGTTGTGCCACAGTGTTTTGCAGGCTTGACCCTCAGAGTAGTCGCGGCAGGGCTCCCTATTGTATCTATTTCAGCGGATAACGCTACGGTTGGCTGTGAGGCCTTTTTGCTGTAGGTGGGTTGCGGTTATCTGATTATATCCATTGTATATCTCATTATATCTGGTACTCTCCATTTACCACTTTAATGTATTGACTTAGAGACGAGTTTGTGAGGACCGATATTATATATTTTGTGACTCTGGTGTCGTGCTCGTGTGAGCCGATCTTTTTTATGTAGTTTTATCTCTTTATGCTGTTTTTCATTTTTATTGGCTATTTCTTTGCTACAGCGTTGTATATATATGCTTGTGGTGGTTGTTTTCGCCTTTGGGTGTAATTTGCTCTCGTTTAGGGATGCTTTATTTATATCCTATGTTTGTACCCGTTTCGGGGTTAGTTTTTACAAAGGAGGTGCTGCCGAAATTTTTAAGAAAATAAAATTAAGCTTTAAGATTTTTTCTTGAGATTTCCAAATGTTTTTAACAATGTTTTATCACTTACTTTTTTTATGGTTTAGATTTCTGGGTTTTCGGCTTACTTAAATTATGTTACGCCTGTTGACGTCACGTGGTTTAAGTGCCGGTCACGTGCCTAATTTTGTGTCATGACAAAGTTAGTATCAGAGCGCTAGGTTTTACCTTTCAAAGTGTAGGATGAAATTGGTATGATGGAGTAGGTAGCTTAAGTAGGGTGACGTAGCGTGTGTATGTTCTGCGGTATACTTACGACACGGTACTCCGCCTAAGTGACTTTAGGACATATTGGTTGTAATTCCTTCCTTGATTTCTATGTATCCTTATGATTCAATTTCTATGTTCTTATCGAATCCTGTTTTCATTTCCAGCTATTATGCCGCCGAAGACTACGAGGGCGCAGAGAGCGGCCGCGAGAGCCGACGTCAGGGTAGACTCGTCGGAGATGAAGACTGACCAGGGTGGTATGCCTATTCCACAGGAGCAGATTGATCCACCTTCGCTAGATCGTATTACTAGGCTAGAGGCCAGTATGCAGGATTTGCGCCAGATGATGGGGTCGTTAGTTGAGGCCAGTTGAGTGTAGAGACAGGAGGTTATCCCACCTGTCATGAGGACCGCGATGGTACCTACTGTTTAGGCAGTTGTACCTGCAGCTACAGAGGTTATCACCGCATCATTATCTGAGTTCATGAGGCTGAAACCTCCGGTTTTCACCGGCACCGATGCGGTTAAGGATCCCCAGTCGTTTATCGATCGGATGGTCAGGATCTGTCGTTCGCTGAGATGCTCCGACGTGAGATAGGTAGAGTTCACGAGTTTTCGTCTGGAGGGTCTTACCCAGACCTGGTATGAGTCTTCAGAGAGGGGCAGAGCCGCAGGTCTTTCTCCTATGACCTGGGCTGAGTTCGTGACGGTTTTTCTTGCCCGTTTTCTTCTACAGAGCGTTAGGGATGCTCGAGCTCGCAGTTTTGAGTTGTTACACCATACTTCGGTTATGATGGTGGCAGAGTACGATGTTCAGTTTACCCAGCTATCTTGTATGCTCCATATTTGGTGGACACTGAGGAGATGCGGATCAAGAGTTTTGTATGAGGGCTGCTTACCCAGTTGTTTCTCGCTATCAGCACACAGCATTTTGACACATATGCAGCCGCAGTGGACGCAGCCCTACTGGTTGAGGAGCGTCTTTCCGAGACTTCGGTCGTTCCGGAAGCGAAGGGGGTTCGTACTGGTGTATCAGCCCAGAGACAGATGTACAGACGCCGCGACAGATTTTGTTCAGGTCGTGGGAGTAGCAGAGGCTTAGGATAAGGCCAGTTATTTAGCTCTTATCCCCAGGAGGGTCAGCAGTCATCGTTTGGATGTTTCCGGTGCAGGAGTTTTTATCATCGCGTCAGGGATTGTACTGAGCCACGTGAGGACGAGGCAGCCATATCTTATGTTACCCTATCACCTTCTCCACCTCAGAGAGCGTTGCTCCTTATGCCTGTTGTTGCTCCACGTCAGACTTATGCTGAGAGAGGTCATGGCCGTGGAGGTTTTGTTCAGAGAGGACGGGGTGGCAGAGGCGGAGAACAGCCAGTCACCGGTAGAGGGCATGCACGAGTATTTGCTTTGACTCATCAGGACGCGCAGGCGTCCAATGCAGTGGTTTTAGGTACTCTTTCAGTATATTCCTTCGATGCAAACGTTTTGTTTGATCCGGGATCTACGCACTTGTATGTTTCTACACACTTCATGCCGAGGTTGGGCCGAGAGTCATGTTTGCTAGATTAGCCGCTTGTCGTGACTACTCCTGTTGGCGAGTCTTTTTTTACGCGAAACGTGTTTCGGTCATGTGCCGTTCGTATTGGAGATAGAGATTCGTCCATTGACTTGATCCTTCTTGAGATGTTGGACTTCGACGTTCTCCTGGGTATGGACTGGTTAGCTACTTGCTACGTGTCTGTGGATTGCTGTGAGAAGACAGTCAGGTTTTGTTTTCCGGGCGAGTCAGTTCTTGTTGTGCAGGGGGACCGTAGTGCCACCCCTCACAGTTTGATTTCAGCCCTTTGCGCTAGTCGGCTCTTGAGGCGAGGATGTCGGGGATTCTTGGCTTTCATACGAGATACTAGATCCACAGTAGATTCGTTGGACCGGGTTCCTATCGTGAGAGAGTTTCCCGACGTTTTTCCCAATGAGTTACCTGGATTGCCGCCAGAGCGTGAGATTGAGTTTTGCATTGATTTGATCGTCGGCATGGGGCCTAATTCTATACCGCTTTACCGGATGGCCCCGGCGGAGCTTAAGGATCAGCTACAAGAGTTGCTTGACAGGGGACTTGTGCGTCCGAGTGTTTCGCCATGGGGAGCTCCTGGTCTGTTCGTCAAGAAGAAGGACGGCAGTTTGAGGTTGTGCATTGATTATCGTCAATTGAACCGAGTTACGGTGCGGAATAGGTATCCTTTACCTCGCATTGATGATTTGTTTGATCAGTTCCAGGGTGCGGGACATTTTTCCAAGATTGATTTGAGATCGGGTTATCATCAGTTGCGGGTTCGGAATAATGACGTTCCGAAGACTGTTTTTCGTATGTGCTACGGGTATTATGAGTTTTTGGTGATATCGTTCGGACTCACCATTGCCCCAGCAGCATTCATGGATTTGATAAACCGGATTTTCAGGCCGTTCCTCGACCAGTTTATTATTGTGTTTATTGATGACATTTTGGTTTATTCCAAGAGTTGAGAGGAGCATGAGCAACACTTGAGGATTGCTTTGCAGACATTGAGAGAGCACCAGCTGTTTGCTAAATTCTTGAAGTGTGCCTTCTGGCTTGATAGTGTTGACTTCCTGGATCATGTGGTTACGGGAGACGGTATTCGTATGGACCCGAGGAAGATCGAGGCCGTACAACTTTGGCCTAGACCTGTATCAGTGACAGAGGTCCGCATTTTTTTGGGCTTAGCCGGTTACTACCGCCGTTTCATGCAGGACTTCTCAAGTATCACTGCACCACTGACCGGACTGACCAGGAAGGGGGTTCCTTTTCTTTGGACTGAGGCATGCGAGCTGAGTTTTCAATAGTTGAAGACTCAGTTGACGACTACACCAATTTTATCTTTGCCTTATGGATCGGGCGGTTTTGTCGTTTATTGTGATGCTTCTCGAGTGGGGCTCGGTTGTGTATTGATGCAACATGATAGAGTTATCGCTTATGCTTCCCGGCAGTTGAAGAAACACGGGCAGAATTATCCCACTCATGATCTTGAGATGGCCGTGATGGTCTTTGCACTTAAGATTTGAAGATACTACTTATACGGGGAGTCGTGTTAGATTTTCACGGACCACCAGAGCTTAAAGTACATCTTCCAGCAGCGGGATCTGAATTTGAGACAGCGCCGTTGGATAGAGCTTGTGAAGGATTATGATTGTGAGATCCTTTATCACCTGGACAAGACGAATGTGGTAGCTGATGCTTTGAGTCGTAGGCCCGGGGGTAGCTTGTTCCAGTTGAGCGCAGTTCAGAGACAGTTTTCTGCAGATTGGCAGGTCTTGTGCGACAGCAGAGTATAGTTTGAGTTCACTTCCACTGGGGGACAGCTTGCTCACGTCATGCCCGTCCACTTCTACTTGATCGTATTCGTGAGGTATAGTCCGACGATGCCCGTTTTTCTGAGATTCTTAAGCATGTTCGGCAGGGTAGAGATTCAGAGTTTGGGATTGATGACCAAGGTGTGCTACGTTTCGGGACTCGTTTGTGTGTACTTGATACCGATGGGTTGAGACGTAAGATCTTAGAGCAGGCACATCAGTCAGCTTATAGTGTTCACCCAGGTTCCACCAAGATATATCGTGACTTGAGAGATATCTACTAGTGGGCAGGGATGAAGAGTGATGTTTCGGATTTCGTTTCGAGGTGCTTGACTTGTCAGCAAGTCAAGGCTGAGCATCAGAGACCGGTAGGAGAGTTGCAGCCTTTACCCGTTCCGGAGTGGAAATGGAAACAGATCTCCATAGATTTCGTTGTGGGTCTACCCTGGTCCAGTCGAGGGTATGACTCCATTTGGGTGATTGTTGAACGGTTGACGAAAGCGGCCCACTTTCTTCCAGTGAAGACCACTTTCGGTTATTCTCAGTATGCTCAGTTGTACATTGATGAGATTGTGCATTTGCACGGCGTTCCCACATGCATCGTATCCGACAGGGGCACCCAGTTCACTAGCCATCTTTGGCAGAAGGTTCAGGAAGCTTTGGGTACCAGATTGAGTTTTAGCACCGCTTTCCATCCGCAGACCGATGGTTAGTTAGAGCGGACTATACAGACTCTGGAGGATATGCTTCGTGCATGCGTGCTTGATTTTGGTGGCAGTTAGGATTGTCACTTGCCGTTGATAGAGTTCTTCTACAATAACAGTTATCAGGAGACAATTCAATTGGCACCTTTTGAGGCTTTGTATGGTAGAAAGTGTCGATCGCCAGTCTGTTGGACCGAACTCAGCGAGAGCAGGATTTTGGGACCCCAGTTAGTTCAAGAGTCTACGGAGAAGATCCAGTTGATTCAGGATAGGATGAGAGCAGCCCAGTGCAGACAGAAGTCTTATGCCGACTGTCGTCGTCGCAGGCTCGAGTTCGCAGTGGGGATCATGTATTCCTACGGATTTCTCCGATGAAGGGCCTGTTGAGATTTGGGAAGAAAGGAAAGTTTAGTCCTAGATTTGTAGGTCCTTTTGAGATCCTTGAGTGGTACCGTTGCCTATCGTTTGGCACTTCCACCCAGTTTTCCGGATGTTCACCCCGTATTCCATGTATCGATACTTCGCAAGTACCTTCATGACCCTTCTCACATGATTCAGCACCAGACCGTTCAGCCAGAGCGCGATCTTTCGTTCACCGAGCAACCAGTAGTTATATTATATCGGCAGATGAAGAAGCTTCGGTCAAAGGTCTTACCATCTGTGAAGATTCTTTGGCGTGGCCCGAAAAGTGAAGAGATCACTTGGGAAGCCGAGAGTGAGATGCTGAAGAAATTCCCTCATCTCTTTGAAGGTACGCATAGTAAGATTTTTAAATTCGGGGACCGAATTTCTTTAAGGGGGAAGATTGCAAAACCTTAGAATGCGATTAGTGTTAATTAAGCGATAATGCAGGTTTTTAGTAAAAAGTTAACCAAAATAGTTTTCATATATTTTATAAAAATTAATTAATATTTTTCTATTATTTGTTTTGGGCTTTCACACACTTGTGCATGTTAACCTAGGGTTAATTAGTGTTAACGATGCTTAAGTAGCCATGACACATTAACCCTCATTCCATTAAGTTGTATGTATTTATTTAATAATTTAGTTTTTAAAATAAAGGGTTTGAATTGGGTTGACTTGAGAGAGAGAGAGGGAGAGAGAGGGTTGACAATGGAAATGATGAGGCATGGAAAGCATGAGGAGCATTTAATAAGGAGAGAGAAGGGGGCATGACTCATTCTAACCTCACACCCCCATTTTTCTTCACCACTCTCACACCCTCATTCTCTTCATCACTCACACTCTCTCATTTGTGTTCTCTTCTCATTTCCCATCCTTTCAACTGAAACCCTAACCATTTCATCACAAAACCCAAGCAAATCCTCACTAAATCTCACTAAAACCCTTCACAAGTCTAGTTAAGCTACTAAAGATGACTTGGAGTATGGAAAGCTAGGGTTTTTGAGCAAGTGTGGAAAGGTAGTGATCTCTAACTGTTAATTAGGTCCTTATAATGTTGTTTTGCCTAGTAGTTGCGGTTTAGAACACTAAAGTTGTAGTTTTTGTGTAATATCGTATTTTTAGTGTTATTTTAATGTCTCTGTGATCTGCTATCACTACGATTTGTTACTGTAAAATCTAGTAATGTAGTAGTGTTGTGTTAGAGGCCCTGAGTGTTCACCTAAAACCTAGACTCCACCTTTTACTGTTCAACCGGCGAGATGTAGGGAATTTCCGGCGTAGCCGGATTTTTGGGAGCCTGGGGAGTTGGGGTTTTTAGGGCAGCTGTCTGTGTGCTATCCTAGGTGTTTGGTACTGCTTGATTTTTCTGTGTTGACTGTAGTCAAAATCTGGGAACACTTTGCTAAATTCTAGTGTTTCGACTATGCGCGTTACGATATCCGACACGGTTCGCGTTCTTGGTGTAGCTTGCTGCACTTAGGTTTGATTTAGAATGTTGCTACACTCGTTAGCCACTAGGCGAACACTTGAGAGTTGTTGGAGACGGTGCGTCGATCAAAACGTAGTTTGTAAGCATTATTGAACGGTTTCTAAGTTGCACTTGTTATGTTTTGTGTGATATTAGGAGTGAGTGCGGGGACTTTGGACGCTATAAAGAAGGGAAAGCAGGTTGTTGGATTTACCTAGCTCGAGATCATCGGTGAGTAGATTTAACATCTACGGGGAAATCGCCCGTATGGCGTTAAGCGTCGAGGGCTAGATATGATATTATAGCCACATGTTATATGCATATGAGTTGATTGTGCATGAGCATCATTGCATACCGTTACTTGTTGTGCCCTGACTTAGTACCCCTTGGACACTGCACCATTACTGACGGTTCATGTTGCACAAGCACTAAGTTGTATGCTACACACACACCATTGGTAATTGCCATGACACACACAATATAAACACATATGCGGTATTGTATTCGTTATTGACATTGAGACGTTGATTCTTATTCTATTGCGCATATGAAATGCATCATGCATACATACCTACATGTATACACACACACCTTGCAATAGCTACATATACACCTTTATATGATATTGCATTTGACTTTAGAGAAATTGGGAACCGCATGATATATTTAAAAAACTGGATTCATTTAAAGAGCGGTTTTCCCTTGATATGCTCATATTACCGTTCTATGTCGCATACATCATATTTCATGGATTTACGCATTGAGATACGGATTTCATGTGATTGATGGATTTGAGAACCGTGGTGATATTTCAAGAAAGTATGTAATGTTTTGAAAACCCGGTTTCTCTTGATATGATATTTCGATGCGTCCATCATGAGTTTTCTCGGTTCTGAGATTTGTGTTAGAAACCCGATTCGAGCAGATGGATGATCCGTTTGCGGGTTCATGGTAGACCCGGTATGGTACCCCGGGGCAAGAAATGTGTGTTGTACAGTAGACAATGAGCCTGGCAAAGAGACTACTACCTACCGGTGATAATTTACACCCGGCAGTTATCCGGAGGAAACCGACCGGAGTCGTGAGATGGATATGGGCCGATCCGGACTAATGGAGCCCATGGACCGATCCGGACTGACGGAGCCCGAGTTATGTAGATTTACGCGTCGATGTTGGACACGAGTTTTCATGATGTTTCGAGTGTCGATACTGGGCTCTCAGGTTCTATAAAATTTACGGATATGAGGACCGATCAGAGTGACGGCGCCTGAGGTGTTGGGATTTAGGGTGTCGTTAATGGACACTGGGTTTTTCCACGATGATGATTCATTGATGATGATTTGTTTTATCCCACACTCAGTAGTTATTTGATATGCATTGTTTCATGTAGTTGTAGTACCCTGATGGTGTATCTTGATTATGATTGTTGCATATCCATATTGCCATATTTATGCTATCAGATTGCATGTGATAGATTATCGCTGTTCGTGCATACCTACGATTATTTGTATGATGTTACTTACTATTCACGAGTTGGCAACTCACCCCCATTGTGCCACAGTGTTTTGCAGGCTTGACCCTCAGAGAAGTCGCGGTAGGGCTCCCTATTGTATCTATTTCAGCGGATACCGCTACGGTTGGCTGTGAGGCTTTTTTGCTGTAGGTGGGTTGCGATTATCTGATTATATCCATTGTATATCTCATTGTATCTAGTACTCTCCATCTACCACTTAATGTATTGACTTAGAGACGAGTTTGTGAGGACCGATATTGTATATTTTGTGACTCTGGGTGTCGTACTCGTGTGAGCCGGCCTTTCTTATGTAGTTTTATCTCTTTATACTGTTTCTCATTTTTATTGGCTATTTCTTTGCTACGGCGTCGTATATATATGCTTGTGGTAGTTGTTTCCGCCTTTGGGCGTGATTTGCTCATGTTTGGGGATGCTTTGTTTATATCCTATGTTTGTACCCGTTTCGGGGCTAGTTTTTACAAAGGAGGTGCTGCTGAAATTTTTTAAGAAATAAACTTAAGCTTTAAGATTTTTACTTGAGATTTCCAAATGTTTTTAACAATGTTTTATCACTTACTTCTTTTTATGGTTTAGATTTCTAGGTTTTCGGCTTACTTAAATTGCGTTACGCCTGTTGTCGTCACGTGCCTAATTTTGGGTCGTGACAACTGCCTCGTGCGGGTTTACATACCGCACCACAAAATATCATTTGCAATAAGATTTAAGCTTACCCGGATGTAGATGGAGACGGGAATCATAAAGAAGGACTTGTTGTCCCGGTGTGAAGGTTTTTCTAAAAAGGTTTTTATCGTGGAACATTTTAGTCCGGTTCTTTACTATCACCGCATTATCGTAAGCTTCATCACGGAGTTCGCTTAGCTCATTCAATTGCAGCTTCCGATAGCTGCTGGCTAGGTCAAAATCGAAGTTTTGCTCTTTGATAGCCCAAATTCCTTTATGTTCGATCTCGATAGGAAGGTGGCATGCCTTTCCAAACACAAGTCGGTATGGAGACATACCAAGATCAGTCTTATAAGCAGTACGAAATGCCCAAAAAGTATCCGTCAATTTGGTTGACCAATCTTTACAGTTTTTAGAAACCGTCTTCTCCAGAATTTATTTGATTTGCCTATTTGAAATCTCAGCGTGCCCGCTTGTTTGGGGATGATAGGGCGTAGAAAGTTTGTGGTTGATTGCATATTTCCGCATCAAAGCCTCGAAAGACCGATTACAGAAATGCGTCCCGTTGTCGCTAATTATAGCAAGGGTGTCCGAATCGCGAAAAGATATTTTCTTTAAGGAACTTAATGATAACCTTGTTGTCATTAGTGCGAAATGGTATTGCTTCCACCCATTTTGAGACGTAATCAACCGCTAACAAGATATATAAATTTATAAAAGAATTGGGAAAAGGGCCTATAAAATCAATACCCCAAACATCGAATATCTCCACTACCAAGATAGGTTGGAGCGGCATCTCGTTTCTACGTGAAATCTGACCCATGTGTTGACACTGCGGGCAAGTTTTGCAATGATCATAAGCATCCTTAAATAGTGTTGGCCAATAAAAGCCACATTGCAAAACTTTCTCCGCCGTTTTTCGAGGACCAAAGTGACCGCCGTATGCCTGATCATGACAAAATGACAACACACTCTTGAATTCATCGTTAGGAATACACCTGCGAATGATTTGATCGGGACAATACTTAAACAAATAAGGTTCATCCCAGTAAAAGTGTTTTACTTGGGATAGAAATCGAAGATTGTCTTGTCTCGACCAATCGCTAGGCATAAGCCCTGTTGCTAGATAATTCACAATATCCTCGAACCAAGGTTCGCAGGATACGTTCAAGAGCTGTTCGATAGGAAAGGAGTCATTTATTAGCACTGTCAACGTTGGTGAAGAAAAGATGCGTGAAAGATGGCCGGCTACTACGTTTTCACATCCACTCTTGTCTTTTATGACGAGATCAAATTCTTGTAACAACAGGATCCAACGTATTAGCCTGGCTTTCACATCCTTCTTCGATAAAAGGTGTCGTAGGGCGGAGTGATTTGTGTAAACCACTATTGGCGAGCCAATCAAGTAGGGCCTAAACTTTTCTAATACAAATACAACTGCCAAGAGTTCTTTCTCAGTAGTTGTGTAATTAATTTGGGTATCGTTCAAGGTCTTACTTGCATAGTAAATTATATGTGGCATCTTATGAATGTGTTGTCCTAAGAACGCACCAATAGAAAAATCTGATGCGTCACACATAAGCTCGAACGAGTGGTTCCAATCCGGAGATGATAGAACGGGGGCTGTAGTGAGGGAACTTTCAAGTGATTCAAAAGCAGTCTTGCAATCCGAATCGAAGTAAAATATTGTATCTTTGGCCAAGAGGAGAGTTAAGGGTCTAACAATTTTACTAAAGTTCTTAATGAATCTCCTATAAAATCCTGCATGACCAAAGAAGGATCGTATATCTTTGATGCATTTGGGACAAGAAAGGTTATGGATAACATCTATTTTAGCTTTGTCTACCTCAATGCCTTTTCATGAAATTACATGTCCAAGGACAATACCTTCTTGGACCATAAAATGACATTTTTCCCAATTCAAAGTTAAGTTCTTATCCCCGGCAATGGCGCCATTTGATTGTTGTGATTTAAAGGGATGTGTTTTTTTTGTAAAGTAAAGTTACCGCAATCAATAACGGTGTCGCGTGTAGCTAGACCGAGATGAGTACGGGTCGTCCTCAGGGATGCTTGGAATCTTTTAATCTTACTTTAGACGTGTTGAAAAAGAGGAAGAATAAAGAATGGTGAAGAATGGTTGTAGATTCTAGATCCACGTCAAACATGGATGCAGGATATAGATCTAGATTAACTACGGATGCAGGTTTTATATTAGAAGAGGGCTTGTAGGGTTCGTTAAGATTTAGTAGTCAACGATGATTAATTAAGGATTACTTCTTTTATCCTTTAATAGATTTAAAACTAGATCGACAGTGATACATGTAGATTAGGGTTTTCGGAGGGAATAAGGTTCCCACTCTTAACCCCTATCTTTACATGGATCTCCGTTCATGTCTATCCTTTACCAAAACAATAGTTAATCTAATCTCAAATCGCGGTCCTGACTATCAATGAATTGGTAGCGCACCGATTAGGATGTTAACGATTCTTTTGGTAAAGTTTATAAACTTTATAGGACGTAAAAGGAGTTTAAGGATCTTCATCATCCATTGATCTACCCTAATCCTACGAACCCTAACAAGCGGAGAATTACTCGCGCATGTTGGGAATAGAAGAAGAAAAGATAAAGAGGGAGATCATATTGAAAAATGCAGAAAGTAAAATGATATAAGAAACAACTACCTTTATTAATCAACAAGTTTGAGTGCACTTTGTTCGTTTAGAAAATGATTATAAAAATCCTAGTTTGCTTTTCGATCTATCTTAAGGAGGTAGATGAACTGTTGATTGATCAACCTGGATTCTTGAGTCGTCTTGGACTTCGTGATCGCGTCGGCTTGATCAATTTTCTAAGCGAGGCTCTTGGTCTTTTAAATAGTCTCAAATCCAGAATCCCTAATTTTCTAATAGGGTAACTAGTTGTTAGGATCCTAGCCACAAAATCTCAAATCCCAACTCCCCATAGAGACCGCGGATCCACCGCAATAATGGGCATTTGGCCGCGGTTGGGCGGCATCTTGGTGTGATCTTTGGTTCAAAATTCTGGAGCTTCATCTAGTTGATATGTGGCGATCTTTTGAATATCTGGATTTTGGAAATCTTCTCTAAGTCTCTACCAGAATTGACTTCTTCGATTTACTTGAATATTTCGGCAGATTTGATCTTGCTAACTCGGATTTTCCTGATTCCAGTCCTGATATAATTTCTGCACAATATCTCAATAAATAATATTAGTAATATTAGGTATTTTATTGAGATATTATCCTAACCATTTTATATGATTATATTTTAAGAATATTGGTTAAGGAAATATGATATGACAGGCATATTTAAATTGCATACATTTTCCTTCATAATGTTAATTATAAATATAGAAATACATGACAATAGATATTTTGCAGATAAACCCTCATATGTTTCATATTTATAATAAACACCATTAAATATTCAAGAAATGTAAGGAAAATAGTCATACCAAAGTGCAATATTTTCAACTGAACAGCAGAATAGGGAGAAGAGCAAGTTCAGTACCAAAATCATGGGAAGATAGACCCACATTTCGCGACTACACCGTGGCGGATCAAGGCGAAACCGTGGTTAACCGTACCAAAATCTGTAGCAAATTCAGTGACCAAATAAAGATCCAGAAGCTAAAAGCCAGAAGAGGAGATCAATTTTAGGGCACAGAAGAAATTTGGTAGTCTAAGTCGCCAGTTCCACCGCAAAACCGCGGCCAATAGGAGCGTTTGACTGCGGATCCGTGGTCAAAATATTGCTTCAGAGCCTTAAATTTTTTGTGTGTATTTCTTTCTTCCAGAAACCCCCTTTGAATTCTACTGAATTGCTTCTTCTACAGTATTTTTTGCGCAAACTCTCTTCCCCTTTCCAATAAACTGTTTTTGTGCAGGATTTTTTGCGCCGCCGCCAAATAAAATTTTTTGCAAGTGTTTTAGATTTTTTTGTTATTGTTTTGCATAAATAATACAGATTTTAAGGAGTTATAACACCAATTCAGATTGGGTGGGGATTTCATCACCCTTCCTAAGACCCCAAAAATTACAAAAAGTATACGTATTACCATTCAGCTTAATTAAAAAATATCTAGACTCAGCCAATAAAGGACTTGTCATGCTCAATAGGATAAAAGAAGGTTGTGGGCATTCAGTCGTTTATCTAAACTTGATTTTATGGTGTCTAAGCTAGACGAGATAACATTAAAAGTCCTATCTCACGGTGATTCGTGAGCGGAACCCTCCTTACCTCATTTATACTTATCTGGCCACAATCAGCAGTGAAGAGGCGACTCGAGGGTTATTTCACTGTTGGGGCCAAAAATTACACCCTGGTTGACCAAGTCAAAGTCAATCAACCCCAGCCAAGCGGGCCCAAGCCCAAGCAAAGTGAGCCCAAGCCCAAGTCAGGACCAAGAATGGAAAGGGCCGGTTCCATACCAAGAATGAAGCAATAAATTAGTTTAATACAATTTTTTTATAAATAAATGTATGAAAAATGAGCAGAAAGCCAAAATTTTGTAAACCCCATGGCTTGTGCAAAAAAAAAGCACATAAGGCATGGGGTGACACAAGTGCTATTTAGTAAAGCCCAAGAGGCTATATGTAAAGTGTGTATCCTATAAAGGCAAATATGATGGAAAAATCAACACCAACTTTTTATTCTCTAAAAAATTAAGGTTCTGTGCCTTCTTCTCCTTTCTCATGATTCTAAACCTTCTTCCTTTTTTGAATTAAATCAAGAGTTTAACTCTTCTTTTTCCAAAAATAAATAGTTTTCACAATAAAACCCTTGAAGGGGAGCTCGGATCTTCCATCAAATCCCCTAAAGGGGAGATTTTTAAGTCTTACCCCTTTTCTCCAAGATCCAACCAACAGAGAGGAGGAAGAAGGAGACCCATCTCTAAAAACCCCACTTTGGGAAGATCCAAGGCTCAAGTGAAGATCCAGTGCTTAAGGGAGAAGAAAGGGGTCCCCTTTGATCATCTCCGAAAATTTTTGGGAGTTCAACTCCATTTGTCAAAAATCTTTTGGAGTTTAACTCCATATATAAAATCCTTTTAGGATTTTAACTCCATTCAAAATCTTTTGGAGTTTAACTCTATAAATAAAATCCTTTTGAGAGTCTAACTCCATAAAGATAAAAATCATTCCCTTGGGAGTTTCTAAGGTTCCTCGGGCGTTTAACTCCTAATTCCGAGGCTAAACCCCTTCTTTCTGCAGGCGTTCAGCGTCTACGTGCTGGGCGCGTGAGGCGCTGACGTCCAGCGCTTATGTGCCGGGCGCGTGAGGCTCTGGCGCCAGCGCTCAATGCCTAGCGCCCATATGCCGAGTACGTGAGGCGCCAGCGCCCACGCGTCCTTAGGACGCTACTCACCCTTCGTTTCCCATACACTTCACACTCAAAACACGTCCCCCGTTAGAACACCTTACACTCTGCGAGGCCCCAGATATACCCAAAACCCCTCAAGACACACATATGCACACTGCACATTGAGTTCGCATAACTAGTTAACCCGTCAATCAGAGGTTCCTTTGCTTCAAAGACAAGAGGTAATTAACGGCAGCTTAGTCCGTGGCTGCCGGAGATTTGAATCCCCACAATCAATAAATCCCTTCCTACCCTAGGCAGGGGGAATCTGTATACGCCTGACAAGCGACGTGTATTCTCATCTAAATGGGGTGACGAAAAACATCTTACACTCACAACTTGTCGCTTTGGAACAGTTAGGAGCAGTCTAATTGGACTTTGAGAACCATAGCTCTAGGTGTAATTGTGCATATTTTGACTGTAATTGTTTAAAGTTGTGTTCTTAATTTCGTATATATTTTTTCAAAATTCTCTAATATATATATATATATATATATATAAACCCAAAAAACTTGCCATTTGTCACCATTTTTCCATTCCACCTGCCTTTCACCTACATTTCTCATAATCGTTTTCTTACCCTCACATTCTACCAACACACTTTGACAACACTAAACGTGTTTAGTGTATGTCCGCTTGGACACGGGACACTAGTACCCGATTAGTCCGCGTTACGCTAGTCCTTATCGGCTACGCGATCGACTCCGAAGTCGATTCATCTTTCCTTACGCACGCTTTACCTTTGCCGGTCAACACCGAGGTTGACCGAGATTCTGTTCACACATCTACACCTTCTTTATCTTGTACGTCTTTTCGTGAAATGTCGGGACCTCCACCTTTTCTCGACCAAACCAATCCCGCATTTCCCAACTTGATTCCATCACCTCTTGGTGTGCATAATCCTCCTCCTCCTGAAATGATTCCACCTCCTCTTTGTGCGATTAATCTACTACCTCCCACAGGAGCTCCACCACGCATTGTGTTACAAGACCGATGCTATCCTATCCATATAGCTCTTCCCACCCGCCTTTCTGTACCACTAGCCAATGGGGATAATTTTGAGATTAAGCCCTATTTTCTCAACATTCTCCAAAAATTCCATAGGCTTGATTCCGATGAGCAGTCACGCCCCGCATCCCATTAGATGAAAACGGTGACTTGGTACGCCCGCGACATATTTATCCAGAGAGGGTCATTCCCTAAATAAATGTACTAAGCGCATTGAAAACAATAATACATAATGCAAGAATAAATTGAGATTGTAAATTTTTTTCAACAAACATCTTTATTTACATTCAATTTCCAATATTTACAAATACAAGAGTTTATGCTGGAAAGAAAATACAATACAAAAAATGCCTAAACAAGTGACATACATAAACTGAAGAAAGAAAAAGCTGAGCTAGCCCTGAGTAGCGATCTGGTTGTAGTCCTCCACTGTGGCTTTAACCTCCTCCGTCTCAACCGTATCTGACGAACATTCCAAGAGAAGAAAAGTGGGTGGAATGCCTGTCAGCGAACTAGCGCTCTGTAAGTCCCAAAGACAGGTAAGAGTAAAGAAAATAACAAGTGTAGAATATATATAACGAGTAAGAGTATATGTTTAAGGGTAAGTATATACTATAGGTCTCTATATGGTCATTATTTTAACGTTAAGTTCCAAGTGTGAATATCAATGCAGCCGTAGAAGTATTGACGAGCTTAAGAGCGGGGCACCAGGAGCAAGGAAACACGGGCCCATTTCATGTGTTAGCATCGGGGCTTTAGTCTATGGATGAGTCAACCTGACTGATGTTCGAGTAAAATAAAAAAAAGTGGTTAATACGGGACTCCTGAAGCTCCGTTAGATTCATACAAGAAACTATTCCAAGCACTCCGAGTATAATATATATAACCGGTTAATATACTTAATTGATTTTATTGATTGATTAACATGTCTTGATAGAAACCATAGATTGCAAAAGTTGTAGGATGTATTCAAGTGAGATGAGTAATATGCGAGTCATAACAATAGCAATCTTGGTTCGAGTCAAGTTGGTTCGAGTAGTTTGGGTTCGAGTTCATATTCGAGTTTTGATTCGAGTTAGGTGTAACGACTCTGAAATCACTGTACAGAAAAATTCTTGTTATTGTACAGAAAAAAGTATTACAGCCTGTATAAGAATTATAAGTTATATTTGTTTAATAAAAACAAGAAATAACTTGTAGCTCACTGGTAAATCCCTTGCATTGCTGTGATGTAGCCTGTTCGATTCCTATCAGACACAATTATTTTTTCTGAATTTTTCTTTTTAATTTTTGGAAGCCCAAGAGTTGCACGTACAATACACGGGGAAAGGAAAAGTTTTAGAAAAATCAAACATGTACAAAATAGAGTAAACACAGAAAAACCCTAGTGGTACGAATCTCGAGGCAATTGCCTCTAATCCGACTGACCAAAATGCCCAAAGAGTCGGCCCCGACGGTCCGATCTTCACTAATCTCCTCCGTGTTTTGCACACACACACACACCTTCAGCTTCCATTAACTCCCCTGTACTGTTTGATTTCCTTGCAATCAAACAGAGACTTTTCATCTTACCATTTATCATCTTTTTAATCCAAATTTTCAATTCCCAAACCATAATTCTCCATTATAAATACCACCACATGCCCTAGCTCCTCACCATTCTGAAATTCTAGCAAAAATTCTCTCAAAACTCACCAAGTGCCAAGTGGAGTTAAGCCCCCCAAGTGGAGTAGCGAGCCGAACTCGACGACCAAAGCATCTCTGACGAAACCACGACTTCCGAGAGCGTCTACAATCCCTTCCTAATCATCCAAATCAGTAAGTCTCCCTTCTCTCCTTTTTCTTCATCTCTTTTCAACTTTTAATTCAAATTGACAAAAGAGGAGTTATCTCCGATATAAGTTTCTTGTTAACATTTGTAAAACATGTGATAGCAAATTAAAGCAACTTAACATGCTACAATAATCCTAATATAATTTTCCATCATTTAGTTTTCAGTTTTAACAAAAATTTCATAGGAAACAACGTATAACAAACTTTGTCACTAAAATACCTTGAACTTTAGTTTCACCCTCTTATCGATAATTAGTTTAAATACCTTAGGAAAAACTTCACGGGGTAACGACCTACCCCACATACACACTTTGGTTCCATAGCACGGTATTCTAGGGCTATAGTAATTTAAAGAAGAATTTTCATTAAAATACCACACCGTTTTCAAAACGGGTTTCTTTAAATTATGTTACTTAATTCTTTGCGATTATGCCTCTACAACCCATTTTGGGGAACCCGGTTTGGATGGTGCGGATTATCGCACATCCTCGGGTTAGCATAGCGAGATGCAAACAAACCTCCTCACGGAGCAAACGGTTTCGAAAGAATTTTAATACGATTTTTAAAGAAAAACGAGATTTTCTATTTAATAATAAAATTATTTTTTAAATATTATATAAATTTTATCAAACCATCTATTTTAATATATAATAAAATTCCATGTTTTCTAGAAAAGAAAAGAATGACAATTTCATCAAAATACCATCAAGAATCATACAAGACAAGTTTTATATTAAAATACCTTGAACTATACAAGCTATGTAAATATTCACTAAAATTCATCATTCTTTAAAAATTACATCTATGAAAACCCTAAATAACATAACTAATCACTCGAGATTTATTTTGAACGTATATAAAATATTTTTCATAAAACCGACTCGAGTTATATAAAATTACATTAAAGACCTTAGTAAATATAGGTTTAAGCAAAATCCGTTATCTTGAGCCTCAGGGAGTTGGAGAATGAGAGCGCTTGTCTATTTAAGGTAGATAACTGAAACGGAGTTATTAACGGTAATTGTCTTGGAAAAAAACAAATCCTGCCGTCCATGTGCAGCAGTTATCGATAACTCCTAAACCTAATTCAGGATCCAAATTCTGTTTAAAATGTTTGACACAAGCCTGAGTCCCATTAACCTGAATCCAATTCAATATGAATCCAAGTCAACATGAATCTAAACATGAACACTTGAACATGAATACCGGAACAATATCAAACATGCAACATAACTTGACTAGACCGAACCATGGTTATATCTTGACTTGATTACATGCCTAATTGATACATCCTGAATCTGTTTACATGAGCAACTTATACCATGGTCTCGGCAAGTCTGATAACTGCAAATCAATATACATTATGGTGTTTTAACAGGGTAGACTGGTACAGAATGTGTTAAAAGTGGCACGATGATGGACACTAAAAGACACCTACATGAATATCCTGTGCCGTTGTCCCGTGGGTTTTGACGGGGCCTTGTACTTACATGTTACTATAGTCCACGGAGCAAGTTGGACTCCTCTCGTATACACTGATACATTCTGTATCAAGCTACAAACAACTACGTTAGCATAACAAATAGATATTACCAGTTTTATTCTTTATACTTGTCTATTCCATTCTATCTTTTGGGACTTACCGAGCGCTAGTTCGCTGACGACATTCCTGTCTCTTACTTTCTTTGGAATGTTGTCAGGAGGACCCGACTCTCAAGAGATCAAGCTCAGCCAGGACGACTTGGAGCAGTTTACAGAGGAGGCAGACTTTTAGGCCTTGTACAATTTTCTTTTCAGTTCATATGCCATTGTTTAGGCATCGCTTTCAGCATTGTATTTTCTTTTTCAAAAGAAGTTGTAATGTAAAGTTGAATGTTAATAAAAGTTGCTATTATTATTATATCTCTTGTCATTCTTGTGCCTTTAATATTTCTTATTTATGCTTAGCGTGTTTATTTCTGAGTAAACACATCGCGTGCCTCGCCGTATACCGGGAAGCGGGGCGTGACAGGTTTTGTTGACGGCCCATGCAGGTATGTTCTACATGGAATCCTAAGCAATATATCACAAGAAGTATAAGAATAGGCAACTAAACATTCTTTACATTTTTAATCTTTTGAATCTATCCTAACCCTTCCTTTTCTCTCAAGGTTATGGATTCACCGAACAACACCAGCACCAATGTGAATGGAAACACCCCACCTCCTACTTTACCACCACAACATACTGTTACAGCTCCAATCAACGTGCAGACGGTACTGCTTGAGGTGATAAGAATCCTCTTGGAGGGTCAACAGCAGCAGACTGCTATTCTCATGCACCGCCCTGAAGCTGAGGCATCCAGAGTTAAGCAATTTCGGGCATTGCACCTAAAGCACTTTTTTGGGAAAGAGAGCCCACTAGAGGGAGAGGAATGTGCTCAGTCAATAGAAGATGACCTGGCAGCAGCACAAGTGCCAGAGATTGTTTGGGTGAGAGTTGCGAAGCTGCAACTCACGGATGACGCCAGATTCTGGTGGAAGGCTGAAGAAAGCTGACTCGCCCAGCCGATTGAATGGATGACTTTTCGCGAGATGTTCGACATGAAATATTTCCCCGAGACTGCCTGTTTTGATATGGAGCAACAATTCATCCATTTGCAGCAAGGCTTTATGTGGTGCAAATCTGTGGATGAATATGATGCTGAATTTACCATACTCAGCAGGTAAGATATGTTTCAATATTCAATTTCCTAATAACACATACTACACTGCTAACACAAGACCATAACAGGTTCGTGGCATACCTCATCCCGACTGCTGAAATACGGGCAAGAAGATTTCAGCAAGGGTTGGATCCAGAGATCCAAGCTGCACTAGCTACAGGGGATTTCCCAACCCATGAGCTTGCGTTAAAGGCTGCCCGAAGATATAAGGCAGTAGTGAAGAAGAAGGGCAGACCTCAGACTGCTAGAGTAAAGCGTCCTGCCACTCAGATGACAGGAGGAGCCTCTTCCAGGCCTACTTTTGTACCCAGGAGACCGGGAGTACCATTTAACCGTCCCACTCTAGACTTTTGCTTGTATTGCAAAAGGAATGGACACCTGGCAAAGGACTGCAGGTGTGCTAATCACTTATGCTTAGTTTGTGGCGCATCCACTCACGCCATTGAAGATTGCCCACACCGTCTCACCCTAACTCCCACACCCAAACCAGCGATCACTTATCCGCAGTGGCCAGCTATTTAAGCTCCTGCACCTCGCTTAGCCCTACCTGCTCCACCTCCACGTAGACCTCCTGCACAGCCTCCTCGTCAATTCCATCAGGCCCAGAGGAACATGCCTCAAGGACAGCGGAATGGATAGAGGAATGTGCCTCCAGCAAGGAGGAATGTACCTAGGTGTCAGGATTTCACAATGACTGTGGAAGAAGCTGAAGCCACTGGCCAAGTCATCACTGGTAACTTCCCATATTTCAAACCTTTTCATTACTTGTATACATCCTTATATCTTTGCATTTATACCTAAACATATCCCACACAACTTAGGTACAATCTTAGTAGCCTCTTTACCTGCTTTAGCACTCTTTGATACTGGAGCATCACATTACTTTATGTCGCAACGGTTCGTCCGACCTCATACGATCCTAGTTAAACCGCTAGTATCCAGCTGGAACGTTAGTCCGGGGAACGGTGTTCTAAAAGAAACTTTGGGATACGATCTGTGTCCAGTGGTCGTCTGTAGTCGAAAATTTTATGTGGATTTCAAGGTGCTAGACATACCAATCTTCGACATAGTTTTGGGAATGGACTGGCTGAGATCTTTCTTCGCTACCATCGGCTGTCGCCAAAGGAGGGTAGTGTTCGAAATACCAGATCATCAAGTGTTCTATTTTAAGAGTGGAGACCGAACCTTAGAGCCTAGCATCTACCAAGCTAAACCAAAGCAGGAAGAGATTGCAACGTTGCAAGCGGAAGAATCGAATCCAAAGGTAGTTCGAGAGTTCGAGGATGTATTTCCGAAAGATATATCAGGCTTGCCTCCCGATCGAGCTCTTGAAATCAGCATCGATTTACAACCCGGTGCACAAACAGTAATAAAAGCTCCGTACCGATTAAGTCCGGAGGGATTGAAGGAGATCCGCATTCAGTTGGACAAACTCTTGAAGAAAGGCTGGATTCATCCCAGTACTTCGAGCTGGGGATTTCCGGTGCTACTAGTGAAGAAAAAAGAAAGTTCTTATAGGATGTGCGTGGATTATCGAGCTCTGAATGAATTGACAATTAAAAAAAAGTATCCACTACCAAGCATCGATGACCTTTTCAATCAGTTAAGTGGATCTTGTGTATTTTCAAAACTAGATCTTCGTTCGGGTTATCATCAGGTGAAGGTCAAGGAGTCTGACATTCCGAAGACGGCGTTTAGGATTCGTTAGGGTTATTATGAATATCTTGTAATGCCATTTGGAGTGACTAATGTACCTGCCATCTTTATGAACCTGATGAACCAAATTTTCCGAGAGTACTTAGACATGTTCGTTGTCATCTTCATCGACGACATCATGGTGTATTCAAAGAATCGGAAGGAACACGCCGAGCACTTACGGATTGTCCTGGAAACATTACGAGAACATTAGCTCTATGCCAAGTACAGTAAATGTGAATTTTGGCTAGATCAGGTTGGATTTCTCGGATATATCGTTTCAGGTGAAGGAATCTCTGTAGATCCAGCTAAGGTGTCAGCTGTCAGCGAGTGGCCGACACCAAAGACGGTGAAAAATATAAGAACTTTTCTGGGATTAGCAGGATACTACTGACGATTCATTGAAGGGTTTTCAAAGATTGCAGCACCCCAGACCAAGCTCACACGTAAAGACGAAGCATTCGTGTGGTTAGAAGCATGTGAAAAGATTTTGTAGAACTTAAGACGAGATTAATTTCTGCTCCTGTCCTTGTAATACCAGAACAATCTGGAGGATTCGTCGTATGTTGTGATGCGTCCGGTAGAGAATTAGGATGTGTTCTGTATCGGCATGGAAAGGTTGTGGCTTTTGCATCAAGATAACTAAAGGTTCATGTGCGCAACTATCCAATACATGATCTGGAATTGGCAGCCGTCATCTTCGCACTCAAGATTTGGCATCACTATGTTTTGGGAGAACGAGTGGATATATACACTGATCATAAAAGTCTTAAGTATGTATTTACTTAGAAGGAACTCAACATGCGGCAGAGAAGATGGCTAGAACTTATGGCGAACTTCGGCATCAACCAACCGTATCATCCTGGGAAGGTGAACGTAGTTCTTGATGCACTTAGTCGCCAGCCATTAGCAATGAATCTCACCGCTCAGTGGAAGCTACAACAAGAATTGCATGGTTTGGAGATTGAAGTAGTTGTGCCAGGTAACACTTCATATTTGATGAACTTACAAGTCCAGTCCACTCTTGTCAATCAAATCAATGCAGCTCAAGCAAATGATGCCAAGTTACAAAAGATCCAAGAACAAGTAGAAAGTGGACTTCGAACTGACTTCATCATCTACGAAGATGGATCTTACGATATAGGAGTCGTTTATGCGTGACAATCGGACCTGTTCGAGAAGAGTTGATGAAAGAAGCTAATAGCTCTCTTTATTCTGTACACCCCGGTGGCACAAAGATGTTCAAGGATCTACGGTAACACTACTGGTGGAATGGAATGAAGCGAGAAGTAGCAAGGAGCGTAGCCAAGTGTTTGGTGTGTCAGCAAGTGAAGGCTGAACATCACAAAACTGCTGGTCTACTTCAGTTGTTACCAATCCCAGAATGAAAATGGCAGCACATTACCATGGACTTCATAACCGCTCTCCGTCACAGCATGAAGGGTAACGACATAATTTAGATTATTGTGGATCGACTCATTAAGTTGGCTCACTTTATTCCATTCAGAGTTGGCCAGTCAACCGAGACGTTAGCAAAGAAATACATGGAGGTGAGCATAAATCTAAAGTAAGATTTAAACCTTCAAGATGTACTATACTTGATACCCATAAACTCATGCAGGAGATCGTGAGATTACATGGAGTACCTATTTGCATCGTCTTCGATCGTGATACAAGATTCCGATCGCAATTTTGGTAGATTCTACAAGTTAGTCTGGGAATGAGTCTTAATTTCAGCACGACATACCATTCACAAACGGACGAACAGTCTGAGTGAACGATTCAGATCCTGGAAGATATGCTAAGAGCCTGTATGTTAGACTTCAGAGGTTCGTGGAAAGATCACCTACACCTTGTGGAGTTTTCATATAACAACAGCTATCAAGCAAGCATTGAGATGACACCATTCGCGGAACTCTACGGACGGAAGTGTCGTTCACCACTGAGTTGGGACGCCGTTGAAGACCGTGAACTCCTTGGACTAGAGATGATCGTGGTAACTGTGGATGTAGTTCACACGATCAGGGAAAAGATGCGCATATCCCAAGACCGGCAGAATTTTTGGGCAGATGTAAAGCGCCGACATCTGGAGTTCCAACTTGGAGACTATGTATTCCTAAAGATCTCTCCAAATAGAAAAGTGATCCATTTTAGCAAGAGGGGTAAGCTAAGTCCAAAATACATAAGACCGTTCGACATACTCGAACGAGTTAGAGAAGTAGCTTATTGTTTGGCACTACTACCCTCATTAGAAGGTGTGCACAACGTATTCCACATATCCTAACTAAAACAATATGTGAGCGACCCCAGCCATATACTTGATCACTCAGAACTCACTGTACAGACTGACTTAACATGCGAGAAACAACAAGTTGAGATCCTAGACCGAAAAGTGAAAACATTACGGAACAAGGAGATAAACTTGGTCCGAGTGATGTGGAGAAAAGATTCGTTGGGAGAATCAACATGGGAACGAGAAGAAGATATGCATGCATGATACCCTTATCTATTTGAAAATTAGTCCCCATGTAATTGTAAATTTCGAGGACGAAATTTTCATAAGGAGGGTAGAATGTAACGACTCTGAAATCATTGTACAGAAAAATTCTTGTTATTATACAGAAAAAAGTATTACAGCCTGTGTAAGAATTATAAGTTAGATTTGTTTAATAAAAGCAAGAAACAACTTGTAGCACACTGGTAAATCCCCTGCACTGCTGTGACGTAGCATGTGTGTTCGATTCCTATCAGACACAATTATTTTTTCTGAATTTTTCTTTTTAATTTTTGGAAGCCCAAGAGTTGCACGTGCAATACACGGGAAAAGGAAAAGTTTCAGAAAAATCAAACATGTGCAAAATAGAGTAAACACAGAAAAACCCTAGTGGCATGAATCTCGAGGCAATTGCCTCTAATCCGACCGGTCAAAATGCCCAAAGGACCGGCCCCGACGGTCCGATCTTCACCAATCTCCTCCATGCTTTGCACACACACCCCTTCAGCTCCCCTTAACTCCCCTGCACTCTTTGATTTCCCTGCAATCAAACAGAGACTTTTTATTTCACCATTTATCATCTTTTTAATACTTTTTAATCCAAATTTTTAATTCCCAAACCCTAATTCTCTACTATAAATACCATCTTATGCCCTAGCTCCTCACCATTATGAAATTCTAGCAAAATTCTCTCAAAACTCACCAAGTGCCAAGTGGAGTTAAGCCCCCCAAGTGGAGTAGCGAGCCGAAC
Source organism: Agapanthus africanus (assembly GCA_030015575.1). Lineage (NCBI taxonomy): Eukaryota > Viridiplantae > Streptophyta > Magnoliopsida > Asparagales > Amaryllidaceae > Agapanthus > Agapanthus africanus. The sequence goes on along the minus strand of JASDDO010000028.1, from coordinate 91,024,988 downwards.
TCGACGACCGGAGCATCTCCGACGAAACCACGACTTCCGAGAGCTTCTACAATCCCTTCCTAATCATTCAAATTAGTAAGTCCCCCTTCTCACCTTTTCCATCTCTTTTCAACTTTTAAATCAAATTGACAAAAGAGAAGTTATTTCTGATATAAGTTTCTTGTTAACATTTGTAAAACATGTGATAGCAAATTAAAGCAACCTAACATGCTACAATAATCCTAATATAATTTTCCATCATTTAGTTTTCAGTTTTAACAAAAATTTCATAGGAAACAACATATAACAAACTTTGTCACTAAAATACCATGAACTTTAGTTTCACCATCTTATCGATAATTAGTTTAAATACCTTAGGAAAAATTTCACGGGGTAATGACCTACCCCACACGCACACTTTGGTTCCATAGCATGGTATTCTAAGGCAATAGTAATTTAAAGAAGAATTTTTCATTAAAATACCACACCGTTTTCAAAACGGGTTTATTTAAATTGTGTTACTTAATTCTTTGCGATTATGTCTCTACAACCCATTTTGGGGAACCCGGTTTGGATGGTGCAGATTATCGCACATTCTCAGGTTAGTAGAGCGAGATGCAAACAAACCTCCTCACGGAGCATACGATCTCGAAAGAATTTTAATACGATTTTTTTTAAAGAAAAACGAGATTTTCTATTTAATAATAAAATTAATTTTTAAATATTAAATAAATATTATTAAACCATCTATTTTTAATATATAATAAAATTCTATGTTTTCTAGAAAAGAAAAGAATGCCAATTTCATTAAAATACCATCAAGAATCATACAAGACAAGTTTTACATTACAATATCTTGAACTATACAAGCTATATAAATATTCACTATAATATCTCACTCTTTAAAAGTTACATCTATGAAAACCCTAAATAACATAACTAATCATTCGAGGTTTATTTTGAAAGTATATAAAATATTTTTCATAAAACCCACTCGAGTTATATAAAATTACATTAAGGACCTTAGTAAATATAGGTTTAAGCGGAATCCATTCTCTTGAGTCTCAGGGAGCCGGAGAATGAGAGTGCTTGCCTATTTAAGACAGATAACTGAAATGGAGTTATTAACGGTAATTGTCTTGGAAAAAGATACAAATCCTGCCGTCCATGTGCAACAGTTATCGATAACTCCTAAACCTAATTCAGGATCCAAATTCTGTTTAAAGTGTTTGACTCAAGCTTGATTTCCATTAATATGATTCCAATTCAATATGAATCCAAGTCAACATGAATCTAAACATGAACACTTGAACAAGAATACCAGAACAATATCAAACATGCAACATAGCTTGACTTGACTGAACCATGGCTATATCTTGACTTGATTACATACCTAATCAATGCATCCTGAATCTGTTTACATGAACAACTTATACCATGGTCTCGGCAAGTCTGATAACTGCAAATCAATATAATCAATACAATATACATTATGGGGTTTTAACGGGGTAGACTGGTACAGAATGTGTTAAAAGTGGCACGATGATGGACACTAAAAGACACCTACATAAACATCCTGTACCATTGACCCGTGGGTTTTGACAGGGCTTTGTACTTACATGTTACCATAGTCCACGGAGCAAGTTGGACTTCTCTCGTATACACTGATACGTTCTGTACTAAGTTACAAACAAATACGTTAGCATAACAAATAGACATTACCAGTTTTATTCTCTATACTTTTCTATTTCATTCTATCTTTTGGGACTTACCGAGCGCTAGTTCGCTGATGACATTCCTGACTCTTCTTTCTTTGGAATGTTGTCAGGAAGACCCGACTCTCAGGAGATCGAGCCCAGCCAGGACAATTTAGAGTAGTTTACAGAGGAGGCAGACTTTTAGGCCTTACTTGTACTATTTTCTTTTCAGTTCATATGCTATTGTTTAGGCATCATTTTCAGCATTGTATTTTCTTTTTCAAAAACAATTGTACTGTAAAGTTGAATGTTAATAAAAGTTACTGTTATTATTATATCTCTTGTTACTCTTGTGCCTTTAATATTGCTTATTTATGCTGAGCGTGTTTTTTCTGAGTAAATACGTCGCGTGCCTCGCCACGTCCTCTTCATCGTACACCAGGAAGTGGGGTGTGACATTAGGTTAGGGTTCGAGTTTGTGTTCAAGTTTGAGTTTATGTTTAGGTTCGAGTTTAGATTCGAGTTCATGTCTTTTCATGTGAATTGATGTAAATTGTTAAAATCTTATGTTCGAGAGATATCGGCAACTGCTGCACATGGACGACAGGATTTGTGTCTTTTTCCAAGATAATTGCCATTTGATATCTCCATTAAGTCGTCTAACCTGAATAAGAAAGCACTCACTTTCTCCGGCTCCCAGAGGCTCAAGAGAAATGATATCGTTTAAACCTATATTAATTCTAGAGTCCTTAAATATTGTTTGTATATCTCGATGGGGTTTTATGAAAAATATATGTTAATATTTGTTTTAAAAATAAAGCTCGAGGGTGATTTGTAATATTTAGGGTTTCATGAACATGTATTTTATTTGTTGTGGTATTTTGGTAATAAAACCTAGTTTTTTGAAAGTTTGTGGTATTTTTATGAAAACTGCTAATTCTGGAAACTTGGTGGTATTTTATTAACAATTTTAATCTTTCTTTTAAAAATATAGTTTCTTAATTTGTTTTTATTGAAAATACGGATTTATGATTTTTATATAATTTTCCCAAAAATTAGTTTTTATTAGAAAAAGTCGCGTTTCTTAAAAACCGTATTTTTATTCCTTTCGAGACCGAATATTCCGTGAGGAGTTCTGCATCTCGCTCTACTGTCCCAAGGATGTGCGATAATCCACACCATCCATTAGCGAGTCTGCTGACGAGCATTGTAGAGGCATAATTGCCAAGAATTCGAAATACTGATTTAAAGAAACCCGTTTTGAAATGGTGTGGTATTTTAACGAAAAGATTATTCTTTAACTTAGCCATAGATCTAGAATACCGTGTTATGAAACCATGGTGTGCGTGTAGGGTAGGACGTTACCCCATGAAGTTTCTTTAAAAGTATTTAAACTAATTATCGATGAGAGGGTGATACTAACGTTCATGGTATTTTACTGAAAAAGTTTGTTACATGTTTGTTTCATATGAAAATTTTGTTAAAATAAAAACTAAAAAATGTGAAATAAGGTTAGGATTATTGTAGCATGCTAATTTGATCTCGTTTCCTTACAAAAGTTAAAAAGAAAGCGATATCGAAGATAACTTCTCTTTTGTCGATTTATTTTAAAAAAGTTTTGAGATAGAAAGAGAGAGTGATGAAGGGACTTACTAGCTTAGGTCGTTAACAAGAACGAGGGGAAGTCTTCGGGTGTCATGGTTTCGTCGGAGGTGCTCTGGTCGTCGAGGTTGGCTCGCTACTCCACTTGAGGGCCTTAACTCTACTTGGCACTTAGAAAGTTTTGAAAGAATTTTTGCTAGAATTTCATAATAGGGGAGAGCTATGGCATGAGGTGGTATTTTTAGTGGAGAATTAGGGTTTAGGAATTAAAAATGTGGATTAAAAAGTATTAAAAAGATATTAAATGGTGAAATAAAAGGTCTCTGTTTGATTGCAGGAAAATCAAACAGTGCAGGAGAGTTGAGGGCAGTTGAAGAGTCAAGTGTGCAAGGCACGGATCAATTTGGGCACATCGGGACCGTCGGGGCTAGTCAAAATCTTGAAATGGCTGGTCAGATCTTGATCTCTTGCCTTGAGATTCGTACCATGTGCCAAGGAGGTGTACACCTCATTACGCCTGTTTGATTTTTCTGAAATTTTTGGTTCTCCATGTATTGCACGTGCAATTCTTGGGCTTTCAAAAATTAAAAAGAAAAAATCTAAAAAATAATCGGGTCTGATGGGATTCGAATGCACAGGCTATGTTACAGTAGTGTATAGGTTTTACCAGTGAGCTACAAGTTGTTTCTTACTTTTTATTAAACGAATCTAATTTATTGTAGGGTTCCTAGGCACACTAATGAAGTCTTGCAAGTGATCGAACACGGCCAATTTAAATTTTACAAGTGCCGAGAAACCCTATTTCGGATCGTTAACTAGATATATAGGCTATGCGATGCAAGTTAACGACTTTTAACTAAAGGAAAGTGACTACAACCTTTGTAGATCCGGTCCTCCACGTCCTAGGCTCCGTGATGAGGTCCCTCCGCTGTCCAAATCAAATCCATGACTCTAGCATCGGCTTCATCGGAGAAATGGGCGGGCTTGGTTGTCGGTTCGATGCCGAAGATGATCTACGTCGAGGTATCACAAGATCAAGCTCCAACTTCACCAAGCCTTGAAAACTTGTGAAGGAAACACCCTATACTACTTGGCAAGAGGTAGAGGATGAAGAAATAGGAGGTGGGTTCACTTTAGAATTGGATTTCTCACTTGTTTTCATCACTTGCCATTGATGTAGCAAGCTTTTCTTCATGGAAGAAGAAGATGAAGAAGAAGAAGAAGATATGATAAGTTGTTTAAAAATAGATAATAAAATGAATACTTATCATAATCTTAACCTTAGTTAAGTGTAGAGAATTGACTAAGGTTAGGTTGAATGGTTAGGGTTAAGGATGAGAACAAAAAGGTCATTTAGTCAAAGCTTCATGAAGCTTCAACTAAAAACAAATGAAGCCACCATTCATTTATCTTTCAATTTATTCAAAATGAATAAATAAATAAGATAAATGAATAAGTAAAACCCTAATCAACAACTTAACCATGCTTTAATTCTTTACACTTAACCAAATAAGCATGTATCATCAAACGTGATACAATCAAGTGCACAAAAGTATATCACATATACAACTTGCACAAATCAAGTGAGAAAATCTACTTAAAGTGAACCAATACTAGTTAATGCAAAGTAATATATCAAATATATAATTATACATTAAATCATTAAATCAACACTTGATTCAATGATCCGGTCATGTCGCATGTAACCGGCTAGTATCCAATGTATCGGCTTATCGAATCAATCCTTGATTCGATAACTAGGTTATATCGCATACAACCATTCGACACATTCATCGCGAGAATGAAATACGGTATCACATACACGCATTATTCTCGGTCCCGCACATATCTCATATGCGCTCCTATTTCGTTTCGCTTGAGCCAGGAAACCTCTGTGTAGGACTCTAAAGACTCGTCAATACGCCGGCAGCAGATGATGATCATATCAAACACCCACAAGCCGCAAGCGGTCTGCTAAACGTAACGGCCACCCGGGTATTGAGCGATCAGAAGATCGACGAGCAAGCCCGCTCACACTCCTGTGAATCCAACCAGTAACACTTACCATACAGTCCGGTCTGTTCGTCTGATATGTCGCATATCTCGCCTAGGGGTGGTAAACGTCAGACCCCAATAGCTCGATAAGTCATGCCGACGTGAGGTCCATAACTATCGTGAAACTACTGATAACTCTTACCAGTATATCACTGCAACCCTGGCCAGGGATTTCCTGTTATGGCCAGTCAAGTATAGCGCAACATCAACCCCCAATACCGGGAGAGACGAATCCCCTCCTATCGCTCATTGCCTCCATGTGAATCGGGACTGTACCCAAAAACCACCTGTTTGCACGACTCAGTAGAGCCGTGGTAGGGTGGAAATCAAAGCACAGTGGGAGACACACAAGACTCTATGACGATCTCGGGTCAACAGACTAAGCTGTACCAGTGTCACCAGAGAACTGCCATCTGACGTGAGGTATAATACCATCTGGGAGTTCTCGGCGAGTCCGTTCAGTGTACCCAGTCTCCACTGAGCACCCGTATACCATCTCTGATGTCAAACACCAATGGATATGGGATCATCCATCGCCCATCGCATGGGTCGAGAATATATACGCTAGTCTACTCTGGAATATCGATGCCCCGTCTCGATATTCCCTCGAATAGGAACATTGAAGGATGTACTCATGGACTATCCAGGCCCCACTAGTATGATCTGCATCACAGTCCTTGAAGTCGAGTACAGATCCTAAGGGCTTTATCAACATGTAATAGAGAGACAGAATGTATACACGTTTAAGATAAAGAGCAACCAGATAGCGTACTATCATGTCGAGCAAGAAAGTCCTACCTATATATGTCCCAGCATCCACTACAATATACATCCAATGTACAGTAATGGCCTCTAGGGCATACATATAACTAACAATCTCCCACTTGCACTAGGGCCATCTGTAGCAGTGGTTGCAGTATCACATACTCAACCATCCCCTAAAAGTCTTTCTTTGGGAAAAGGCCTTCGTGAGTGGATCCGCCGTGTTGTCCTCTGAGTCTACTCTCCTAACCTCGATCAACCTGGAGATCAACTATCTCTATGATCAGGTGATGCTGCCTCAGAATTTGTCTGGGTCACTGATGGGACCAGGGTTCTAGGGCCGAAGCCACACTTCCATTGTCATACAATGGCAGGAACCTAGTTCATCTTATGAATCAATATACACCCAAACTGCCTCTTTGGTAGTATCTTTAATAGCGATGTTACCAGCCTTTATCGTCTAGTTTGCCACGGTATCTAGCTTGGAACTCTTCCAACATACCGTCCCTTTACTGAGGGTAAAGACAATGCCTGTGACTGACATTCAGTCGTCTTTATCACCCTGGAACCCTTTCAGTGATTCTCCCTAGGATCGATTGATACCATCTCACTTCATCTAGTGAGAATCCTAGCATCCAATCACATCTATCTCATAGATGAAAACTCAGGATTTAGGAGGTATCACTTTGATCCTATATGGAGAATCCATGTGATAAGAGGAGATCGACCGATCGTAGTATAGGAAACTCTTTTCCTATCAAGAGTATGTTGTCCACGTACAATACGAGGATGACCACCTTACTCTCTACTACCGTTTTGTATATACAAGGTTCATCTACCATTTTGATGATGTCAAACTGTTTGACTAACTCATCAAAACAGATGTTCCACCTCCGCGATGCCTGCTTCATCACATAAAACATCTTGCACACGTTTCCGCTGCTCCCACTGTTTACGTAGCCCTCTGGCTGTGTTCTTATAGACGTTCTCTTCTAAATCATTATTTAGATAAGTAGTCATGGCACCCAACCACCAGATATCGTAGTCATGGTATGTAGCCGTAGCAAGTAGGATCTGGATGGACTCAAGCATAGTCCCTAGAAAAGGTTTCATCAATATCCACACCTGGTTGATGACTAAAACCTTTAACAAGTCTAGCTTTGAAAGTCTCAACTTTTCCATCTACACCAAGTAATCTTCTCAAGATATACTTGCTCCTGATGGGGATTTAACCCTTCAGATATAGCAACCAAAGTCCATACTTTGTTGGTGTATATGGATTCCATCTCAGACCGCTAAGCATCTAGCCATTCTTACAGAGTCCCTACTCTTGATGGCCTGCTCGAATCTAGTTGGGTCATCATCTCATGATGCATTCCATGCTCCCACTGTCATCGAGAAACCAAGGTATCTCTCAGGCGGATGAGGAACCCTACCAGATCGGCGGAGAGGCTGAGGTTCGTCGGGGACCATTGAATCCTTTGGTTCTGTCAAATCAGCTGCAGTTTTGTATAGCTGGAACATTTCCAGTTCTACAGAACTGACCTTGCCTCGATCTTGTCCGGATTTTGCTTTTGACATAGGCCGGACAATCCCAAATCTTAACTTACTTAAGAGATAGGCTCTTCCCATACCATATCTCATATGGAATGGTAGGCACTGATTTGAATCGAACCCTATTCAATAGGTATGCAACTTCATAAGTGCATAACTCCCAAAAGGAAATAGGAAACTCAGTAGTACTCATCATAGAGCACACGATATCTAATATTGTGTAATTGCTCCGCCCTGATACACCGTTGTGCTGTGGTGTATTCAGAGGAGTAATACGGAGAGAGAATCTCATTCTCCTTTAGAATGGTCCAGGAATGCCATGCACAAGTATTCTCCTCCCTGATCTCATCATAAGACATAATACTTATACCCGGTTATTGGTTCTCTACTTCTAACTTATATTCTGTGAATACCTCAAAAGGTTCGGACTTATGTTTCAACAGGAACGTATGACTGAATCTTGAGAGATTATCAGAGAATATAATGAAGTATAAAGAACCAGTCCTGGCATGTGTAGACAGGAGACCTTACATACATCATCATGCATCAGTCCCAAGAGTTTACTAACTCTTTCTCAGTTTTCAGCAAACGGAGCTATGGTCATCTAATCTTTGTGACATGACTGGCAAGTTTCATAAGATGTAAATTCAAACTAATTTAAATATGCATCTAAAATGTAACTTCAGCCAGTTGGGTCGCATTGATGTGACCTAGTCTACAATACCTCAAGAAGGAATCGTTCAATTCTGAACTCTTCCTCTTGTGTGTGTTCCGTATACTAAGAACTGTAGTTTGATTTAGAACGTCAATGCTTTTAGATAACGTGCCTGAACCGATCAACTTTTGATATAGGAAATGTTCAAAACATTATCCATCAATACAAAATTTTATCATTTCTTTACTAATAAAGAGAGTGATATGATTTTGTATATCAGGTTCGGTATCTAATAACATTCGTTCAGAATCAATGTATTTGTAATACAGGGTGACAGTGACCAACAGACTTGGCTGCAACACTTGCCCCGTTTTCTGTCTCATGAAACTTATCATCCGTTCTCAGTTTTTCTACCTTTTTGCAGCCCTATGTAACAGATTACATATCTGGGATCCTGATCCGGTATCATATACTCAGAATGCAGAGGATGCTGAGAAACAGTTCTTTGTAACGAACACACCCGAAGATGATGCATCAACATGCACTCTCTTCGTTTGGGCGGCACGGGAAATCTGGTATTCCCCAATTTCCTGCTCTGTCTTATAACAATTATAAGTAGGAGCGGGACCAACGTTCCCCAGCTCAGTATAACAAGCGGGTTCGGTCAATAATCCGTATTATTATCTTGATTAAGGCGTGATATGGTCGCTACCTGGAGAGAGAGAGAAGAAAACACTCAGCGTGCGCTCTTGCAAGATCAGATTGGTTATGTATTTTATCTAATCAGGATGGCTCCCACTGTTTTTATCAAATCTTCCTTCAAACCTTAAAAGGAAAGACAAGCCGGGATTAATTACACTCTACAAGTTCGCCAATCTTTCAGCCAGGCCAGTGTCGGTACTTTGAGGGGGGTTCCCCGTGCTTTCGCACGGCCTAATTACAGTAAACCTCGTTTTCCCAGAGGCATAACCCCGTTGACACCTTTCTAGACACCTACTTGATCGGCTAATTGCAAAGTGCAAAACTCTCCCAGGAGTAACAATTACTCGCAGGGGGTATCGGGATCCAACTATCACATAGAAGGTATGCAATCTCATTGCAAATTTCAACACTTGAAACTCCCGATAAAGGTTTTTACCCTTAGCACCTATGACCTTAACTAAGGTCAACAAATCATAAGTACTAGTCAAGTTCTACCCGTCATTTCGTGATTAATTAGACCCACCCACATGACCCTTAACTAAGGTCAACAAAGTCACGCGACTGTCCTAACTAATCGCATCATATGCGGTGTAGGAAGACATCACTTAGCTACCGTACACTGTGCCTTGACTATGGTCAACAAACACAGCACGAATACTAAGTACTCTACTTTCTAAAATGACGGAGGGTTGCGAATGGTTTTTATGAAAACCTTTAACGCTTTGAACTTGATCTCGTTGCGGAATCAAATGGTTTTTAAATGGAATGTTTTTGAGGCTTTTCTAGTTTTGCTAAAGGGGTCACTCCCGGTGAAGGGATCGTCGGCCCTTTCCTCGTCGAATGAGGTGCGGGATATATCATATATATCACTGTGCAAAGCGGAAACTATAGAAGCAATCAAAGACAAACCGAGGGTTGTAGCATCTGCCAGTTATTGCTAAAGGAGTCACTCCCGGTGAAGGGATCTCGGTCCTTTCCTCATCGAATAAGGTGCAGGATGTTCTATAATGAACACCGCGATGCAAAGCAAGAACTGTAGCTACCTGTTTTTATTTTGAAATTCAATTCCACAACATCAATTAGGTTTATTTTTCTTTCATTAATCTCATTAATGAATATCCCATCATTTAATTCCATCTAAACATCACAGATAAATATAACGTACGCTTATGCCATCCGCATTCTCCTCGATGTCCCGTCTGCACCGTTAGGTTAGGTAACTAACGCCAGAGCGAGGCAGGGCTAGCGCGGGTGTAAAACATAAGCAACGTCTATATAATATATCATATATACTATATATAATATCTGTCACAGAACAAATCACATGATCACATCACAGATAACGCAGCAGAAAGTATCATATGAAATATTGGATATACTAGGACGTCCGTGTTTTCAATACGAGCCAGTATAAAACACGGATTCCACAGTCGTGATGAACAGCCAATCCCACACCCCTAGACCCCTACGAGAGCGTCAAGGAACCCTACCAATTCTAGGGTTAGGAGACCCGGACTCGACTCCTCGAGTTGGTCTCCCACTGGACCCCAGAACCCGGTTACTTGTGCTCCCCTCCTTGGGTCTATCCTAATGCGGAAAAGTAAATAATATACAATGGGTGACATCTTCCGCAACCTGGAAGTGCCCCAATAAAAGAATATTACATACAAGTTTTTACATGAATGAAAATGAAAAACACTCATCTCACATAAAACCCCCCGGCTATTCGAACACGACGATCCAATATAACATATCCAGCAACACATAACATCGCATGTCATCAACGTAAGTAAATATGCGCATCCCAATTGTCGTTGACATATAGTAACGAAACCGGCGATATCACATATTACACTTACGGTCACAGAAAAGAAAGTGTAAAACTACAACAGTTGGAATCCGCAACCTCTTTAGACATCGCATGCCTAATCAAATGAAATACTTAGACATCGTATGCCTAACAATTATAAACCCCGCATTTTAGTCTCATTATCGAAAACACTTTTCAATACCAAGTCGGGCAATTCAACAGGATTCCTGACATTTTGATCGAATGCTCGTCGCAAACTTTAGTAGGCGGCCGCACCCCCGACGCCGTCGATGAAGTGCACCAAGGCGGAACACCGCTGCCGCGAGCACCCAAATGGATACTTTCGACGACGGGGTTCTCCTACAGTCACTTGGTCGGGGCTATGGAGTGAGGCTGTCTATTAAGTTTACCCGGCAAGTATCCGCGTACGCTACGTGATTGCGACGGACTTTTGATCACATCAAAACTCCGTGGCAACCGATCAAGTGAGACTAAACTGCTATGTTTATAATATTCATTCTGTTATCTCATAACTTATTGTGAATTCCAATCATTGTATCACATTCCGGATAAGATAGAAAATGTTAAACTTTCCGATCGAACAATCGAACACCCAAGTTTTCCCAAAATAGATCAACACATGAAATAAGTTTAAAAACATTCACTTCGTGCCTCAGTACCAACGGTCCAGCCGTAGAAGGGTCAAGCCAACGCCTCACATGTGGCACGCCGTACTGCCCCAAACCCGAAGGTTCAAATGGCAGTTCAAGACGGCCACATAATCGAGTTAAGGTTTGTTGTCTTCTAGAGGGTCTATCGCGTTACTTGCACTACTCGGAACGTCCTTAAACCTCGGAAAAATCCAACACTTGGAAATTTTCCGACAGTGGAAAACTTGGGTATTTATATCCGGTCAAACTTTTTAACATATTCTAAAATTACCCGGAAAAACACACTGACAAAATTAGACAATCCGATCGATACACCGAGGCCCCAATACAACCCAGAAATTTCAACTCTGGAATAAATATTAAAAATTCTCAGGAAAACCAGCACTGCAAAGTAGGAGTTACTGTGCAAAATACAATGCATGAGGAGATAAAAGGGCCGCGGAACCGCCGCATTAGCATGCTAATGCCGCGGTTCCGCCGCGCTTTGATGGACTCAGGAGTACGGGCTTCACAGTAATTCTTAGAATCTCCTGCTGGGTTTTCTGCATATTTTTAATTCTAAAAAAACCACGAATTTCAAAAATGTACAGAGAGCATTTTTGGGTTTGGGTTTTGGTTCGATCGGACTTCTAATTCCGTCTACGCATCGCCTAAGGCTCTAGCTAGGCTCTGATACCACTGTAGGGTTCCTAGGTACACTAATGAAGTCTTGCAAGTGATCGAACACGGCCAATTTAAATTTTACAAGTGCCGAGAAACCCTATTTCGGATCGTTAACTAGATATATAGGCTATGCGATGCAAGTTAACGACTTTTACCTAAAGGAAAGTGACTACAACCTTTGTAGATCCGGTCCTCTACGTCCTAGGCTCCGTGATGAGGTCCCTCCGCTGTCCAAATCAAATCCATGACTCTAGCATCGGCTTCATCGGAGAAATGGGCGGGCTTGGTCGTCGGTTCGATGCCGAAGATGATCTTCGTCGAGGTATCACAAGATCAAGTTCCAACTTCACCAAGCCTTGAAAACTTGTGAAGGAAACACCCTATACTACTTGGCAAGAGGTAAAGAAGAAATAGGAGGTGGGTTCACTTTAGAATTGGATTTCTCACTTGTTTTCATCACTTGCCATTGATGTAGCAAGCTTTTCTTCATGGAAGAAGAAGATGAAGAAGAAGAAGAAGATATGATAAGTTGTTTAAAAATAGATAATAAAATGAATACTTATCATAATCTTAACCTTAGTTAAGTGTAGAGAATTGACTAAGGTTAGGTTGAATGGTTAGGGTTAAGGATGAGAACAAAAAGGTCATTTAGTCAAAGCTTCATGAAGCTTCAACTAAAAACAAATGAAGCCACCATTCATTTATCTTTCAATTTATTCAAAATGAATAAATAAATAAAATAAATGAATAAGTAAAACCCTAATCAACAACTTAACCATGCTTTAATTCTTTACACTTAACCAAATAAGCATGTATCATCAAACATGATACAATCAAGTGCACAAAAGTATATCACATATACAACTTGCACAAATCAAGTGAGAAAATCTACTTAAAGTGAACCAATACTAGTTAATGCAAAGTAATATATCAAATATATAATTATACATTAAATCAACACTTAATTCAATGATCCGGTCATGTCGCATGTAACCGGCCAGTATCCAATGTATCGGCTTATCGAATCAATCCTTGATTCGATAACTAGGTTATATCGTATACAACCATTCGACACATTCATCGCGAGAATGAAATACGGTATCACATACACGCATTATTCTCGGTCCCGCACATATCTCATATGCGCTCCTATTTCGTTTCGCTTGAGCCAGGAAACCTCTGTGTAGGACTCTAAAGACTCGTCAATACGCCGGCAGCAGATGATGATCATATCAAACACCCACAAGCCGCAAGCGGTCTGCTAAACGTAACGGCCACCCGGGTATTGAGCGATCAGAAGATCGACGAGCAAGCCCGCTCACACTCCTGTGAATCCAACCAGTAACACTTACCATACAGTCCGGTCTGTTCGTCTGATATGTCGCATATCTCGCCTAGGGGTGGTAAACGTCAGACCCCAATAGCTCGATAAGTCATGCCGACGTGAGGTCCATAACTATCGTGAAACTACTGATAACTCTTACCAGTATATCACTGCAACCCTGGCCAGAGATTTCCTGTTATGTCCAGTCAAGCATAGCGCAACATCAACCCCCAATACCGGGAGAGACGAATCCCCTCCTATCGCTCATTGCCTCCATGTGAATCGGGACTGTACCCAAAAACCACCTGTTTGCACGACTCAGTAGAGCCGTGGTAGGGTGGAAATCAAAGCACAGTGGGAGACACACAAGACTCTATGACGATCTCGGGTCAACAGACTAAGCTGTACCAGTGTCACCAGAGAACTGCCATCTGACGTGAGGTATAATACCATCTGGGAGTTCTCGGCGAGTCCGTTCAGTGTACCCAGTCTCCACTGAGCACCCGTATACCATCTCTGATGTCAAACACCAATGGATATGGGATCATCCATCGCCCATCGCATGGGTCGAGAAGATATACGCTAGTCTACTCTGGAATATCGATGCCCCGTCTCGATATTCCCTCGAATAGGAACATTGAAGGATGTACTCATGGACTATCCAGGCCCCACTAGTATGATCTGCATCACAGTCCTTGAAGTCGAGTACACATCCTAAGGGCTTTATCAACATGTAACAGAGAGACAGAATGTATACACGTTTAAGATAAAGAGCAACCAGATAGCGTACTATCATGTCGAGCAAGAAAGTCCTACCTATATATGTCCCAGCATCCACTACAATATACATCTAATGTACAGTAATGGCCTCTAGGGCATACATATAACTAACATTTATAACTCTTATACAGGCTATAATACTTTTTTCTGTACAGTAATAAGAATTTTCTGTACTGTGATTTTAGAGTCATTACATGACCCGTACGTCTTTATCAACAAATTTCAACAAGTTTGCCAGATGATAAAAACGACATAGCTTTATGATGATGCGATTCGCTTAAGGATATCCCTTTCACCCTTCGCGATTTAGCGGAAAAATGGTTTTATTACACCGCATCTCATTCCATATCCAGTTGGGATGAGTTTGTGAAAGCCTTTTTAAAGAAGTTTTACCCAAATCATAAGACTGCACGCATCAGAACTGAAATCAATCAATTCACTTAGCTTTCTAATGAACCATTTTGGAAGTGTTTCGAACGGTATAAGAATCTCCTTGTGCAGTATCCTCATCATGGTTTTGAAAAATGGTAACTTTGTCGCATTTTATATGAGGAACCGCTTTCAGAAACTAGAATGTTACTGGAAACCAATTGTCAATGCCACTTCATATCTAAATTCGACGAGAAAGCATGGCCATTCTTGGAAGATCTTGCTAAGCAAACTCTGCAATGGAAAAGCACCCGACCGACCGCTCATCTTCTACATCTTCTTCCAGTCAATCTAGGGCAGGAATTCACCATCTGGACGTCTCAATTGTGATGAAAGTCGAACTGGCCTCAATCACGTGGAAACTTGAAGCGATTGAGAGCAAATTTTCATCTCCTGTCCCTAACACTGTTGCTCCACTCCGCACCATTTGTTCTTGTTATTCGGATCCGTTACACTTGATGGAAGAGTGTTCTTATAATCCACCATCAAGAACATGATCAAGTTAATGCTGCATTTCAGTAAAGACCAATGAACGATCCATACTCTTCCGCATATAATCTCGGTTGGAGGACCACGTTAATTTTTCCTGGAACCAGAATCAAAACCAAAACCAGTTCCACGGCCAAAATAACTTTCAGAGGGCCCCTCCACAACAACAACAACAACAACAACAACAACAACAATTTCAGAAACCTTTCCAACCATAACCTTTTCAAAACCCGACGAACCATGCAGCTTCGTACAACAATTCGTTCCCTCTGAACTATAACTTTTATGAAGCAATCAACTCAATCCACTGCGAACATCCAATCTTCTATTCAATCACTTGTGAAACACACAGATTCTTATGGATAGAGCATCAAAACCATCGAGACCCAGATTGCACAACGGAACGCAGTATTGAGTGAGCGAGAGAGAGAGGAAACTTCCATCTCAACCATTACCCAGCCTTGGTCACCCACAAAAGGTGCATGTTGTTCTTGAACAATAGAATCATAATATGAGTGCTGTTACTATATTGAGATTAGGGTGGCTACTGAACAACCACGTTGACGCCCTAATTGCAGATAATGACACCTCGGCTTCTTCTTCTTCCATCCCACTTTCTTCTTCTTCTTCGTCTGAACCCGTTCTCCTTAATTCATCGGGTTCTTCTCACAAACCTGCTGCTTTGAACAGACCCACATCTCACTCAACTCAAAATCCAGTTTTTGGTTCCGTTCCATCTCCACAACCTTTTACACAGGTATTAGACTCAATCAATTTAAACAAAGCTCATTATCCAAACCGGTTGAGACCTAATAAGCGAGTCCACAGATGGAGAAGGTTATGGAGCTTTTCAAACAAGTTAACATCAAAATCCCTCTTTTAGATGTGATCCAACAAGTTCCTTCGTACGCGAAAATTCTTAAGGACTTGTGCTCTAAAAGAGGAAATTTCTGGTACCGAAGAAGATTTTCTTGACTAGTAATGTGAGTGATGTTCTTACCTTTGATTTGCCGAAAAAAGGAAGGACCCTACTTGTCCTACAATCTCAATTACCATCGGGGATAAGAATATTAATCGCGCTCTTCAAGACCTCGGTGCCAGTGTTAATTTGCTCCCATATTCAGTTTACGAGTAACTCGGTATAGGGAAACTGAAACCCACACACTGTATGCTGCAAAAGGCCGACAGATCTATCACCCATCCCAGGGGTGAGTTAGAGGATGTATTGATTAAAGTCGGGGACTTCATATTCCTCGTGGACTTCATAGTCTTAGGCATACAGTCTATGGCTAACCCCCGGAATCAAATTCGGGTGATTCTCGATCATCCATTTCTGGCCACCTTAAATGCTGTAATCAATTTTCGCATTTGTTCTATGAACCAATCATTCGAAAAAATGACAATTGAGCTCAAAATTTTTAGGTTGGGAATCAGCCCTCCGACCCGAGTGCTCATATTCTGAATATATGTTCCATCCAAAAAATCGATCCGGAATCTTGCGAGTTTGAGAAATTTCTTGTTGATCTGGATTATCTCGATGCCACTAATGCGTATCTTTTCAATCCGATTGCTTCCAGGACAGTGAGAGAATACGACTGTTTCACTTTGTCGGATATTCCTGATATGTCTCCACCCGAGTTGGAATCCTTCTAATTTACAGATGAGTTAATTGAACCATCCGACTCTGTTGCCTACACTCACTTTGAGCCCCTCTCGGAATCCTTTGAGTTCGAGACACATTCTCTAATCTTACCTTCCGTTGTTTCTTCACCGATGCTCGAACTCAAGCTTCTGCCGTCTCACCTTAAGTATATTTACTTAGGTGAAAACGAGACTCTCCCGGTGATTATTTTGGCTTCTCTAGTTTTAGAGTAAGAGAAAGCCCTTGTTCTCCGCCGAAAGACCAGGAAGACAAACGTCTTGCCTGAATTTGGGGGAAGACACTATTTGGTTTTATCCGTCCAGCTCTCCGAAGATGCCAAGTTGATTTATCATATCGTGTATCGGAGGTTTAGACGGATGCGACCGTTGTAGCAGACTTCGTCAGATTCCCTCTCATTTGAGGGTTTTTTGATTGTGGGGACGCTCTTCCCTGCAGGCGCAAGCCCCTGCAGTTAATTACGCTACCGCATCGCGGTAACAACTTTCTCCTTCTCCAGATGGTCACTTTGTGTCGTGTGTGTTTGTTTTCCTTTTTGGTTGCCCATGGATTGTATACGGAGACTAATTTATGTTGTCGCCCGTAGGGCGTGGATTAGTCCAAATCCGTATTTTCTTAGATTTGGGTTTTGGTTTGGGTTTAAGGATCGTTAATCTCATTTGAGACTAAGATCAACTTAAACGTTTGTTAAGGATACGTCAGTCTAATTTTAGACTAAGATCTACTTAACAGTTTGTTAAGAATATGTTAGTCTAATTTTAGACTAAGATCTACTTAACAGGATCATTTAGATCCAACAAAAGAGTATTTGGGCTCTATTGTTTTAGTTTAGGAACTTTGTGGTCCATAAGTTTAAGGACATCATAGTCCATGACAGTTTAAAGACGTCATAGTCTGTAAAGTTTAAAGACATCATAGTCTATGAGTTTAAGGATCTCACAGTCCGTAAAGTTTAAGAACATCATAGTCCATGAGTTTAAGGACCCCACAGTCCATGGAATGTCTGGTTGTTAGGACCCGTCACCTTTCTGAAGACGTTGAAGGATTACAACGACATATATCAGAGGTATGAAGAGATGTACCCTTGAACCAATATTGGTTGAGAGATCTGTAGTCCAATTTGGGACTAAGATCAAAGATTAATGAGCATGTGGGCTTAATTAATCTGAGATAGGGTTCTGTGGACAATTTGGGCTCGGCCCATTTAGTTAAAATGTTGAACATTTAACAATTCTGAACATTTAACAATGCTGAGCGTTGATTTGGGTTTTGACAGCCTTTTTGTCTTTTATTGAGTGCTGAGCACTTATCATAGCTCTGGGGCTTTATTTAAAGAACAGTTTATGTTCCCTCAGCGCACACGTAAGGAGCACGTGGAGCGCTTGGCGCCGTGCGCCATTCAATGAGCGCAGAGCGCTTCTGTTAAGTAGCGCACACGTGAGGAGCACGTGGTGCGCTTGGCGCTGTGCTCTAGTCAATGAGCGCAGAGCGCTTCTTATGAAATAGCGCACATATGAGGAGCACGTGACGCGCTTGGCACTGTACGCCAGACTTAGAGCGCTAAGGTGCTTTTTTAAATTTGGAGCGCTAAGGCTTTGCAGCGCTGTGCGCTAGATTTTGGAGTGCTGAAGCGCTTCTTTTAATTGGAGCACTAAAGCTCTGCAGCGCTGTGTGCTAGATTTGGAGCGCTGAAGCACTTCATTTAATTGGAGCGCTAGGGCTCTGCAGCGATGTGCGCTAGATTTTGGAGCGCTGAAGCGCTTCTTTTAATTGGAGCGCTAAGGCTCTTTTTATGCAACTCTGCTCTCCGAGAATTAAATTCTCTCTTATAAGAGACTTTGTCTTATGGGTCTAAGATCAAAGTTCTTATTTTATAAGAGATATTTCAATCTCTTATGTTTTTGGGGAAAGGCTTTGCCATTATGGATCTGTGATTCTAAGAGAATTGAATTATTCTCCCCTCTTTTTATAATGAGATGTTATGATCTCTTTGTGAAAGACATTTTCCTTATAGATTTATGATCTAGCATAAGAACTAAGTTCTTTTTCTGATGAGATATTTTGATCTCTTTATTTTACCTTGAAGAAATTTTTCTTCTCCCGAGAGCTTGCTCTTCTCTTTGAACTTTCTCAAAGTTTGGGGGGGGGGAGGGTTTCCTCTCTGCCAGACTTGAAGTCTTGGGTCTTTTATATAGGGGAGGCTGATTTGTTGAATTAGTTGAAGAGATCTTTTCTCTAATTGATTTGGGAATATTTCCCACTGTTGGATCTTTGATCCAAGGGCTTCTGTTTTATAGAAAGCAATCTTCTTGTTTTTAATAAGATTGAGAAAATCTTTTCCCATACAGAACTTATTCTGTATCTTGGTGATTTTTAATCATCATTGGATCTTTGATCCAACGGTGCTCTAATTTTCAGGGGTAATTTGATGATTTTTAGTCATCTTTGTTGGATCTTTGATCCAAGGGTGAGGAACATTTAGTTCCAGCGCTAGCGCTTTCGTGCTTTGCACGTGAGTGCTGCATCAGAGTCTTGACTCTTTAGTGCTGACGCTTAGCGCTCTTGTGCTTTACACGTGAGGCGCTGCCTCAGAGTCTTTGACTTATGGCACTGGCGTTCAGCGCTCTCGTGCTTTGCACGTGAGGCGTTGCCTCAGAGTCTTTGACTCTTTAGCGCTGGCACTCAGCGCTCTCGTGCTTTGCACGTGAGGTGCTGCCTTATTACCGAAGGTGTCTTTTCACCTTCTTTCTCCACTTTTCCTGAGTCAAGCTTCTCTTTCCCAGAGCTTGGAAATAGTTCCATCACACACATCATTTTCTGTGCCTAGACTTAAATGTCTCCCTTCATAAACTGAAGCAATACTTCTTTTCTCTCTCATTTTCAGAGAATCATTTTAACAGAGAAGAGCTATGGCTTGTAATCGCCTGCATGCTCGCCGTTAGCCATGGGAAGTGCCCATTGAGGAAATTGTTCCTCGTTTTACTGCGTGCTTGGTGAACCCTACTCTTACGGATGATCAATGCGATACGGTACTGGACGAGCTCTTGACTCGTATAGGATCTCCTCTCCCTATCGGCTCTATTTGGCTCCGGATGGTTTTCTTGTCTGTGATCAATGATATTCCCCCTCCTTCGGTGGAGATGACTCCGGCAATGCTCGACGTTGCGGAAGACAAGATCGAGTGCTTCTACGAGGCACTTTTGATCACTACAGCTCTGAGGGATCGCTCTGTCCGGCTGCTAAGCCAGATACGGGCTCAGCAGGTTGTCATGTCTGTCTTTGCTGATGGGTGCGCTGCTGACCGATGGGTAGCTACTCTTCATGAAGATTGCCACTTTTTCATGGTGGAGAAGGCAGAGAGGGAGTTAGATAATTTTATCCATAGTTTTGTGAATTTCTGTACTTTCGTGATCTATTTCCTGTAGAATAAAATGTTCAATTAAATGCTTTGTTTTTGTTATTGAACACCTGTTCTTCCTTTGATGTGTGCATGTGCGTATATGAATGAGCCTGGTTTCACACATATCTGTAAACGAAACTTAATCCGGCATAAACAGGAACTAATAGCTCTTGGCCGAAGATTTTGGCGGGAACAACCCTGCTTTCAGTCTTGCAATCAATTCAGCAAGCTTTTGGCTGGACTATGGCGGACATCAAGGGGATTAGTCCCCTAATCGTTGAACATCATATCACATGATGAATGATGCCAAACCATCTAGGAATCCACAGAGACACTTAAATCCAGTCATGAAGGAGGCTGTGAAGAAGAAAATTATCAAATGTCTGGATATTGGTATCATTTACGTGATATTCGACAGTCAATGGGTTAGTCCGATACACATTGTCCCTAAGAAGTCGGGAATTACGGTCATCATCTATGAGGCGAATGAGTTAATCCCCACTCGCACCCAAATCGGGTGGTGAGTGTGCAGTGATTATCAAAAACTCAACGCCGCGACGCGGAAGGATCACTTCCTGTTTCCATTCATTGATCAAATGCTAGAAAGATTAGCTGGACATAAGTTCTACTGTTTTCTAGACGGTTACTCAGGTTACAACTAGATTCTCATCGTCGAAAAAGATCAGGACAAAACCACTTTCACTTGTCCTTTCGGCACGTTCGCATATCGCCGCATGCCTTTTGGGTTGTGCAATTCTCCCGCTACATTTCAGCGGTGTATGACGGGAATATTTTTCGACATGGTCGAGAAGTTTCTAGAGATATTCATGGACAATTTCTCCATCTTTGGAGACTCCTCTGAAGAGTGTTTACAATACCTTAACGCTGTCCTTACCCGATGTAAGGAAAAGATCTTGACTTTAAACTGGGAGAAATGCCACTTTATGGTTCGTGAAGATATTGTCTTAGGACATTATTTCACAAAGTGGTATTGAAATCGATAAGGCTAAAATCGACGTCATTTCAAATCTGTCTGCTCCCGACAGCGTTAAAAACATCCGTTCCTTTCTTGGCCATGCCGGTTTTTATAGACGGTTCATCAAGGACTTTAACAAGGTTGCTAGACCTTTGAATTATTTACCGGCCTAGGACTTGACGTTCCATTTCAACTCGGAATATTTTGCCTCCTTCAACTCGCTGAAACAGTCACTTGCTGTTGTTCCTGTCTTGTCTTCCCCTGACTAGAAGCACCTGTTCGAAATTATGTGTGATGCTTCCGAATTCTCCATCAATGCTGTTTTAGAACAACATATCGATAATAAGCCATACTTAATTTATTATGTGAGCCATACCCTGAATGACGCCCAATTGAACTATATGACGACTGATAAGGAATTCTTAGTAGTTGTATCTGCTTTAGAGAAATTCAGGCTATATGTTATCGGCTCCCTAGTCATCTGTTACACGGACCATTCAGCTCTGAGGCATCTTTTCGTTAAAAAGGATGCCAAGTCTCGGTAAATACGTTGGATCCTCGTGTTCCAAGAATTCGATCTTGTCATCAAGGGCAAAAGTGGATATGAAAACGTTGTCGCCGACCATCTTTCTCGATTCCCTTCTGCTCCATTGCCTGTCATGCCAATTAATGATTCGTTCTTTGATGAACAACTCTTAACAAAATCATGCGAATCTTGATTCACGGATATTGTAAATTACCTTGCTACTGAACTTGTACCAAACGAATGGTCAAGTCAGGACAAACATCATTTTCTTTTCCAAGTAAAACACTTTAACTGGAAAGAACCCAACCTGTTCAAGTATTATCCTGATAAGATTGTTCGCCGGTGAGTGTCCAACACTGAATTTTAGAGTGTTCTATCTTTCTGCCATGATCAAGCTTGTGGCGGTCATTTCGGCTCCAGAAAGACCGTGGAAAAAAAATTGCAATGCGGCTTTTACTGGCTAACGCTGTTCAAGAATTCAAATGAATATTACAAGACCTGCTCTCAATACCAGCACATTGGCCAAATTTTGGGAAGAAATCAAATGTCGCTCCAATCAATCTTGGTTGCTGAGATTTTTGACGTCTGGGGAATTGACTTTATAGGCCCGTTCCCTTACTCATGTGGGAACCTGTATATTCTACTTGCGGTTAATTATGTCTCAAAATGGGTCGAGACCGTCTCAAGCCAAATTAACGACAACAAGGTTGTCGTTAAGTTTCTAAAATAAAACATCTTCTCTTGATTTGGACACCCTCGAACTATTATCTGTGATAACGGATCGCATTTCTGCAATCGGTCTTTCGAGGCTGTAATGCAGAAATATGGAATCAACCATAAACTCTCCATGTCCTACTATCCCCAAACATATAGGCAAGCCGAGGTCTCCAATCGGTAAATCAATCAGATCTGGAGAAGACGGTTTCCACAAACCGTAAGGATTGGTCTTCGAAATTGAGTGATGCCTTTTGGGCATTTCGAACTACATATAAGACTGACCTTGGCATGTCACCATATCGGCTTGTCTTCGGTAAGGCTTGCCATCTCCCAGTCGAGATCGAGAACAGAGCTATTTGGGTAATCAAGAAACTTAATGCCGATCTTTCTCAAGCTGGTAGCTTTCAGACGGTACAGATAAACGAGTTGAACGAGCTTAGGGATGAAGCGTACGATAACGCGGTTATCATGAAAAACAGGACAAATGTGTTTCACGATAAACATCTTGTGCGCAAAACGTTCACGTTGGGACACCAAGTCCTTCTTTACGATACCGTTCATCACAGAAAACTGTATTTTAATACCACTCATTCATTATCAATTTTGTTATATATCAGTATTATTAACCAGTGTCTGCTCAGTAAATACAGATTAGAGGTATTCGTGACAAAACACTGGAAAATATACTCAAAGTCACGGATGTGACATTTGTGAGCCAGCACTGCAATCAGAACAGAAAACCGATCGATATCCAAAGAGTTCTTTTGTAACAAATAAATGTACATAATTTTGGTCCAACATAATACAAGTGTATACTAGCTCTTTGGTACACGGACCTAGGTGGGGGATGCCTTGGCACAACTTGTAGGAATGCCTAGAATGACATCAAGGTTTCGGGAGGCATCGTCTATACAATTTTCAAAAATTTGCCATGCTAAATAATTTTAACCCTAGAATCTTAACTAGAGATTTAGACGAAACATAGTTTAAACAACTTTACAACTAAGTGAATATGGAATACAACCTTTGTAGACCGGTCCTTCACTTCAATAGCTTCATGTAGTAGTCCCTTCGCTCCATGCAGTGATCTTCCAGACTTTTGAATGGCTCCACAAGATGAAAGGAACGAGCTTGCACGAAGTTTTCGAGGCCGAAGATGATCTACGTCGAGGAGACATTAACCCAAGCCACCTCTTCACTAATTAGGGATTAGTGAAGCTAACATCCTAAACTAAATGGCCAATCTAGTAGAGAATGATGAAGTGAGATTTTTTCTCACTTTTGAAATCTTGTTCTCACTATTTTTATTCTCCTCTCAAAAACCTAGAGAGCTCTCTCATGAGCAAGATGAAGATGAAGCAAATAATGGATGAAAGAGTGAATGACAACCATGGGTGAGAAATATCTCATATATCTCATGTAGAGACTTAACCATGAGTTTAGATAATGGACTCCTCTCTCTTTTTCTATAAATTTTAATAAACCCCTCCGTTTTTGTGTAATAAACCCCTCCGGTTGGGTTAATAAATATCTAGTGCAAGACAAAACTTGTGGATTAAGTCAATGGATCTCCAAGCTTCTACAAGGTTCATGCCATGTGACCAATTTCTAACTAATATTTGATTTACTCTAAATAAATAAACTCTACAATATCATTAGTATGGTGTAAGTCTCATACACCCATGTTGCATGCGGTACCAAGCATGACACAAAAAGAAAACACAATTAATATATATCACATATATATTAAGTGTGCACATGTAAGAAAAAGAAATGCTTAAGTGAGCTAATATTAGTTAATGTAAATTAATATATCAAATATATAATTATACATTAAATCATTAAATCAACACTTGATTTAATAATCCGGCTATATTTCATACGACCGACTAATATTACTTGTATTAACTTATCAAATTAACACTTGATTTGATAACCCGGTTATATCTCATATAACTGACCGATACAGTATCGACTTATCGAATCAACATTTGATTCGATAACCCGGCTATATCTCATATAACCGACCGATAACAAAAATCGTGAGAATAGAATATGGTATCACATACTCGTAATAATCTCGGTCCTGCACATATCACATATGTGCTCCTACTTCATTTTGCCTGAGTCAGTAAACCTCTGTGTAGAACTTTAAAGACTCGTTAATACGCCGGCAGCAGGTGATGATCATATCAAGCACCCACAAGCCGTCAGCGGTACTAGTTGGACGTAATGACTACCCGGGTATTGAACGATCAGAAGATCAACAAGTAAGCCCACTCTAACTCCTGTAAAGTCTGTTAGTAACACTACCGTACATTCCGGTCTCTTCGTCTGATATGTTGCCTATCTAGTCTAGGGGTGGTCAACGTTAGACCCTAGTAACCGATAAGTCGTGCCGATGTGAGGCTCATAACGGGTCGAGAAACTACTGATAACACTTACCGGTAGATCTCCGAATCAGCCCTGGACTGGGACTTCCTGTTCATATCAGAATTTTGCATTATTATATTCTCCATTCTTAATCATATTATGAATAAATAGGTGCTTTTGATCCCTGTCTGCTAAATAGTTGCAGGTTATAAGTTCTCAGATCATTACAGTGAAATTCATGAAAAATGGCTACAAATGTGAGACTACGACAAACAATAGATGAATCTGTATGATGCCGCCTGCCAGTTCAAGGAACAAATGAAAATCATTAGATAGTTCAATGTACAAAGCACAAGGGCAGCACAAGATTCAAGACTTCAACGCAAAGCTCAAGGCAAAAGTCCACATCATTCTGCACTGTTGGAAATCTAGAAGGAAATAGAAGAAATTCTGAGAAACCAAGTAAAGAAAACAGAAGATAAAAGCAACACAGAGAAACCCTGAAGAGATGGGCCCAAGAACCCACCAAATGGCCGCGGAATCGCGACCAAACAGGCCTTTCTGCCGCGGTTCTGCGACCATAATATGCACGTGTCGATGGGGTGTCGGTGCTTTGACTCGGTCTTTGGGGTTGTTTTGTAATTTCATGTATGGATCAGAATGTAAACCTAGGGTTTTTCCTATCTATAAATAGGAAGGCTCAAGTGCTTCTTTTTGGTGTGCCTCTTTGGAGGATGCCTCTTTTTAATTTTTCTAGATTAAATTTTATTCCATTATAATCGTTGAAGAGGTGTCAATAAGAGTAAGTTTTTTTTATCTTGCAATTTTCCATTTGAATTTAATTTCTGCAATTTTATTATCATTCTTTTATTATCAGCAAATTAGGTCATTAAATTAAAACTATAAAAATGAATTTTGTCGCAACTTTCCTAATGAGTGAGTAGTTCCTCACTTGTTAGGGTTAGGATTGGGTAGTTTTGAGAGATGGAAATCTTTCACTCCTTTCTTGCCCATATAACATTTTAATTAGGACTCTATTTGAATCAAACACACACCGCTCACTACGGCACCCTATCCTATGAGATAGCGGTGATTCCCTAGTTAGACCGGTTGTGGTTGATTTAAATAGAGATTAGGGCCAAAAGTTAAGAAAGGACGGATAAGGACCAAAAGGAAGAAACGAAGTTTCTTCCTAGTCGTGCTAATCCCCTTTGTTGACTATTACCCTAACACCTATATTCTTAATTAAGGCAAAGGAAGCAGTGAGTAGAGTTATTTTTCCAAACTAACCTAATTCTAACCCTAGCAAGGCTTTAAATCAAATTAAATTCAATCTTAGATTTTTAAATCAAAAGCTACCAAAAATAAGACTTAACTTGTAAGAACTTAAAGAAAAAACACGTTTTCCCTATGGATCGATCCGTACTCAACCGGCTAGCTACCAAGCAACACCGTTATTGATTGTGGTATATTCTTAATTTTGATTTTAAAACGCACGTACGCAAAAGACTACCAATCAAATGGCGCCATTGCCGGGGAAACGGTAGTTATTTTCTTTTTGTAATTTCGGGTTAATTAAAAAAAATTGAAAAATATAAAATTGAAAAAATTAAAAATAAAAAGAAAACTGAAAAGAAAATCATCTTGTTCTTTCTGATCGGTTTTTGTGTGAATTGTGCAGGAACGGGAGACGGACATATTCAGAACTGGAGCAGACCCAGTGAACAAATCAGGAAACAGAGGATCTGAACAGACAGAGGAGAACCATAACAGCAAACAGGAAAATTTTGGAGATCCAAACTAACAGAACCACCGCGGAACAGCGGCGGATATAGGCAGTTGACCGCGGAACCGCAGTCAACCAGTGACGTCAGCATCCCAAAATTCTCTGTAAGTATTTTTGTCCTCTCTTCTACCCTCTGAACTCTTCGGAAAATTTTCCTGCAGAATTCTTTGCGCCGCAAATAAAAATAAAATTTTTTTTTGGCAAGTGTTTTAGATTTTGTGTGTTTACTGCTTTGTATTTTAAAAACGGAAATTAAGGGGCTATAACACCAATCTAGATTGGGTGGGGATTTTATTACCCTTCCTAAGACCCCAGAAATCACAAAAAGCATATGCATCAACATTCGAATAAATTAAAAAATATCGAGAATCAGCCAATTAAGGACTGTCGAGCTCATTAGGACAGAGGAAGGTTGTGGGCATTCGGTCGTTTATCTAAACCTGACTTTGTGGTGCCTAGGCTAGACAAGTGGGAAAGGTAATTTTAAAAGGCCCGTCTCACGGTGATTCGTGAGCGGATTCCTCCTTTCTTCACTTGTGCTTACCTGGCTACAATTGGCGGTGAAGAGGCGATTTGAGGGATATCTCACAACTTGTCGCTTTGGACCAGTTAGGAGCAGTCTAGTTGACTTAGGAGACCCTAGCTCTGGGCTTGATTGTGCATGTTTAAATTGTGATTGTTTGAAAGTGTGTCGTAGTTCCGTACAAAATCTTTTGCAAAACTCTTTATAAAAAAAACCACAAAACAAAATTTTTACAAAAAACTTGCCATTTGTCGCTAGAAATCCATTGCACCCAACTTTCACCCATATTTTCTCCATTGACTTTTTCTTACCCCCACATTCTACGTTTGACTACACTACACCTCATTTAGTGTATGTTCGATTGGACTAGGGACACTAGCGACCGTTTAGTCCATGTCTCGTTAGTCCCTACTGACGATGAGTTCGACTCCGAAGTTGAAATTCCCTTCACTTCTTTACCTTCATCTTCACATTCATCATCTTCTAAAGAGATGTCAGGATTCAATCCTAACAACCCCTTACCTACTTCGGGACTGATTCCACCTCAACTGGGTGCGAATAACCCATAACACTCTCCTGTTGAAGTGCCCCAACGAATCGCGCTCCAGGATTTTTTCTATCCAACCCGCACCGCAGTTCCTACTTGTCTTTCACTTCCGCCGGCTAATGGGGATAATTTCGAAATTAAGCCCCACTTCATCAATATGCCCAAATTTCATGGGCTGGAATCCGAAGATGCCTATATCTTCATTAACAAATTCCAGAATGTTTGTGCAATGATGAGGACCACCCAACTTTCCGATGATGCTATAAGGCTATGAGTCATTCCCTTCACTTTATGTGACCTAGCTGACAATTGGCTATATAGTACAGCATCGCACTCCATAAAAAGTTGGGAAGAGTTTGTTAAGGCTTTTCTTAAAAAGTTTTACCCACATCACAAGTCCGCGAGAATTCGTAATGAAATTAACCAATTTTCCCAGCTTCCTTCCGAACCTTTTTGGAAGTGTTTCGAACGATTTAAGGACCTTCTTGTTCTGTGCCCTCATCGCGGTATTGAAAGATGGCAACTTTTCCAAACTTTATACGAAGGACTGAACCCAGCAACTAAGCTGTTGCTGGAAACCATTTGTCAAGGTCATTTTCTTACCAAATCTGATGAGGAAGCTTGGCAATTTCTCGATGATCTTACTGAACAAACGCTTCAGTGGGAAAGCACTAGACAGACCGCTTCGTCCACTTCATCTGGTCAGTCTAGGGCAGGTGTTCATCAACTTGACATGTCAATTGCAATGAAAGCCGAAATGGCCGCAATTACATGTAAACTAGAAGCAATTGAGAGCAAATTCTCATCGCCTTCTCCTATCCCCGCTTTACCCCCTCGCACTATATGCGCTTGTTGTTCGGATCCGTCCCATTTGACCGAAGAGTGTCCTTACAACCCACCTGCTCAAGGACAGGATCAAGTCAATGCTGCCTTTCAGCAAAGACAAAGAAATGATCCATACTCTTCAACTTATAATCTTGGTTGGAGGAACCACCCCAATTTTGCTTGGAATCAAAATCAACAACAATTCCAAGGCAATAACAATTTTCAGAGGCCCCATCCACAACAACAAGCTCCTCAACAAACTCAATATCAGCAACCTTTCTAACCCCAACCGTACCAAAACCAAATGAACAATTTTGTACCAAACAACTCTTATCCTCAAAACAATTTTGTTCAGCCAAATAACGATAAGGTTTCCTCGCTAGAACGAAGTCTGGATGCGTTTTTAAAATAATCTACTCAATCCTTAGCCAACATCCAATCTTCCATTCAGTCTTTGGTGCAACACACCGCATCACATGGGCAAAGTATCAAAACCATTGAAGCCCAAATTGCACAACTGAATACTGCTCTAAACGAGCAAGAGAAGGGGAAGCTTCCATCTCAACCACTGCCAAATCCCGGTCACACACAAAATGCACATGTTGCTCATGAGCAACAAAATCATAATGTGAGTGCCGTGACTACATTGAGATCTGGAAGGACGTTGTACAACAATGTTGGCATTGATGATGACACGCCGGCCGCCGATTCTTCTTCATCTTCATCTTCTTTGTCAGGGCCTGTTCTTCATTCTTCACAAGGCTCTACTTCTTCTACTGCTCCGAATGGACCCACATCTCACTCCACGAAAACACCAACACTGGGATCCGTTCCTACTCCACAATCTCCTCCATAAACATTGGACTCAACCAATTTTCAAAATATTCCATTTCCAAACAGGTTGAGATCCAATAAACCAACTCCACAAATGGAGAAGATTGTGGAGTTATTTAAACAGGTTAGCATTAACATACCTCTCTTGGATGCAATCCAACAAGTCCCTTCTTACACTAAAATCTTGAAGGACTTATGCACCAAGAAGAGGAAAACACAGGTACCTAAGAAAGTTTTCTTGGCTAGTGCAGTAAGTGATGCTCTTACCCAACTTTTACCTCAAAAACGAAAGGACCCTGTCTGTCCTACAATTTCAATAACTATTGGGGATAAGAACATCAACCGCGCACTTTTAGATCTTGGTGCCAGTGTTAATCTTCTTTCTTATTTAGTATATGAGCAATTAGGCGTTGGAGAGCTGAAACCCACACATTGTACTCTCCAAATGGCCGACCGATCCATCACCCATCCTAGGGGTGGGTTAGAGGATGTGTTAATTAAAGTAGGGGACTTCATATTCCCCATTGATTTCATTGTTATGGACACACAGCCTATAGCTAACCCCCGGAGTCAAATTCCGGTGATACTCGGTCAACCATTCCTTGCGACTTCTAATGCGGTGATCAATTGTCGAAATGGTTCGATGAACCTATCTTTTGGAAATATGACAATTGAGCTCAACATTTTTAAGTTGGGGAATCAACCCTCCGAACCTAATGCTAATATACTTGATATTTGCTCGATCTAAGAGATTACTCAGGAGGACTGTGAGCTCGAAAAGTTTCTGTTCGATCACAACAATTTTGACGCCAATAGTGTGTTCCTCCTTGATCCTGATACTGTTTTCACACTCGATAATGATTATGAGTGTTTCACTTTCTCGAACGATTTTGAAGAATCACCACCCGAGTTTGAATCCTTTGAATTTTCGGATGAGTCAGCTGAACCATCCGACTCAGTTGCTTACACTCGCTTTGAACCTCTGTTGGAATCCTTCGAGTTTGAGACAATCTCACCGATTTTACCTTCAATTGTTTCGCCTCCAACACTCAAACTAAAGCTATTGCCGTCTCACCTTAAATACTCTTACTTAGGTGATAATGAGACACTTCCTGTTATCATCTCGGCTTCTCTAGCCCCCGAGCAAGAGAAAGCCCTTTTAACGGTCTTACAAAACAATCGGCAAGCTTTTGGCTGGACTATAGCGGACATCAAGGGGATTAGTCCCCTAATAGTTGAACATCATATTCATATGATGGATGATGCCAAGCCAGCAAGGGATCCACAGAGACGACTAAACCCAATAATGAAGGAACCTGTTAAAAAGGAGATTGTAAAATGTCTTGATAGTGGTATCATTTACCCTATCTCTGATAGCCAGTGGGTTAGCCCCATTCACGTTGTCCCAAAGAAATCGGGCATAACGGTCATAACTAATGAGGTGAATGAGTTAATACCTACTCGTACCCAAACTGGGTGGCGAGTTTGCATCGATTATAGAAAACTCAATGCCGCGACACGGAAAGACTACTTTCCATTACCTTTTATTGACCAAATGCTAAAACGATTAGCTGGGCATTAATTTTACTGCTTTTTGGATGGCTACTCCGGCTATAATTAAGTTCCCATCACCGAAAAGGACCAAGACAAGACCACATTCACTTGTCCTTTCGGTACGTTTGCTTACCGTCATATGCCCTTTGGGTTATGCAATGCACCCGCTACTTTCCAGCGGTGTATGATGGGTGTTTTTTCAGACATGGTGGAAAAATTCTTGGAGATTTTCATGGATGATTTCTCCATTTTCGGCGACTCCTTTGATGAGTGTTTGCTATATTTAGACTCAGTTCTTACCCGGCGTAGGGATAAGAACCTTACTTTAAATTGGGAGAAGTGCCACTTTATGGTACGAGAAGGTATTGTCTTAGGACATATTATCTCGCAAAATGGCATTGAGGTAGATAAAGCTAAGATTGAAGTCATTTCCAATCTTCCTCCTCCCAAATGCGTCCGAGACATTCGAGCCTTCTTTGGCCATGCCGGGTTCTATAAACGGTTCATCAAGGATTTTAGCAAGATAGCTAGACCCTTGACTCTTTTGTTGGCCAAGGACACCACATTTGATTTCGACTCAAGCTGTATGAAGGCGTTCGAGTCGTTGAAAAACTCACTTACTTCCGCTTCCATTCTTTCGTCTCCTGACTGGACGCATCCATTTGAGATTATGTGCGATGCATCTGATTTTGCCATTGGTGCTGTCCTTGGACAGCACATTAATAAGATGCCGCATGTAATTTATTACGCTAGCCGAATCTTGAACGAGGCCCAATTAAATTACACAACAACTGAGAAGGAATTCTTAGCTGTTGTGTTTGCATTAGAAAAGTTCAGGCCCTATTTAATCGGCTCTCCAGTCATCGTTTATACTGACCACTCAGCTCTTCGCCATCTTTTCGCGAAGAAGGACGCTAAATCTTGGCTGATACTTTGGATCCTCTTACTACAAGAGTTTGACCTTGTCATCAGAGACAAGAGAGGATGCGAAAACGTAGTCGTCGACCACCTTTCACGCCTCCCTTCTTCACCTACGCTTCAAATTCTTATAAAAGACATTTTTCTAGATGAGCAGTTCTTGACTGTGTCATGCGAACCTTGGTTCGCAGATATTGTAAATTATTTGGCCACCGGACTTATACCAAACGAATGGTCGAATCAGGACAGACTCAGATTTCTATCCCAGGTAAAACATTTTTACTGGGATGAACCATATCTATTCAAATACTGTCCCGACCAAATTATTCGTCGGTGTGTCCCCGACAATGAGTTTAAGAGCGTGCTGTCATTTTGCCACGATCAAGCGTGTGGCGGGCATTTTGGCCCTAAAAAGACAGCAGAAAAGATCTTGCAGTGTGGCTTCTACTGGCCACAACTTTTTAAAGATGCACATGATTACTGCAAGACATGCTCCCGGTGCCAACGCTTGGGCCGGATATCTAGGAGAAATGAAATTCCGCTCCAACCAATATTGGTTGTTGAAATTTTTGATATTTGGGGGATAGATTTTATGGGACCGTTTCCCAATTCTTTTGGGAACGTGTATATTCTCCTCGCTGTTGACTATGTTTCAAAGTGGGTTGAGGCTGTGCCCAGCCGGACTAATGACAACAAGGTTGTCGTTAGATTCCTCAAAGAAAACATTTTCTTTCGGTTTGGGCATCCCCTCGTAATTATCAGCGATAATGGATCTCATTTTTGTAATAGGACTTTCAAGTCCTTAATGTGGAAATATTCCATTACTCACAAGCTATCAACACCCTATCATCCCCAAACATGTGGGCAAGCCGAGATTTCAAATCGGCAAATTAAACAGATATTGGAGAAAAAGGTTTCCAAAAACCGTAAAGATTGGTCGTCAAAATTTATTGATGCCCTTTGGGCATTCCGAACTATCTATAAGACCGATCTTGGCATGTCTCCATATAGTCTTGTTTATGGAAAGGCTTGCCACCCTCCAGTTGAAATTGAGAATAGAGCATTTTGGTCAATAAAAGAGTTTAATCTATCTCTAGGAGATGTGGGCAGCAATAGAAAGCTGCAATTGAATGAATTAAACGAGCTACAGGATGAAGCTTACGAGAATGTGGTTGTCGTCAAAAACCGAACAAAGATGTTCCACGATAAACAACTTATGCGCAAAACTTTCAAACCTGGTCAACAGGTTTTACTTTACGACACCCGGTTACATTTCCATCCCAGCAAGCTCAGATCTCGATGGAAAGGACCATTTTTGGTATGCATCGTATATCCGCACGGTATGGTCGATTTAGAAAATCCGGAGGACGGTTCACTATTTAAAGTGAACGGACATAGACTTAAACTGTTCCTCACTGCGGACTCTGCGGAGGAGCTCCTGCTTTTGCAGGAGCCGATTTACATCGACTGATCTTCCTCCATCTACCCCTAAATTTCGGTTATCCAGCCATAAACAGTGGAAACACTGTTTCAAATAAGTTTGGGGGTATGTACCACTTGTAATTATATAAAAACAACAACATAAATAAATAAATAAATAAATAATTTTTTTTTCAAATTTTTGGGGGTATTTTTGTAAATTTTCAGTTTTAATAAAAAAATAAATAAAAAATAAATTTTTTTTATGTACAAATAAATTCCTCTTTTTAAGAGGACCATTTTACAAATAACCAAAATATACCCCCTATAAATACAAGCCGACCCCTCTACTGTTTTTACCAAACCCTAAGTATTCCTCTCTCAAAACCCTAGCCGCCGCAGCAGCCAGAGCAAGGAGATAACTTCATCCCGCCGCCCAACCGCCGCCAAACGCAGTATCTGACTGCGCATCCGCCGCTCCCTGGTGTCGTCTCCCTCTAAAAAATTCAGAGATGGTTCGATCTCTAAACTCTTCTCTGTTAAGTTATAAATTCTGCAATTTTCATTCTCTGTGATGGCACCAACTTTACAATTCGAGAGGGACTTTTCCCAAATCTTTGCACACACGATCTACGGAAGTTATTTCGGTGAAGAAATCCGTAGGCGCGGATGGAATTTTTTACTGTTTAACCATCCAAACTCCTTCGCTCTTCCGGATCTCGTCACACGATTTTACGAGTGCATGGAAGACGGATGCCTTTCACAACACGGATATATTAGGCTTATTTGGAGTGATAGGGAAATCATTATCGATAGGGACTTCATCCATGAAGTCACCTTAATACCTAGACCACCTACCCATGACCAACCCCTCCAATTCGAGGATTATTTACCCTTGATGGGTACTGACTGTTTGAGGGAGCCACGTAAGGGCATCCAAGCTAGAACTCTGTTTGCAAACGTACTGACTGTGTGCCGTTGGGCACAAAATAACATTTTCACATAATACTACCTTTTTCACACCATCTCTTCATATCGTGCACACTTTAATGATCAGGAACCCCACATATGATATGTGCACGGTATTGCTTAATTCAATTGGTGCTGGCAAAAGGGCTGCCAATTACCCATGCCTTATGTTAGTGACACAACTGTATCGCTATTTCCTCCCTGTGGAGGAATTTGAGTTTTACATGCATGGAGGTATCCCCATTAGGCCTCTTATTGAGGGCGTATCCACATCCTATACCCGCCTAAATGATGTATGGTCGCGAACTGAACCGGCTGTGCATGTACCCGCCAGAACACCCAGCTCCAGCTCGACCGCAAGTGAGGAAGAGCTTACCCCCGCAGAACATGCACGTCTACTTAAGAAAGCCACTAGGGGGATAGACAGATTGGTAGGGATGGTGACCAACTTGGATCACCGTGTGATAGAGATTGAGCGCGGCGTGTCCACACTACTGGCGAGAGAGGAACGTTCCCGTTCATGTTCAAGGGGACGGCGAGGTCATGAGCAGTGAGGGCACTGCTTTTGGTAAGTTTGGGGGAGGAGGTGGTTTGTAAATAGTTATCATTGCATTGCATATTTTAATTTTTGTATATGTTTTTTTCTCTTTTCTTTCTTTGCATGTTTAATTCTGCATTGCATCTTTATAAAAAATTATAAAAATTAAAAAATGAAAAAAAATTATAAAAATAAAATCAAATAAAAAATTAAATTTTTTTAAAAATTATAAAAATTGAAAAATTCAATTTTGGCCATAATTGACTTAAGTTTGACAAGACGGTTAACTAGCTTGGAAAAACTAGATCCTAAACTTAGTAAATTAAAAAAACCTAAAAATAACCTTTCTTAAAGTTTAACGGTAGAAAATATATGTCCTTGTAGTTTATTTAGAAATAGGCAAATTTTGAGTTCAGTTCTTGGGCTAAGTCAAAATAAGGAAAGAGTATTGAATTTTTATTTGAAGTGTAAGTCTGAAAAATAATTCTGAACCTTAAATCTAAATTCTGAAAATATATATCCTACAATTAGCACATACACACAACTTGAAACTTGGAATAGTAGAGGATACCTTGAAATGCTCTTGTCTAAAATCCTTAGTATGAAGGAAAATAAAATAAAAGTACAAGAGTGAATAAAGAGATATAAAAAAATGAACACTGGTTTTGTAATTACTTAAGGCTGCGTAAAATGAAAAAAATATATAGCGAGGGTGTTTCATCACCTAATGCCTTAGACCAACTGGTTTGGGAGTCACTGCTAAAGCCTTAGGTATTACAAGACGAGAAATTACGCCTAAATGCGTGAACACATTTTGTAATTGGTCGTTAGTACCTCAAGAAGTATTAATGGTCACATGAAGGATGTGTGAGCAATTTCATCTAAAATTCACCAACTAAAAGTACTTTGGACGATGGACAAGAGTATAATAGTTTGAATTGAATTTCCAAGTGTAGGGGTGATATATACACAAACGTAGGGGTATATGATTGGGGTTTGGATGAGAGATTTGAATGAAAGATAGGGTTTATACTTTCAGTAGAGATGATAAAAATTCCTAAGTTGAGACGGAATCTTAGAAGGAAAACTCAAGAGATGCTGAAACCTTAATAAATTTGCAGAACATATACGATCTTAAGTTAAATGATAAGTGAGTGTGAAAAATACGGGTTGATGATTTCTAAGGTAAAGATAATAGAATTTCTTGCTAGAATACCGAATTGAAGAATGAAAATCAACAGGCCAAATTGATAGGATTTTGTGGGTAGTATCCGCTGAAAACCCTCAGGAGACAACACTCCTCCTACTAGGGACACCTAGAGGTTTAACAGCTTGTTGCACGAGTTCAGTGCAATCGCGATTCCCTGCGAAAGTGAGGTTTGGATTTTTTCAAGAATAAAAATAGCCTTGCTCGGGACGAGCAAAAGATAAGTTTGGGGGTATTTGTTCATATCAGAATTTTGCATTATTATATTCCCCATTCTTAATCATATTATGAATAAATAGGTGCTTTTGATCCATGTCTGCTAAATAGTTGCAGGTTACAGGTTCTCAGATCGTTACAGTGAAATTCATGAAAAGTCGCTACAAATATGAGAATACGACCAACAATAGATGAATCCGTATGATGCCGCCTGCCGGTTCAAGGAACAAATGAAAATCATTAGATAGTTCAATACATAAAGCACAAGGGCAGCACAAGATTCAAGACTTCAACGCGAAACTCAAGGCAAAAGTCCACATCATTTTGCACTGTTGGAAATCGAGAAGGAA
This sequence comes from Agapanthus africanus, assembly GCA_030015575.1. Lineage (NCBI taxonomy): Eukaryota > Viridiplantae > Streptophyta > Magnoliopsida > Asparagales > Amaryllidaceae > Agapanthus > Agapanthus africanus. The sequence goes on along the minus strand of JASDDO010000028.1, from coordinate 90,988,478 downwards.
ATAGAAGACATTCTGAGAAACCAAGTAAAGAAAGCAGAAGATAAAAGCAACACAGAGAAACCCTGAAAAGATGGGCCCAAGAACCCACCAAATGGCCGTGGAACTGCGGCCAAACAGGCCTTTCTGCCGCGGTTCCGTGGCCATAATATGCACGTGTCGGTGGGGTGTCGGTGCTTTGACTCGGTCTTTGGGGTTGTTTTGTAATTTCATGTATGGATCAGAATGTAAACCTAAGGTTTTCCTATCTATAAATAGGAAGGCTCAAGTGCCTCTTTTTGGTGTTCCTCTTTGGAGGATGCATCTTTTTAATTTTGTAGATTAAATTTATTCCATTGTAATCGTTGAAGGTGTGTCAATAAGAGTAAGTTTTTTTATCTTGCAATTTTCCATTTGAATTTAATTTCTGCAATTTTATTATCTGTCTTTATTATCAGCAAATTAGGTCATTAAATTAAAACTATAAAAATGAATTTTGTCGCAACTTTCCTAATGAGTGAGTAGTTCCTCACTTGTTAGGGTTAGGATTGGGTAGGTTTGAGAGATGGAAATCTCTCACTCCTTTCTTGCCCATATAACATTTTAATTAGGACTCTATTTGAATCAAACACACACCGCTCACTATGACACCCTATCCTACGAGATAGTGGTGATTCTCTAGTTAGACCGGTTGTGGTTGATTTACATAGAGGTTAGGGCTAAGAGTTAAGAAAGGACGGACAAAGACCAAAAGGAAGAAACGAAGTTTCTTCCTAGTCGTGCTAATCCCCATTCTTGACTATTACCCTAACACCTATGTTCTTAATTAAGGCAAAGAAAGCAGTGAGTAGAGGTATTTTTCCAAAACAATCTAATCCTAATCCTAGCAAGGCTTTAAATCAAATTAAATTCAATCTTAGATTTTTAAATCAAAACCTACCAAAAATAGGACTTAACTCGTAAGAACTTAAAGAAAGAACACGTTTTCCCTGTGGACCGACCCGTACTCAACCAGCTAGCTACCAAGTGACACCGTTATTGATTGCGGTATATTCTTAATTTTGATTTTAAAACGCACGTATGCAAAAGACAACCAATCACTTCCTGTTATGGCCAATCGAGCATAGCGTAACATCAATTCCCAATATCGGGAGAGACGAATCCCCTCCTATCGCTCATTGCCTCCATGTGATTCGGGACTGTACCCAAAAGCCACCATTTTACACGTTCTCTTGAACGGGTAAGGTGGAAATCAAAGCACAGTGGGAATCACACAAGACTCTATGATGATCTCGGGTCTACAGACTAACCTGTACTAGTATCACCAGAGAACTGCTATCTGACGATAGGTATAATACCAACTAGGAGTTCTCGACGAGTCCGTTCAGTGTACCCAGTCTCCACTGAGCACCCGTATACCATCTTTGATGTTAAACACCAGTGGATGTGGGATCATCCATCGCCCATCATATAGGTCAAGAAGCGTATACGCTAGTCTACTCTGGAATATCGATGCCCTGTCTCGATACACCCTTGACTAGGAACAATTATAAGATGTACTTGTGGACTACCCTTGGCCTCACTAGTATGATCTACATCATACTCCTGGTAGTCAAGTATACATCCTAGGGGCTTTATCAACATGTGAGAGCAAGACAGTATCATAATACAAGTCTACATGTTAAGACAAAGTGCAACCAGATAGTATACTATCATGTCGAGCAAGAAAATCCTCTCTATATATATCCAAGTATCCACTATAATATACATCACATGTACAATAATGGCCTCTAGGGCATACATATAACTAACAATCTCCTACTCGCACTGAGGCCATTTGTTGTAGTATCTCATTCCCAACATCCCGAAGAGTCTCTCAAATTGTATCTAGGGTATGGCCTTTGTGAGTAGATCCGCTATGTTATCCTTCGTGTCAACTCTTCTGATCTCGATCTCCCGGCGATCAACTATCTCCCGGATCAGGTGATACCGCCTCAGAATATGCCTGGATCGCTGATGGGACCTGGGTTCCTTGGCCAAGGCCACTGCTCCATTGTTATCGCAATACAAAGGTATTGGATGCTCAATGGACGGAACCACACCAAGTTCGTTTATGAACTTCTTCATCCAGACAGCCTCTTTGGCAGTATCGTTGGCAGTGATGTATTCAGCCTCCATCGTCGAGTCTGCCACGGTTTCCTGCTTGGAACTCTTCCAACAAACCACCCCTCCATTGAGGGTAAAGACAAATTCCAAGACTGACTTTGAGTCTTCCTTATCACTCTGGAAGCTCGAATCGGTAAAGGACTCTACTTGGAGTTCACCATTACCATACACCAAGAACATCGTTTTAGATCTTCTCAAGTACTTAAGATGTTCTTCACAGCTGTCTAGTGACTCTTTCCTAGATCTGCTTGATACCTACTCACTACACTTAGTGAGTATGCTATATATGGTCTGGTACATAACATCACATACATGATAAAGCCTACTGCCGAAGCATAGGGTATCCCTTGCATGCGAGCTCTCTCCAAATCAGTCTTGGGAGACATCTCTTTGGAGAGAGTGAGTTCTGTGATCGTGGGTAAATTTCCACGCTTGGATTCTTCCATACTAAACCTCTTCAGTATGGTGTCAATGTATCTGGATTGGGACAATCCCAGTATCCGTTTAGATCCATCTCTATAGATCTTCATCCCCAAGATATAGGAGGCATCACCTAGATCTTTCATTGAGAATCTTTGTGATAAGAAGAGCTTAACCGAGTGCAGCATAGGAACATCATTTCTTATCAAGAATATGTCATCCATGTACAATACGAGGAAGCCAACCTTACTCTCTTCCACCTTCTTGTATATACAAGGTTCATCTACATTTTTGATGAAGTCAAACTCTTTGACTACCACATCAAAACAGATGTTCCAACTCCGCGATGCCTAATTTAACCCGTAGATGGATTTAAGCAGCTTGCACAACTTTCCGCTTCTCCCACTGTCCATGAAGCCCTCTGGATGAGTCATGTACACGCTCTCTTCTAAATCACCATTTAGAAAGACGGTCTTAACATCCATCTTCCAGATTTCATAGTCATGGTATGCAGCGATGGCAAGCAGGATCCGGATGGACTTAAGTATAACCACTGGAGAAAAGGTTTCATCATAATTCACACCTGGTCATTGACGAAAACCTTTTGCAACAAGTCTAGCTTTGAAAGTCTCAACTTTTCCATCTACACCAAATTTTTTCTTGAAGAAACTTTCAGACAACAGGGAGTAGGAAGCCAAGCATGTGTCCTGGGTAGTTTTCTCCTTTATTGAAGAGGGATCCACTTACTCTCGATGGGTTTTACCCCTTTAGGAGCATCTTCCAAAGTACACACTTCGTTGGTGTACACGGATTCCATCTCAGATCGTATTGCATCCAGCCATTCACAGAGTCCCCACTCGTGATGGCCTGCTTGAAGCTAGTTGGGTCATCATCTTCCATGATGCAATCCTTGCTCCCACCGTCTACGAGAAAACTGTAGTATCTTTCAGGTGGATGAAGAACCCTACTAGATCGGCGGAGAAGCTGAGGTTCATTGGGAGCTATCGAATCCTCTGGTTCTACCAAATCTTCAGTTGTAGTTTGTGCTGCTGGAACTTCTTCCAGCTCTACCTCTTTGCCACCAATCTCTTTTACAAGAAATTCCTTTCCTAAAAAGGTGGCATGTTGAGCAACAAACACCTTTTGTTCCTCACTTAGGTAGAAATGATATCCATACGAATTGTTTGGATATCCTACAAACTTGCAAAGAACTGATCGTGCCTCGAGTTTGTCTGGATTTTTCCTTGACATAGGCCGTACAACCCCATATCTTAACTCGCTTAAGAGATGGTCTCTTCCCATCATATGGAGTGGTAGGCAAAGATTTGGTTGGAACTCTATTCAATAGGTATATTGCTTTCTCAAGCGCATAACCCCAAAAGGAAATATGTAACTCAGCAATGCTCATAATAGAGCGCACCATATCCAATAGGGTGCGATTCCTCCGCTCCGATACACCATTGTGTTGTGGTGTATATGGAGGAGTAAGCTAAGAGAGAATCCCATTCTCTTTTAGATAGTCACGGAATTCCGTGCTCAAGTATTCTCTTCCCCGATCGGATCGTAGGATTTTAATACTTTTACCTGTCTGGTTCTCGACTTCATGCTTATATTCTTTGAATTTCTCAAAAGCTTCAGACTTGTGTTTCATCATGAACACATGTCCGTATTTTGAGAGATTGTCAGTGAATGTAATGAAATACGAGGAACCTTTGCTAACATGTGTAGACATGGGACCGTATACATCACTATGTATCAGTCCTAAGAGTTCCGTAACTCTTTCTCCGTGTCCAGTAAATGGAGTTTTTGGTCATTTTACCTTTGAGACATGACTGGCAAGTGTCATAAGATGAAAATTCGAACATTTTCAAATATCCATCTTTATGTAACTTAGCTAGTCGTGTCGCATTGATATGACCTAGTCTATAATGCCACAAAAAGGATTCGTTCATTTCTGAACTCTTCCTCTTGTGTGTGTTTTGTACATTAAGAACCGCGGTTTGATTTAGAACGTATATGCCATTATTTAATGAGCCTGATCCAATCAACTTTTGATTCAGGAAGATGTTCATAATATTATCCTGTACTACAAAATTATATCCTTCTTTACTTAATAAAGAAACTGATATAAGATTGCATATCAGGGTCGGTATATAATAGCATTCGTTCAGAATTAATGTATTACCATTTGGTAATACAAGGTTATATTCGCCAACTGCTTTGGCTTCAACATTTGCACCATTCCCTACTCTTACGGAATGATCATTCATTCCCAGTTCTCTACCTTTCCTTAGCCCATGCAACATATTACATATGTGGGATCCCGATCCGGTATCTAATACTCAGAACGTAGAGTGTACTGAGAAATAGTTCTCGGCAACTAACATACCCAAAGAAGATGTATCAACATGCTTATTCTTTATTTGGGTGGCGTGGAAATCCGGATATTTTCCTATTTCCTGCTCGGACTTATAACAATTATAAGTTGGAGCGGAACCAATGTACCCCAGCTCAGCATAACAAGTGGGTTCAGTCAATACATCCATATTATTATCTTGATTAAGCCCTGACATGGTCGCTACCTGGAGAGAGAGAGAAGAAAACACTTAGCGTATGCTCTTGCATGATTAGATTGGTTATTATCTTATCTAATCAGGATGGCTCCCACTGTTTTTATCAAATCTTCCTTCAAACCCTAAAAGGTAAGACTAGCCGGGATTAATCACACCTTACAAGTTTGCCAATCTTTCAGCCAGGTCAGTGTCGGTACTTTAAAGGAGGTTTCCCGTGCTTTCGCACGGACCTAATTAAAATAAATCTCGTTCTCCTGGGGACATAACCCTGTTAACACCTTTCTGGACACCTACCTGATCGGCTAATTTTCATGTGTAAAGCTCTCCCAGGAGTAACTCTTACTCGCAGTGGGTATCGCGATCCAACTATCTCATAGAAGGTATGCAATCTCATTGCAAATTTCAACACTTGATATTCCCGATAATATTTTGCCCTTAGCAACTTATGACCTTGGCTACGGTCAACAAATCATAAGTGCTAGCCAAGTTCAACCCATCATTTCCTGATTGAATTAAACCCAATCGTACGACTCTTGGCTAAGGTCAACAAAGTCGTACGACTACCCTAACTCAATCGCATCATATGCAGCAGATAAGCACTAATCAGCTACCTCACACTATGCCTTGGCTAAGGTCAACAAACATAGCACTAATACTAAGTAGTACTTATCTGAAATGATGGAGGGCTACAACAGGTTTTTAAGACAACCTTTTGCTTAATGACTTGATATCGTTGTAGAAGCAAGTGATTTTTGAAAAGGAGTGTTTTTGAGGCTTTGTACTAGTTTTGCTAAAGAAGTCACTCTCGGTGAAGGGATCTCGGCTCTTTCCTTATCGAATAAGGTACAGGATATTTCACAAATACCACTATGCAAAGCAAGAACTAAAAGAAGCAATCAAAACACAAAACCGAGTGGGTTGTAGTATCTGCTAGTTTTGGTAAAGAGGTTACTCCCGGTGAAGGGATCTCGGCTCTTTCCTTATCGAATAAGGTGCTGGATATTCTACAAGGAATACCGCTATGCAAAGCAAGAACTAGAGTACCCTTTTTGAAAATTTGATTACGCAACATCTTTTAGGTTTCTTTTCTTTCTCATTAATCTCATTAATGAAGTCCCATCATTTATGCTTCCTAAGCATCACAGAAGAAATGAAAATACAACGTACGCTTATACCATCCGCATTCGCCACAGTGTCCCGTTATGCACCGTTAGGTTACTTAACTAACGGCATAGCAGGGAGGGACTAGCACGGGTGCAAAACATAAGCAACGTTTATTATATATCATATATACAATAATAAAGCATTCGTCTCAGATATATAAATTGACCACATCACAGAATATCAGCAGCAGAAGATAACATATGAAATATTGGATATACTAGGAATTCCGTGTTTTTAATTAAGCCAGTATAAAACACGGATTTCACGGTCGCGATGAATAGCCAAACCCACATCCCTAGACCCCTACGAGAGCGGCAAGCAACCCTACCAATTCTAGAGTTAGGAGACCCAGTCTCGATTCCTCGAGATGGTCTCCCACTGGACTCTAGAACCCGGTTGCTTGTGCCCCTCACCATGGGTCTATCTTAATGCGGAAAAGTAAATAATATACAACAATGGTGATATCATCCTCAACCCGGAAGTGCCCCGATAAAAGAATATTATATACAATGAATTTTACATGAATGAAAATAAAATCTCTCATCTCACATAAAACCCTCGGCTATTCAAAACACGACGATCTAATATAACATATCATAGCAACACATAATATCACATGTCATCAACATAAGTAAATATGCGTATCACAATTGTCATTGACATATAGCAACGAAAACGGCGATACACTACATATTACACTTACGGTGGCAGAAAAGAAAATGTCAAACTACAACATTTGGAATCCATACTCACCTTAGACATCATAAACCTGAAATATTACATACTTCGGATTTCATGCCTAACAATATGAATTCCAAATATTGTATCACATTCCATAAATAGCTAAACGATATTAAACATTCCGATCGAATCAACAAACACCCAAAATTTCCCAAAAATCTCAACACTTGAGCGCAGTTTAAAAATACTCAGAATATGCCACAGTACCTATGGACCTACCGTAGAAGGGCCAACCCTTGCCTCACCTATGGTGCCGCGGAACTACCGCAAATCCTAGGGTTTGGCGGCGGTTCTTACGGTCATGGAATCGAGTTAGGGTTTCGTTCTTCTAGAGGGTTCATCGCATTACTTGCATGATTTTTGAATGTTCTTTAACTTGGAAAAATCCAACTCTTGGAAAATTTCCAGCGAGGGTTAAAGTGGGTATTTGATATCCGTTCGAACTTTTTAACGCCGTCTAAATAACCCGAAATAATGTTATAATTACGACTACGAAACACTCCGAATTGCCTTTATAGAAAATTAACATCTCATGCAATTTTAGAAAAAACAAGCAACACCTGACACCAAAACCCAGAGACCAGAACACAAGACAAATACGAACCAGAATTAAGCAGAGGGGGCCGGCCAGGCCTGAAATTGTGGCCATGTCGCCGGGTCAAATCCGGCCAAATGTGTTCATTTTTGTCCAGTGATCATGTTACATCTCATATAACATTCTGCAGTTTCTTAAAAATTTTTTCGACGACTTAAAAAATTGACAGAAACTGGGTTTTAGTTTCGAGTGCTTCAGAGTTGTTTGGGTTTCGTAATTCTACAAATATCGTCTAATTCTCTAGCTTGTCGCTGATACCACTGTAGAAATGCCTAGCACGACAGCAAGGTTTCGGGAGGCATCATCCATGCCATTTTCAAAAATTTGCCATGCTAAACTATCCTAACCCTAGAATCTTAACTAGAGATTTAGACAAAACATAGCGTAAACAACATTACAACTAAGTGAATATGGAATACCACCTTTGTTGACCGGTCCTTCACTTCAATAGCTCCGTGTAGTAGTCCCTTCGCTCCAAGTAGTGATCTTCCGGACTCTTGAATGGCTCTACAAGATGAAAGGAACGAGCTTGCACGAAGTCTTCGAGGCCGAAAATGATCTACGTCGAGGAGACACTAACCCAAGCTACCTCTTCACTAATTAGGGTTTAGTGAAGCTAACACCCTAAACTAAATGGCTAATCTAGTAGAGAATGATGAGTAGGATTTTTCCTCACTTTAGAAATCTTTTTCTCACTATTTTTATTCTCCTCTCAAAAACCTAGAGAGCTCTCTCATGAGCAAGATGAAGATGAAGAAAATAATGGATGAGAGAGTGAATGGCAACCATGGATGAGAAATATCTCATATATCTCATGTAGAGACTTAACCATGAGTTTAGATAATGGTTGGGTTAATAAATATCTAGTGCAAGACAAAACTAGTGGACTAAGTCAATAGATCTCCAAGCTTCATGCCATGTGACCAATTTCCAACTAATATTTAATTTACTCTAAATAAATAAACCCTACATTATCATTATCATGGTGTAAGTCTCATACACCCATGTTGCATATGGCATCAAGCATGACACAAAAAGAAAACACAATTAATATATACCACATATATATTAAGTGTGCACATGTGAGAAAAAGAAATGCTTAAGTGAGCTAATATTAGTTAATGTAAATTAATATATCAAATATATAATTATATATTAAATCATTAAATCAACACTTGATTCAATAATCCGGCTATATCTCATACGACCGACTAATAATATTTGTATTAACTTATCGAATCAACACTTGATTCGATAACCTGGTTATATCTCATATAACCGACCGATACAATATCGACTTATCGAATCAACATTTGAATCGATAACCCAGCTATATCTTATATAACCGACCGATAACAAAAATCGCGAGAATAGAATACGGTATCACATACTCATATTAATCTCGGTCCCGCACATATCACATATGTGCTCCTCCTTCGTTTTGCCTGAGCCAATAAACCTCTGTGTAGGACTCTAAAGACTCGTTGTAACACCTTAGAACGCGATTATGGGTTAATTATGCATTAATGCGGTTATTAGTAAAAAGTTTACCCAAACGGTTTTCAAATATTTTATAAAAAAATTAATGAATATTTTATTAGAATTTAATTGGGCTTACACACATATGTGCATGCTAACCTAGGGCTAATTTGGGGTTAAAACATGTTTATGTAGCCATGGGGTATTAACCCATTCTACTTATTACAAAATGTTAATTTGCAAAACAATTAGTTTTCAAATTCAAAAAAAAAAATTAAATAAATGTTTTCTTTTGGGTTGACTTGAGGAGAGAGGGAATGATGAGTTTGGAGACATGGGGGACAAGGCATGGCAAGCATTTATGGAGGAGAGAGAGAAGGGCATGGTTGACTCTCACACACTCATCTCACTCACTCTATTATTTGTTTCATCCTCATTTTTTTTCTCTCATTTCTCCTTCACTCTCCCCTCTAACCTGACCACTTTAGCTCTTCATCAAACCTCAACCCAAATCTTCAAGATCCCCACCTCACCTTATCAAAACTCAACACTTCTTTCATAAAAAAATTGATCCTAAACCCCAAGTTAACCCATGGAGCTAGGAAAGCTTGGATTTTAGAGCAAGTTTGTATAAGTTTAAACCCCTAATTGATAATAAGGTAGTTAATGTGCAGTGTTACATTATAGTTTCTGTTCTAAAACTTTAAGTTTCAGTTTTGCTCAAAATATCGTATTTTAGTGTCGTGTGTTGATAGTTGTAACCTGCTGTTACCCCATGAGTTTCCAGTAAACCCAAACAGTGTAGTAGTGTAGTGCTAGTTACCCTGAGTGTGTATGTGGAGTTCGAACCCAACCTGGACGGTTTTGGCTGGCGACGAGGGATGCTTTTCCGGCGAGCTCGGCTATTTGTGTGAGTTTGGGGTTGTAACTTGGTGGGTAGCTGTCTGCAGTGATTTTAGGATGTTTGGTATTGTTTGGTTTTTGGGTTTTTACAGTAGGTTAAATCTGGGTTCGTTTAGCTAGTTTTAGTGTTTTGTGGGTTTTAGTGATAATTTTGTGGTTTAGGTGGAGAGTAAGTTAAGTTAAGATTTTTATGGTTAGATTAGCTATAGTAAGAGATGTTAATGTCACTTAATCCAAGTCTTTTCACCTGGTTACACAAAAGTACCATAATGTCGCAAATTAGTGTTTTAAAACGTTTTTAAACCAAGCTTTAGGATACGAAGTATCTGCTGTTTCTGGAGTTATTTTCTTGGTAAGCAAACATATAAATTAGATTATACTTTGTGTTAGGAGTGTAGTGTAAAAATCTGGACCGTTTTTACTTGTTTTGAACCGAGATCACCCTTATAGTGGCCGGCCCATTTTTGGTGAAACGCATCAAAACGTCGTAGGTAGTTGTCTGTAGGTACTATAAGTGATTTGGTCTTGTTTATTTTTCTTGTTTTTGCTCCAGGTAAAATCTGGGACCATTTACCTATAATTGGTGTAGCGGGACTTGCGCGACACGTACGTTCTGAGTTGGGTGTGGTGTTGCTGTGTGTCACAGCGGGTCGGGGTGGTTTCAGACGTATACACACATGTTTTGGTGTTCGAGTGCACACGCGTTTAGCTTGCGACGCTAGTTTCTCGTATGGACTTGATATCGCGTTTTTGCAGGATTTTGCCTTATGTGTGTTGTTTTGTGTAAATTTTAGGATCGCAGGCGGGGACTTCGGACGCCGCGAATAAGAGGAAGCAGGTGGTCGGATACACTTAGCACGAGATCACCAGTGAGTAGATTTATCATCTACGGGGAAATCGCCCGTATGGTATTATGCGTCAGGGCTTGATAGAATATTGTAGTCGCATATTCATATTCGTATATGTTGATTTTTGCATAAGAACCATTACATGCCATTACATTGATATGCTCGATTTATTACTTTGTGGACACTGCGCCATTACTGACGGTTCATGCGCACGAGCACTAATTTGCATGCCACACCCACACCGTCGGTAATTTCCATGACACGCCTATACACATATACGGTATTTTATTGTTTATCGACCTCGGTGCATGGATTATTATACACATATCTATTGTACACTCATACTGCGCACATATCTATGGTACACTCAGACTTGCGCACATGCAATATTTTACCTACATACCTATGTACATACATATTTGGCACATGCGTAGATGAGGCAGACTTTGGTTTTGAGGATTGGGAACCGCATGACGTATTTTTAAACTGGATTCATTTAAAAGAGCGGTTTTTCATTTCTATGCCCATAGTACGATTTTGTGATTTCATACATCATATTGCATGGGTTTGCGCATTTAGTTATGGATTTCATATGATTTCTGGATTTGAGAACCGTGGAATTATTTCAAGGAAGTACGCATTATTTTGAAAACCCGGTTTCTCTTGACATAATATTTTGGTGCGTCCACCATGCGTTTTCTCGGTTCTGAAACATGTGCTAAAAACCCGATTCGAGGAGTTGGATGATCCGTTTACGGGTTCATGGTGGACCCGGTATGGTATCTCGGGGCAAGAATGGATCTGTTGTGCAGTAGACAATGAGCCTGGCAGAGGGATCACCACCTACCGGTGATTGGTTGGACCTGGCGGTTATCCGGAGGATACTGACCAGAGTCGAGAGATGGATACGGGCCGACCCGTACTGCCAGGGCCGATGGCCGATTCCGCAGACGGAGCCCGTGGGCCGATCCATACTGACGGAGCCCGATATATGAGGATTTGCGTGTCGATGCTGGACATGAGTATTTCATGATGCTTTCTAGTGCCGACGTTGGGCACTCCGTTTCTATAAGATTTACAGGATATGAGGGCCGATTAGATTGACGGCGCCTGAGTTATTTAGGATTTAGGGCGTATTTGGTGGACACCGGATTTTTCCACGATGATGATTCATGTTGATGATATATTTTCCCATGCTCAGCACTCATTTATATGCATTGCATCATGTATCTTTTGTACCGGATAGAGTACCTCGCATGATTATTGCGTACCCAGATTACCATATTGATGTTATCAGTTTTCACATGCTAGAGCATCTCAGTACGTGCATACTTATGATTACCTATATATGTTATTTACTATTTACGAGTTGGTCACTCACCCCCATTGTGCCACAGTGTTTGCAGGTAGACCCTCAGAGTAGTCGCGGCAGGGCTACACCTCATTGTATCTTTTGTTGCGGATACCGCTACAGCTGGCGTGTGAGCCATTTTGCTTTTAGATGGGTTTCGCGGTTATCCGTTTTCATTTCATTGTACCCTTTATTGTATCTAGTACTCTCCATCTACCATTTATGTATTGACTTAGAGACCAGTTCTGAGGGCGACGTTGTATATTATTTTGTGACTCTGGGTGTCGAGCTCGTGTGAGCCGACTGTTATTTATGCAGTTTTATCTCTTTTATGTTTTTCACATTTATTTTGTTCATTTCTTCGCTACAGCGTCGTATAGTATTCTTGTGATGGTTGTTTCCGCCATTGGGCGTGATTGCTCCCGTTTGGGATGCTATATTTATTTCATGTGTTGTTTTACCTTTGTCTTATGTTGTACCCGTTTTTGGGGCTTGTATTTACAAAGGAGGTGCTGCTGAACTTTTTAATAAAATAATTTAAACTTGAAAGATTTGTTACTTGAAACTTCCAAATGTTTTTAACAAATGTTTTCATCACTTACCCTTTTTATGGTTTAGATTTCTGGGTTTTCGGCTTACTTAAATTGCGTTACGCCTGAAGACGTTGTATGGTTTAAGTGCCGGTCATGGGCCGAACTTCGGGTCGTGACAAAGATGGTATCAGAGCGTAGGTTTTACCTTTCGGAGTATATGATGACCTTTCGGAGTATATGATGACCTTGGTATGATGGAGTAGGTAGCTTATGCAGAGTGGCGTAGCATGTGTATGTTCCGCGGCATACTTACGATACGGTACTTCGCCTAAGTGACCTTAGGACTTATTGGTTGAAATTCTTCCGTAACCATATACATTCTTGTGATTTGATTTCTGTATCCTTATCAAATCCTGTTTCTTTTCAGCCATTATGCCGCCGAAGACTACGAGGGCACAGAGAGCGGCCGTGAGTGCCGAAATTAGAGTTGACTCATCTGAGATGAGGACTGACTCAGGCGGTACGCCAGTCGTACTGGAGTAGATTGTTCCCCCTTCGACAGACCATATTGCTATGCTAGGGGCCGGTATGCAGGATTTGAGCCAGATGATGGGGTCGTTAGTTGAGGCCATTCGAGCTCAGAGACAGGAGGTTGTTCCACCCGTTTCGGGGACCGTGATGGTATCTACAGTTCAGGCAGTTGCACCTATAGCCACGGAGGTTATCACAGTATCGTTATCCGAGTTTATGAGGCTGAAGCCTCCGGTCTTCACAGGCACCGATGCAGCCGAGGATCCACAGTCTTTTATCGATCGGATGGCCAAGATATGCCGTTCAATGAGATGCTCCGACGCAAGATGGGTAGAGTTCGCGAGCTTTCATCTGGAGGGTCTTGCGCAGATGTGGTGCGAGTCGGTAGAGAAGGGCAGAGCAGCAGGTCTTCCTCCTATGACCTGGACTGAGTTCGTGATGGTGTTTCTTGCCCGTTTCCTTCCACAGAGTGTCAGAGATTCTCGAGCGCGCAGGTTTGAGTCATTATGCCAGACGCCGGATATGATGGTGGCGAAGTATGATGTGCAGTTCACCAAGCTATCTGTATATGCTTCGTATTTGGTAGCTACTCGGGAGATGCGAGTCAAGAGGTTTGTTCGATGCCTGCTTACCCCGTTGTTTCTTGCGATCAGCGCATAGCATTGCGAGATCTATGCAGCAGCTGTGGATGCAGCCCTATTAGTCGAGGATTGTCTTGCTGAGACTTCGGTGGTTCCGGAGCCGAATAGAGTTCGTACCGATACATCAGCACAGAGACAGCCGTTTAGACGCCATGACAGACGTCTTGCAGATGGCAGGGACTTGGGGCGAGGCCGGTTGTTCAGCTCTTATCCTCGAGAGGGTCAGCGGTGATTGTTGGGATGTTTTCAATGCGGGAGTACTTATTATCGTGTGCAAGATTGTCCTGAGCCATGTGAGGACGAGACAGCCGTACCACATGTTACCTTACCACCTTCTCCACCTCAGAGAGCGTTGCCTCTTGCACCTATTGTCGCTCCACGTCAGACTTATGCACAGAGAGGTCATGGCCGTGGAGGGTTTGTTCAGAGAGGGTGGGGTGATCGAGGCAAAGGACGGCTAGTTGTCGGTAGAGGACAGCCAGTCGCAGGTAGAGGGCAGGCATGGGTGTTTGCTTTAACGCATCAGGACACGTAGGCATCCAATGCAGTAGTCTCAGGTACTCTTCCAGTATGTTCTTTTGACGCACACGTGTTGTTTGATCCGGAGTCTACACACTCGTATGTTTCTACGCAGTTCACGCCGAGATTAGGCAGAGAGTCGGGTTTGCTAGATCAGCCGCCTGTTGTGACCACTTCTGTAGGCGAGTCATTTATTGCGAGACATGTGTTTCGGTCGTGTGTTTTCCGTTTGGGTGAGAGAGAGTTGCCTGTCGACTTGATCCTTCTCGAGATGTTGGAGTTCGACGTTCTCCTAGGCATGGACTGGTTAGCTACGTGTTATGCATCTGTGGACTGCGGCGAGAGGACAGTTAGGTTTTGTTTTCCCGGCGAGTCGGTTTTTTTCGTGCAGGGGGACCGTGGTGCCGCCCCTCACAGTTTGATTTCGTCTCTTCACGCTGGACAGCTCTTGAGGAAGGGGTGTCAGGGATTTCTAGCGTATGTTTGCGATACTAGAGCTACAGAGATTCCGTTGGACCAGGTCCCGATTGTTAGTGAGCTCCCTGATATTTTCCCTGACGAGCTGCCTGGGCTACCGCCTGAGCGTGATATTGTGTTCTGCATTGACTTGATTCCCGGCACGGGGCCTATTTCCATACCGCCTTATCGGATGGCCCCGGCGGAGCTTAGAAAGTTGAAGGGTCAGTTGCAGGAATTGCTAGATAAAGGGCTTATTCGGCCTAGCGTGTCTCCTTGGGGTGCTCCTGTCCTGTCCGTCAAGAAGAAAGACGACAGTTTGCGCTTGTGTATTGATTACCGCCAGCTGAACCGGGTTACCGTGCGGAACAGATATCCCTTACCACGTATCGATGATTTGTTCGACCAGCTTCAGGGTGCGGGATACTTTTCGAGGATTGACTTGCGATCAGGCTACCATCAGTTGCGGGTTCGGCAGGTGGATATTCCGAGGACGGCTTTTCGCACACGTTATGGGCACTATGAATTTTTGGTGATGTCGTTCGGACTCACCAATGCCCCAGCAGTGTTTATGGACTTGATGAACCGCATTTTCAGGCCGTATCTTGATCTGTTCATCATCGTGTTTATTGAAAACATTTTGGTGTATTCCCGGAGCCGAGAGGAGTACGAGCAGCACATGCGGATCACATTGCAGACTTTGAGGTTGCACCAGCTATTCGCAAAATTCTCCAAGTGCGCATTTTGGCTTGACAGCGTTGATTTCTTAGGACACGTGATTACGCGAGATGGTATATGTGTAGACCCGAAGAAGATCGAGGCTGTTCAGCATTGGCCCAGACCAGCATCGGTTACAGAGATCTGCAGCTTCCTAGGCCTGGCCGGCTACTACCGACGATTTATTCAGGACTACTCCCGCATTGCTGCACCGTTGACCGGGTTGACCCGGAAGGGAGTTTCTTTTGTTTGGACGGAGGCGTGCGAGCATAGCTTTCAGCAGTTGCAGACTCATTTGACTACGGCGCCGGTGTTATCTTTCCCTTCGGGATTGGGCGGATTTGTGGTTTATTGTGACGCTTCTCGAGTGGGACTAGGTTACGTGTTGATGCAGCACGACAGGGTTATCGCGTATGCTTCTTGGCAGCTGAAGACACACGAACAGAATTATCCTACTCACGATTTAGAGATGGCTGCAGTGGTGTTTGCACTCAAGATCTGGAGACATTACTTATACAGCGAGTCGTGCCAGATATTCATGGACCACAAGAGCTTGAAGTACATATTTCAGCAGCGAGACCTGAATCTGAGACAGCGCTGTTGGATGGAGCTAGTGAAGGACTACGATTGCGAGATCCTTTATCATCCAGGCAAGACGAATGTAGTGGCGGATGCTTTGAATCGGATGCCCGGAGGTAGTTTATCTTGTTTGAGCACATTGCAGAGGCAGTCGTCAGTAGATTGGCAGATTCTATGTGACAACCAAGTGCAGTTTGAGTTCACTCCGACCGGGGGACAGCTTGCGCATATCCGTGCGCGTCCGCAGTTGCTTGACCGTATTCGCGAGGCGCAGCCCAGTGATGAACATCTATCAGAGATCATGGAGTAGGTTAGACAGGGCAGAGACTCCGAGTTCACGATCGATGATCAGGTGGTACTACGATTTGGGACTCGACTGTGCGTACCAGACTCTGAGGGACTACGGCGTGAGATTCTTGAGGAGGCACATAGATCAATATACAACGTTCATCCAAGTTCCACCAAGATGTACCACGATCTGAGAGATGTTTACTGGTGGGACGGGATGAAGAGGGACGTCACAGACTTTGTTTCGAGATGCCTGACTTGTCAACAAGTCAAGGCCGAGCACCAGAGGCCCGCGGGAGAGTTGCAGCCAGTTGTGATATTGGATCGACAGGTGAAGAAACTTTGATCAAAGGTCTTGCCATCGGTGAAGGTTCTTTGGCGCAGCCCGAATAGTGAAGAGATCACTTGGAAGGCCGAGGTCGAGATGCGGAAGAAATTCCCTCATCTCTTTGAAGGTACGCGTAGCTATATTTTAAATTCAGGGACGAATTTCTTTAAGGGGGAAGATTGTAACACTTTAGAACGTGATTAGGGGTTAATTATGCATTAGTGCGGGTTATTAGTAAAAAGTTTACCAAAACGGTTTTCAAATATTTTATAAAAAAATTAATGAATATTTTATTAGAATTTAATTGGGCTTGCACACATATGTGCATGTTAACCTAGGGCTAATTTAGGGTTAAACCATGTTTATGTAGCCATGGGGTATCAACCCATTCTACTTATTACAAAATGTTAATTAGCAAAACAATTAGTTTTCAAATTCGTTTTTTTTAAATAAATGTTTTCTTTTGGGTTGACTTGAGGAGAGAGGGAATGATGAGCTAGGAGACATAGGGGACAAGGCATGGCTAGCATTTATGGAGGGGAGAGAGAGGGGCATGGTTGACTCTCACACACTCATCTCACTCTCTCTATTATTTGTTTCATCCTCATTTTCTTTCTCTCATTTCTCCTTCACTCTCTCCCCTAAACTGAACACTTCAGCTCTTCATCAAACCTCAACCCAAATCTTCAAGATTCCCACCTCACCTCATCAAAACTCACCACTTCTTTCATAAAAAAATTGATCCTAAACCCCAAGTTAACCCATGTAGCTAGGAAAGCTTGGATTTTGGAGCAAGTTTGTATATGTTTAAACCCCTAACTGATAACAAGGTAGTTAATGTATAGTGTTACATTATAGTTTCTGTTCTAAAACTTTAAGTTTCAGTTTTGCTCAAAATATCGTATTTTAATGTCATGTGTTGATAGTTGTAACCTGCTATTACCCCGTGAGTTTCCAGTAAACCCAAACAGTGTAGTTGTGTAGTGCTAGTTACCCTGAGTGTGTATGTAGAGTTCAAGCCCAACCTGGACGGTTTTGGCCGGCGACGAGGGATGCTTTTCTGGCGAGCTCGGCTATTTGTGTGAGTTTGGGGTTGTAACTTGGTGGGTAGCTGTCTGTAGTGATTTTAGGATGTTTAGAATTGTTTGGTTTTTGGGTTTTTACAGTAGGTTAAATATGGGTTCGTTTAGCTAGTTTTAGTGTTTTGTGGGTTTCAGTGATAATTTTGTGGTTTAGGTGGAGAGTAAGTTAAGTTAAGGTTTTAATGGTTAGATTAGCTATATTAAGGGATGTTAATGTCACTTAATCCAAGTCTTTTCACCTGGTTACACAAAAGTACCATAATGTCGCAAATTAGTGTTTTAAAACGTTTTCAAACCAAGCTTTAGGATACGGAGTATCTACTGTTTCTGGAGTTATTTTCTTGGTAAGAAAACATATACATTAGATTATACTTTGTGTTAGGAGTGTAGTGTAAAAACCTGGACCGTTTTTACCTGTTTTGAACCGAGATCACCCCTATAGTGGCCGGCCCATTTTTGGTGAAACGCGTCGAAACTTCGCAGGTAGTTGTCTGTAGGTATTATAAGTGATTTGGTCTTGTTTATTTTTCTTGTTTTTGCTCGAGGTAAAATCTGGGACCATTTACCTATAATTAGTGTAGCGGGACTTGGCGACACGTACGTTCCGAGTTGGGTTTGGTGTTGCTGTGTGTCACAGCGTGTCGGGGTGGTTTCAGACGTATGCACACACGTTTTGGTGTTCGAGTGCACACGCGTTTAGCTTGCGACGCTAGCTTCTTGTATGGACTTGATATCGCGTTTTTGCAGAATTTTGCCTTATGTGTGTTGTTTTGTGTAAATTCTAGGATCGAAGGCGGGGACTTCGGACGCCGCAAAGAAGGGGAAGCAGGTGGTCGGATACACTTAGCACGAGATCACCAGTGAGTAGATTTAACATCTACGGGGAAATCGCCCGTATGGCGTTATGCGTCAGGGCTTGATAGAATATTGTAGCCACATATTCATATTCGTATATGTTGATTTTTGCATAAGCACCATTACATGCCATTACATTGATATGCTCGATTTATTACCTTGTGGACACTGCACCATTAATGACGGTTCATGCGCACGAGCACTAATTTGCATGCCACACCCACACCGTCGGTAATTGCCATGACACGCCTATACACATATATGGTATTATATTGTTTATCGACCTTGGCGCATGGATTATTATACACGTATCTGTTGTACACTCATACTGCGCACATATCTATGGTACACTCATACTTGCACACATGCAATATTTTACCCATATACCTGTATACATACATATTTGGCACATGCGTAGATGAGGCGGACTTTGGTTTTGAGGATTGGGAACCGCATGACGTATTTTTAAACTGGATTCATTTAAAAGAGCGGTTTTTCCTTTTTATGCCCATAGTATGATTTTGTGATTTCATACATCATATTGCATGGGTTTGCGCATTTAGTTATGGATTTCATGTGATTTCTGGATTTGAGAATCGTGGAATTATTTCAAGGAAGTACGCATTATTTTGAAAACCCGGTTTCTCTTGACATGATATTTTGGTGCGTCCACCATGCGTTTTCTCGGTTCTAAGATGTGTGCTAGAAACCCGATTCGAGGAGTTGGATGATCCGTTTGCGGGTTCATGGTGGACCAAGTATGATACCCCGGGGCAAGAACGGATCTGTTGTGCAGTAGACAATGAGCCTGGCAGAGGGATCACTACCTACCGGTGATTGGTTGGACCTGGCGGTTATCCGGAGGATACTGACCAGAGTCGAGAGATGGATACGGGCCGACCCGTACTGCCAGGGCCGATGGCCGATTCTGCAGACGGAGCCCGTGGGCCGATTCGGACTGACGGAGCCCGATATATGAGGATTTGCGTGTCGATGATGGACATGAGTATTTTATGATGCTTTCGAGTGCAGACGTTGGGCACTCCGTTTCTATGAGATTTACAGGATATAAGGGCCGATTGGATCGACGTCGCCTGAGTTATTTGGGATTTAGGGTGTATTTGGTGGACACCGGGTTTTTCCACGATGATGATTCGTGTTGATGATATGTTTCCCCAAGATCAGCACTCATTTATATGCATTGCATCATGTATCTTTTGTACCGGATAGAGTACCTCACATGATTATTGCATACCCAGATTACCATATTGATGTTATCAGTTTTCACATGCTAGAGCATCGCAGTACGTGCATACTTGTATTTACCTGTATATGTTATTTACTATTCATGAGTTAGCAACTCACCCTCGTTATGCCACGGTGTTTGCAGGTAGACCCTCAGAGTAGTCGCGACAGGGCTACACCTCATTGTATCTTTTGTTGTGGATACCGCTACAGTTGGCGTGTGAGCCATTTTACTTTTAGGTGGGTTTCGCGGTTATCCGTTTTCATTTCATTGCACCCTTTATTGTATCTAGTACTCTCCATCTACCATTTATATATAGACTTAGAGACCAGTTGTGAGGGCGGCGTTGTATATTATTTTGTGACTCTGGGTGTCGAGCTCGTGTGAGCTGATTGTTATTTATGCAGTTTTATCTATTTTATGCTGTTTACATTTATTTTGTTCATTTCTTCGCTACGGCGTCGTATAGTATTCTTGTGGTGGTTGTTTCAGCCGTTGGGCGTGATTGCTCCTGTTTGGGAAGCTATATTTATTTCATGTGTTGTTTTACCTTTATCTTATATTGTACCCGTTTTCGGGGCTTGTATTTACAAAGGAGGTGCTGCCGAAATTTTTAATAAAATAATTTAAACTTGAAAGATTTTTTACTTGAAACTTCCAAATGTTTTTAACAAATGTTTTCATCACTTACCCTTTTTATGGTTTAGATTTCTGGGTTTTCGGCTTACTTAAATTGCGTTACGTCTGAAGACGTTGCGTGGTTTAAGTGCCGGTCACGGGCCGAATTTTGGGTCGTGACACTCGTCAATACACCGGCAGCAGGTGATGATCATATCAAGCACCCACAAGCTGTCAGCGGTACTAGCTGGAGGTAATGGCTACCCGGATATTAAGCGATCAGAAGATCAACTAGCAAGCCCGCTCTAACTCCTGTAAAGTCTGTCGGTAACATTACCGTACATTCTGGTCTCTTCGTTTGATATGTTGCATATCTAGTCTAGGGGTGGTCAACGTCAGACCCCAGTAACCGATAAGTCATGCCGATGTGAGGCTCATAACGGCTCGAGAAACTACTGATAACACTTACAAGTAGATCTCCGTATCAGCCCTGGCCAGGGACTTCCTGTTATATCCAATCGAGCACAGCGCAACATCAACGCCCAATACCGGGAGAGACGAATCCCCTCCTATCGCTCATTGCCTCCATGTGATTTGGGACTGTACCCAAAAGCTACCGTTTTGCATGTTCTCTTGAACGTGGTAAGGTGGAAATCAAAGCACAGTGGGAATCACTCAAGACTCTGTGATGATCTCGGGTCTATAGACTAACCTGTACCAGTGTAACCAGAGAACTGCTATCTGACGATAGGTATAATACCAACTAGGATTTCTCGGCGAGTCCATTCAGTGTACCCTGTCTTCACTGAGCACCCGTATACCATCTTTGATGTCAAACACCAATGGATGTCGGATCATCCATTGCCCATCATATGGGTCAAGAAGCGTATACGCTAGTTTACTCTGGAATATCGATGCCCTGTCTCGATACACTCTCGACTAGGAACAATTATAGGTAGTACTTATGGACTACCCTTGGCCCTGCTAGTATGATCTATATCATAGTCCTGGTAGTCAAGTACACATCCTAGGGGTTTTATCAACATGTGAGAGCAAGAAAGTATCACAATACAAGTTAACATGTTAAGACAAAGTGCAACTAGATAGCATACTATCATGTCGAGCAAGAAAGTCCTTTCTCTATATATCCAAGCATCCACTATAATATACATCACATGTACAATAATGGCCTCTAGGGCATATATATAATTGACACAACTTGTGCAAGTGGGCACAAGTGGGTACATGTGGGAATATGTGTGAATAAATGCAAAAAGAGTTGATGTGATATAAAGCATCGAGTTTCCTTCCAAATCTCTAAATGCAAACTTGGCTTAAAAAGAGAAATCAAATAGCACCATGGAGATAGTGGAGAGCACACAAGTTCACCTTACCAACATGAGCCCCAAAACTCAAAAGTCAACCGACGAGACTCCCTAGATGGCCGGTGCCGCCGGCCCCCTATCTCTAATTATCCCCATTTTTTCTTCTGATTGTTTATTATGGTCACATCATCATATTTTTATTGTTTGTTTATTCTGGTGCTGAGCCTATAAATACCAGAACAGATTTAGAAAGAGGGGAGATATGAAAAATAATGTATATACCTATTTTATTTATCTAGTTTTTGATTTAGCTTGAGAGTTGTGTGAGCTCAACTTGGTTTCTTCTTCTTCTTCCCTCTTGGAGCTTTCTTTTGAGACCTTCATTATGGAGGTTGAACAAGTAACCAACACCTTGTATCTCAACTATTTCAAGTGTTAATATAATTATTTTGTTTGCTTTGTTTATTTTCTTCTTATTGCTTTCTTTTCCTTTTCATTATGTGTAACTAATATCTTTGGTTGTGGTGATGGTAAGGATGTGAGATGAAAGGCTTTGCCCCCTCCCCCTCCTATTAATATTTAATGTGCTTATATGTGATTCTAACTTTAAGATTGTTCTATGCTATTTGTGTGATATGGTATTTTGAAGCCATGGTTACAAGACAACCTCTTCATATACCATATTCATACCTTTTCTCCACTTTGCAACCTTAAAGTTAAAATTGATTTAGTGTTAAGTTTTCTAAGTTTAGATATGGTATTTTGTGATCAAGTGGCTTGACAAACCTCTTGGTTTCATATACCCTATACTATCACAAACACTTAGTAAAGTTAACACTAAAACTAGTTGCTCTCACTCGCTAATTTGTGTTTTTGATATTGCGGTATGCTTGCCAACCTTTGTGCTCAGTGTTGATATCTCAAACTTGGACATACAAACGATAAGTGAACAAAACGGACTCGTTTCATGTTTTGAGTCGAAATCCGATAACTTGATGATTTGTGCTTCGCAACTGCCTTGATAAGTCATGCTTCACATCGGGATCGACACAAGGACGGACAACTCATGATCAAGGGAGTGTCGAAGAAATCGCCACGATTCTGTTGGATATAGTGTCCTCTAAGTCAATTATTGGATCGCAGGTACGTGATTGCAATGATTGAGGGAGGACCTATACCGATATAACAGTCTTACTCGAGATGATAGTATGCTATCTGGTTTGTCTTTATCATCGTATATATGCTTTAGTTCACTATTGCATGATGATAGAGCCCATAGGATTCTTGTTTGACTACCAGCAGTATGATGGCGATCATATATGTAGGAACTGGGGTCTATAAGCACATCCTTAAAGTGTCCCTAGTCGTGGGAGTTTCGAGACAGGGCATCGATACTCCAGAGTAGACTAGTGTATACAGTCGAGACCTCAACGAGGGGCGGTGGCCGGTCTCACAAGCCACTGGTGTCAGTTGGATCACCTAAGATGTATACAGGTGCTCATTGGGTTATGAGTACACCGGACAAGACTCGCCGGGAACATGCTAGTTGGTATTATACATATCGTCAGATAGCAGTTCCCTGGTGACATGTGTACATGTTAGTTCATTGACCTGAGGTCGTCATTTGTCTCGTGTGAGTTCCTACTGTGCTTTGATTTATACCCTACCACGCTCAAAGGAGTCGTGCAAACAGGTATATTTTGGGTACAGTCCCGAGCCACATTGGAGGTAAGTGAGCGGATCGTCGGGGATTCGTCTCTCCCTGTATTGGGGGTGAGATCGCGCTGTGTTTAGGAGAGACATTACACGAAATCCCTGGCCAGGGTAATCGAGATTTACTGGAAGGTATTCCAGTAATATCTCAGGGTGTTCTGGGCTGCTCTCTGACACGACTTATGCAGCTATTGGGGGTCTGACGTTTACCGGCCCCCTAAGCCGTATATGCGATACTCATAGACGAACGTTCCGGACTGTACAGATATTGTCACTGTCAGGCTCAGTAGGGTTTATAGATGAGTTCGCTCATCAGCTTCCCTTCCAATCAATACATAGGCAAAACGTTACGTACAGCCAGTACCTCTGACGTGCTAGTGGTTATACCCAGTGTCAGTGTATTGATGAGTCATTAGAGTCCTCCACCGACACTTTCCCAAGTTCGGGCGAAATGTTGTAGAGGCCGTATGGGTTTATGGTAAGGTTCGGAAAATGCACGTGCGTTTTCGCACGTGTCAGTTTTCGGGCAGATAATACTGGTAGGCTTTGGTTTAAGCCGGAACCCAGTATTATACTGTGTAGATATAATATCTTTGTCTCAGTTGCATTTGTATTCGGTCATAATACAAATGCGGGTATGTTTATACCGATACGGGGTTATCCTGAAATTCGTTTCGGGATGATTTTTGGAAGTTGCCAGTTTCCAGTTTTCTATCAGCCGTATTTTGACATTCGGTTAAATACGGATTTGTCTTTTCGTCTTCAGGATGAGTCATGCTTCTAGAAGGTTCTAGAAGTGGTGATTAGGCATATGACTCATTTGTGTCATTAATGGTTCATTAATGATGCAAGGTGACTAGGTTTAATGTGATTGGTTTGCATTGCTTCTAGTGATTCATGCTTTGTGGTTAGGTTTTGATAAGGATGAATGCTTAATGTCACCACTTGAAGCTCCTACCATCACCTCCCTCCTCTCATATATTTGGCCGGCCACTCATTGTGTGTGTGTGTGATTTTTGATTCATTTCATATTGGTAAAAGATTATGATACAAGTGTATGGAAATTTCATAGCCCAATTTCCATTTACCCGATTCCAATTGGCAACTTCTTTTAACCGTTCGTCCATAGTCTTGGACGTAACGAGACAAAGTATTCTACTCATTTTCTACTTCATCTTGGTCGTCTCTTTTGGCAAACTTGACGATCGAGTTACCTCGGTTCAGAGGCGGGAGCCCGTTTAAAGATCCGTCGACGTGGTGCCACCGGACGACGAGACCGGAGATCGAGCAAGTTCGAATCAGTTGCAACATAGCGTGGGATGATGGTTGAAGACCGAAGGACTCAGATCATTCGGTATAACAATTCTACCCTCTTTACAATTTGTTAGTTTAGCTTTAATGGACGATCCGGGATAAAGTACCCGATAGCGCCAGTCGTAAAAGTTTTGTTCCGCATATTGGCGTCTGTTAGATGGCCGGGACGCTGCCGCGGACTTACAGTGGTATCAGAGCCTCACCATTAAGCTATACTAACTTGTGCTAACGCGTTTAAAAGATCGATCGAACGGAATTTCCGAAATCACAATTTTCTGTACATGATGTTTCTGTCGATTTTTAAACTGTTCTAAAATTCATTTTGAGCATTTCAGAAAATCATGCAGGGTTTTTGAAGCAAACTGTGAAAATTTGGGCACGTGATCCCATTAAATCACCGCAGAACCACGGTCAAACCTAGGGTTTGACTGCGCTTCCGCGGCGGTTTAGTGGGATTGGTGCACCAAATTTTTTCAGGGGCTTCTTCACAGGGAAATGTGGTTTCTGGTACTGTTATTTTGGGCCCATATTTTATTACTGTACACCAGATGCTTGTGGGGCCCACTTCGGGAAATTTAGTCGATCGAAATTTTAAACTTGTTAGTTTACAGTACTTTCATTATAATTCCGACCGGGAATGTCATTTGATCGGTAAACCGCGTCTAATTGCTATAGTTCTTTTAGACGGGTTTGCGAACGTGACATTCGCGTTGATGTTCTGTGTTGTGCTGTGATGTTGCGGATTTGTGGTGGTGGATAGCAGGGTGCAATGGTAGTGCTGTTCGGATTTATTTGTACATTTGATATTGCGGGACGAGCGTCCAACATGTGGACTGCCGTCACTGCCTGTTGTATAATATTCTTTTGGGGCACGACCAGGTTGCGGTCGATGTACCTATTGTACTATTTTTATTTCTGTACTAGGTTTACCCCGCGGTGGGGTGCACGAATAGCCGGGTTCTGAAGGGCAACTGGTCCGTATCTCATGGCTTTGAGAGGCAGATGGGCCTCACTCTAGAATTGGCAGACTATTCGCCGCACTCGTAGGGGGTACAGGTTGACCCAAGGAGGGGTGCTCAATTTACCGGATTCCATGAAGTGCCGGGTATTCCATTCACTATGTTGTGGGGACTACCTCGCTTCAGGTTTTGGCGGGTAAGTTGCCGCACCCGTAGGGGTCTAGGTTTCATTGCACAGGCTATCCACACGACCAGGGGAACGTCGAGTTTCAGCAGCGGCTCTGTGAAACCCGGGGATCCCAGATTATCTGTATTGTTCTGTGATGCTTATTACTTTTCTGTAATGTTGCATATTATCACGCCTGGAGCGATTATTGTATATTAGTATATATACTATTAGATGTTGTATATGTTTTACACCCGCGCTAGTCCAGTCCCCGCTCTGTCGTTAGTTAAGTAACCTAACGGGTGATGACGGGACCCAGTGGCAAATGCAGATGGCATATACGTACATTATATTTTCGTTCTTTTCTGGTGTGATTGATTGATGGGACTGCATTGATTCTTCTCAATGCAAGGATAAAACAAACCTATATTTGATGTTGTTGGAACAAATTTTAAAATTATTACAAAGACGTTTCCTTTTGTTTTGCATAGCAGTATTCAGTTGGAATATCCTGCACCTCATTCCACGAGGAAAGAGCCGAGATCCCTTCACCGGGAGTGACTTCTTTAACAAAAGTTTTTCGCTACTATATATTTTTATAAAGGTATCAGGTTCCTTCAACGAGATCAAGTTCATTACGTTAAAGGTTTTTCGCCAAAAACCAGCCGTAATCCTCCGTCGTTTCTTATGGATGGTCAGTAGTATTCAAGCTATGTTTGTTGGCCTACGTCAAGACATAGTGTTTGGTAGCTGCTGGGTATTCATTTGTTGCATAGATAGATGCATTAGTTTAAGTCAGACGTACACCTTGTTGGCCTACGTCAAGGGCATGTACGATGACTTAAGTTGATCAGGACAACGACGGGTAGAACTTGACATGTTGCTTATGATTTGTTGGCCTACGTCTGGTCATAAGAGCATGGGATAAAAATTACATCGGGAGTTTCAAACATACAGAAAACTTGCCAGACTTATGCATACCTTCTGGAGTGTGATTACTTGAGTGGCTTCCATCAAGTTGTCATGCGATGATAGTTGGATCCCGATTCTCACTGATGAGTTGGTTTGCTCTTCGGGTGACCCCGACTAATTCTTCTTTCAGGTTTGGAGGAGAATTTGAGATTACAGTGGGAGATTTCCTAATTAGATAAAGTGATAACCATTCTGATTTAGGCTAGAGTGCACGCAGAGTGTTTCTTTTCTCTCTCTCTTATGGCAGCGACCTTTGACCGACCCTAGACTATGACTCAGTGACCAAGTTGACCGAACTTTCTTAATTTAATGGCTTTTGGATTGTCTATAGTTGCATAAGTCATTACCACTCTTTCTTTTACCCTTTGTATTTCTCAAAACACCCCGTATCACTACGGATATCCACTTCCATTGGATAGATCCATCGTATGGTTATAAACGAACTCGGAGGGATTTCTTCGAGGATGGATCCAGGTTCAGGAGAAATAGAATTGGTTTATTCAGTCGTCTTTTATTATCACCTTCTCTCAGGTTGCGAGGGCTCCTTGTTTTAGGGGAGTACACCTATTACGCTCATTGGATAGTCTTATTCCAAACCATAGGCAGGTGCCGAAAGGTAGGGAATGAAGAAAACCAATTAGCCTAAGTAGGGTGTGCAGAAGGTAATATATAAAGACAAAATAAAGGGATTAGAAAGAGGGCAAAGTAAATTGCGACTATTAACATTCACGACCAAACCACGTGTTTCATCGCCACTCCTACTTCACCTTTGATTTCTCCAGAACAACCCGTATCAATACGAACATCCAATTCCATTGGATAAATCCATCGTATGATTATATACGAACTCGAAGGATATTTTTCGAGGATGGATTCTGGTTCAGGAGAAATAGGAATAAGGTATTATTCAGTTGTCTTTTATCGCCACCTTTTCTCAAGTTGCGAGTACTCCTAGGATTAGGAGGGTACACCTATTATGCTTATTGGATATTCTTCTTCCAAACCATAGGCTGGTGCCGAACGGTAGGGAAGGAAGAAAACAACTTAGCTTAATGATGGTGTACAGAAGGTAACGACTAAAGACAAATAAAGGGAATTGGAAAGATGGCAGGGAAATATACGGTTAAAGTCATGATATGGATTATGGAAGAGGCATTACTAAAGAATATCAGGAAACCCCTACAAAACATATTTATGTTTCATATTCACTGTGCATTGTTAATAGAAAACTGATTTCCCGATTGGACACTTACTCCAGGGTATGTATTTACCAGGAACGATTCTCACATCTGCATGGTTTTGCAGATGTTGAGTGGGAGCAAGTTATTAGGAATTAGGTGATCATCCTCATTATATCGGAATTCGTTGTAATTGGTGATATTTGAGGAAATCGTCTGGGTACAGTTTTTTCAACCTACGATGCACAGGTTTTGAGTTATTCAACTTGGGGGACTTATACAGAGTATTGTATGTTGTCCAGTGTCCGTCAGGACAAAGGGGTAGGTCCTCGTACTATGTTCTGTTTACTTGTGACTTCTCTAGTTTTTAGACAAGTGTTTCGTAGAAATACAATGTCTAAGTTTTGAGAAGTTGTGGGTATAAGAATAAAGTAGAGAACCATGTATCGCAAGTATCGGGATTCTTCAAAGAAATCGAAGATGTAGATACTTGTGAGAGGTATTCAGTTGATAGTAATGATTTTTGAGAAACTTGTTTCTCTTTCAGGTTACTCATAATTGGATGGATTCCTAAGTTGAGTAATACTGATCAGCCTCTCTCTATTAAGATATTATGCACTGGAGACAGCTGCATAATTTGAATCCGGTTCCAATTAAATAAGTGCCAAAGTTTCTATATTGGATATTGAACGATTCATATCTTAACGATGTTAAGGTAAGGGGAGTTGCCCAGCTTATGCTTAAAACCAGACACTGGATAACTCAAGGCACGTTTCTGTAATGGCGGTTTGCGGGTTGACCCTAGCTTCGACGAGGGTTGATTTTCTACCATCTGGAAGATCAATAGTGATATTATTCTTGACTCGCCACAGTTTTATTAAAATGGATTTTTTCAGAAAACAGAAGTGGGAGCATGGTAGAACTGGAAGTGATTCCAGAACCGCAAACGATTACGGAAAGTTTAATAGGACCTATATATTCAATCAGGTTTGACATTCCAATAGCCACTCCACAGATATGGTGGGTAACCTCAGACACCCGAGAGGTACTCCGGTAGCCTCAAGGAAGGTGACAGGGAGGTTCTTGCTTACCCAGATTTGACATTGCTGTTATTCCAGATTATGAGACCCGGCAGGAGGAAATGTATAGCGTCGTTCTAAACTAGTTTTAGAAGTATACGTATATATTATTCTGCCAAAGGGTTGTCGTAGTCAGTGGGAGCAGCGGAAGCATAGTGGGCAGGAAGCATAGTGGGCAAGAAGCTAGTGTCTATTTATAGACTTGAGCAGCAATAGCGGAGATAGATCATCTAATTTTTGATGTGACAGTCATGGGTTTGACTTCATCAGAATAAAGGATGGATCTGTTAAGAAGGTAGTAGGGTGTAATGTCCTGATATTTGGATGACATACACAGAGTAGGAAGTAAAATTCCTATAGTACGATCGGTTGTACTGTGGTCGTCACACAGTAGTTTCTCCACAATGGACATGGATATAATATCAAACATTCTGGTAACAAGATCTATGGTTTTAGATCTAGATTTGGGTAGTTTCCCAATTTGAGTACTTTGACTATATTCTAATAGTATTTTAGAATTGATGACTCATTGCATGGTGGTGTGCCTGCAGGTGATGGAGTCACCCTCTCTCAAGGTGTCTTACAGACTAAAAGGGAGAGGGACGTGCATGATTGGCAGATCACTTGCTTAGGCAATTGAGTCAATCGTGAAATGTCAAGTACCACACCAGATGTTTTATTGGACTAGATGCGATAAGTTTATATTAGTCCAATCCTGGAGAAACATTAGGAAGCAGTTTTAGAACATAAGTGAATGTTCTACGGATTTGATGACGGCAGCCTCCTTCAGGAGACGGTTATTATTCCAGGCTTCACGAGTGACATGGATGACAGAGTGATTGTCAGAGTTATAGTTTTCCCTCAGACGAGGGACAGTATTATGGACAGGTGGTCCAAGAGGATACTGTGGGAGACATAGTGCTAGACACTGATTAGTTTCAGTGATCGATACAGTCTAAGAAGTTTGGATTTGGAGTTCATTTATAAACTAGGTCCCATCAGATAACCAGACATATTCTAAGACAGGTATTACTCAATTCGGGAGATGGTTTTCTCCGCGAAGTTGAGATATAGAGAGATACAGAAAGGAACACCGAAGCGGATCCACTCACTGAGGCTATTTCTCGAACACAAGAGTTTTACAAACTAGCTTTGTGAAACTGATTAGTAGAGGAGTTGGATGCTCGGTATCACACGAGCTGTGAGTACTCGACATCGCAATAATTAGCCTTAAGTGCAAGTGGGAGATTGTTGGATATAGTGCCCTCTAAGTCAATTATTGGATCGCAGGTACGTGATTGCAATGATTGAGGGAGGACCTATACCGATATAACAGTCTTACTCGAGATAATAGTATGCTATCTGGTTTGTCTTTATCATCGTATATATGCTTTAGTTCACTATTGCATGATGATAGAGCCCATAGGATTCTTGTTTGACTACCAGCAGTATGATGGCGATCATATATGTGGGAGCTGGGGTCTATAAGCACATCCTTAAAGTGTCCATAGTCGTGGGAGTTTCGAGACAGGGCATCGATACTCCAGAGTAGACTAGTGTATACAGTCGAGACCCCGACGAGGGACGGTGGCCGGTCTCATAAGCCACTGGTATCAGTTGGATCACCTAAGATGTATACAGGTGCTCATTGGGTTATGAGTACACCGGACAGGACTCGCCGGGAACATGCTAGTTGGTATTATACATATCGTCAGATAGCAGTTCCCTGGTGACATGTGTACAGGTTAGTTCATTGACCTGAGGTCGTCATTTGTCTCGTGTGAGTTCCCACTGTGCTTTGATTTATACCCTACCACGCTCAAAGGAGTCGTGCAAACAGGTATATTTTGGGTACAGTCCCGAGCCACATTGGAGGCAAGTGAATGGATCATCGGGGATTCGTCTCTCTCTGTATTGGGGGTGAGATCGCGCTGTGTTTAGGAGATCCATTACACGAAATCCCTGGCCAGGGTAATCGAGATTTACTGGAAGGTATTCCAGTAATATCTCAGGGTGTTCTGGGCTGCTCTCTGACACGACTTATGCAGCTATTGGGGGTCTGACGTTTACCGGCCCCCTAAGCCGTATATGCGATACTCATAGACGAACGTTCCGGACTGTACATATATTGTCACTGTCAGGCTCAGTAGGGTTTATAGATGAGTTCGCTCGTCAGCTTCCCTTCCAATCAATACATAGGCAAAACGTTACGTATAGCCAGTACCTCTGACGTGCTAGTGGTTATACCCAGTGCCAGTGTATTGATGAGTCATTAGAGTCCCCCACCGACACTTTCCCAAGTTCGGACGAAACGTTGTAGAGGCCGTATGGGTTTATGGCAAGGTTCGTAAAATGCACGTGCGTTTTCGCACGTGTCAGTTTTCGGGAAGATAATACTGGTAGGCTTTGGTTTAAGCCGGAACCCAGTATTATACTGTGTAGATATAATATCTTTGTCTCAGTTGCATTTGTATTCGGTCGTAATACAAATGCGGGTATGTTTATACCGATACGGGGTTATCCTGAAATTCGTTCCGGGATGATTTTTGGAAGTTGCCAGTTTCCAGTT
Organism: Agapanthus africanus; assembly: GCA_030015575.1. Taxonomy (NCBI): domain Eukaryota; kingdom Viridiplantae; phylum Streptophyta; class Magnoliopsida; order Asparagales; family Amaryllidaceae; genus Agapanthus; species Agapanthus africanus. The sequence goes on along the minus strand of JASDDO010000028.1, from coordinate 90,956,594 downwards.
TTCTATCAGCCGTATTTTGACATTCGGTTAAATACGGATTTGTCTTTTCATCTTCAGGCTGAGTCATACTTCTAGAAGGTTCTAGAAGTGGTGATTAGGCATATGACTCATTTGTGTCATTAATGGTTCATTAATGATGCAAGGTGACTAGGTTTAATGTGATTGGTTTGCATTTATTGCTTCTAGTGATTCATGCTTTGTGGTTAGGTTTTGATAAGGATGAATGCTTAATGTCACCACTTGAAGCTCCTACCATCACCTCCCTCCTCTCATATATTTGGCCGGCCACTCATTGTGTGGGTGTGTGATTTTTGATTCATTTCATATTGGTAAAAGATTATGATACAAGTGTATGGAAATTTTATAGCCCAATTTCCATTTACCCGATTCCAATTGGCAACTACTTTTAACCGTTCGTCCATAGTCTTGGACGTAACGAGACAAAGTATTCTACTCATTTTCTACTTCATCTTGGTCGTCTCTTTTGGCAAACTTGACGATCGAGTTGCCTCGGTTCAGAGGCGGGAGCCCGTTTAAAGATCCGTTGACGTGGTGCCACCTGGACGACGAGACCGGAGATCGAGCAAGTTCGGATCAGTTGCAACATAGCGTGGGATGATGGTTGAATACCGAAGGACTCGGATCATTCGGTATAACAATTCTACCCTCTTTACAATTTGTTAGTTTAGCTTTAATGGACGATCCGGGATAAAGTACGCGATAGCGCTAGTCGTAAAAGTTTTGTTCCGCATATTGGCGTCTGTTAGACGGCCGGGGCGCTGCCGCGGACTTACAGATTCAACCATCCGAGCCAAAGCCACGGCCACCTTTCTTCTTACTTGTTTCTATATTTTCGTTTTTTTATTCTTTGTAACAACCAAATCTAATTCTTTGTTTCTCGAATCTTAAGCGACAATACCTAATCTCCAATTCCCTGCGGATCAATCTGTACTTGCCGGCTCGTTACAACGCGCCATGCACTTGCGGTTTTATAAATTTTAAAACGAGGCCGAGCTCGCGTGAGCGATATTTTCCAAAACGCACAAAAGTGCACGCGGGTGAAGCCCCAACAGATACCCGGCTGCATTTTCATCTGAGTAAGTTACGATCTCATTGGACAGGACCCTTCTTGGTGTGGTGTGTGTACCCGCACGGTGCGGTAGATTTGGAGATTCCAAAGGACGGTCCACTATTCAAATTGAATGGATACAGATTAAAACCGTTCTTTACTGCATAACTATTGAAAGAGCTTCTGATGTTGCAGGAGCTGGTTTACCTTACCCGATCTTCCTCCGTTTACCACCAAACTTCGGTTATCCAGCCATGAACAGTGGAAACGCTGTTTCAAATAAATTTTGGGGTATGTATATACTATTATAAATATATGGATATTCTTGTCCGATGCGTATCCGTTTTTTTTGTTCTTCTGCCGAGCATCCTTGTCTGGTAAATGTACGGTTTTGTGTGTCGGGATATTTCTTGCCTGGTGAAATTATTATTTTTAAACAAAAAAAGTTTCTTTTTGTAAATATTCAAAAGGGAATAAGAAGAGGACAATTTTTTTTGGAACAATACCAAATTTGGAGGGTTTTAATGCAAAAAGGTAACTTTATGACCACCTTTTGACTAACCCCTTTAAAACACATCTTATCTTCTATTTTTCCCCAACCCGAGACCCCATCTTCCCCAACTCATGAAACCCTAGCAGCCAAAAAAATTTCCACCGGAGATCAGCAGTTCCGATCGCTTATAGCAGCCAACGACCGCGCTGTTAGTGTGATATTCCCTAGAGGCCTTTATTGTATAGTACTAGTTTGTATATTACATTTTGGAAGCTTGGGATATATATATACACAGATTTATAACAGTCTTGCTCGATATGGTAGTATGCTACTTGGTTTGTATCTATCTTAATATGTGTATATGTTTCTTATGACATATCGCTAATACATATTGATAGAGCCCTTAGAATCTTTGCTTGACTACCAGCGTTGTGATGACAGTCACACTTGTGGGGGTTGGGTAGTCTACAAGCACATCCTTATACAGGTCCCTAGTCGTAGGATTATCGAGACAGGGCATCGATACTCCAGAGTAGACTAGTGTGTACGCTTCTCATCCTAACTGGGGAGATGGTCTGTTCTACAGCCATCAGTACGTCGTACTGGAGATAGTATGCAGGTGCTCATTAGGTTATTAGTACACTGGACAGGACTCGTCGGGAACTGTTGGTTGGTACTATACCTATCGTCAGTTAACAGTTCCTAGGTGACATGAGTACAGGTTAGTCCGTTAACTTGACACTGTCACTCCGCCTCGAGTGTGTTCCCACTGTTCTTAGATTACTATTCTACCATGGCTCTATTGAGTCGTGCAAATAGGTAGTAGTTGGGTGCAGTCCCGAAACACTTGGAGGCAGTGACGATTATACACGATTCGTTTCTCCCGGTATTGGGGGTTGATGTCACGTTGTGTCTAGGAGAGCCATTACACAAAGTTTCTGGCCAAGGCAAGCGAGATTTACTGGTAGTGTTTCCAGTAGTTTCTTAGGGTGTACTGGGCTACACTCCGACACGACTTGTACCGCTACTAGGGGTCTGACGTTTACCGCCCCCTAAGCCCGACATGCGATACTCTTAGACTAACAGACCAGACTGTATAGAGATTGTCACATTCAGGCTCAGTAAGAGTTCGGATGGGTTCACCTCATCGGTCTTCTTATCGGCATCTACCTGAGGACCATTATGTACAGCTAGTACCGCTTGCAGCCTGTGGTTAAACCCACTGCCAGTGTAGTATCGAATCTTTAGAGTTCCACACAGAGGGTTGTTCACCTTTGGGCAAAACGGAGTAGAGGTCGTATGGTTTTTACGACGGGGGTTCGTTCACATATGTGTACTTATGCGCGTTTGGTGTTCGGGCAGTTGATACTAGTGGGCTTTGGTTTAAGCCGGATCCTAGTATTTGATTTTGTCTTGGTTCAGTCTCATTGCATTCGTGTTCTTCGGAACGCGGAAGCGGGTATGTATATACAGTTGAAAGAGACAAATGAAGGAGACACCTCATTAGGTTTTTTTTTGACCATTGACTTGATTAAGATCTTAATGAGATGAAGGAAATTGATTAATAGTTTTAATTAGTGATAATTGTGTTATGGTTATTTGGATTGACCATTTGACTTGTTGACCAAAGTTGACTTAGATATTTTTTGTTAAGCATGAGATATTTTGTGCTTAGCATTAATGGTGACATGATAATGGTCAAATCAAACAACCCATCACAATTTTTGCTAATTAAAATTATTATTCCTTTTATGCTAATATGAGAGCTATCTCTTCATTCTATCATGATACATTCTTTCTCCTAGCTTTCTCTCCTTCATCCTCTTTCAAACCCTAACCTCTCATGTGTTGAGAACCAAGGGAAATTGAGACCAAACCACTAAAATCACTCTCTACTCTCTCTAGGGTTCTTAGTCTAGCACACCAAGCACCTTAGTTATTTCAAGATAGATGTTGGTGCTCAAGGTAGAGGCCTTCGGGTGGATCTTTCTTTGGCAAAGAGAAGACGGTGAGGAGGAGCCATCTACACCACTCCAAGGAGCTCACAACAAGGGGAAGCAACACAAGAAGTGAAGGAGTTCAAGCTTTTGGTATAATCTCTTAACCTAGTAGTTAAAGCTCCATATTTGTTTGTTAGTTTTTGTTTAGCAAAGATCCTTCATGGTTAGTCTATGTTTCCTTCGAAGAAAAATTCTATTTTTACCTATTCCGTCTCCCCGAAAGTACTGGGGTGGGTAACATAGACTTACAGTAGTTTCAGAGCCAGGCTAAACAACAACTAACATGTTAGCAAAGTCGTTAGAACTTCGATCATGAAAAAAATCCCGAAAACACACCAAAACTTGTATTTTTTGTCGATTTTTAAAACAGGCCTAAAAATAATTTCAGTGACATGAAAAATACAAGGAGGCTTTTTAGAGAAAACTGTAGAATTTTGGGTGCCTGAATCGCTCATAAGACCGAGAATCCGCGGCCGATCTATGCGATCCGCCGCGGATCCGCAGCCGAGTCAACTCGGCCGCGCACCAAAATTCTTCTGGGGTTCTCTGTGTTGGTTTTGTATATTCTAGGAAGTTTTGTTTCTTCCCAGATTTATCAGAGTACTGGATTTTACTTGGGGTAGATTCAAATACAGTTTTTTGATCGAAATTCTATAAAGTTTAGCTAATTGGATTATATCTGTAATGTGATATATGTACTGAACGTCTACTAATCGCTATTCGTCGATTAGTAGGGGTTGTACATATTTGTGATCTGTGATATTGGTTTGTGTATATGAACTTGTTGGATTGTCATGGATGAATAGCCGGGGATGTGAGATGAGTGTTTTTCATTTTTCATTCAATGTAAATTGTAAATTGATGTAATATTAATTTTTTGGTCGCACATCCGGGTTGAGAATGTAGCCGCCATTGTATATTATTTCTTTTACTGTTTTCTGCTCTTAGGATAGACCCAAGGTGTGGTGCACGAACTACCGGGTACTTTGAAGTGCTGAGTAGCCTACTCACGTTATTGAGGGAGGCTGCTTCACTTCGGGTATTTGGCGGGTAGTTTACCGTACCCGTAGGGGTCTAGGGTGGGGTTTGGCTATTCATCGCGACCGTGTAATCCGTCTTTCGTTGCAGGCTCGAACGAAACGCGGATTCCTAGCATATCCAATGTGTTCATCTGTGATCTGGAATGACTATCATTGCGTCTGATGAATGTATATATATCTATATACGATATCTAGTAAGCGTTGCTTATGTTTTGCATCTGCGCTAGTCCAGCCCCCGCTCTGTTGTTAGTTAAGTAACCTAGCGGGTGATGACGGGGCCCCGTAGAGAATGCGGATGGCATAAGCGTACGTCATATTTTTGTTGTTTTCTGCAATGGTAGGATTATTTGATGGGACACATTATATTAATATAAAGAAAACAAACCAAAGTTGAATCGTTGGAACAATTTCAAAACCACTCGGTTTTTCAAAACAACAAAACTTTTAAATGCGGAGCTTAAACCACTCCTTTTAAAAAGCTATCACGTTCCCTTGATTATATCAAGTTCACTACGTTCACGGTTTCGCCAAAACCATTCGTAGCCCTTCGTCATTTCATATGGATAGTCAATAGTATTCAAGCTATGTTTGTTGGCCAAAGTCAAGGCATAGTGATTGGTAGCTGTTGGATATTCATATGAAATTTAGATAGATGCGTTGGTTTGGGACAGTCGTACTACTTTGTTGGCCAAAGTCAAGGGTAAGTACGGGTGGGTTCAAATTAACCTGAAAAATGACGGGTGGAACTTGACATGTGACTTATGATTTGTTGGCCAAAGTCAAGGTCATAAGAGCATGGGGCAAAAATCCACATCAGGAGTTTCTAAAGAAACTGAAACTTGCTAGAGTTGCATATCATTTGGAGTGTGATAATTTTGGTAGGATTTCTTCAACTTTATCACACAATGATATTTGGATCCTGATCCTACTGTGAGTATATGCTACTCCTTGGGAAATTTTCTCACTTAACGATCAATGCTATAAATCAAGTAGGTGTCTAAAAAGGTGTTAGCGGGGCTACGCCCACAGGGAAAAGAGGTTATTTAATTAAAGAACTTCGCGAAAGCGTCGTAAAACCTCCCTCGAAGTACCGATACCGGCCTGGCTGAACGGTTAAGCATGTATTGTACGGTGAGATCAATCCCGACTAATTCTTCTTTTATGATTTGAGGAAGGATTCGAGAAACAGTGGGAGCCATCCTGTTTAGATAAACTAAAAACCACTCTAAACTTGCAAGAGCATCATGCTAAAGTGTTTCTTCTCTCTCTCCTAATTGCAGCAACCAAACATCATGGCGGACCTTAAGTTACTATTAGATAAAAATATATTGACAGAGCCAAACTACAAAGATTGGTTCAGGAATGTCAAAATGGCAATCACTTATGACAAGTTGGGGTATCTCCTTACCACTAAGGCCCCCGCCGTCCGAGATCCAGAATCCAGTGTCGTGGATAGTGAAATCCGTAAGACCTGGGAGATTGATTGCGCGAAGGCCAAGTGCCTCGTGCTTGCCTCTATGGACAATGAATATCAGAGGAGGCACGAGAATATGGATCTTAAATCCATATTTCTCCATACTAAGGAACTATATGGAGAGCAATCCCGTATCGCAAGATACGAGATCTCAAGGAAACTGTTTGAAGCGAGGTTGGCCGTCGGATCATCTGTAGGGGAACACGTCCTGAAAATGATTGGCTATATTGAGGAGCTCACGGACCTCAGGACTACGTTAGAGAATGAGCTATACACTGACTTGATTCTCCAGTCCCTTCCTTCCACCTACGCCTAGTTTATCTTGAATTTTAACATGCAAAGAAAAGAAGTTGAACTTCCAGAACTCCTCAACATGTTGAGGAGTGCAGAGGGCACCATGCAAAAAGTCAGGGAAACACCCGCTTTGTTTTTTGGAGGAACTTCCTCTTCTAGGTCCAAGACGAAAGCCAAAGGAAAGAAGAAGAAGGCCCCTACCAAACCAAGGGGCAGTATTAGTAAGGTGGAAGCTAAGGGAAAAGCAAAGGTAGTGGGACAGACTGTGGGAAAAGAAGAATGCTTTTATTGTCACAAGAAAGGACACTGGAAGAAAGATTGCAGGGCTTGGAAAGCCAAGAACCAGGACCCGAAGCAAGTTATGGCTTCGGCTTCAGGTGTGTGTATTATTGAAAACTGTCTGTCAATCAACTCTAGTTCCTGGGTATTGGATACCGGATCAGGATCTCATATCTGTAATTCTTTGCAGGTACTGAGAAGGTGTAGAGTTTTGAAGGCAGGTGATATGACCCTCAGAGTTGCGAACGGAGCAAGCATGGATGCTGAGTCCGTGGGGGACTATCACTTAGGATTGACAGATGGACATGTTTTGGTTTTGCGCAACTGTTATTTGTACCCAGTTCGACTTGTAATATCGTATCTTATTTTTAATATCTAAAGAAGGTTATGATTTTGCATTTGTAAGCAATGTTGTAAACATTCACCTTAATCATGTTTTGATTGGGTCGGGTATATTAAGCAACGGAATATACGTATTAAACCAACCGCAGGTTTTCAATATCTAGAATACACATAAAAGAAAGTCTCCAGAATTAAATCATGCTTTCTTATGGCATTGTAGACTGGGTCACATCAATGAAATACGATTGACTAAATTACATAAAGAGGGATATTGGGATCCGTTCGAATATCACACTTATGCAACTTGTCAATCTTGTCTCATGGGAAAGATGACAAAGACTCCGTTCACTGGACACGGAGTAAGAGCGAGCGAGCTCTTGGAACTCATACACAGCGATGTATGTGGTCCAATGTCTACACATGCGCGAAGTGGTTATTCATACTTCATTACTTTTACGGATGATTTTTCAAGGTATGGACATGTCTTCTTAATGAAGCATAAATCTGAAGCCTTTGAAAAATTCCAGGAATACAAGAATGAAGTAGAAAAACAAACAGGCAAGGGTATCAAGACACTGAGATCTGATCGAAGTGGTGAATACTTGAGTGCCAGTTCCTGGATTACCTAAAAGAGAATTGAATTCTCTCTCAACTTACTCCTCCATACACACCACAACACAATGGTGTATCTGAGAGACGGAACCGAACCCTATTGGATATGGTACGTTCCATGATGAGTAACACTGAGTTACCGCGATCTTTCTGGAGTTATGCACTAGAATTAGCTGCATATGTTTTGAACTGGGTTCCTACCAAATCAGTGCCTACCACACCATATCAGATGTGGAGTGGGAAGAAACCCCATCTTAAACACATTAAGACATGGGGATGTCCAGCTTTTGTCAAAAAGCAGCATACGGACAAACTCGAGGCACGCTCAGTACAGTGCAAGTTTGTGGGATATCCAAAGAACTCTAAGGGATATTTCTTCTATTACGCAGAGGAACAAAAGGTATTTGTTTCTCGTCATGCCTGCTTCTTGAAAACTGAATTTTTAGAAAATCAGATAAATGGGAGCGCAATAGAACTGGAAGAAATTCTAGAACCACAAGCTATTATTGAAAGCTTAGTAGAACCAGAAGGTTCAAAAGAACAGGACATTCCCGTACCGCTCCGCAGGAGTAGTAGGCTTTCTCATCCACCTGAGAGATACTACGGTTTTCTCATAGACGGGGATAGAGAGGATTGCATTATTGATAATGATGAGCCGACTAGCTTCCAGCAGGCTATTCAGAGTACTGACTTGGTAAAATGGCTGGATGCAATGCGGACCGAGATGGAGTCCATGTACACCAACAAAGTATGGACTTTGGACGTTGCTCCAGAAGGGGTAAAACCCGTAGGTTGCAAATGGATCTTCAAAAGGAAGATTGGTGTAGATGGACAGGTTGAGACCTAGAAGGCTGGACTTATTGCAAAGGGTTTTCATCAAAGACCTAGTTTGGACTATGACGAAACCTTTTCTCCAGTGGCTATGCTCAAATCCATTCAGATCCTTCTTGCCATTGCTGCCTTCCACGATTATGAGATTTGGCAAATGGACGTAAAAACCGCTTTTCTAAATGGTAATTTAGAGGAGTGTGTCTATATGGACCAGCCAAAGGGTTTCATTCAGAGTGGGAGCAGCGGGAAAGTGTGCAAGTTGCTTAAGTCCATTTATGGACTGAAGCAGGTATCGCGGAGTTGGAACATCTGTTTTGATGAGATGGTCAAAAAATTTGATTTTATCAAAAATCCAGATGAACCATGCATTTATAGTAAGATTGTAGCATGAACTGTTATATTCCTCGTCTTATACGTGGATGACATTCTCTTGATAGGAAATGACATTCTTATGCTACAATCTGTCAAAGGGTTCTTGTCACACAGGTTCTCCATGAAATACCTGGGTAATGCCTCTTACATTCTGGGGATCCGGATCTATCGTGATAGATCAAAAAGGATATTGGGACTCTCGCAGTCCAGGTACATCAACACCGTACTGAAAAGATTCAGTATGGAAGATTCCAAGCGCGGTAATTTACCGGCTTGTCACGGGATCACCCTCTCTAAAGAAATGTCTCCCAAGACTGATTTGGAAAGGGATCGCATGTCTATTATACCCTACGCTTCTGCGGTAGGCTCTATAATGTATGCGATGTTGTGTAATGTAGCTTATGCACTGAGTGTGGTAAACCGGTATTAGTCAAACCCTGGGGAGAAGCACTGGATAGCGGTAAAGAACATTCTGAAGTACCTGAGAAGGGCTAAGGATATGTTTTTGGTTTACGGTGGAAAAGACCTCCAGATCGAGGCCTTTTCTGACTCCAGCTTCCAGAGTGACAAGGATGACTCCAAATCCATGTCGGGTTATGTCTTTACCCTCAATGGAGGGGCGGTCTGTTAGAAGAGTTCCAAACAGGAAATCATTGCTGACTCGACGATGGAAGCAGAGTATATCGCAGCTTCTGATCCGCAAAAGAAGCAGTCTGGATGAGAAAGTTCTTAAAAGAACTTCAGGTGGTTCCGTCCATTGTTGATCCAATACCTCTGTATTGTGATAACAATGGAGCTATAGCTTTAGCGAAGGAACTCAGGTCCCATCAGAAGTCCAGACACATCTTGAGGCGGTATCACCTGATCAGGGAGATCGTGGATTGCCGGGAGATCGAGGTTCGGAGGGTTGCTACAGAAGATAACACTGCAGATCTATTCACAAAGGCCATTCCTCAGAAGCTGTTCGAGAGTCTATTCGAGATGATAGGTCTGCGATATGCCAGCACACGGCCTTAGTGCAAGTGGGAGATTGTTAGTGTGATATGCCCTAGAGGCCATTATTGTATAGTACTAGTTTGTATATTATATTTTGGAAGCTTGGGATATATAAACACACACACACAGATTTATAACAGTCTTGCTCGATATAGTAGTATGCTACTTGGTTTGTATCTATCTTAATATGTGTATATGTTTCTTTTGATGTATCGCTAATACATATTGATAGAGCTCTTAGGATCTTTGCTTGACTACCAGCGTTGTGATGGCAGTTACACTTGTGGGGGTTGGGTAGTCTACAAGCACATCCTTATGCAGGTCCCTAGTCGTAGGATTATCGAGACAGGGCATCGATATTCTAGAGTAGACTAGTGTGTACGCTTCTCATCCCAGCTGGGGAGATGGTCTGTCCTACAGCCATCGGTACGTCGTACTGGAGATAGCATGCAGGTGCTCATTAGGTAATGAGTACACTGGACAGGACTCATCGGGAACTGTTGGTTGGTACTATATCTATCGTCAGTTAACAGTTCCCAGGTGACATAAGTACAGCTTAGTCCGTTGACTTGACACTGTCACTTCACCTCGAGTGTGTTCCCACTGTTCTTAGATTACTACTCTACCACAGCTCTATTGAGTCGTGCAAACAGGTAGTAGTTGGGTGCAGTCCCGAAGCACTTGGAGGCAGTGATGGTTAGACATGATTCGTCTCTCCCGGTATTGGGGGTTGATGTCGCGCTGTGTCTAGGAGAGCCATTACACAAAGTCCCTGGCCAGGGCAAGAGAGATTTACTGGTAGTGTTTCCAGTAGTTTCTCAGGGTGTTCTGGGCTACACTCCGACACGACTTGTACCGCTACTAGGGGTCTTACGTTTACCGCCCCCTAGGCCCGACATGCGATACTCTTAGACGAACAGACCGGACTGTACGGAGATTGTCACATTCAGGCTCAGTAGGAGTTCGGATGGGTTCACCTCATCGGTCTTCTTATCGGCATCTACCTGAGGACCGTTACGTACAGCTAGTACCGCTTGCGGCCTGTGGTTAAACCCACTTCCAGTGTAGTGTCGAGTTTTTAGAGTGCCACACAGAGGGTTGTTCACCTTTGGGCAAAACGGAGTAGAGGTCGTATGGTTTTTACGACGGGGGTTCGTTCACATATGCGTACTTATGCGCGTTTGGTGTTCGGGCAGTTGATACTAGTGGGCTTTGGTTTAAGCCGGATCCTAGTATTTAATTTGGCTTGGTTCAGTCTCATTGCATTCGTGTTCTTCGGAACGCGGAAGCGGGTATGTATATACAGTTGAAAGAGACAAATGAAGGAGGCACCTCATTAGGGTTTTTTTGACCATTGACTTGATTAAGACCTTAATAAGATGAAGGAAATTGATTAATAGTTTTAATTAGTGATAATTGTGTTATGGTTATTTGGATTGACCATTTGATTTGTTGACTAAAGTTGACTTAGATATTTTTTGTTAAGCATGAGATATTTTGTGCTTAGCATTAATGGTGACATGATAATGGTCAAATCAAACAAACCATCACAATTTTTGCTAATTAAAATTAGTATTCTTTTTATGCTAATATGAGAGCTATCTCTTCATTCTATCATGATACATTCTCTCTCCTAGCTTTCTCTCCTTCATCCTCTCTCTCAAACCCTAACCTTTCATGTGTTGAGAACCGAGGCAAAATTGAGACCAAACCACTAAAATCACTCTCTACTCTCTCTAGGGTTCTTAGTCTAGCACACCAAGCACCTTAGTTACTTCAAGATAGAGGTTGGAGCTCAAGGTAGAGGCCTTCAGGTGGATCTTTCATTGGCAAAGAAAAGACGGTGAGGAGGAGCCATCTACACCACTCCAAGGAGCTCACAATAAGGGGAAGCAACACAAGAAGAGAAGGAGTTCAAGCTTTTGGTATAATCTCTTAACCTAGTAGTTAAAGATCCATGTTTGTTTGTTATTTTTTGTTTAGCAAAGATCTTTCATGGTTAGTCTATGTTTCCTTCAAAGAAAAATTCGATTTTTACCTATTCCGCCTCCAAGAAAGTACCGGGGTGGGTAACATAGACTTACACACGCATCTGCCGCCCTATCGACTCGTCACCTTCTGAAAATTTCAGGGGAGCTTTACTTTCTCGATCTCTTCTCTCTAGAACTGTTAAAACTGTGTTTTCTTTTCTATGACTCTCAATTTTCAACCCGAGAGAGATTTTTCTTCCATGTTCGCTCATGACTTTTATGGTAGTTACTTTGGTGATGAAATCCGAAAACGCCGATGGAATTACTTACTGTACAACCATCCAAACGCATTCGCGCTTCCTGTAAAGACCTTGAATTTTCTGTACAAAATTTTTCTTTTCAATGTACAGAAATGAGTTTGCTAACCTGAGCGCAAATTATAAATTAAAATTATTTAAGAACAGCCAGAAAACACTTGTAGCTCATTGGTAAAGTCTTGCACTACTGTGACGTAGCCCCTGTGACCGAATCTCATCAGCCACATATTATTTTTAATGATTTTTCTTTTAAAATTTTTGGAAGCCCAAAAGTTTACACGGAAAAATGAAAAGGCACTGAAAACAAACATGTGAAAAATGTTATATGTACTGAGTAGACATGTGGCAAGAATCCCACACCCCACCTCAACCAAACGACCGGCGATAGGCATTAGGGTTGGCACCGCCGGGCCAAACCGTCAGAAATGCCTCTATATTTTGAACCCTAGTCCCTTGGCCTCCCCTCTTTACCCCATTACTGTTTGTTTTTCCTGAAAATTAATAGAGAATTAAAAATCACCATTAAAACTAAATTTTAATGAATTTTTAATTCCTTTTTTAAATTCCCAAAACCCTAATTTCTCCTATAAATACCACATCATATCCTATCTCTCTTCATTTTGAAATTTATTGTTCAAAATTCTCAAAATTTTCCAAGTCAAAGAAATACAATTGGAGTTAGCCCAAGGTCAAGTTCCGGCGACGATTCGAAATGATTCAGGTGACCCCGCGGCTCCACAAAGCTTTCAAATCCTTCCTCAACCTCCTCCCTCTCATTTCATCTTGTAAGGCCCTTCTTATCTCTTCTCTTCTCTATTAAACAAGTTCTCTTTTCAAATGACGTTGGTTAGTGGAGTTAACCGACTTTTAAATTCTATTCTCTTTAAAATAACCATTTTTCTTATGAAACAATTATCCAAATTATTGCTTATTAAACATTAACTAAAATTTAGAAATCTATTTCACTATAAAACTTCTTGTAAAACCATGTTTATTGCACTTTTACAGTTTAATACCACAAACTTTACATTCGACATATTTTATCTTGTAGAAAACCCTCACGAGGTAATTACCTACCTCATCACAACACTCATCATGACATAGCACGATTGCTTGAAAACAATATTTTCTTGGACAAATATAATTTTACATTAAAATACCCTAAACTATTAAAAACCGTATTTCTTTAATTTGTTTTAATTCAAATTCCTTACGATTATGTCCTTACAACCCACTCTTGGGGAATCAGATTTGGTTGGTGCGAGTTATCGCACATCTATCGGACTAGTAGGGCGAGATTTAGACCTCAACACGGAGTATACGATCTCGATAGAATTTTTATTACAATTTTTAAGAAAACGTGATTTCTATTTAATAAATAAAGTGATTTTCTAATAATTATATATAATATTATCAAACTATATATTTTAAATACATATAAAAAATTTCATGTTTTCTAAACAGAGGAATCCCAAATTTCATGTAAATACCATCACAATCCATATAATTCCAATTTACACTAAAATACCATGTATTATTCAAATTAGGTTTTTATTCACTAGAATACCTCACTTTTAAAATTCATACCCATGAAAACCATAAATATGATAAATAATTACTTAAGGTTTATTTTGAAAGTATATCAAAAATATTTTTCATAAAACCCTCTCAAGTTATATTAATTTACAATATGGACCCTAGTACATATAGGTTTAAGCGGGACCAATTCTCTCGAGCCTCAGGAAGCCGGAGAAAGTGGATGCTTGCCTATTTAAGGTAGACAAACTAAAAACAGTGTTATCAATATGGTAATTGTTTTGGAAAAAAACACAAATCCTGCCATCCATATGCAGCAGTTACCGATAACTTCTAAACCTAATTCAGGACTCTAATTCTATTTAAGTGTGTGACTCAATATGAGTCTCAGTCTAACCTGAATACAATACAATCCAATCCAACTATATATCCAGTTCAACATGAATCCAATGCAGCAAACATGTATACCGAACAATACAGTCATGCAACATGACTCGACTGGACCGAACCATGGATATACTTTGAACCTGATTACATGACTATCCGTTTATATCCAATCTGTTTACATGAACAACTTATATCATGGTTTTGGCAAGTCTTATACAACAAATCATTATAATCAATATAATATGCATTACGGGGTTTTAACGGGATAGGTTGGTACGGAATGTCTTAGAAGTGGCATGAGACTATAACCATAATACACCTAACTTGAATATCCGTGCTGTTGTTCTGTGGCTTAACGGTTCCTTATGCTCCGTATGCTTTAATCCACAGAATAGTTGGACTCTTCTCGTATACACTGGTGCATTCTGTACTAAGCTACAAACAACTATATTAGTATAAATAAAAGAGATAAATTACCGGTTATATTTCATTACTTGATCTATTCTCATCTCTTTCTTGGGACTTACCGAGCGATTGTTCGCTGAAGACATTCCTATTTCTTCTTTCTTTAGAATGTTATCAGGAGAACCCGACTCTTTGGAGATCGAGCCTAGCCAGGAAGATTTGGAGCGGTTCATTGAGGATCCAGAGCTCTAGACTTACTTGTACTTATCTTACTTTCAGTTCTTATGCCATTGTTTAGGCATTGCTTTCCATTATTGTATTTTAGTTTCCAGTTGTATGTAAAGAATGAATATAAATAAAATATTGTTGTTTCATTATATCTCTTGTATTTCTTGTGTTTTACTTTTATATTGCTTATTTACGCTTGGTGTCTTTACTTCTGAGTAAATACGTCGCGTCCTTGTTGCGTCTACTTCCCCATACATTGGGAAGCGGGGTATGATATGTTTTGTTGGCGGCCTATGCAGGTTAGTTCTGCGTGGAAACCTACATAACCATGCAGGGTCAATTCTGCATAGAATTCTAAGCAATATATATCATAAGAAATATAAGAATCAACAACTAAACATTCTTTACATTTCAAATTCTTTGAATCTAGCATAACCTTCCTTTTTTTTATCAAGGTTATGGATCCTTCCAATAACACAAGTACCAACGTGAACGACAATACTCCACCATCTACAATACCACTACCCATTACCGTTGAGGACTTACTGAAAAGATCAATGGTATTTCTTGAAGCAACCAGGAGTCTAGTTGAGAGACAGCAAGAGCAAGCTGCTCTCCTTCACCAAGGACTAGTTCACGCTATGCAGTTTTGAGATCAGCTCATGCTTATATCAAGACGTTGGGCAGGCCTCAGACTGCCAGTGTAAAGCGCCCTGCCATACAGATGGCAGGAGGAGCCTTTTCCAGGCCACCGTTTGTACCCAGGAGACCGGAAGTAACTTTTAACCGGGCCAGTCCAAACTTTTGCTTCTACTGAAAGAAGAATGGACGCCTAGGGAAAGATCGCAGGCGTGCAAACGGCCTGTGCTTAGTTTGTAGTGTATCCACTCACGGCATTGGAACATGTCCTCATAGACGCAACCCAGTTCCAACACACATCTCTGTCGGGATCCGGTTCTTGCTCACAGAATAAAGTGCCACACGGAACAAAGTCCCACGCCAAATGTCATACCAAGTGGGCAGGGGCCACTTCTTGAATCCGTGGGGGCTACCTCTTGAGTCTGTAGGACCCACTCTAGAACAATGGGGAATCTTCGGAATATATTCCGAAAGAGGGCAGATCCCGAACTATAAATGAAATGATAACACTCTTCAATACAGAGGCGTCTTTTAAGTGAACCGGCACTACAGGAGCTTGAGAACTCCGTAGTTAAGCGTGCTCGGGCCAGGGAAGTCCTGAGATGGGTGATCCCCTGGGAAGTGGCCCCTGGTCGGGTCCGGTTCGCTCCGAAAGACAAAACCGTGTGGCTTCGGCTAGAGCGAACAATACCGTCTATATTGGGGGTAGTTCATGACAGAATGGTATTAGAGCTGGTCCTTCAATAGTAAGTCGGTGGCTCGAGGACGAACCATTGTTCAAAGGTGGGGAGAATATCGGGACCCGGTTCTTGCCTACGGAATAAATTAAGTGCTACACGGAACAAAATGCCACGCTAAGTGTCATGCCAAGTGGGCGGGGGCCACCTCTTGAATTCGTTGGGGCCACCTTTTGAGTCTGTGGGACCCACTCTAGAACAATGGGGAATCTTTGGAATATATTCCGAAAGAGAGCATATCCGGAACTATAAATGAAATGATAATATTCTTCAATACAGAGGCACCTTTTAAGTGAACTGGCACTACATGAGCTTGAGAACTCCGTAGTTAAGCGTGCTCTGGCCAGGGAAAGTCCTGGGATGGGTGACCTCCTGGGAAGTGGCCCCTGGACGGATCCGGTTCGCTCCGAAGGAAAAAACCGGGTGGCTTCGGCCAGAGCGGACAATACCGTCTGTATTGGGGGTGAGTTGTGACAATCACCTTTCCGCAGCGTCCAACTAATCTGGCACATACACCTCGTCTTGCTTTACTCGCTACACCTTCATGAGGACCACCTTTATCTCATCAGTCTGAAATATACCAGCAGGCACAGAGAAAAGTGCCAGGAGGTCAGACATCCACGACGCCAGTTGGAGAAACCAAAAACACTGGCCAAGTTATTACTGATAATTCCCAAACCCATCATCTTTTCAAATCCTTGTATGCCTCTATATTCTTCTCCGTATCTAAAACCAACCCCATACAACTTAAGCACTATATTAGTAGCCACTTTTCTTACACTTGCACAGTTCGACACTGGAGCGTCACACTGCTTCATGTCACAATGATTAGTAAGAATGCACCATGATTCCATTCCTTTAAATCATTTTCTTGTTTTCCCGATATTTGTGTCTCGGCGTAAAGGAAACAAAACTACTAACTCCCATCTCCGTTTGAAAATCTTTTCGATTACCATTGACTTCTGATAGTAGGATATTGGTGACTTGAATAAAGTTATATGATTGTAACTATGAACTGCAGTATAATTACAATACGGTACTCAACTTGAGTGACTTAGAATTCTGCCTTCGATTCTCTTTCCTCTTGATTCAGCTACGTTATGTCATAATTATCGAATCCTATCTCCTTCTCTAATTTTTATTCGATCATCATTTTTATCCTTGTACCATTCGTGACAATCCAATTCTAATTTACACAGCTTTCTACTCTTACATCCTTTCGTTCTTTCAAACATTTTTCTGGTCATTTCAGTACAACATCAGTAGTCTTTCACCACAACCGTAATCAAAATTTTCATGAATCTGTTACAACTTCCTTCTATAAATTTCGAGAACGAAATTTTTATAAGGAGGGAAGAATGTAACGACCTTGAATTTTCTGTATAAAATTTTTCTTTTCAATATACAGAAAAGAGTTTGCTAGTCTAAGCGTAAGTTATAACTTAAAATTGTTTAAGAACAGCAAGAAAACACTTGTAGCTCATTGGTAAAGCCTTGCACTGCTGTGACGTAACCCTTGTGTTCGAATCCCATCAGCTACATATTATTTTTAATGATTTTCTTTTAAAAATTTTGGAAGCTCAAAAATTTACACGTGGAATACACGTAAAAATGAAAAGTCACTGAAAACAAATATGTGAAAAATGTTATATGTACTGAGTAGGACACGTGGTAAGAATCACATACCCCACCTCAACCAAACGACCAGCGAGATGGGCATAATGCCCGGCGCCGCCGGGCTCAACTGTCGGAAATGCCTCCATATTTTGAACCCTAGTCTCTTGGTCTTCCCCCTTAACCCCAGTAAGGTTTGTTTTTCCTGAAAATTAACAGAGAATTAAAAATCACTATTAAAACCAAATTTTAATGCATTTTTAATTCCTCTTTTAAATTCTCAAAACCCTAATTTTTCCTTTAATTACCACATCATATCCTAGCCCTCTCTATTTTGAAATCTATTGTTCAAAATCCTTAAAATTTTCCAAGTCAAAGAAAAGCACAAGTGGAGTTAGCCCAAGGTCAAGTTCCGGCGACGATTCGAGACAATTCTGGCGACCCCGCGACCCCACAAAGCTTTCAAATCCTTCCTCAACCTCCTCTCTCTCATTTCATCTTGTAAGTCCCCTCTTTTCTTCTCTCTTCTCTATTAAACAAATTCTCTTTTCAAATGACGTCGGTTAGTGGAGTTAACCGACTTTTAAATTCTATTCTCTTTAAAATAACCATTTTTCTTATGAACAATTATCCAAATTATTATATCTTTCTTATTAAACATTAACTAAAATTTAGAAACCAATTTCACTATAAAACTCCATGTAAAATCATGTTTATTACACTTTTACAGTTTAATACCACAAACTTTACATTCGACATATTTTATCATGTAGAAAACCCTCACGAGGTAATGACCTGTCTCATCACAACACTCATTATGACATAACACGATTACTTGAAAACAATATTTTGTGGTATGAATACAATTTTACATTAAAATACCCTAAACTATTAAAAACCGTATTTCTTTAAATTGTTTTAATTCAAATTCCTTACGATTATATCCTTACAACTCACTCTTAGGGAATCCGATTTGGTTGGTGCGGGTTATTACACATCCATCGGACTAGTAGGGCGAGATTCAGACCTTCTCACGGAGCATACAATCTCGATGGAATTTTTATTATAATTTTTAAGAAAACGTGATTTCTATTTAATAAATAAATTTATTTTCTAATAATTATATATAATATTATCAAACTATATATTTTAAATACATATAAAAAATTCCATGTTTTCTAAACAGAGGAATCCCAAATTTCATGAAAATACCATCACAATCTATACAATTCCAATTTATTAAAATACCATGTACTATTCAAACTAGGTTTTGATTCACTAGAATACCTTACTTTTTTAATTCACACCTATAAAAACCATAAATATGATAAACAATTACTTGAGCTTTATTTTGAAAGTATATAAAAAATATTTTTCATTAAACCCCTCAAGTTATATTAATTTACAATAAGGACCTTAGTAAATATTGGTTTAAGCAGGACCAATTCTCTTGAGCCTCAGGAAACCGGAGAAACTGGGTGCTTGCCTATTTAAGGTAGACAAACTAAAAACGGTGCTATCTATATGGTAATTGTCTTGGAAAAAGACACAAATCTCGCCGTCCATATGCAGCAGTTATCGATAACTCCTAAACTTAATTCAGGACTCTATTTTTGTTTAAGTGTGTGACTCAATATGAATCTCAATCTAATCTGAATACAATCCAATCCAACTATATATCCAGTTCAACATGAATCCAATGTAGCAAACATGAATACCGAACAATACAATCATGCAACATGACTCGACTAGACCGAACCATAGATATACTTTGAACCTGATTAACTATCCGTTTATATCCAATCTATTTATATGAACAACTTATATCATGGTTTTGGTAAGTCTTATACAATAAATCATTATAATCAATATAATATGCATTATGGGGTTTTAACGGGGTAGGTTGGTACGGAATGTCTTAGAGGTGGCACGAGACTGTAACCATAATACACCTAATTTGAATATCCGTGCTGTTGTTCCGTGGCTTAACGGTTCCTTGTGCTCCGTATGCCTTATTCCACGAAATAGTTGGACTCCTCTCGTATACACTGGTGCATTCTGTACTGAGTTACAAACAACTACGTTAGTATAAATAAAAGAGATAAATTACCAGTTATATTTCATTGCTTGATCTATTCTCATCTCTCTTGGGACTTACCGAGCGATTGTTCGCTGACTACATTCCTATTTCTTCTTTCTTTGGAATGTTTTCAGGAGGACCCGACTCTTTGGAGATCGAGCCCAGCCAGGAAGATTTGGAGCAGTTCATTGAGGATCCAGAGCTCTAGACTTACTTGTACTCATTTTACTTTCAGTTCTTATGCCATTATTTAGGCATTGCTTTCCATTATTGTATTTTACTTTCCAGTTGTATGTAAAGAATGAATATAAATAAAATGTTGTTGTTTCATTACATCTCTTTTCTCTCTTGTGTTTTACTTTTATATTGCTTATTTACGCTTAGTATGTTTGCTTCTGAGTAAATACGTCACGTCCCTGTCGCATCTACTTTCCCGTACATTAGGAGGCGGGACGTGACACTTCCGGTTCTCTTTGAACGCTTCTATAAGAGCATGGTGGAAGGGTGTTTAGGAAGTTATGGGTACATACGCTTATTTTGGAGGGATCGAGAAATTGTTGTAGATAGGGACATGTTTCATGGAGTAATTTTGATCTCCCGCATTCCCGCTCATGACCAACCCCTCCGATTTAAGGATTACATGCCGTTGATGGGGAAAAATTGTGCTAGGGAGCAAAAAAAAAAGGAATTCTTGGACGTATGCTGTATGTGAACGTGTTGACCTTATACCGTTGGGCACCAAATAACTTTTTTGGTAGTTCGCATAACACCACTTTTTTTACTCCATCCCTATAAATTGTGCACACATTAATGATGAAAAATTCAAGTTATGACATGTGCACACTGTTGTTACACTCAGTTGACGCCGGCAAAGGGGCAACCAATTATCCGTGCTTGATATTAGTGACACAATTGTGTCGCTATTTTCTTCCTGTGAAAGAGTTCGATATTTATATGCAGATGGGGTTCCCATTCGACCCTTAGTTAAGGATGCGTCCACGTTATACACTAGACTTCACGAGTTATGGTCGCGCACCGAGCCAACCGAGGATGTGATGGCGGAGACCCTTAGCTCGAGTTCCACAGCAAGTGATGAGGAGCTGACCCCTGCCGAGCAACCACGTTTGCTTTGGCGCACTAACAGGAGGGCCGAGAGGGTGTTAGGGATGCTGACGACTTTTGATCAGCATGTTACGAGTCTGGAGTAGGGGATGCTTTCCCTATTAGCACGTGGTGATAGGGCGAGGTCTAGGGGTCGTGGTGTTGACACCAATGGGGCTGACACGAGTGGTGCTGGTATGAGTAGTGCTGTGTCTGGTTCTAGAAGACGTTGTAGGCAACAGTGAGGGCACTGCTGTGCGTAAGTTTAGGGGTAGGGTTGTTGTAAATAGTTATTCATGCATTCTGCATTTGTACGTTTATTTTTTGCTTGTAAATATTTTTTCTTTTGTTTGCATGTTTAAATTCTGCATCGCATTATGTTTATATTTCTGCATTGCATTGTTTTTTTTCAAAATAAATCCATAAAAATTTGAAAATCCTAAAAACCCATAAAAATTTGAAAATCCTAAAAACCCATAAAAATTTGAAACCTTCTTTGCTAAAAAAAAACCCATAAAAATTTTTGTCGTTAAAGTTGGTTATTTAGACACGAGTTCGACATGATGGTTGACTGGTTTTGAAATAACTAAATTCTAGACTTAGGAATTGAAAATCCTAAAAATAACCCTCCTTGAACTATAACCGTAGTAAATATACGTCCTTGCAGTTTGTTTAGAAGTAAGTAATTCTTAGTTCAGTTCTTGAGTTAATTTGAAATGAAGGGGAATTATTGAAAGTTTTATTGAAGGATAAATCTGAAAAATAGTTTCTATTTTCAAGTCCAAATTTAGAAAATATATACCTTACAAACTGCACTTACACACACCTTATATCTTGGGATAGTAAAAGATACCTAGAAATACTCTTGTGTGAAAGCCTCGTATGAAAGAAAAAAATGTTATTTGAAGCTTATCACCAAAAGAGCATCGGTGAAAAATATATCTGGTATTGAAAAAGAAGAAAATAAAAGATTGTGTATATTACAAGACTTAGAAACTGCTATTTATGCCTTAATAAGCTCACGCACTCGTTAATCGGCTGATTAGTGTCTCAGAAAGCAGCAGTAGTAGTATGAAAAGTGTGTGAGCGAATCCGCCAATCATTAATAAAAAGAAATAGTACTGGGTATTAGGGTAAGGATACTATAGCTTGAATTGAATTCCTATCTTTAGTGGTAAAATTACACACATGTAGGGGTATATGATCGATATTTGGAGAAGAGATAGAATGAAGATAAGTCATATATCTTCCTTAAAGATGCTAAAAACTTTGGAATGGAGACTACAATTTAGAAGGAAAACTCAAGAGAAACTGAGATCTTTATAAATTGACAAAACGTATACGATCTTAAGTTAAATGAATTGGAGATGTGAAGAATAAGGGATGGTGTTTCCCCCAATAATTAACCTAATAAAAGGGCAAAGCTCTGTTCAAAATTAATGAGGCAGCGTCTCACGTGCTCTCCACGAGAGCGCCAGCGCCATAACCAATCTTATAGGATTAAATCCCGTGGTGGCGCTGCACATGCTCCTCATACGGGCGCCAATGTGTAAAGCACATAAGAGTTCATTACATAAAAGTAAAACTCTAAGATGGCACCGCACATGCTCCTTACGCGGACGCCAATTTGCAAAGCACAGGAATACCCATCTTAAGAATTAAATTCTTAAATGGCGTCCACGTGTACAACACGTGAGCGCCGGCGCCCAAATAAAAAACAATAGAATTAAATTCTACAAGGGGAAATTTCCCTAAAAATGTGGATACTCTCTGTTATACAGAGCCATTGGATCAAAAATCCAATGGTGATGATAAAACATCAAATAATAGAATAAAATTCTATCAAGAGAAAATATTCCCCTAAATGAACAGGGAATTGTTGGATCAAAGATCTAATGAAATGGAAAATATTTCCCTATACATTTTCAAATAAAAAAGATTGCCCTCTATAAAATAGAAAGCTCTTGGATTAAAAATCCAATTGTGATTAAAAATCACCATTTCGCAGAATAAAATTCTGCATATGGGAAAATATTTCCCCAATCTTGTTAAAATCAATAAAACATGTTCTGTAAAACAAAAATCCTTGGATCAAAAGATCCAATGGTGTGTAAAACTCCCCAAATCAATTAGAATCTCTCAATGAGAGATTTTCTCAAAACTAATTAACAAATTGCCTCCACTATATAAAGGACCCAAGACTTCAAGTCTGAAAAGGAGAAACCCCTCATAAGCTTTAAAAAAAAGACAGAAAGCTTTCAAAAAGAATAGAGAATTTAATTCTCAAAGGAGAAAACTTCCTTCTGCAAGAAAACTCTAGGTAAAGAAAAGAGAACAAAATATCTATATTATATTTAAGGGTTTAACCCTTCTTGAAGAATTTAGTTTTTTCTCTGGATCAAAGATCCACAAGATAAGCTTCCCACAAGTTGAGAATTTAATTCTCATCGGTAAGAACTTGTTTTTGAGAATTAAAGATTCAGAAAAGAACTAGGAATTGAATTCCTCAAAACAAAATATATATATAAAAAGAGAATTAGTTCTTATAAAAAAACTTAGTTCTTAAAAAGGAAACTTGATCCCAGATCTTCAAAACAAATATCTTGGTGATCATTATTAGGAAAAAATGCTATTAACATAGGAGACAAGAATTCAGCACCCTACGTGCTTCCCACATGTGCACCCTTTAAAGCGCCCAGCGCCTCACGTGATCCTCACGCGGGCGCCACAAAAAAGAAAAAGAGTGCTTAGCACATAATAAATAGCCAAAACGGCTAAATGCTCGGCACTGATTGGGCAGCGCCCAGCACCTCACGTGGGCGCCACAAAAAAGAGGAAAAGTGCTTAGCGCTCCACAAACAGCCAAAAACGGCTGAGTGTTCAACACTCATTGGACAAAGCCCAGCGCCGCACGTGAAAAGCACATAGACGCCATAAAAGTGCCTAGCACTCCATATAAAGAGAAAATGATTAAAGTGTTAAACACTTATAGAGCAATACCAATGACTGAAAGCTCCATATGATTATATGTGGACGTCAGAGCTCAAATAAATGCTCAGCACTTTTGCATAAAAGGGGACTGAATAAAAAGAGCCCAAACAAGTGCTTAGAACTTTTCAAAGGGAGGGAAGACTAAGCAGACCAAGCCTAAATTAGTTAAGTTTATGAAGTTTTTTTACAGCTGAGCCCAAATGCTCTATTGTTGGATCTCAGCAAAAATGATAATCCTAAATACCTAGTCTCAAATAAGACTAACTGAGCCCAAATGCTCACATGCATTTAAGTCGATCTTAATCTCAAACTAGATTAACGGTTCTTAAATAAAGCAAACACAAATATAAAATATACAGATTTGGACTAATCCACACCCTACGGGAGACGACATAAATTAGTCTCCATATACAATCCACGGGAAACCAAAACAAACAAAAATACACATGACACGAAGTGAACTGCCGGAGCAGGAGAAAGTGGTTATCGCAACGCGATAACGTAATTATTTGTAGGGGCTTGCGCCTGCAGGGAAGAGCGTCTGCACAATCAAAAAACCCCTCATAAAAATGAGGGGGAATCTGACAAAGTCTGCTATAATGGCCGCATCCATCCAAACCTCCGATATATGGTGCCATAAATCAACTTGGTATCTTCGGAGAGGTGGACGGATAAATCCAAAAAACATATGCCCCCAAATTCAGGCAAGATGATCTATCTCGGTTTCTGGCACGCCCGGTGGGACCTTTTCCTCTTTCCACTCCACACTTAGTGTGTCGTGTTTCGCAAACAAAATCGCGGTTCGCTATGGTTGCCCCAGGATTCGAGGTACTAAAATTTGGTCTCTTGCTCCTGTGCAGAACCTAGAAAAATTCGATGACTTCCCAGAGCACTTCTTGCAACAGTGACTCTCACTCCACCACAGCTGGAGGAGTAACCTACAGGCCGAATGCGGCCTCTATTTTCTCAATGTCGGTAGGGCAAGTCACACAAGCTACTACTGGATTGTTCTTTGGGACTATGCTCCCACCAGTGGGTTTCGGTGCCTCAGCACCGCAAGAAGAAGCTACCAAGAGATTGGTCTTTGATCGACTGGCAAATGCAATGGCTCCCCTCAACGAGCCGTCTAAAGCTGGCATCTCAGTTTTCAACAGGCTGAGCCAAAGCACAAACGGGCCCGCAAAGAAGCCTGTGATACCTGAAAGGACTGCCCCAAAACGAATAGCACTCCCAACTTTTGCAGGTGAAGTCGTCAAAAGCGCTTCCCATATCAGAAGGTCGGTCTTCGAAAGATTGGCCGGCCCTCCCCAAAATTTAATCAAGACGTCAGTCTTCAATAGGCTGACACTAACAACAATCCCTCACCAAAACCGAGGGCATGATGAAGCCGCTTCCAAAACTAAAGCGGTCTCGACTGCAAGACATGCTTGATATTGTCATTGGCGCCGAGTGAGGAAAGCTGGGGCAACACCCCTTTTGGACTCACCCTACCAGCTCAAGTTGACGCTACTGTTCCAACCGGGAACATCTTTGATCTGCTTAGGAGGGTACACAAGAACTCTCCAACAGCGGTGCTAAAGAGATCGCCCCCGCTTGCTGAAGCCACGGTGCAGGCAAAGACGGAGCAGCCCCCATCAACGGCTCTCCTCCCGAATTCAAAGGGTGTGGAGGAAAGTCCAAGACTCTGTGATCGACAAAGACTACTCTTGTCGGCTAACGAAATTGAAAGCTCGGTAAGGAAAAGACCAATCCTCTGCTATATAATGGGGGACTTCATCTATACAGGTGCCTGTCATAACGGCTTTTTCAACTTCAACCTCTCAAAAAAGAACGAGGTTGGAAAAAATCCCACCGCCTGCGGCAAATTCCAAAGGCGATGGACCCAAACTCACCAAGTCTGGGGGCATAATCGTACATACGGTCCACATGGCTTCAGGAAAAGAAGAAAGCCGTGCCTCCGTAAGTCACCGACCGCAAACTCGGTCGCTGACTAAGGCTCAGGAGCAACAACAAAAGCTCCAGGAAATGCTGACCAAGTTGGTAGCACTCTCCGGACAGAAACAAAGTTCGGATCCAACAACTGAACAGCGTCAAGAGCAGGAGACCGATACAGAGTTCCTGCGAATAGGCTTGAAAGGAAAGGCAAAGAAGCTGCTGAGCAAGCCGCCAATATAAAGCAGATGGCGCTCTTATTCTAAGACATGGTTGGAATAATGATCCAGCCAGAACCCCCAGCTGAAGAGCCACCGATAATCATCGAGGACGATAGAGGGGAAACATCAAACCCTCTTCCGGCATTATCAACAGCCAAGGAGGAAACGAACTCCAAGGCTGCTCTTGATGATTATATAGCTCAACAAATAAGAGCTCATCAAGCTAATAAAGCGGCTGGCCAAATTGTCAGAACTGGACAACCGTATCCAGGCTGGTATGATCAAATCAAGTACCCATCGGGATATACAATCCCTAAATTCTATGTGTACAATGGGACAGTGTCATGCTCCGCTTCCTAAAATCCGGAATGCGGAGAGCGACGAAGGCCAGCCGTGCTACCTACGGTAAGGAAAGATCCTTCTATAGTCACATAAGGCTGTCTAGATTAACCTGTTAAAAATAAAATCCAATATCGAAAGGAATAATACTAATAATCATGCTGCAACGAAACCACAAAGGATACTAGAAAATGGGTCCACTAGATAATTGATGCAAATAAAGATCTGATACAATAGATTCGAAATAAAACAAGATCCAAATGAGATACATAAGTCCTAATGTCCCATAAGGGCGCACATACTAAATACTAGCAGAAAAGGAAAATAAACCTATGGGTTACTGATCTTCGGCAAAGTTCTGATAGTCGTTGCGATCCTGCTCGGCCTGAAAATCTGTCTCTAAACCTAAGATGGCAAATCTCAGGGATGTCAGAACACCCCAGCAAGTACTCAACATATAAGGTGTGTGTATGGTATGATAACATGAATATATGAATGTAGTGAAGCCCGTGTGCGCAAGAAAAACAGATATATAAATAAATGCATGGATACTGTGAAACAAACATGTAAGAGGTCAAGTCATAACCTAACTGGTCACTAAAAGGTAAACTATCATATCGTAAGCTTGAGTGTGTGCGTGTACCTCTGCAGTAGTATTCCTAACCTAAGAGTGGTGCCCCAGGGGCTAAGAAACATGAGCGCAACCGTGGAATGAACAAGCGACCGATATAGCCCGGTACGAGCTGTAAACATGAGACCGATATAGCCCGGTACTAGCTGTAAACATGATACCGATATAGCCCGGTACGAGCTGCCGGCATGGGACTCCAAAGATCCTGTTGTACGAACGCACACTTAAACTACCCCAACACCCGCGTGTTTATAGCTACTATGGTAAAGATTAAATCACTAATTAAGAATACTGAAAAGACAGGAACTTGTGGTATGGTAATTGTATGAAAATAAAACTGGTGAATAGTAGTGTCTCATGGCATGTAGTTCAGCATTCTAATTAGAGATCTTGTCCAATAAGACTAGAGTAATGAATAGTCCAGACATGTAGAAAGTAATTGTTATCTGGTACTGGTAACTGCATGAAAGTGATGCACAAGCTGATATTAGTCATGGTTATTATCTTTACTGTTAATCTTAACATGGATGTAATAATCGTAAGCTGGCTAGTAAGGTACATGTATAAGTTAGATTAACAACTTTCAAACCTTTTCGTAGTTAAGTAAATCTCATAGCAAAACCATACTTAATCTAGTTTTCTGATTATCAATTAGTTGAATACGAGTCTATATCTTTCAAACAATAGGAAATCATTAAGCACTAACACTTTCTTTCTATTTTAGAGCAGGAAAAGAATATATGTAATATATAAGGGGTTGCTGATGTGCATTGACCAAAGCAGAGGAAGAATACTTGCCTGAGGATAAAGATCAGGGGAGAACGATGCACGAAGATGCGAAGCACGATCTCAGCTAAAGTGCGACTTGGGATCTGAGTTATATGCTCCGCCTAGATAAATTTATCATCGGTTAACCATAAATATTCTCATAAATATCGTCACATAACCAAACACAATTATATCAACTTAGGGTTTTAATACTAATTTCCCCTTTCAATGTTTACTGGTTTCATATCATTTTATTTATTTATTTATTTTTTTTTAAAAAAAAAAACAGGGATCAAGGAAACTTACAGAGGATGGTGATGGTGAGGGCTTGTGGTGTTGCTGCAGGGGAGCGATGGAGATCTGGGTGATGGGAGCAGCTGCGAGGCGAAGACAAGGGCTGCGGCGACGGTGAGGATTCAGTGCAGTTCGCCGGGGGTTGTGGTGGCAGTGATGAGGACAAGGGTGGTGGTGAAAGGATGAGATGAGAGGGTCAGGGTCTGTAGCGGCGACGAGGGATGGAGGCTGCGTCGGTGGGATGAGGACGAGGGCGAAGGGGAAGGACAAGGGGGTTCGGGATTTGTGGCGGCGACGAGGGATGGAGACGTGGGTTAAGGTTTCGTAAGGGAGAAGGCGGCGGGTGCGAAGATGAAACCGAAGGTGAGGGTTAGGGTTTCGTGAGAGCGAAGGGATTTGAGGAGCAGCGGGGAAAGAGAGAGATGTGAGTATGAGAGTGAGAGAGAGAGAGAGAGAGAGATTTTGATGTGTATATAAATTTTTTATAAATATATGTATATAGATGCATATCTTTAATTGGTTGTACTTAGAGATTCTGCACAGATTTTTCTTGTGCTCAAATTAACAATAAACAGAAATTAGCCAAGGTAATATATGTATGCAAATCAAATATTAATAGGTCAAATTAGGAATTTTAAGATGTGCAAAATATTGTTTTGTTGCAACTAAGGAAATTTTTATATATCATATAAAAACTGAAGATTTTTCTCATATCAGAATTGTTTACGGTAAAAATTCAAAAAATAAAATATATTAGTAGCCAACTAAAAGCTCTAAAATTATGGAAAAAAATCTTGATAAATCTTGAACTACTGCATCCAAATAGGGCTGTTACAGACAGGCAACCCCCACTAAAACATTGTGCAGTTCAGAGCTTTGTGCGGCAACACTGGGGGCGACGACAAACTGTTGCTTCGCCAATTCATTGGCAACCTGTCAGAGACGACCTTTGAATGGTACTCAGAGCTCCCAAATGACTCCGTGAAAACATTCACAGAGATGGAACTGATATTCACCTAGCGGTTCGCCAGCGCATCCCGATTATAGCATTAATCAATGCCAGGGTAAAACCAGGAGAAACTTGGATCCAATATGCGATTCGGTGGCGGAACCTATGGTCAAAGTGTGAATAACGCATTGAAGAATCTCCCACCGTGGGCATGTTCATCGGGACTCTTGATCCTCAAACGACTGTGTCCCAGTTCATGATTTTCTTCAAGCCGACCACCTCCAGGTTTTGATCAATAAACTGGCTCAAATGGATCAGATAGGCCACGAGCCTTCCTCTTTAAATAAGGACCCTCAAAATAATAAGGGTAAAGGGAAAGCGGCCTTCGTTACTAATACTCAACAACAACCGAGTGACTTAAAACCGGCTGCTCGCCAAAACAACTCGCGTCCGTGCCGATCCTTAGAGGAAAGACTAGGACATGCTTACTCGTTCCCTCGCGACAAGACGAGGAGACCATTTGAATTTTCAATGTGTAATAAACTTATCATGTTGCCAGACCCACGGCATCAACCGCAACCCGGCGACGTCAACAACCCCAACTACTGCGCCTATCACAAAATGGTGAGCCACCCAATTAAAGATTGCTATATCTTCAAGAACTGGGTCAAGGACCAGTATCAACAGGGAAAATTCACGCTGTCTAAGAACTGGAGGGTAAATCCACCACAGAAGCATACTCCCAAAAAGGTAGATGCGCCCGGGGCATCATGCTCACTTGTAGAGGAGACTCTGTAGGAAATCGTTCTTTCAGCTAAAACCAAAAGAATGCTGAAAGATCTATAGGCATGTCCAGCAGTCAGGTGGAAAAGCCCACTTGAATCTGAAATCATCGAATGGATGCTGAAACCGCGTCCCATACTGAAAGTTGTTGACGAAGGGCAAACCGCCCAAGTTGTAACAACCCTAAACTTTCTGTACAGAATTTTTTCAAAATACAGAAATGAGTACTTAGCCTGAGTACAAGTTATAAATTTTATTTACTTTTGAACAGAAAGAAAGCACTTGTAGCTCATTGGTAAAGACTTGCGCTGCTGTGACATAGCCACTGTGTTCGAATCCCCCCAGCCCCATATATTTTTTATTGATTTTTCTTTTAAACTTTTAGAAGCCTAAAAGTTTACACGTGCACTGCACGTTAAATGAAAAGTCACAAAGAAAACAAACACATGGGAAATGTTATTTATACAGATCCTGATATGTGGCAGCAATCCAAGCACCC
Organism: Agapanthus africanus; assembly: GCA_030015575.1. Lineage (NCBI taxonomy): Eukaryota > Viridiplantae > Streptophyta > Magnoliopsida > Asparagales > Amaryllidaceae > Agapanthus > Agapanthus africanus. The sequence goes on along the minus strand of JASDDO010000028.1, from coordinate 90,926,371 downwards.
TCACCTAAAAATGGGCCGGCGAGATTCTCCTTGGGGCCGGTGCTGCCGGGCCCCCAGTCCCTATTACCTCCAAAAATTTTCCCCACACCCCTTGGACTCCCTCCATTAACCCCATTCTGTTTGTTTTCTCTGTACATTTCCAGAGAATTAAAAATGGGCAGTAATCCACATTTTAATTCTCAAATTCATTACCTTAAACCCTAATTTCCCTATAAATACCACACTACATTTCACCCCTCCTCATTCAGAAATTCCATGCTAAAACTTTCTAAAATTTTCAAGTCCAAGAAGTTATATAAGTGGAGTTAGTAAAGGTCGAAGTTCCGACGACGTTTCGGGAAGTATCCGGCGACGAAACGACTCGTCGACAGTCCCAAAATCTTTCCCTGCCTCTTCTCTCTAATTCTAACCAGTAAGTTCCCTCTTTCCCCCTTCTTTTCTATTAAAACGAATTCACTCTTCAAAACTAGTCGGAAGCGGAGTTAATTCGACTTCTGATTCTATTTTAACTAAAGGCATAATTTTTCTTTAGAAAAAAATCACCATCTTTTTGTATATTGTTTAAAAAACATAAAATAACATTCACAACAAGTTTCATCTCAAAATAATATTAATAGCAACTTCTATTCCATTTTTACGGTAAAATACCATCATGTTTACATACGTCTTTGTTTATTCTTATTACCTTTAGAAAACTCATGAGGTAATGACCTATCTCATCACAACACACATTTTTTGGCATAGCACGATGAATTTTGGTACATTGGTTTGTGGGAAAATATGAGTTTATATTTAAATACTATAAACTATCAAAAACCATTTTCTTTAAAAGTGTATTATCCAATTCCTTGCAAATGCGCCTCTACAACCCAGCTTGGGAAACCCCGATCGGGATGGTGCGGGTTATCGTACGTCCTTGGGCCTAATAGAGAAAGATGCAGACCTCCTCATGGAGCATCCGATCTCGATAGAATTTTTAATACAATTTTTAAGAAAAACGAGATTTCTATTTAATAAATAAAATTTATTTTTACTAAATATATATATATATATATAATTATTATCAAAATACCTACTTTAAATATTTTATATATATATATATATATTCCATGTTTTTCTAGATCAAGAAATTACAATTTCATGAAACTACCTTTACAAATCAATACAATTTCAACATCACACTAAAACACCATATACAATGAAATCTAGGTTCTATTCACTAGAAAACTTCATTTTTACAAAAACTATATCTATGAAAACCCTAATGATGATAAATAAATACTTGAGCTTTATTTTGAAAATATATCAAAACTATTTTTCATAAAACCCCCCCAAGTTATATTAATTTACAATAAGGACACTGGTAAATATAGGTTTAAGCGGAATCCGTTCTCTTGAGCCCCAGGAAGCTGGAGAATGAGAGTGCTTGCCTATTTAAGATAGGCAAACTAAAAGAAGTGTTATCAAAACGGTAATTGGCTTGGAAAAAGTCACAAATCTTGCCGTCCATGTGCAGTAGTTACCGATAACACTAAAACTAACTCAGGACTTCAATACCATTTAAAATGTCTGACTCAGTCCGAGTCTCAGTCAAAACTGGAGACAATATATACAATTCAAGTATAACTCCATTTCAACATGAATCCATTTATACCAGAATTCAATCTACATGACTCGACCGAATCGATCCATGGATATACTCTGTTTACATGACTATCCATTTATATCCATTCCGTTTACATGAATTACTGATATCATGGTTTCGGCAAGTCTTACATTTATTAAACAAAACAATACACATCCATACATAATACATTACGGGGTTTTCAAAGAGGTAGACTGGTACGAAATGTGTTAAAAGTGGCACGAGATGGTCATTAAAAGACGTAACTATACATCCATTGCCGTTGTTCCGCGATTTTATCGATGGAGCCTTATACTACGGGTTACCAAAGTCCACGGTGTAAGTTGGACTCCTCTCGTATACACTGACATATTCTGTACCAAGCTACAAACAACTCCATTAACATAACAATCAAATAGTAAACAGTTATATTCTATCTGTCTATTCATCTGTCTATTCTATTCCTAATTTTCTTTGGGACTTACCGAGCGATTGTTCGCTGACGACATTCCTATTTCTCTTTTTTTCTTTGGAATGTTATCAGGAGGACTCGACTTTGAGGAGTTTGAAACCAGCCAGGAGCACTTGGAGGAGACCACTGAGCAGCACGACCATTAGGCTCATTTGTACTCACTTTTCTTTCAGTTATGTCATTGTTTAGGTATTGCTTTCCATTCCTGTATTTACATTTTCAGTTGTACTTGTAAAGAAATATTTAATGAATAAAAATTGTTGTTCTTTTACACTTTATGTCTTATTGTGTATATTTACATTATATTACTTAGTTACACTTAGTGTGTTTACTTCTGAGTAAATACGTAGCGGGCCTCGCCGCGTCCCCTTCCCCATACACTGGGAAGCGGGGCGTGACACAAGTTAAACCTTCGAAGAAAAAGAAGAAGACCAAGAAGCCCTTGCAGCCTGCTGACTATGACGACAAACGCACGGACCTATAGAAATACATTGATGCACTAGAGGAGTACAAGCAGAAGGCGCGGACACCAGTCACGCTCAAGGAGTTCCTCAGGCATATCCTTAAGAATGAAGACAGTGGCGACGATGAGGGAAATAACTCATCAGAAGATACCGAAGTCCGTGCAGCAAGTTGCCACATGGTCTCCCATTCGTCGTTAAATGACGAAGAAGCTCCCTCAACGTCAGAAAACAACGCAGAGGAACTGGTGGCAGATTCGGCGCTAAAATCCTCGGAACTGCCAGAAGAAGACCCAATTGATAGGCTATTAAACAAAGCCTTTCAAAAAAGCAAACTTGACCGAGAACGCGAAACAACCATATACGAAAAGGCTAAGCATCAGCGTCAAGATGAAGTAGCTGTGACAAGGATGAGTCGTAAAGTACTCCCACCAAACCAAAGCACACCTGCTATAAATAAAAACAGGATCAAAATAGAGAAGCGGTTCGCCAAAGCCCTGTCAATAGGGATGAAGCTGCCATTTCATAGGAAACACTCTTGGGGTCATATGCCTCAACGAAAAAGATTCACATCCAGACTACGTCTATATCATCGGAGGGTTACCCACCCCACCGAGGAATGCACTGCTTTCAAGAACTGGTGGCAAGGATATATTGCCCATCAAAAGCACTTCAAGAGGATGAAGCATGAAGCTCGTTGATGGCAAAAAAGTGCGACAGATACGCGTAGAAAGATGACTGGTAGCTGTCATATGGCTAATACCAGTCCAGAAAGGGAAAATCCCCAAGTTCTTACTTTCGAGAGCGATTCTGAGAACGAAATGTCCCTCAGCCCTCTCTTTAAAGACTCCACCTCCAAAAAAGAAGAGGAGGAGAAGAACTGTGAGAATATTCAGTTGTGTAACCGCACGCTGCCTGAAAAGAACCTTGGACCCACAAACAAAGGTTCGAACAGAAAAGACAAAGGGAAAGAGAAAATCTCTGAGGGAATTGCGCTCGATGATGGGTCAGTTAAAGAACTCGTAGCAAAGGATCCATCTAGAAAAATTAAGGTGAATTACAATGTCCTAACACATCTGAGGAAAATACCCTCACAACTGAGCATATTGGATGCTCTCCTCCTGTCCAAGGAAGCGCGGGAGTCTCTGATCAAGGCATTACAAGAGCCCGATCAGTTCTAAGCTTTCCTCCCAGAAGAAAAGATGAAGGATGAGCTGGTGGAGGTCCACATAGCTGACATTACATTCAGCAATGAAGATCTCCTCCTCGGTACGTGCGGACATAATCGCCCGTTATACGTCACCGGACTCTGCCACGACATCAAGATAGAGAAAATCCTTATCGATAACGGATCCTCCGTCAACCTTTTCAACATGAGAGTGCTGATGGAAATTTTCATGGACGTTCAGTATCTTTCCCGAGACAAAATTACCATTTCTGGGTTCGACTCCCAGTCATCACGGACACTTGGGTCCGTAATAATGACACTACGCTTCGGGCTGCTCGTTACTGACATCAAATTTCATGTCATTGATGCCAAAACTCGGAAGGCCTTGGTTATACGAGTACAATGTCATTCCTTCTACAAAACATCAGTGTATGAAGTATTTCAAAGATGGCTCAGAGTACACCATTACTGGAGAGCTGAATCCGTTCTCCGTAAATGAAGCCCGGAAATATGAGGATGAAAAGTACTTCCTACCAGACATCGAAGATATGAAAAGATGTCATAAGCCGGAGGATAAATAGAAGTCCATCGCCACTATCCCAATCTTTGGGAGAGATACCGAGGAAGACGAAAAAATAGTTTACTCGGGGCAACCCTAGAAAGAGAAAAATAAGCCTGGACCATCTACCCCTATTTTGGTTTTCGGCAGCAACTCAGAGGATGAGACCAACGCAGTATTCTCCATTCGCCCGTCAGTGCAAACCCTCGCCGGAGCAGATTAGAGTCTACAAATCATAGTGGTTCAGCCTCGGCATTACAAAGAACTTGATACGCTCGATACATACAACGTACAAGAACTATGGACTTTCTACATCCTTCCCAGGCGAAAAGGTGAAAATGCGATCTTCTTCTACCAATCATCGGAGACCAAGGTAGTAAAAGAAGTCTGGCATGGTGCCGATTTTACACTTGATGGGCTTTAACCGATCTGTCTGCCAAGATACTATACGGAAGGATTGAAAAGGTTGTTAAGATGCTAAGGCATATCCCTCGAACAAACTGTTCGACAAGCCCAATTCTAAAAAAATATTTACGAGATTCCCGAAACTCAGCAAAAGATACCCAACGGGAAGATGGAGACAACTGGGCTCAGATACGTTCGTTCCAAGAAACAGAGGCAGTTCTACAGGTGCCGCGTCGTAAACAGCTCCAGCAAAGTGGAAGACACACTTTCAAATACCTATGACAATGAAACAGAGCAAAATCCTGCTCTAAGAACGTTAAGTCCGTCGCTTGAAGAACAAATCGATAGACTGATAAAACAAGCCCGTCAAAAGAGTCGAGATGACCACAATCGCGAAATTGCTATCTATGGAAAAACCAGAATGCAACGCCTCAATCAGCAGTCTGCAGAAAAGGAAGATTATAATGCTCTTCGTCCCCTACCCGCTATATGTTCTCGCAAAACGGGAAAACCCTGAGATAGAGGCAAAAACAGGGCAAAGGATGTAAATGACGTTCAGAGATAGCAAAGCGAATCCGAGGCGCTGTGCGATCGAGAAAAAATCGATTGGAGCACATCCTTTATAAAGAAGATGGGTCGGGAGTACTCTTTCCCCAAGACAAGACAAGGAAAATGATCAACCTTGTCATGAAGCACCAGATGATAACGCTTCCGGAATATCGGTACCTCGAACAAATAAATGAGGTCCATCATCCGGATTACTGCTCCTACAACCGAGCAGTAAATCATCCCATAGAAAACTGCTTCACCTTCAAAGACTGGGTTGATGACCAGTGTCGATAAGACAGGTTCTCTTTATCCAACAGTTGGAGGATAACCCAATCACAAAGACATGAGCCAAAAATGACCTACCCCGTCAGGATAGGGCTAGCTCAATCGCGAAAAGGGAAGCGAACACGTACCTGCCATATGATAACACTATCAGAAGAAGGAAGGTGCGGGACTACGAATGACCTCTACAGGTGCTTCTCAAATGAAGACGAGGAGGAGATAATCTCAGAGTTTCCACTAGCACCAAAAGAGCTGGAAGATGGGACACACACCATGGCGGACAACCTAAGGAAAATTAACTTAAGGACGGAAAATGATCAGAGGCCGACATTCGTCAGTGAGCTACTGTCTGAAAAACAGGTAGCCACATTAAAAGACGTGCTTATGCAATATAAAGACTGTTTCGTATGAAACAAATCCAAAATGCCGGGTCTAGATCCATAAGTGGCAGTCTATAAACTGGCCATATCGCCGGACATAAAGCCTGTCAAATAGGCGCCGAGAAGAATGTGGCTCGAACTTGAGATGAGTATCAATGCTGAAGTCAAGAAACTAATCGACTCCAGGTTCATCCAAGAAGTCCAATACCCCGACTGGATCGCTAATATCGTTCTAGTGATGAAAAAATAGGACGGTGTGCATCTGCGTGGATTTCCGGGATCTCAACAAAGCCTGCCCGAAAGATGACTTCCTAGAACCTGTTACCGAGCTGAAGATTGATAACACGTCTACCCATGAGATCTTCTCCTTCATGGATGGATCTTCAGGATACAATCAAATCAAAATGAACTTTGGAGACTAAAGTATACCGCCTTCCAGACTCTGCTGGGAATATTCTGCTATTAGGTGATGCCTTTTGGTCTGAATAATGCCGGCGCTACCTACCAGAGAGCCATGCTAAGGATCTTCGATGACCTCATCTATGAGATTGTCGAATGCTACATTGATGACCTCGTGGTCAAAAGCAAATCTCACGAGGAGCATTGGGAACACCTAAAAACAGTATTCCGATGTCTTCGGAAGTATAATCTGAAGATGAATCCTCTAAAATGCACGTTTGGAGTCTCCTCAGGTAAATTCCTAGGATTTATTATACATCATCGGGGCATCAAAATCGGTCCCTCAAAGATCAAGGCGATTATGGAAATGCCCATGTCAAGAACCCTCAAACAACTGCGGTCTCTCCAAGAAAATCTCGCGTATATCCGGCGGTTCATAGCCAACCTCTCCGGAAAATACCTTCCCTTCAGTCATCTGATGAAGAAAGGGACCTCGTTTGTCTGGAAACAAAAGTGCCAAAATGTGCTGGATGTAATCAAGCAATACCTGCAAAATCCGCCGGTATTAATCGTCCCGGTTAAGGGTAAACCCCTTATCCTATATATAGCAGCACTTGAGAGTTTTTTTAGGCGCACTATGAGTACAAGAGAATGATCAAGGGAAGGAGAGGGCTCTGTACTATTTGAGCCGAGTTCTCCTAGGGGCAGAAAGCAACTACTCCTCTAACAAAAAGCATTGCCCGGCACTGATCTTTGCAATAACGAAACTCAGGTATTACGCTTTGGCGCATGAGGTCTATCTAATATCAAAGGTGGATCCTCTCAAATATCTAATGTCAAAGGCTATATTAACAGGAAGGCTTGCCAAATGGGCCCTCCTCCTGATGGAGTTCTTGATAACGTATCGTCCCCTCAAAACCGTGAAAGGGCAGGCCATCATCGACTTTCTTGCGGAGCATCCGATACCGGCTAACTCCCCCTTAGATTGCGAGCTGCCAGACGAACACACGTTCGATACAACCAAAGAAGAAAATAAATCTCATTGGGAATTCTACTTCGATAGAGCATCTTCTATGAAACGGCGAAACCAAAATACCCTTATAATCAAAGCCGGGATGGGCCTTATCTTTGTGACTCCACAAGGAGGGATAATGCGTTACACCTTTTCTCTAACAGAGCCAAGGACTAAAAATGAAGATAAATATGAAGCTTTGGTAGCAGGTCTAGAGATCGCTATCGATATGGGAATCAAAGACCTCCTCATATATGAAGACTCCCAGTTGATCGTTAGCCAAGTAAATGGCGACTATCAGACATGCAAGCCAGAGCTAATAAAGTATGGAGAAAGAGTGCAGCAACTGCTAATCCAAATCCCTTTATATACCCTGGAGAGTATACCGCGTGCAGAAAACAGCAAGGCGGATCCCTTAGTAAAATTGGCTAAGGAACTGACCGATGAAGACCTCGATGACGTAAGGATCATCATGCAAAGCCGCAATGTTCTCGCGCCAGTAGACGTGTCTTCGGCAGACATGATAAAGTCATCTGAGGGAAAAGAAATGACCGAGCAAGTAGCCCTTCAAATAAAGAACGAAGGAAAGTTCAAGGATCGAAGGGAAGTCTTCATAGACTACTTCAAATCCCAACAAACGCTTGAAAATTCATCGTATAGACATCAGCTCATGAAATAAGCTCTATCCTTCGCCTTCGTCAATGATACTCTATATAAGAGATCATTTGACTGCCTATGGCTAAGATGCCTGGGGCCAGAGGAAGCAAAGAAAGTCGTTCAAGAAACTCAAGACGGACTTTGCGGTTTTCATCAAGCTGGACCAAAGATGAAGTTGAAGATAAAAAGAATGGGTTACTATTGGCCCACAATGATTTAGGACTGCCACGACTATGCGAAGCAGTGTCACTCTTGCCAAATTCACGGGGACTTCATCCACCAACAACCAAATCCGCTACCTCCAACGATGGCTAGCTGGCCGTTCGAAATGTGGGGAACCGATACAATCGGCCCCATCGAACCAGCATCCTCTGAAGGGCATCGATTCATAGTAGAAACAACTGACTACTTCTCCAAGTGGGCAGAAGAAATACCATTAAGAGAACTGAAGACGGAGAATATTCTCCATTTCTTCAAGACACATGTCATCTACCGGTTCGGCACTCCGCGACGGATAATCTCGAATAATGGGCCAACCTATAGAAGTCATAAAATTAGCCGCTTCGCACAGCAACATAAAATAGATTGGAGATACTCTTCAGTTTATAATTCTTGGACCAACGGTCCAGCTGAAGCCTTCAATAAGACCTTGACGAAGATTATAAAGAAAACAGTGTCCAAAAACAAAAAAGACTGGCATGAAAGATTGCATGAAGCTCTCTGGGCTTACCGAATAACGTTCAAAACGGCTACGAATACAACACCGTACGCATTGGTGTTCGGCACGGATGCAGTGCTCCCACTGGAAATAGAGCTTCCCTCTCTACGAGTAGCAATTCGATACGAGCCGACATATGAAGAAAATGCTCATCTTAGGCTTGAGGAGCTCAACGCTTTTGATGAAACTCGCCTTATAGCACATCAAAATCTAGATGCTTACAAGGCAAGGATGACACGGTCATACGAAAAACTGACCAGGCTGAGGACATTCTGCCAAGGCGAACTCATGTTAGTCATCAAAAGACCAACCTAATCGTGCAAAATAGGGAAAGTTCGAGTCAAACAATGAAGGCCCATACATCATAGACAAAGTCTACCAAGGTGGAGCCTACGTGCTCATGGATATGCATGGCGAAAGACCTTTCCGGCCAATAAACGGCCGATTCCTCAAAAAGTACTACGCTTGACAAGTCACAATTTAGGTCAATGATAGATGACGATACTTGTGTCCGCTCGCTATCTTCCTAAGTCAGAATTTCGAGAGCAGTATCCAAAAAACTCCATTGCCTCAAACATGGCGACAACGGACCAAGAAGTCCTTAAACTAGCAAAATCCGCCTCAAATATGGTGATAATGGACCGAAACGTCCCTAAACTAATGACGGACCGAGAAGTCCTTAAACTAACAAATTCGCCTCAAACACGGCGACAATGGACCGAGAAATCCTTAAACTAATAATTCACCTCAAATATAGTGACAATGGACCGAGAAGTGCTTAAACTAGTAATCCGCATAAAAAACTGGTGACATTGGACTGAAACGTCCCTAAACTAATGACGGACCGAGAAGTCCTGAAACTAGAAAAGCCGCCTCAAACATGGCGACATTGGACCGAGAAGCTCTTAAACTAGCAAATTCGCCTCAAATACGACAATAATGGACTGAAACGTCCCTAAACTAATGACGGACCAAGAAGTCATTCAACTAGCAAATCCGTCTCAAACATGGCGATAACGGACTAAGAAGTCCTTAAACTAATTATCCGCCTCAAACACGGCGACAACGGACCGACAAGTTTTTAAAAAAGGTATGCCCACAAGCAAAATGAGCACGGATGAAAACCCGAAAGGGCGCATTGAGTAAAAACAGTAGGACTGCCGGCGAGCTTGTGAAAACCCGAAAAGGGCGCAAAATCGTAAAATAAAAATTTATCTGCACTTGCAAGGTCCTTTCAACCTTGTGAGAAGAAAATACCTGCGTGAGATCCTTACGACTCACAAAGGGACAACACACTTAGGAATCCTCATGATTCCTAAGGAGAAATTACACTTATGGGATCCTCACGACTCGTAAGGAAATTCCCCCTATGATATCCTCATGGCTCATAGGATTCAAAAGCCTTAAGCTATAGGGATCTAAACCTGTTCTTAAGCCATCATTGCCCTAGAGGAGGTCCTATATTGACCCTGTTCTCCGCCGAAAGACGCGACCGGGATGTTGGGACGTCCGGGCTGAATTTTAGGGGCAGATGCTATTTGGTTTTATCCGTCCACCTCTCTGAAGATGCCAAGTTGATTTATGGCACCGTGTATCCGAGGTTTAGACGGATGCGGCCGTTGTACCAGACTTCATCAGAATCCCCTTTGTGTACGAGGGGTTTTTTGATTGTGGGGACGCTCTTTCCTGCAGGCGTAAGCCCCTGCAGCTAATTACGCTACCGCATCGCAGTAACCACTTTCTCTTTCTCCACATGGTCACTTCGTGTCGTATGTATTTGTTTTTATTTTTGGTTGCCCGTGAATTGTATACGGAGACTAATTTATGTTATCGCCCGTAGGGCGTGGATTAGTCAAAATCCGTATTTTCTTAGATTTGGGTTTGGGTTGGTTTAAGGATCGTTAATCTTGTTTTAGATTAAGATCAACTTAAATGCTTGTTAAGAATACGTTAGCCTAATTTTAGACTAAGATCTACTTAACAGGGGTTTGGGATCATTTTTGATCCAATGAAAGAGCATTTGGGCTCTATCATTTTAGTTTAGGGATATTGCGGTCCATTGGGTTTAAGGACATCATAGTCTATGAGTTTAAGGACCTCATAGTCCATAGTTTAAAGACATCATAGTCTATAGAGTTTAGTTTAGGGACGTTACGGTCCATTGGGTTTAAGGACATCATAGTCCATGAGTTTAAGGACCTCATAGTCCATAGTTTAAAGACATTATAGTCTATAGAGTTTAGTTTAGGGACGTTACGGTCCGTTGGGTTTAAGGACATCATAGTCCATAGTTTAAAGACATCATAGTCTATAGAGTTTAATTTAGGGACATTACGGTCCATTGGGTTTAAGGACATCATAGTCCATGAGTTTAAGGACCTCATAGTCCATAGTTTAAAGACATCATAGTCTATATGGTTTTAGTTTGGCGATTTGGGGATGTGCCAAAAGTTATTGGTTATTGGGACCCTCCATCTTTCTGAAAACGTTGAAGAATTACAACGACTTGTATTAGGGGTATGAAGAGATGTACCCTTAAACCAATGTTGATTGGGAGATCTGTAGTCAGGTTTGGGACTAAGACCAATTAAAAAGATTGTGAGCACATGGGCTTGGTTGATCTGAATTAAGACTTGATGCCAACTTAGGCTCAGTCCACTCAGTTTTGAATAAAATGTTGATCATTTGTTTGGGCTCAGTCCCTTTTTGTTCAACAATACTGAGCATTGATTTGGGTTCTGACACCCCTCTTCCTTTTTGTTTTACTTGTATTCTTTTATATGAAGTGTTAAACACTTAGCTCTCTGTGGTGCTCACGTGTGGACACGTGAGGCGCATTCAAGATATGAGCGCTGCTTTTGGATATATTTCTCTTCATACGAGTGCTGAGCAATCATTTCATTAGATGGTCATGTGTGGACACATGAGGTATTATCCAAATGTAAGCGCTGTATTTGGGCTTATTCCCTTTTCTGTATAAGTGCTAAGCACTTTTAGAGGGCCACGTGGGATCACGTGAGGTATCACAAAAGTGATAACTGATTCTGGGGTTTATACCCTTTCTCTTTTGGAAGTGCTAAGTACTTTTAGTGGGGTCACGTGGGATCACATGACCTGATCTTAGTTGTTCTCTTTCATTCATCAAGGGTGCTCACGTGGGAGCACGTGATCGGCCATTATCATATTGGATGCTAATCTTTTTACGTGTATGAAGATCTTGAGTTTTGAGACTTTCAAGCCCACTATTTTGTAAGAATTAAATTCTTAGGACTTAGTTTTTTCTCTTAGGTTTGTGATCTGTATGGCAGAATCTCCTCGATGAGAATTAAATTCTCAACTTGTGAGGAGATATGCTTCTGCAGATCTTTCACCATAAGGAAGAACTAAGTTCTATATGAAGGGTTAAACCATTATTTTATCAGAGGAATTAAATTCCTATATATTTTTTGGGAGAATTAAATTCTCTGAACTTAGATCTTCCCCTAGGTTTTGGATCTGCATGGCAGGATCTCCCTAATGAGAATTAAATTCTCAACTTGTGGGGAGATCTGCTTATGCAAATCTCAACTAAAAGAAGAACTAAGTTCCTTTTAGAAGAGTTAAACTCTTATGGAAGTGAAAAGGAGATGAGATATTCTCTGTGTTTCGTTTCTTCTCTTACCTAGAGTTTCTTTTTCTCTTTTAAGAGGCCTTCTTCTCTCTGGAGAATTAAATTCTCTAAGCTTACGAGGGAGTTTCTCTCTCTCTCTCTTTTCTCTTTCTCCCTCTGTGTGTGTGTTTCTTTGCTCTTATTTATAGGAGAAAGAAAGGAATCAATTTGTTTAGAAAATCTCTCATTGAGAGATTTTGATTGATTTTCTAATCAACCAACATGATCCTTTAGATCACTCGGTGAATTTTATTTACCATTAGATTTTTAATCCAAGGACTTCTGTTTTACAGAAGATATTTCTTTTGTTGTTCTTAACAAGTTTAGGAAGATATTTTCTTGCACAGAATTTTTCTGTAGATTGATGATTTTTAATCACTAATGGATCTTTAATCCAACGGCGCTCTGTTTTACAGAGCGTAATCTTTCTTGTTTAGAAAGATCCAAGGAAATATTTTCCAAATTAGGCTTTTGGTCCCTTTTAATTAGAATTTACTTCTATCGGTTTAGAAGGCATAGAAGTCTATCACGTGTAGCACATGACCCCACCAAATTAAGACCACAAAAAGGTGTCACGTGTTATCACGTGAGTTTTTTTTTGTCCAATTGTTTGCTTTATTCAGGTGCCTATATACTTTGTCTATAGCGGTCACGTGTCTGCACGCGAGGCCCAATTTTGGCTTAGTTTTGTCAAGCGCAGCGCCTATCACGTATGGACACGTGATGCTCCACTTGGGGACTTTTTCCCGTTGCTTTATTTATTTATTTATTTTCTGTAAGGGAACAAATGCCCTCACAGCGTTGTTCTCACGTGGTTTGCACGTGGGTGCAATGCTGTCACCTTTATAGTCGTTGGATTGCCTAGGGGAACGGGGAGATGAACCGCTCCTGTTACATCTTATAAATGTAAGGGTTTAGTTTCTTATGCAGCCACTGTTTCCTTTATCTTCTTCCTTCTTTATTTTCTTTGAGAATTTAATTCTCTTCCTCAGAGCTTAGTTCTCTGCCATTGTAATTCCAGAGTTAAACTCTGTCAAAAGAAACCATTTTTAGGTAAAGCTTTTGTACATCAGACAACTTTCCTTTTTGAACAAAAAATTACTGGATTTTAAATCCATCATGAGAGATTTGCTCTCCTCAGAAACCCATCCTCTTAGGGATCCAAAGATGTGATCTTTGAGTAGTAAACTTCCATATCTCGAACATTCATCTCTATTTTTGAGGATTCATGGGATTTTATTTCTCATATATGTTTTTTTGTGAGTTTCTGGAATTTAATTCCATCATATAAAAGGAATTTAATTCCTAAAATGAAGAGCTTAGCTCTGAAAGATCAGGAGGACCCTTTGGATATTTTATTCCCTGGTGTTCTTGAAAATCTTTTCATAGGGTTTTACTCTTATTCGCACAAATTTGAATTTGTTGGTAACTTAACAGAACTTGTTTTCCCAAGAATTGTTTGAATTCCAATGTCTGTTTAATGAGGATCTTCTTGATTCTCACAATGATTGCCATGTCTCATCATTAGTGAGCTGCCATATTGATTTTGTGGGGTCCATGTGTTTTGTAGGCAGTGGTCCCGCAAGACAGATATCTTGTCGTTTCCTTTTGTTATTATGTATGTATGTATGTATGTATGTATGTGCATAGGTTTCACTAATGCTTCTTCTTTTCCTTATTTAAGGAACAATGGCTTCTCTTCCTTATTTCCCTTACACCCGGTCAGATGCCGCCTTTCCACAATCGCCGTCGGATGAAGAGGCAATGGCTATGATCAGAGCTCATGATAAAGACCGGACAAGTCTGCTCTTATGGGGAGCTTGGTATGGCCATATCATCCGGGGGCGCCGAAGTTTTATTTGCGAAGAGCCAGCGGAACCTCTTCGCCCTATACTGCCGATGGAACGCCCACAGACTGCTTACGCGGTGGAGGTGACCAATTGGACTTCTTCGGGCCGGCTGGAGCCCTCTACACCTGGGATACCCAACCAGCCCTTGCCGGCTATAGACATCTTGTGGCGTCAGATTTGCTAAGGTGAAGCTCGACCTTGGGGGCAGGTTTTTAAAGTGGGCGTTACTCCCTTTCACCCAGTGGGCTATCTTATTTGGGCTCGCTATATTTTTTCCTCCCATCGCGCAAGATTGCAGAAGGTTGGGCTGTATCAGGCAGTATATGCATCGCTATTCCATTACCAGGCTCCTCATGTCTGGTGGATCATAGCCTTCTTAAACCAATGGAACCTGCCTACCAACACCTTTCTGCTAGGGGATCGAGAGGTGTCTGTATCATTGGATGAATTCCGTGAGATTTTAGGATTGCCCATCAGGGGGAGCATTACGAGGAGTTGCTGCCTCCCGATGAATATATTTTCTCCACTGTGCCACCTACACTTGACGGCCTGGCGGCCGAAACTGCCGTCCGTCATAAGTACCCCAGCCTAATCAAGGCCCTGGGTATTTTCGACAGATTGTTTGCAACGTCAGAGAGGCAAGGCGTCACTTTCGAGAGCTTCATTGCCTGCTTTATCCAGGAGGATGCTCTATCCAAGGAGGCTCCAAAATTTGCGAATATTAACGACCCCTTCGGGTTTGGGCTGAATAAGCTGCCGACCAAAGAAGAAGATTTACCGCAGTTTTACATCCCGATCTTGTCGGCCGTGTCTTTTGATTAGATTGCGGCTCCCGGCATAGACGGAGAGACCTTCTTCGTCAGCTTTATTAGCCTCTGACTTAGTTGGTTTGCGATACCAACCCACCGACGCTTCATGAAAGCTTCCGCTTTTTACCCCGCCCATCGTGCAGCTGAAGGGGGAAAGTTGGTCGTTGGTATTGCGGGACTATCGCACCTTTATCATGGTTTAAGTGTTGCGGCCAACACTTCGACTCCAGGTGTAGATGTTGTGAATCTCTCCCTTCATTATTTCACATCTGGGATCGAAATGCATGTGCCGGAGGCATTCACAGCACATCGACGGCCGAATTTCTATGACTCTTACACATTCCAGCGAGTTATGAGATTGGTGAATGCCTCCGCTTCCGATCCAACTCAGCTAGGGGCGCTCCGCGTTCTGCTCAATACATATGCTAATGAGGGTGGGATGGTGATTACTGATCGAGTTCTTTCTGTCCCGGCGGGGCCTATCCAACAGCTATTCGACTTGTCGAAATGGAGAGCACCATCTTTAAAGCCTAAGGAGATCATGCATTTGTATTCGATTAGACTGGCTATTTGGTGTTCCGCCGGAATGATACGGCTCTCCTCATGCGGTATAATCCGCACCGCTTCGCTCGGCAATTGGGTTATAATCAGGGCATCCCCTTCGAAGCGTTTTTGGTTGAGCCTACCTCATCTCTTGGAGTTATTCGCGACGTCATTCATCACTTCATGCGGCTGAACACGGGCTCTGTGTTCATGGTCCCAGAATCTGACTACCTCCTAAGGCCTGTGGGGTCCTTTGTGGGTTGGTATCGCCACCGGGTTGGTCCTGTTATTGCTGAGGAAAGGTGTAACAACTCCAATTTTAGTGTACAAAAATTGTTTAAAAGTTAATATATACTAGGGGTATTTGCATTTACTGTTATTACTATAAGTAATTGTTTTGCTTTTTAATAGCAAGCAAGAGCTTATAGCTCATTGGTAAGAACTTGCACTGCTGAACCAAAGCACCAGAGTTCAAATCTCATACCCCACATTATTTTTTATATTATTTTCTTTTAAACTTTTAGAATTCCAAGAGTCTACATGTGCATAACTCGTAAAAACCTCACTACACAAATAAAACAAACTGTCCCAGGGAGAAGACCAAGCGACGACGGACCGACGTCGACCGACCCCGGCCTGGCTCGGCCCGGATCGGCCGGCGACTCGGCCGACTCAGCCGCCGCCGCCGGCCGGGCTCGGCCGGACCGCGAGTCGTCAACACAAAAGTCGTGCCTTTTCACCTCCCTATCACTCTTGCACACTTAAATTCTCTGAATCGGTTACAGAGCTCTTTAAAATCCCATTAAACTCTATTTTTATTACAAATTAATACAATTTTCAATACACCCCTTCACCTAACCCTAACCCTAGCTTTACCCTATAAATACCACCCCTAGATACACCCCCTCACTCACAATTCTGTCCAAACTCTCAAGAAATTCCTCGAGAAATTTTAGTGTGCAATTGAAGTTAATAAAGGGCGAAATTTCGACGATTTTCCGACGACGACCCTATGAGCTCCCGGAGACGAAACGACGCACTGGTGCCTCCTACCATTTCCTCTTCCTCATCCCTAACCTACAAACCCATAAGTCCCATCTCCCTCATCTCTATTCTTTTCTAAAAACATGTATTTCTAAAATTCGACAGAATCGGGGTTAATCAGATGTCCGATTCGGTTCTTCCTAAAAATCTCACTTTTTCTTAAATACAATCATACTAAACCCTTACATGTTAACTATTAAACATTAATAAGTCATGTTGAACAAGTTCCATATCAAAAGGATTTCTATTTCAATTTTTATCGAACTTTTTCACTAAAATACCATGTAGTTTAATTTCGACATTTAAACATCGCAATCTTGCTATACCTTTAAGTAGATCATGAGGTAATGACCTATCTCCTCACAACACTCATATGTAACATAGCACAATACCTTTCGGGAACATAGAATACGGAAAAACGAAACTCTACATATAAATATCACTAACTATTAAAACCGTTTTCTATAAGAATTCGTATTTTTATAAATCTTTGTAAAGCACCGCTACAACCCATTTTGGGGAATCCAACTGGGATGGTGCAGATTATCACACATCCATTGGCTTAGTAGTGCGAGATGCAGACCTCCGCAAGGAGCATTCGGTCTCAAAAGATTTAAAATACAAATATCTTAAGAAAATGAGATTTCTAGAAATATAATATATATTAAAATTATATATATATATATATATATATATATATATGATTAAAATATCTATTTTTGTGGTAATATAAATATTCCAACTTTTCCTAAAATCACAAGAATCACTTTACATTAAAATACCATGAATTCCATACAAGTTCAATATTACAATTAAATACCTTATATTATAAAATTAGGTTATTTTCATTAGAAATATCACAAATATAAAATCTACATCTATGACAACTCTAAAGACGATAATTAAATACTTGGAATGTATTTTGAAAATTATACAAAAGTATTTTTACATAAAACCCTCTCAAGTTCTATAAATTACCATAAGGACCCTAGTAAATATAGGTTTAAGCGGGACCATCTCTTGAGCCTCAGGGAGCCGGAGAAGTGGGAGTTTGTCTATTTAAGATAGATAACTTAACAAACGGTGTTATCAACACGGTAATCGTCTTTGAAAAAGACACAAATCCTGCTGCCCATGTGCAGCGGTTACCGGTAACATCAAAACCTAATTCAGGAGTTCAAATTCTTTTCTAATTGTTCTGACTCAGACTGAGTCTCATTATAATAATCTGACTTGAATATGATTCAAGTACAAACTACAATTCAACATGAATCCATATATTCAATATATTCAATCTATATTGACCAAACCGAACCATGGATATACTTCCATTTATATAATTCTCTAGTTACATCCATTTACTGATATCATGGTTTCGGCAAGTCATCCAATTGCACAATCTATATTACAAGACAATACAAGTTACAATACAATACAAACAATATAATACTTCGTGGGGTTTAAGGGGTAGATTGGTAAAGAAGGTGTAAGAAGTGGCACGAGACTGCAAGATTAAGACACCTAATCTATATTCCGTTGCTATTGTACCGTGGCATAACGGTTCCTTGTACTTCCATTTGCCCTAGTCTCTAGTATATAGAAACTCATCTCGTATACACTGGCATCCGTCTGTACCAAACCACAAACAATAGCGTTAACACTAATTACAACTTTAAAAGTTACACTCTCTCTCTTAATCTCTGTCTATTATCCTTGTCCTTTATCTTTGGAACTTACCGAGCGATTGTTCGTTAACGACATTCCTTCTTTTTCTTCTTTGGAATGTTGTCAGGTGATCTGGACACTCAGGAGATCGAGCCTACTAGTGAGGACTAGGATCGGCTTGCCTACGACCCAGAGCTCTAGTTTCATTGTACACATTTTTATTTCAGTACTTTTCATTTCTGTTATGCCACTGTTTAGGCATTTCTTTCATTCAGTTGTATTTACTTTTCCATGTATTGTAAAAAGAATGTTAATAAATAAAGTTGCTGTTTTATTATATCTTGTCTCTTGTGCATTTATATTTATATTGCTTAGATACGCTTAGCGTATTTACTTCACAGTAAATACGTAGCGGCCTCATCGCGCCCTCTGCCCATATACTGGGAAGCAGGGCATGATAAAAGGCGGGTACTATTCGAGTATAAGACTCCTGCTCCAACCCAAGCTGCCAGTGTTCCGTTGCGACCGCGATCAGTCATTCGCCCTCTCTTAAGGGATGGCGGCGTGGTCCTTATCTCGTAAGTCGCAGAAACTGAATCGATTCCTCCCATTGCAGGGATGCCAATGCGCACTAAAGCTCAAGCAAAGGCTTCCGCCGAAGCACCAGCGGCAGTGCCATTAGTGGCGATGCTATCAGCAGTGGTGTCACCAAAAAGGGATAATGGAGGCGAAGTGGGCCAATGTCGCACCAAAGCGCCGAAGGGAAGGAAGCGATCTTCTTCCAACTTTAGTTCTGGGTCGAAGAGGAGAAAGAAGACGGTCACCGGTTTGCTTGACCTTTTGCTGGAATCTGAGCCTATTGTTCAAGACGAATCAATATCCATGCAAGAGCCAGATGATGGTCTTCTCTTTTTGGGTTCATCTGCCGAGGAAGCCGCATAATTGGCTGAGACTATAAGACACTCACAAGACGAAACTGAGAACGTGGGTGTCCCAAAGAAACCTTATCCTCCCATCATATTCTATGAAGATCCGCCATCAATACGGAGGGTACATATGGGTCCCTTGCGATGGGAAGATGAAATAGCCCTCAAGTAGCCTATCTCAGCCGCTTCCGAAGATGAGCTAGCATTGAAGACCAGTGGCCATGAATCTGCATTTGAGCCCCGGCGAGCACACTTCCTCAGGAAGGGACGACGGCTTGAAAAAGCCATACTAGAAGCATCCTGGCGCTTCAGTATGTGTGCTTTCCGTAATTTTCTTTCGGCAAATAATTTGTATCGCTTTTTATATCTCCTTATCTTTATGAAAATTTTACAGGGACTTCAGCGATGACAGAAGATTTGAGCCCAAGTCGTGCCCCGACCGTGGGTTCCGCAAATGTCTCCTATGAGACACCGGCAGGTGTAGAGGGGATCATTATAGCTGCTTTCTTTATTGCGGAGCTTCCGATGACAGCCTCTGTCCCTTCAGTGTCAATTCCTTCAGTGGAGGTAGCCCCAATTGCCACGGATCCTATGGATCTCTCTGATGACGCACCGAAAGGTGTAGGAGAAATTGTCAAAGCAGTTGGCTTTATCTTGGAGCTCCCAGTGATAGCCTCCACTTCTCCATCGTCTATACTTTCTGCAGAGGCGACCTTGCCGGTCATAGACCCGATGGATCTTTCTGGTAGCCCCTCGAAGGTTATAGAAAGCACCGCCATGGCCACTGTTCCCTCTTTGAGCCTGAAATAGCAGATGTCGTTTTGCGACTGGAAGCTGCTATACCAGCACACGTCCCCGGTGATGTGCCTAAGGGTACGGAGGAGGCTGCCGAAGCTGCTATCCCTCCAGTTCAAAGCGGGAGGAGCATCAAGGTAGTCTTCTATATTTTGCTTTAATGATCTCTCTATTACCTGACTCTTTCTATCTTTTTAGAATTGTGAGGATTGGCGGCGTCCATCCTGGATTTATCTCCCAGAATGTCCTTTCAGCATCTGCTCGAGATGGCCGCCCCACAGGCAATATCCCTGCAATGTGTCGTCCTCTCTTCTGGGCAAGGTTGGTGTTATTTGACCCCTTCATTGTATTATCATTATTTTGTATAACGATGTTGATATGTCTTCTGCAGTTCTGGAAGCTGATGACAAAGTTGAGATCCTCGACAGGCCTGGGGATCTGTCCAATCCGCCTTGCATGACTGTGGGTAAGTAAGCTTTTGACGTTGCTTTATATATTCTTTGGGTGTAAATCTCATAGATTGTTCATGGATCTTGGCAGCATTGCCCGCTCTTACCCCGCTGGAGTCTCGCATCATTATGCCACCAGGCCCTTATGGCCAACGCGCATCTAAACGGATGGCGAAGAAAAGCCTTCACTCCTTGTCGGCTCTTATCGAAGATCTTCGTGCTGGTAGTTCGATCAAAGCCGAAGAATTTGCTGCCAAAGCCAATATTTCTCTACCCTTTCTCGCCACTTACCATGATGAAACATTGGTGCATGTCTGGGTCGAGTTTTGTCGTCGAGTGGAGGCTTGCTTACATGGTCTCGAGTGCACATGCCTTCCCTCAGAGGTCGTGGCTGCAAAGATGAGCTTGCGGGGGCTAATTGAACGGTGCGCCGCAAATCTATAATCATGTGAGAAGTGGCTTAACTCAAAATTCTCGGAGAGGGAACTGGCCTCGAGTGCTTTGGGGGAACTTCAAGCTCAGCTCACTACTAAGACCATCCATGCATATGAAATCTGGCGAGTACTTCAAGAAGCTATCACTGAAGTGGTCACTCTCGACAAAGCCGTCATCTTTACCCGTGAGATGGTTGAATCTCATAAGGCAACTGAAAGGGAGCTTGATAGCCGGTTCGTCTCGTATCAGACCCAACAGTCTCAGGCGGAGACCCGTCTTGTGGCAATAACCAAGCTTGAAACCGAGGCCCAACGGAAGAGTGATGAATTGACGAGCTTATTGTGTCACCCGCCGGTTTAAAGACTTTCTCTTCATTGTATTTTCTTTATTATCATTTTTTATCCACTTATGAATAAAATTATTTTGTATTCATTTTGATTCTTTTATGAGATGTATCTTGTATTCATTTTGAATTCATGAATAAAAGACATATATTTTTTTATCTCAAGCTTGCATGTAGCTTTGGTAGATGTGGTCCATATGTAGTTTATCTTGGTTTTCTTGCAGGGCAGCGATGGCTTCGGAAACAGGTTCAGATCTGTCGCCTAAGACTTTTCAACTTTATGAGCCGTGGGGGTCCCATAAATACTTTTCTCCCTACGAGTCGAGAGGATCTCGTAAGTGCAATTTCTACTTAGGGGTCGTGAGGACTCCTAAGTGCCTTTTCTTGTGAGAGTCATAAGGATCTCACAAGAGAACTTTCTTTTTATAGGTTCGTGTGTTGACTTATTTCCGAGTCGAAGTATTGCTTTACGACAGGGAGATCATGGATTGATGTATTTCCGAGATAGAGCATTACTCCGGCGGAGGGGGGGTTAGGGGTTGACATGTTTCCGAGTCGAAGCATTGCTTTACGACAGGGAGATCAGGGTTTGACATGTATCCGAGTCGAAGCGTTGCTTTACGACAGGGAGGTCAGGGGTTAACATGTATCCGAGTCGAAGCATTGCTTTATGACAGGGAGTTCAAGGTTTGACATGTATCCGAGTCGAAGCGTTGCTTTACGACAGGGAGGTCAGAGGTTGACGTGTATCTGAGTCGAAGCGTTTCTTTACGATAGGGAGGTTAGGGTTTGACGTGTATCCGTATCGAAGCATTGCTTTATGATAGGGAGGTTAGGGGTTGACATGTATCCGAGCCGAAGCGTTGCTTTACGACAGGGAGGTCAGGGGTTAACATGTATC
This sequence comes from Agapanthus africanus, assembly GCA_030015575.1. Classification (NCBI taxonomy): domain Eukaryota; kingdom Viridiplantae; phylum Streptophyta; class Magnoliopsida; order Asparagales; family Amaryllidaceae; genus Agapanthus; species Agapanthus africanus. The sequence continues at coordinate 90,904,276 of JASDDO010000028.1, read as the reverse complement.
CGAGCCGAAGCGTTGCTTTACGACAGGGAGGTCAGGGTTTGACATGTATCCGAGTCGAAGTGTTGCTTTACGACAGGAAGGTCAAGGGTTGACATGTATCCGAGTCGAAGCGTTGCTTTATGACAGGGAGGTCAGAGGTTGACATGTATCCGAGTCGAAGCGTTTCTTTACGATAGGGAGGTCAGGGGTTGACATGTATCCGAGTCGAAGCGTTGCTTTATGATAGGAAGGTCAGGGGTTGACATGTATCCGAGTCGAAGCGTTGCTTTACGACAGGGAGGTCAGGGGTTGATATGTATCCGAGTTGAAGCGTTGCTTTATGACAGGGAGGTCAGGGGTCGACATGTATCCGAGCAGGGGTTGACATGTATCCGAGTCAAAGTATTGCTTTACAACAGGGAGGTCAGGGGTTTACATGTATCCGTGTCGAAGTATTGCTTTACGACAGGAAGGTCAGGGTTTGACATGTATCTGCAACGGGGTCATTTGCTGACGTACCCTGCTTTCTACGGTGTCGGGTTGACTTGCTCCGCTTTCTGCGGTGTCGGGGCTGGCTCTAGGTTGTCTGTGAACCACAGAGTCTTATAACTAGGGATTTTGCCGTAGCTCTGATTGGTGGTGTCGCGTCTGTGCCTTGCTGGCATGAGGAGGAACGCCGTTGTTGGTCTTCTAGGATGCAGATATTGCTGTCGAGCTCTGACTTTCCCTTTTGACAGGGTCTCATGGGGGACATGTGGTTCCCTTTTCGTTTATGCCCATGGATTGTATACAGGGGTCAGTATGGAGTCGCCTGTAGGGCACAAGTTTCATCATTTTTTATTTCTTTCCGCGATGCTTTATCATTTCAGCTTTTTATACCGTGAAAGACGCGATTGCCCAATCATTTCGGCTATTTTTCACGGTGCCTAATCATTTCGGCTATTTTTTCTTTTTCTTTACTCGCTGTTTTTTATTGCGAGTTGTTCAAACATTTCGGCTATTTTTATATGCATATATTTTACTCGCTGATTTTTATTGCGAGTTGCCCAAACATTTCGGCTATTTCATATGCATTTTTTTGCGAGTATGGAGCTCGAGATCTGATACCAATCTTAGCATCAGCATCGCTGTGACTGGAATGTTGCCAGGAATGAATCATCATTTGCCTTAGAAGTATAAGAAATTTGTTACCGATTTAGGCATCAATATCGCTACTACTGGAACGTTGCCAGGAGAGAATCATCATTTGGCTTTGTCGATTTGAACAAAGATGGCTTAGTAAACAGGGTTAGGATCTTGTTGACTAAGGTTTTTGACTTCATGAGCCGTAAGGGTCTCATAAAGGTATTTTTCCCTACGAGTCGTGAGGATCTCGTCGGTGTGTTTTCCCCTTAAGAATCGTGAGGATTCTTAAGTGTGTGTTCTCTTGTAAGTCGTAAGGATCTTGCAAGAGTGTTTTCTCCTTGTAAATCGAGAGGACCTACAAGTGTTTGTTCATCAAAGGAGGGCATTCTTCGTCGTTGGTGGGACTCGGTAAGGACATGATTATTTGTGCCCGTGGATTGTATACAAGGGTTAATACTGAACCGCTTGTAGGGAAGTCTGGGAAAAGTGATGTCTTAAGAACATGTTCAGATCCCTGTAGTTTAAGGCTTTTGAATCTTATGAGCCATGAGGGTCTCATAAGAGGGTTCTCCTAACGAGTCGTGAGGATCTCGTAAGTGTAATTTCTCCTCAGGAATCGTGGGGATCCCTAAGTGTGTTGCTCCCTTGTGAGTCGTAAGGATCTCACGCAGGTATTTTCTCCTCACAAGGTCGAGAAGACCATGCAAGTGTGCATAAATTTTTTTAAGGAGTCTGCGCTCTTTCGGGTTTTCACAAACTCGCCGGTAGCCCTGCTGTTTTTACTCACGGAGCCCTTTCGGGTTTCCATCCGTGCCCATTTTGCTTATGGACGTACCGTTTTTTTGTTTTTTTTGCCACGTCGGCCTGGGGATGCCGGGGTTTGTAGTAGTTTAAGGACGTTTCGGTCCGTTGTTAGTTTAGGGATGTTTCGGTCCGTTGTTAGTTTTGGAGACAACAGTTTTGCTGGATACTACTTATAGAGTTAGGGCTTGGAAAGATAGCGAGCAGACATAGACATCGTCATCTATCGTTAACCTAGGCCGTAACTCGTCAGGCGTAGTATTTTTTCAGGAACCGGCCGTTTATTGACCTGAAGGGTCTTTCACCATGCATATCCATGAGCAAGTTAGCCCCACCTTGGTAGACTTTGTCTATGATGTACGGGCCCTCATAGTTCGGCTTGAATTTCCCCCTTTTGGCATGATTGGGGATCATAGGTCTCTTGACCACTAGCATGAGTTCGCCTTGGTGAAATGTTCTCGGCCTAGCCAATCTCTCATATGAACGCGTCATCTTTGCTTTGTAAGCCTCTAGGTTCTGCTGCGCCATGAGACGAGTTTCATCAAGGGCGTCGAGCTCCTTAAGCCGAAGATGAGCATTCTCTTCATCTGTTAGCTCATAATGAACCGCCACTCATAGAGAGGGTAGCTCTATCTCTAAGGGAAGTACTGTTTCAATGCCGAATACCAACGTGAATGGCTTTGTGTTCGTGGCCGTCTTGAACGTGGTCCGATAAGCCCAGAGAGCTTCATGCAGTCTCTGATGCCAGTCCTTTTTGTTTTTGGACACCGTCTTCTTTATGATCTTCATCAAGGTCTTATTCAAAGCCTCAGCTAGACCGTTAGCTCGGGGATTATAGACCGAAGAGTATCTCCAGTCTATATTATGCTGCTATGCGAAGCGGCTGATTCTATGACTTCTGTAGGCCGGCCAGTTATTAGAGATAAATCGTCGCGGAGTTCCGAACCGATAGATGACGTGTGTCTTGAAGAAATGGAGAATATTCTCCGTCTTCACTTCTCTTAGCGGTATGGCTTCTGCCCACTTAGTGAAATAGTCGGTTGTCGCCAATATGAATCGATGTCCTCTGGATGACGCTGGTTCGATGAGCCCAATTATGTCGGTTCCCCACATTTCGAACGACCAGCTAGCCACTGTTAGGTGTAGTGGGTTTGGATGCTGATGGATGAAGGTTTCGTGAATTTGGCACGAGTGACACTGCTTTGCGTATTCGAGGAAGTTCTGGATCATCGTAGGCTAATAGTAGCCCATCCTTTTGATCTTCAGCTTCATCTTTGGCCCGGCTTGATGAGAACCGCAGAGTCCGTCATGAGTTTCTTGGAGTACTCTCTTTGCTTCTTCCGGCCCCAGGCATCTCAGCTATAGAGAGTCGAACGATCTCTTATATAAAGTATCATTGACGAAGGCGAAAGACAGAGCTCGTTTCATGAGCTGATGCCTTGAGGATGCATCTTCAGGTGTTCGACGGGATTTGAAGTCGTCTACAAAGACTTCTCTCCAATCCTTAGCCCTTTCTTGGTCCTCTATTTGTAGGACTATTTGCTTGGTCGATTCCTTTTCTTCAGACAACTCCGGCGATATTTCTACTGGTGCAAGGACTCGACGGCTTTGCACAACGATCCTTACTTCATCGAGGTTTTCATCAGCTATTTCTTTGGCGAGTTTGGCTAATGCGTCTGCCTTGCTATTTTCTGCACGCGGTATGTTATCCAGGACGTAGGAAAGGATTTGAGTCAGCAATTGTTGCACTCTTTCGCCGTATTTTTCCAACTCCGGTTTGCACGTTTGATAGTCCCCGTTTACTTGGCTAACGACCAGCTGAGAGTCTCCGTATATGAGAAGGTTTTCGATTCCCATGTCGACAGCGATCTCGAGACCTGCTATCAAAGCCTCATATTCCTCTTCATTATTTGTCCTTGGCTCTGTTAAGGAAAAGGCAAAGCGTATTAACCCTCCTTGTGGAGTTACGAAGATAAGGCCTTCCCCCGATTTGATTATAGGGGTGGTATGCTTTCTCTTCTTTATGGAAGATGCCCCATCGAAATAGAGTTCCCATCGGGTATCACTCCTTCTTTTCCCTCCATCAATCGTGTCAAACGCGTGTTTGTCTGGCAATTCGCAGTTCAAGGGTGAGTTGCCAGGTATCGGATGCTCGGCAAGGAAGTCGGCGATGGCCTAGCCTTTCACTGCCTTGAGGGGTCGATGGATTATCGAGAACTCTATCAAGAGGAGGGACCTTTTAGTGACCCGTCCTGTTAGTATGGCTTTTGAGATCAAATATTTAAGAGGATCCACCTTTGATATGAGATGGACCTCATGCGCCAACGCATAGTATCTGAGCTTCGTTATCGCGAAGATTAACGCCAGGCAGTGTTTTTTGATGGGGGAGTAGTTATTTTCTGACCCCAGGAGAACTCGACTCAAATAGTAGAGTGCTCTCTCTTTCCTTTGGTTGTTCTCTTATGCCAATAATGCACCAATACTCCTCGTGTGATTTGCTTTTCACCACGAGGTCGTCAATATAGCATTTGACGATTTAATGTATGAGGTTATCGAAAATCTTCGTCATGGTCCTCTGATAAGTAGCACCGGCGTTCTTCAGACCGAAAGGCACACTTTGTAGCAGAATATGCCCAGAGGAGTCCGAAAAGCGGTATGCTTCTGATCTTCGGGATGCATTTTTATTTGATTGTACCCTGATGAGCCGTCCATGAAGGAGAAGAATTCATGAGTGGACGTGTTGTTTATCATCAGCTCGGTAACTGGTACGGGAAAATCATCCTTTGAGGCAAGCTTTGTTGAGGTCCCGAAAGTCCATGCAGATGTGCACCGTCCCATTTTTCTTCATCACTGGGACAATGTTGGCGATCCAGTTGGGGTATTGAACTTCTTGGATGAACCCGGGGTCAATTAGCTTTTTGACTTCGGCGTTGATGCTCATTTCAAGTTCGAGCCGCATTCTTCTTGGTGCTTGATTGACTATCTTGACGTCCGGAGATATCGCCAATTTATGCACAGCTATTTCCGGATCTAGCCCCGGCATCTCGGAATAGTTTCATGCAAAGCAGTCTTTATACTGCATGAGCACGTCTTTTAGCGTAGCTCTCTATTCTGTAGACAACAGTTCACTGACGAACGTAGGCCGCGGGTCGTTTGTCGTCCCCAAGTCAATTTTCCTTAGATTGTCCGCCGTAGTATGTATTCCATCTTCCAACTCTTTTGGCGCTGGTGGAAATTCTGAGATCAATTCCTTTTCATCCTCGTTTTTGAAGCACTAGGAGAGGTCATCCATATTCTCGTGCATTCTTTCTTCTGGCAGCGTTATCACGTGGTAGGTACGAGACCGTTTCCAAGACCGATGTTGATCTAGTTCTACTTTTGCCATATACGTTGCTTTTGGCTCATGTTTTTGTGGTGGGGTTAGTCTACAGCTGTCGGATAGAGCGAACTTGCCGAGTTGATATTGGTCTTCGATCCAGTTTTTGAAGGTGAAGCAGTCTTCAAGAGGATGTCCTATTGCTTGGTGATAGGAGCAATAATCCGGTCGATGAACCTCGTTTGCTTGTTCGGGATGCTTGGACTCTGGGAACGTAATCATTTGATGTTTCACGATGAGGTCGAAGATCTTCCTTGTCTTGTCTTGAGGGAAGGAATATGCTCGACCCATCTTTTTCGTTAAAGACGGATTCCGGCTGGCCTTTTCTTGATTGCATAGCCTTTTGGATCCGTTTTTCCGCTGTCGAACGTCTTTTCCGTTCTTCGACTTGTTTTTGCCTCTACGTCGGGCCTTTTTCTTGTCTTGGGAATGCATGTCGGGCTGACGGCGAAGGGCATTGTCGTCTTCCGTAGCCTGCTAAAGAAGGCGTTGCGTCTTGGCTTTCTCCTAAATGGCCAATTCGCGGCTGTGGTCGTTCCGAGCCTTTTGACTCGCTTCCCTTATTAGCTTGTCCATCTTTTCTTCAAACGACGGACTCGACACCTTTATGGGAGGGTCTCATTCTAGTTCAGCGTCAGCATCTTTTAAAAGAGTATCCTCTTCTTCATCAAGGTCCTTTATGACACGGCAGCCATAGAACTGCTCCCGTTTCTTGGATTGGACATATCCGAGCCCAATTGTCTCCATTTTTCCGTTGGGCAATTTTCGCTGAGTTCCAGGGGCGTTCCAAATCCTGTTGTAGAACTGAGCTTATCAAGGAGTCTGTTTGAAAGGTACGCCTTGGCATCTTAATAACCTTTTCAATCCCTCAGTGTAATACCTGGGCAGACGAATGGGTTGGAGCCTGTCGAGCGCAGGATCGACACCATACCAGACTTCTCTTTCAACTTTAGTCCCCGTGGATCGATAAAATAGGATTGCCTTTTCACCTCTTCTCCTGGGAGGGGCATAGAATGTCCGTAGTTCTTGCACACTATATGTCTCAAGCGCATCAAGCTCTCTGTAGTGCTGCTGCGAAACCATGGCGATCTGTAAACTCTGATCATTTCCAGTGAAGGCTTGCACTGATGGACGGACTGAGAACACAGCATTGAATTCGTCTTCAGAGTCACTGCCAAAAACCAGAATAGGGGTAGATGGTCCCGGCTTGTTGCATTGGGGCGGCCCTGAACAGACTATCTCTTCTTCCTCCTCGGTATCGCTCCCAAAGACCGGAATAATGGTGATAGCCTTTTGTTTATTCTCTGGTTTATGGCATCTTTCCATGTCTTCAAAGTCTGGTAGGAAATACTTTGCATCCTCATATTTGCGGACTTCGTTCAAGGAGAATGGGTTTAGTTCCCTCGTCACAGTGTACTCGAGACCATGTTTGAAGTATTTCATACACTGATGTTGTGTAGAAGGGATGATATTGTACTCGTGTAACCACGACCTACCGAGCAAAGCATTGTAGCAAGTCTTGGTGTCAATGACGTGAAACTTGATGTCGGTGACGAGCGCCCTGAAGCGTAACGTCAGTATTACGGACCCGAGCGTTCGTGATGACTGGGAGTCAAAACCGGAGATGGTAATTTTATCCCGAGCTAGATGCTGAACGCTCATGCAAATTTCTTTTAGCACTCTGACATTTAGGAAGTTGACAGAGGACCCGTTGTCAACTAGAATCTTCCCTATCTTAATGTCGTGGCAGTACCCGATGACATATAGGGGGCGGTTATACTCACACGTCCCGAGGAGGAGGTCTTCATCGCTGAAGGTAATGTCGGCCGTGTGAACTTCCTCCAGCTCGTCTTTCATCTTCTCTTCAGCAAGGAAGGCTTGAAACTGTCCGGGGTCTTGTAATGCCTTGATCAGAGAATCTCGCGTCTCTTTAGACAAGATAAGGGCATCCAAAATGCTTAATTGCGAGGGTCTCTTCCTCAAGTGTGCCAAAACATTGTAATCCACCTTTTTTTCCTTGGGCGTGTCCTTGGCTGCAAGCTCTTCGACGACTCGGTCATCGAGGGTGATATCCTCAGGGACCTTTTCCTTCCCTTTATCTTTTTTGTTCGATCCCTTGTTCATGGGTCCGGGATTTTTTTTAGGCAATGTGCGGTTACACAGCTGAATATGCTCATAGTTCTTTATCTCTTCTTCTTTTCCTTAGGTGGATTCTTTGAAGAGAGGGCCGAGAGATACTTCTTCGTCAGTCAATTCCGAAGGTGAGAACCTGCAATCCCCTGGTATCAACCATGTGACAGTTGCCGGCAGCTCTTTTATGCTCATCTGTTATGATTCTCCGTTCCCGATGAGCTTTGCGCTTTATCCGCTTAAAATGTTGTCGGTGAGCGACGTACCCTTGCCACCACTTTTTAAAGGCCATGCACTCTTCAGTAGGGTATGCAATCCTCTGGTGGTATAAGCAATAGTTAGGATGTACGTCTGCTTCGTCAAGGTGCGTATCCTCGGGGATATTTTCTTTGGGTGGTGGCAGCTTCATTCCCATGGACAAGGCTTTGGCAAACCGTTTCCTCGTCTTAAGCTTGCTTTTGTTTGCCGCGGGAGCACTTTGATCTGGTTGGAGTGTTTCGTGACCCATCTCTACCATGACTTCTTCAAATTGACGCCGACGCTTGGCCTTTTCGAATATGGCCATTTCACATTGCTGATCAGCCTTGCTCTTCTGACGGGCTTTGTTTAGCAGTATGTCGATCATCTCATCAAACGGTTCGAAGGATTTTGGCACCGCTCCTGCCCCCAGCTCCTCTATGTGAGCTTCTTCGTCATTTACGGAGGAATGCGAGATCATGTGACAACTTGCCACATAATCCTCAAATTCTTCTGATGAGTCTTCTCCGTCGTCATTGTCGTTTTCTCCGCTCTCAAGGATGTTGTTGAGAAATTCTTGGAGTGTGACTGTGGTTCGCGCCTTCTGATTATATTCTTTCAGTGCATCAATCTGCTTTTGTAGGTCCGTGCGCTTGTCATCAGGCTTCACGGGCTTTTTGGTCTTCTTCTTTCTTTTTGAAGATTTTAACGACTAGGCCTGGGCATTTTGCCCATCGCTACCAATTCTTGGCGTCGGGCGCGGTTTCAGTATTCCCTCAATGACCTCGGGTTCCAGCGGGCTTTTCCACCTAATCGCTGGGCATGTTTGAAGATCTTTCAGCATTCGTTTTATTTTGGCTGAAGGAGCGACCTCCCATGGAGCTTCTTCTATAAAAGAGCACAATTCTTCCGGCGTGTCCACTTTTTTAAGAGCGTGTGGCTGGGGCGGGGTTACTTTCCAATTCTTGGACAATGCGAATTTGCCCTGTTGGTATTGGTCCTCAATCTAGCCTTTGAAGACGAAGCAATCTTCAATTGGGTGACCTACTACTCGGTAGCAGGGGCAGTAATTGGGATTGTTGACATCATCTGGCTGCAATGGGCATCTCGGATCTAGCAGAGTGATGAGCCTGTTATGCACCGCCAGTTCGAACAGTCTCCTTGTTTTATCCCGAGGGAACGAGTAAGGACGTTTTAACTTTTCGTTGATAAATCACTGTCTGTCGTATTGGCGATCAACTGGTTTTGGACCACTCAGCTGTTGCTGAGCATTGGTGATAAAGGTCACTTTCTCTTTTACTTTTTCATTCCAAGGCTCCATCTGGTCCATTTGGGTCAGCTTGTCAATCAAGGCCTAGAAGGTAGTTGGCTTGAAAAATATCATGAATTGGGATATGGTCGCCTGCGGATCGAGGGTTCCCGCAAACATGCCTACTGCAGGAGCCTCTTCTATGCGCTTTTCGCACTTCGACCATAGGTTGAACCACCGAATTGCATACTGAACCCATGTCTCGCCTGGCTTCACCCTGGCACTGATCAATGCCGTGACTGGGGTGCATTCGCTAGCGCTTGCGAAACGCTGGGTGAATAACAACTCCATCTCCGTGAATGTTTTGACGGAGTCATTGGGAAGCTCTGAATACCATTCGAAGGCCGTCTCTGCCAAGCTGCCGATGAATTGGCGAAGCAGCAGCTTATCGTCACCTCCAGTGTTGCCGCACAAAGCCTTGAACTAAGCGACATGTTGATGGGGATTGCCTGTCCCCTTGTATACATGAAACTTAGGAATCGTGTATCCTGGCGGGTACTTAATCTGATCGTAGTAACTTGGATATGGTCACCCAGTTCTGATGACTTGGCCAGCGGCTTCGTTCACTTGATGAGCTCATATCTGTTGAGCTATATAATCATCGAGCGCAGTTTTCGAGATTGTTTCCTCCTTTGCAGCTGAAAAGGCCGGAAGATGTTTTCATGTCTCCTCTCTATCGTCTTCAATTATTACTGGAGGATCTTCGGCTGGAGGGTCCGGCTGGATCATCATGCCCACCATATCTTGGAACAATAGCGCCATTTGTTTTATGTTGGCCGCTTATTCCGTAGCCTCTTTGTCTTTCTTCTCGAGCATTCTTCGGAGAAACTCGGCGTCGGTTTCCTGTTCCTGGCGCTGTTCCGATGATGTCTCCGGGCTTTCTTTCGGTCCAGTGAGCGCGGCCATCTTCATTAGTATCTCCTGGAGCTTTTTCTGTTGTTGCTCCTGAGCCTTTGTCACAGACCGTGTAAGTGGTCGATGACCCGTGGAGATACGGCTATCCTCTTTCCTGGAAACCATGTAGATGGTGTGCACTACCATGCCCCCGGACTTGGGACGTTTGGATTTAGTGCCTTTGCGATTTGTCGCAGACGCAGGGATCTTCTCCAGCCTTCTCCTTTCATGAGCGGTTGAATTTGAGAGAGCCGTTGCAGTAGGCATCTATATAGACGATACCTTCTGTGGTATGGTGGGGTGGTCCTTCTCTTTCCGAATCTTTATTTTCTTCGATCAGTGGGAGTAGTCTTTGTTAATCACAGAGTCTTGGACCCTTCGCCAAACCCTGTGGATTTTGGAGTACAGCCGCTGAGGAGGCTGCTCCGGCTTCGCCTTTGTGATGTTTTCAGCAGGCGGAGGAGACCATTTTAGCACGGAAATTGAAGAATTCTTGTGCACCCTCCTGAGTGGCTCATAGCTGTTTCCAGTTGGAACAGCGGCATCAACTTCCACCGTCGGAGCTGGTGGGGTAAGTCCGGAAGGGGAACTGCCCTCGGCTTTCCTCACTCGGTGTCAGTGGCAACGTCGAGCACGTCTTGCAGATGGTACTGGCTCAGTTACAGGGGTGGCTTCATCATTCCCCCTGCTTTGAGGAAAGACTGTTGTTGGTGCCAGCCTGTTAAAGACTGACGTCCGTTGAGAGGGAACGTCTAATCTGTCGAAGATGGACTTTCGAGCAGGGGAAGTAGTTTGGACGACTCCACCCGCAGCGGGAGTTGAAACAGCCAGTCTTGTAAAGACCGACACCTTAGCAGGAGAAGCCCCTCTTATGACTTCGTTTACCAGAGCTGGAATGGCTATCCTCTTCGGGATAGCTCCTTCGGGTATTGCAGGCTTCTTCACGGGCCCACTTGAGCTTTGGCCTAGTCTGTTAAAGACCGAGGCGCAGGACTTGGATGACCCGTTGAGAGGGGCCGTGGTAGTGTAAGCCGATCAAAGACCGACTTCTTTGGAGCTTCCTGCGACGGCACTGGAGCGTTGAAGCTCATTGGTAGGAGTATGGTCCCGAAGAACAATCCAATGGTGGCCTGTGTCACTTAATCCACCGGCATTGCAAAGATGGAGGCCGCTTGGGGCCCGTAAGTAACTCCTCCAGCAGGGTCGGAGTGGAAGTTGTTGTTGCAGTTGGAAGCTATTGACGCTATCTTCTCTTCTACATGGAGCAAGACACCAAATCTTGGTACCTCGAATCCAAGGGCAACCATATTAAACCGCGATTTGTTCGCGAACACGACACATGAAGTGTGGAGTGGAAAGAGGAAAAGGTCCCACCGGGCATACCAGAATCTGTTCTCTGCCGAAAGACGCGACCGGGATATTGGGACGTCGGGCCTGAATTTTGGGGGCAGATGCTATTTGGTTTTATCCGTCCACCTCTCCGAAAATTCCAAGTTGATTTATGGCACCGTGTATCGGAGGTTTAGACGGATGCGGCCGTTGTAGCAGACTTCGTCAGATTCCCCCTCATGTACGAGGGGTATTTTTTATTGTGGAGACGCTCTTCCCTGCAGGTGCAAGCCCCTGCAGTTAATTACGCTACCGCATCGCAGTAACCACTTTCTCTTTCTTCAGATGGTCACTTCGTGTCGTATGTGTTTGTTTTTATTTTTGGTTGCCTGTGGATTGTATACGGAGACTAATTTATGTTGTTGCCCATAGGGCGTGGATTAGTCCAAATCCGTATTTTCTTAGATTTAGGTTTGGGTTGGTTTAAGGATCGTTAATCTTATTTTAGATTAAGATCAACTTAAATGCTTGTTAAGGATACGCTAGCTTAATTTTAGACTAAGATCTACTTAACGAGGGTTTGGGATCATTTTTGATCCAATGAAAAGACATTTGGGCTCTATCATTTTAGTTTAGGGACATTGCGGTCCATTGGGTTTAAGGACATCAAAGTCCATGAGTTTAAGGATCTCATAGTCTATAGTTTAAAAACATCATAGTATATAAAGTTTAGTTTATGGACGTTACGGTCCATTGGGTTTAAAGACATCATAGTTCATGAGTTTAAGGACATCATAGTCCATAGTTTAAAGACATCATAGTCTATAGAGTTTAGTTCAGGGACGTTACGGTCCATTGGGTTTAAGGACATCATAGTCTATGAGTTTAAGGACCTCATAGTCCACAGTTTAAGACATCATAGTCTATAGAGTTTAGTTTAGAGACGTTATGGTCTATTGGGTTTGAAGACATCATAGTCCATAAGTTTAAGGACCTCATAGTCCATAGTTTAAAGATATCATAGTCTATAGGGTTTTGGTTTGGCGGTTTGGGGATGTAACAAAAGTTATTGGTTATGTGAGGTGCTTTCAAGATATGAGAGGTATGAAGATGTTGAAGATATTGAAGAATTACAACGACATGTATCAGAGGTATGAAAAGATATACCCTTGAACCAATGTTGATTGGAAGATCTGTAGTCAGGTTTGGGACTAAGACCAATTAAAAAGATTGTGAGCACATGGGCTTGGTTGATCTGAATTAAGGACTTGAGGCCAACTTAGGCTCAGTCCACTCAGTTTTGAATAAAATGTTAAACATTTGTTTGGGCTCAGTCCCTTTTTGTTCAACAATATTGAGCATTGATTTGGGTTCTGACACCCCTATTCTTTTTTGTTTTACTTGTATTCTTTTATATGAAGTGTTAAACACTTAGCTCCCTGTGGTGCTCACGTGTGGACATGTGAGGTGCTTTCAAGATATGAGCTCTGCTTTTGGATATATTTCTCTCCATACGAGTGCTGAACAATCGTTTCATTAAATGGTCATGTGCGGACACGTGAGGTATTATCCAAATGTAAGCGCTGTATTTGGGCTTATTCCCTTTTCTGTATAAGTGCTAAGCACTTTTAGAGGGCCACATGGGATCACGTGAGGCGTCAAAAAGTTAGTAACTAATTCTGGGGTTTATACCCTTTCTCTTTTGGAAGTGCTAAACACTTTTAGTGGGGTCACGTAGGATCACATGACCTGATCTTAGTTGTTCTCTTTCATTCATCAAGGGTGCTCACGTTGGAGCATGTGATCGGCCATTATCATTTTGGGTGCTAATCTTTTTCCATGCATGGAGATCTTGAGTTTTGAGATTTTCTAGCCCACTATTTTGTAAGAATTAAATTTTTAGGACTTAATTTTTTATTTTAAGTTTGGGATCTGTATGGCTGAATCTCCTCGATGAGAATTAAATTCTCAACTTATGAGGAGATCTAGTTCTGCAAATCTTTCACCATAAGGAAGAACCAAGTTCTATATGAAGGGTTAAACCCTTATTTTATCATAGAAATTAAATTCCTATATAGTTTTTGCGAGAATTAAATTCTCTGAACTTAGATCTTCCCCTAGATTTTGGATCTGCATGGCAGGATCTCCCCGATGAGAATTAAATTCTCAAATTGTGGGAAGATCTGCTTCTGCAAATCTCAACAAAAGGAAGAACTAAGTTCTTTTTAGAAGAGTTAAACTCTTATGGAAGTGAAAAGGAGATGAGATATTCTCCGTGTTTCGTTCCTTCTCTTACCTAGAGTTTCTTTTTCTCTTTTAAGAGGCCTTCTTCTCTCTGGAGAATTAAATTCTCTAAGCTTACGAGGGGGTTTCTCTCTCTCTTTTTTCTCTATCTCCCTCTCTCTGTGTGTTTCTTTGCTCTTATTTATAGGAGAAAGAAAAGAATCAATTTGTTTAGAAAATCTCTCATTGAGAGATTTTGATTGATTTTCTAATCAACCAACATGATCCTTTAGATCACTCGGTGAATTTTATTTACAGTTGGATTTTTAATCCAAGGTCTTCTGTTTTACAGAAAATATTTCTTTTGTTGTTCTTAACAAGTTTAGGAAGATATTTTCTTGCACAGAATTTTTCTGTAGATTGGTGATTTTTAATCACCATTGGATTTTTAATCCAACGGCGCTCTGTTTTACAGAGCGTAATCTTTCTTATTTAGAAAGATCCAAGAAAATATTTTCCAAATAAGGTTTTTGGTCTCTTTTAATTCGAATTTACTTCTATCGGTTCAGAAGGCATAGGAGTCTATCACGAATAGCACGTGACCCCACCAAATTAAGCCCACAAAAAAGTGTCATGTGTTATCACGTGAGAGATTTTTTTATCCAATTGTTTGCTTTATTCAGGCACCTATATACTTTGTCTATAGCGGTCACGTGTCTGCACGTGAGGCCCAATTTTGGCTTAGTTTTGTCAAGCGCGGCGCCTATCACGTGTGGGCACGTGATGCTCCACTTGGAGATTTTTTCCCGTTGCTTTATTTATTTATTTATTTTTCGTAAGGGAATAGACCCTTGTATACAATCCACGAGTATAAATAAACATTCTCTTAGCAAGTTCTACCAATGGCAAGAAATTTCCCCACACGGTGAGCAATATTTATAAGTCCTCTTGACTTGCAAAGAGAAAATACTCTTGTAAGATCCTTACGACTTATAAGAGAAAACACACTTAGGGATCCCCACGATTTCTGAGGAGCAAACACACCTACAAGATCCTCTCAACTCATAGGGAGAAATACCTTTATGAGACCCTTACGACTCGTAAAGTCAAAAAGCCTTACTCGACAGGATCCTAACCCTGTTTACCAATCCACCTTTGTTCAAATCAACAAAGGCAAATGATGAGTCGCTCTTGGCAATATTCCAGTCGTAGCGATATTGATGCTAAAATTGGTATCAGGACCTAAGTCCCCGACTCACAACAAAATTAGTGAGCAAAAAAAAGCATAAGAAATAGCCAAAATGATTGGGCACCGCGATAAATAGCCGAAATGATTGGGCAGTCGCGACTTTCGCGACATAAAAGCTGAAAAGATAGAGCATCGCGTAAAGAAATTTAAAAAAATGAAAATGAAACTTTTCTGTCCTGCAGGTAGGTCCATACCGATCCCTGTATACAATTCATGGGCACAAATGAAAGAAAAGAAACTATATTTTCCCACCAGGCTCCGTTAAAGGGAGAGCCAGATCTCGACGGCAACATCTATGGCTTAGGGATCAGCTCGACCTTCTTCTCATTCAAACATGGTGCGGACGTGACGTCAACAAAGCTCCAAGGAGCCAAATAAAAAAGGAGTAATGGAAAAATCCCAGGTTCTAGCTCGACATTCCTTCTCGTTGCAGATGCGATGTAAATAAAGACCCAAGGGTCAAAACAAAAATGGAGCCATGGCAAAATCCTAGCTCCAAGTCTCGACGGCACATATACAACCTAGAGACTACTTCAACATCTTCTCGTTACAGCAGACACGATGTTAACAAAGGCTCCGAATAGCCAAATCAAAAAGGAGTGACGGCAAAATCCTAACTCCAGCTCGATGTTCTTCTCAGTCCAACAGGGTGAAGACGTGACGTTAACAAAGCTCCAAGGAGCCAAATCAAAAAGGAGTGACGGCAAAATCCTAACTCTAGCTCGACGTTCATTCTCAGTGCAGATGCGACGTCAACAAAGACCCAAGGGTCGAACAAAAAAGGAGTAATAGAAAAATCCTAATTCCGGCTCGATATTCTTCTCGTTACAGCAGGCGCAGTATCAACAAAGGCTCCAAATAGCCAAATCAAAGAGGAGTGACGACAAAACCTAGCTCCAGCCTGACATGCTTCTTATGCCGGCAGGATACAGATGCGATGTCAACAATGACTCAAGGGTCGAATAAAAAAGGAGTGACGGCAAAATCCCGGCTCCAACTCGACGTTCCTTCCCAGTGCAGATGCGACGTCAACAAAGATCCAAGGGTCAAACAAAATGGAGTAATGGCAAAATCCTAACTCCAAGTCTTGATGGTTCATATAGCACCTAGAGACTATTCGAGCATTTTTTCTCATTCCAGCAGGATGCGGACGCAGCTATCAAACGAAATTGCAGCAATGGCGTATTCCTAGCTCCAGACTTTAAATGTAATACACGCAGCATAGAGATCCTACAAGATGTCTACCCTACTTCGACAAAGAATTGGCGCGGCATCGTCAAAACAAAAATGAAGGAATGACATATTCCCAGCTTCGGGTCTTCACGGAAACTCATATAAAGCCAAAAAGACTTTCGGAGATCATCCTACTCCAGAGCGGAGCGGTGGGGCTCCAAATTGAGCCTAACCACAAGTAAAAAAGTGTCATGGCGAATTCCTTACACTTTCTCTTCCGATGTTAATATGACCTAAGGAGATTACATGAAGACGTTTTGTCCAACCCCCGAAGGGATCAGAGACACGATAGTTGCGGGGCTACTCGAATAACAACTTGAAGACTGCAGGTCGAGGAATACATCAGCCAACGCGACGGTACCATGGAACAAAACCCCAGTACCGCAAACCTAACGGACCTCTGTTGCAAAGAATGGGGGTTATCTACATATAACGTTAGGACAAGTTTGCCTATAAACCCAAGGGAGGTAAACTAAATAAAATCCGAAATGAATACATAAACTAGAGACTCCGAAATGGGTGAATAAACTGCAAACTCCGAGATGAGTGCATAAACTAGAGACTCCGAAATGAATGAATAAACTACAAACTCTGAAATGAGTACATAAACTAGAAACTCCGAGATGAGTGCATAAACTAGAGACTCCGAAATGAGTGAATAGACTACAAACTCCGAAATGAGTACATAAACTAGAAATTCCGAAATGGGTGCATAAATTAGAGAATCCGAGATGAGTGCAAAAACTAGAGACTCCGAAATGAGTGAATAAACTACAAGTTTCGAAATGAGTACATAAACTAGAAACTCCGAAATGAGTGAATAAACTACAAACTCCGAAATGAGTAAGTAAACTAATGGGCGCTAAATTAAGACATCAAGAAATAGAAAGAAGCAACTCATGGACCTCGGGGTTTGGAACAACGTTTCTTAAGGATCGAGATCTAAGACGATGCTTGTGTCCGCTCGTTATAAAAATTCTAATAAAAGTCGTGTATACCAGCTCGAAACCGGCCAAATGCTATGCAATACTTCAGTCCAATGTTCACCTATGTCTAGATGCATGCATCAGAAACTTCTAAGTTTAAAATACAAAATATATATGCAGAGGCAGAATGCTCATATGACTATGCGCTGGGGAAAAACATTCGGTGGTCGACATTATTTTTTTTTTATTAATTACACAGACAAAAGATCGATAAAAATGGGATCAGAGATATAGGGATTAACAAAACAATATACAAGATTCTCTAATTCCCTTTCTGCCTTCTACATCATATCGAAGCGGCGATCTTCGCGAGAACTAGCTCCCCATCGGTCAGCGCCATACCTATCAACGAAGGCGGACATGACGGTTCACCGAGCTCGCATCTGACTTAGCAACTGAACGGAACGGTCCTTCAGAGTCCGGATAATCAAACATGCTTCATAAAAGCACTCGATCTTGTCTTCCATTGCGTCGAGCATCGCCGGAGTCATCTACGCTGGATGAGGAGGGATGTCAGCAAGTATAGATGAGAAGAACGTCCGAAGACAAATGGAGCCTATAGAAAGAGAAGAGCCCCTACGAGCCAGAAGCTCGTGCATCACTATCACGCCCCACTTCCCGATGTACGGTAAGGGGACACGACTGGTCACGCGATGTACTTACTCAGAAGTAAATACGCTAAGCGTAAATAAGCAATATAAAGTAACATGTACACAAGAGACATGGATATAAAAGAACATCAACTTTTATTTATTTAGCAATTCTTTACAAGTACATCTTGCAAAAGTAAATACAGAAATAGAAAGCGATGCCTAAACAATGGCATAACTGGAAAAAAAGTGTATACAAGTGGAGCCTAGTGATCGTGCTGCTCAGTGGTCTGCTCCAAATGCTCCTAGCTGGTCTCATACTCCTCAGAGTCGGGTCCTCCTGACAACATTCCAAAGAAAGAATAGAAATAGGAATGTCATCAGCGAACAATCGCTCGGTAAGTCCCAAAGAGAGAGAGAGAAGAAATAACTGAACGAAAGTATAACTAGTAATGTGTGATTATAATGTTATCGTAGTTGTTTGTAGCTTGGTACAGAATATGCCGGTGTATACGAGAAGAGTCCAACTTACACCGTGGACTTTGGTAACCCGTAGTACAAGGCTCCGTCGAAAATACCACGGAACAACGACATGGATGTAATTACGTCTTTAGTGTCCATCTCGTGCCACCTTTAACATGTTCCGTACCAGTCTACCCCTTTATAAACCCCGTAATGTGTTTTGTATTGATTTGTATTGTTGTGTAATAGATTGTGAGACTTGCCGAAACCATGATATCAGGTAAATGGAATGGATATAATGAATAAACATGTAAACGGAATATATCCCTGGTTCGGTTCGGTCGATATAAATTGTTATATATGGAAATTGGTATAGACGGATTCATATTGTATTGTAATTATACTTGAATCATATTCAAGTCAGATGGTTTGATTCATATTTGACTGTGACTCGAACTGAGACAGACCTTTAACCAGAATTGAAGCCCTGTGTTAGTTTCAGTGTTATCGGTAACTGTTGCATATGGACGGCGAGATTTGTGTCTTTTTCCAAGACAATTACCGTATGATAACACCGTTAGTAATTTGTCTACCTTAAATAGGCAAGCACTCTCATTCTCCGGCTCCCTGAGGCTCAAGAGAACAGATTCCGCTTAAACTTATATTTACTAGGGCCCTTATTGTAAATTGATAAACTTGAGGGGGTTTTATGTAAAAATAGTTTTGTTATATTTTCAAAATACATCTCAAGTATTTAATTATCGTCTTTAAGGTTTTCATAGATGTATATTGTATAAAATGTGAAATTTCGAATGAGCAGAACCTATTTTTCATAGTATATGGTATTTTATTGAAATATCGATATTGTTTTGTATTTGGATAGTATTTTCATGTAATGGTGATTCCATTGATTTAGAAAACTTGGAATATAATATAATTAAAATAGATATTTTGATAATAGTTATATATATATTTAATAAAAATAAATTTTATTTTTATTTGTAAAAATCTTATTTTCTAAAGAAAATGCATAAAAATTCCATCGAGATCGGATGCTCCGTGAGGAGGTCTGCATCTCGCTCTACTAGGTCCGAGAACGTGCGATAACCCGCACCATCCCGAACAGGTATCCCCAAAAGTGGGTTGTAGAGACTCAATTGTAAGGAATTGATTAATACATTTTTTAAAGAAATGGTTTTACAAGTTGATGGTATTTATATGTAATATCGTATTATCCATGAACTAGAGTCCTAAAATTACAATATGCTATGTCAATGATGTGTGTTGTGATGAGGTAGGTCATTACCTCGTGAGTTATCTAAAGGTATAGCAAGGAAATATATTAATTATGTCGAATTATAAGTATGTGGTATTTTACTGTAAAAATGCTATAAAAGTTGGAAAAAGGATTCTTTTGAGATGAACTTGTTTTAATGTGTTTGTTAATGTTTGTTAAACAAGATATGAGAGTATGGTGTTTTCTTGTTTAAGAAAAATACAGTTTTAAATAAAACCGAATCGGAAGTCGGATTAACTTCGCTTCCGTCGGGTTTTAGAAATGAAAGTTTTTAAGATAGAAGAAAAGAGGGGGAGTAGGGACTTACTGGTTAGGGAACAAAAGAAGAGAGAAAGGGAACTAAGGAATGCTTCGGGGCGTCGTTTCGTCGCCGGAATCTTCTCGGAACTTCGCCGGAACTTCACCCTTTGCTAACTCCACTTGCACACTAAAAGGACTTGAGAATTTTTTAGAGTTTTGGCAGGGAATTTCTGAGTGAGGGGGGTGTAAAATGGAGTGGGTATTTATAGGAAAAATTAAGGTTTAGGGGGTGAAAGAATGCATTAAAATTTGCATTAAAATTGGATTTAATTGGTGTTTTATTGTTCTCTGTATGAATGCAGGGAAAATAAACAACACAAGAGTTAAGGGGGGAGGCCAAGGGTTGCAGGGAATTTTTTTTGTAGCATTAGCTACGGGGGGTCCTGGCGGCGCCGGCCCCAAGCTTTATCTCGCCGGTCCAAACCTGTAGGATAGGGCTCAGATTTTCGCCACGTGTCTTAGGCTGACTGAATACTATTTTGCACATGTTTGTTTTCTATGTGACTCTACATTTTACGTGCTGTGCATGTGCAAACTCTTGGGCTTCTAAAATATTAAAATAAAATAAAAATAAAAAGATAATGTGGCTGGGTGGATTCGATCACAAGGGCTACGTCACAGCAGTGCAAGATTTTACCAATAAGCTACAAGTGCTTTCTTGCTATTCAAAAGCAAATTAAATTTATAACTTGTACTCGGGCTTAGGTACTCCTTCTGTATTTTTGAAAAAAAAAATCGTACAGAAAGTTTAGGGTTGTTACATTCTACCCTCCTTATAAAATATCGTTCTCGAAATTTGTAAAAGGAAAGTGTAACAATTTGGTGATAGTGATGGTGATAGAACTATTGGTGCCACATGAAAAATATTTGGAAGAACGAAAGAATACACAAGTTTTTGGAAAGAAGCAAGGGAATTATCTGGGTTACCTTGGTCTACAGTCCCGGCTTCTACGGCCACTAAAGTGTAAGCATGTAGTCGGGGCGCGTTCCTCCTAGCTGGAGGCACATTCTTTTGTCCTCGAGGCATGTTCCTCAGTCCCTAATGGATTTGGCTATTTGGCTGTGCAGGAGGTCCACGTGGATGTGGAGCTTGGAGTGCAAGACGAGGTGCAGGAGCCTGGATAGCTGGCCGCTGCGGATAGGTGTTGTGATTTGAAACTGGGTTGCGTCTATAAGGACATGATCCAATTCCATGATTGGATGCGCCACAAACTAAGCTCAGGCCTTTCGCGCGCCTACAGTCCTTCCACAGGTGTCCATCACTCTTGCAGTAGAAACAAAAATCTGGACTTTGCCGGTTAAATATTTCTCCTTTTCTCCTGGGTTCAGGGGTTTATAAAGGATGGGCTGCTTCTCCCGCTATCTGGCTTGCAGAGCGCTTCACTCCGGCAGATTGAGGTTTGTCCTTTTTCTTCACCACTGCCTCATATCTTTAGACATCATTCAAAGCCAAATCATGGGTTGGAAAATCCCCTGTAGCTAATGCAGCTTGGATTTCCGGGTCCAACCTGTTTTCTCCCAATAAAAGAGCAAGGCTCTGTTCAAAATATGAACTGAGGCAGTGCCTCACGTGCAAAGCACGAGAGCGCTAGCTCCCAGAGTTAAAAACATTGAGGCAACGCTTCACGAGCAAGGCACGAGAGCGCTAGTGCCCAGAATTAAAAACTCTGAGGCAGTGCCTCACGTGCAAGGCACGAGAGCGCCAGCGCCAAGAGTTAAAAACTCTGAGGCAGCGCCTCACGTACAAAGCACGAGAACGCCAACGCCAGAACTAAAAGTTCTCCACCCTTGGATCAAAGATCCAACGAAGATGATAAATCATTAGAGCAAATAATTAAATTCTGATTCAGGAAATAATTCTGAAATCTTTCTAAATAAGAAAGATTGTGCTCTGTAAGTCAGAGCACCGTTGGATATCTTGTTAAGAACAAGAAAAATGTTTTCTTTAAAACAGAAGTCCTTGGATCAAAGATCCGACGGTGGATAAATTCCCCAAATCAATTAAGAAACTCTTAATGAGGGATTTTCTTAACTGAATCAACAAATCAGCCTCTCCTATATAAAGGACCCAAGACTTCAAGTCTTATAGAGAAGACCCCCGCCAAAAAAAAAACTTCAAGTTCAAAAAGAAGAGCAAGAAAAAAGAGCTTGAAGAGAGAAGAAAGAAAAAGAACCTTCTTCAAGGTAAATAGAGATCATAGTATCTCATCGACATACCTGAGGGTTTAACCCATATAAAGAATATAGTTCTTTCTCTGAATCTAAGATCCATAAGACAAAACTCTCACGATGAGAATTTAATTCTCGGAGGGATAAATTTGTTCTCGGGGATTGAAGATCCAGGGGAGAACAAAGAATTGAGAAAATACGAATTTGGACTAATCCCCGCCCTACGGGCGACAACATAAATTAGTCTCCGTATACAATCCACGGGCAACCAAAAATAAAACAAACACACATGATATGTAAAATTTTAAAAATAATTAAATAAATAAAATCGTTTAAGTGAATTTTATAATTTTCGGTAAAGTAAAACGTAGTTTTCATAAAACTAAACCGTAATTATTTTTCACTATAAATTTAAAAATACCTATTTTAATTATGTTATTACTAGTAAATGGTGTTTATTTAGCCACTTATAAATTTTTAGTTTAATTAAATATTTTTCTTAAATTAATTATTTTAAATATTAACATAAGCTTTATTTTTACACTAAATTAGTGTAAATTACAAATTTGAATGGGTTTAATTAGCAAAAGTGAACCATTACATATTAGAATCAAGCGTGCTTCATTCAAAATTTATTTTCAAAATTTTACAATGGTTCTAGACCATTCTAGGTCAAATGGAATGAAGAAAATAAAGAATTTTTAAATAAATTCATGAAAAGACTTAATTGTGTGATATTTTTGTGAAACCTTATACACTTTTCTTCACCTTTTCTCACTCTCCTTTCTTTTACTCACCACCATGGGCAGCCCCAAAAATTTCCCCCCATCATTTTTGTATTAAAAATCATCAAAATTCACCAAAAATTCAAAAAAAAACCCCACAAAATCCTAATTAATTCCTACCCTCTATTCTTTGCTCATCTTTACATGGATTTTGGAGATGGAAAGCATTCATTTTGGAGGCTTATTTTCATGTTTGGATTTCATGTTGTGGAGGTATAAATCTTCTTCTTTTGATTTATTGTTATTAGATGTTTCATTTAAGCATAATTAGATTTAATAAATAATTTCTATCTACAAGTTTTAAAATTCAAGTTAGTATTTATAAAATTAAGTTATGGTTTTTATTAATTAAGTAGGGTTATAATAACTAGTTTAACATTTTTAGAAGTGGAAAATCTTGTATGGATGATATATTGTAAATTGTTTATCCAAAATTGTTTAAATTAATCCATTTTGTAAACTAGAAATCTATATATTGTATATATTGGTGAGATAAAATTCCAATTAATATTTGTAACACTAGATTGTGGTTTTAATGAGGATATTAACTTGTTAGTGGAATAAAAAACTTAAATTGGTTACTAGTTTCTATTGATAATTGAAAAATACTAATAAAAATGCTATTTTTGCTAACTAGATTTTGGAAATTCTTAAATAAATGAGGTTTAAAATCTAAATTATGATTTCATTATATTATTATCATCATGAATTTTAGTTTAATGCATTAATTCATGCAAAATCCAGTTTAGATGTGATATTGTGAAATTTTCCTTAAAAGTATCAAAATCGAGCAAGTTTGCAAACTAGAATTTTCAAACTAATATAAATTAGGGTGTTAAAAATATAGTGATGGGTTTATATAGTCTAGTTATGCTAATTAATGAATACTATGACCATTAGTTTCTTTTAAACATCAAGTTTTGAAGTAAAACGGTAAATTGGTGTTTTCAGGTTTTATGAAATCGGACGATTTGATCGATTTTTAGGGTTTCGATGAATTAAATCATGTTTTATATTATAAGTAATGAGTTTTATAACTATGAGTTGTTTGTTGATGCTTATCTCGATCAATCGGCGTTTGTACGCCGATATCGAGCGATATTTGGTTCTTTTGCATGAGCGGGACATAGGTTTTAACCTATGCGCGTTTCGTGCGTCGTTTTGATGTTGTCCGTGATTCAGTTTATGATATTATATGTGTTTGCATATAAGTACCCCTCACGTAGACTGCGGGCGATGAAGAAGAGGATGGTGACACCGTCTTCGGCAGACAAGGACCAGGTGAGTAGATGTATATCTACGGGGGAAGTCGGGTGGATGGCGTTTAGCACCCCCGCAAACGTAGAATAGGGATAGTACTTATTGTCATTAGGAAGCCAGACGTAACCTTAGAATTTCGGTGAGTAGGACCCTAGTAATGACCTTAGGTTGGACTAGATTGATTTAGAAAGACCTTACCTGAGGATGAATATCTTGGAGGAGATTCGTAGGTTTCAGGTAGATACACACACGCACACGCTGAGACTCGACGTGGTGTATACGTGTATGTGTATATATATATAGGACTAGGTGTAGGTATATATATATATATACACAATACGTATATGTGATACAAGGATGTGATATGATACACGGGGATGAAACAATATAACTGGGCTTGATGCCGTGATTCTTGGCTTTACGGTCGTGTTATGATGTTAGCGGATCATTAGGAAATGAGATAATGAATAGGTATACATAAATAATAAAGGGTGGTGATGATATTGAAGTATATGGGACTCTAAAATAGAACTCGGACCGTAACCTGTCCCTGAAATTCTGATATGATATCATATAGGCGTGACTTGATTACGACATCATATAGGTGTGACTTGATTTCGATATCATATATGTGTGACTTGATTACGATATCATATAGGTGTGACTTGATTACGATATGATCTAAGTGTGACTTAATCACAATATGATACATATGACATGATATTTCCGAGGATAAATTAACGATGTATATTTATGCTGACAATGATATATGATTGATGTATGCGATTACAGTATAGCACCTTGATCTTGACATGTGTTGATGATGATATTATACGAATGATGAGACATATAGGTGATACTTGACCCGTACCCCGATATTAGGATGCCGTACGATGGATTTTACCGTACGAGGCATAGATATGATGATTGAGCCGCACTATTGATTCGAGGAAGCCGTACTACGTACGTGACGCTATTGAGGCTGGATCGCCGACTATTAGAGATATGGATTCAGACCTTAGGTGGACTCTTATTTCTTATTGACTGGTTTCTTAGGTTTAGTTCCTTAGGAGGTTAGATGGACACTAGTTTAGGCTCGAGTCATATAGTTGTAGTTATACTTGTATACCACAGATGAGTGGTTATTACACATCCGTCTTTACATTCATACCGTAATCATAATGGTGCATGTTCATTCATATGTTTCTATATTCAGAATAAAACTTTGCCTGTTAGGACACCAGCACCATTACCGATGATGCGTATATTCCACGCACACTTATTTGCCGGCTCACACACATCATCATCAGTAATTGCTATGTCACGTACACTTTAGATCATATTATCTTTTATTGATACAATCAGCTAACAGCTAGATCGACATAATATTGTGATTACTCTCTGGTGTTAGTATAGACATGGTATTTATTACTTAGACATTTCATGCATTCGCATTTTCATGTTATCATGCAGTATTATGGGGCATATGCCGACACTTATCATATACTTACTCATGATTTTGGGATTTTGGATTTCTATGAGATTTCTGGATTTTTGGGGAAAACCGCAAGAATATATAAAAACTTCTCTCTCTCTCCTCATCTCTTTTTAAAACATAAGATGCGGTTTTCTCGTGATGTATGTGTCGTCCACCATGAGATTTCATGTTTTCTGTTGGATTTCGAGACTCGATTCGAGGAGTGGATGAACCGTCTCGGGTACATGGTGGGCCCGGTATGGTACCCCGGGGTAAGAAGATCGAGTTGTAGACGATGAGCCTGGCAGGAGAGGACTACCTACCGGTGATGTCTGGCGCGGCAGATATCCGGAGGATACCGACCGTTGTCATGAGATTTGATGATATGGGCCGATCCGGACTGACGGAGCCCGAGATATTGAGACTATAAGACATTGAGATTATGAGGTATTGAGACTTGAGATTTACATGTTTTGTGTCGATACTTGACATGGATTTCCATGGATTTCATCGTTGATATTTCAGATTTCTATACACATTTTACCATGATAAAAGTTAAAGATTTCTTATACAGATATATCTAGATTTCAGGATTGGTTATTTCACATTCATGGTGCATGCATACTCATTCACATGACATAGTTCTATATGAGGCACTGATACGGTCACGGAGCATTTGCACTTACACGTAGCTTATTATCCTGTCTTTACTTGATGACTAGTAGTATATTAGTATATTATTATGACCTAGGACAACGTCGTGCATTCGATTTCTTTTCGCAGATATCTTCTACTCACGAGTTGGCAACCCACCCCCGTTGTGCCAAATTTTATTACAGGTTCGATGTACAGGTTTTCCTGGCAGCTTGCTGGCACATCTTTTCACTCAGGGTGATTTGCACGGTAGGTTGGTTCACTTGTATCTGGACCGCCATTGTACTTTTATTATTTCATTTGTATCTAGAAAGCTCCATCAACCAAACTTGTATTACTTGATAGTTTACTGGATCAGTTGTTTATTTCGACCTTAGAGCCGCGCTTGTATTATTATGATATTTGGTGCTTTTGTTTTCTTTTGAGTTTTGAGCCTCGCCCTTTGGCGTTGTATACTATTATGCGTTGATGTGGTTGTTTCCGCCTTTTGGCGTAGAGCTAGCTCCCGTTTAGGGATGCCTTTTATTGTTTGTATATATATTATTCTTGTTTGTACCCGTTTGGGGCCAGTTTTTACAAAGGAGACTCTGCCGAAATTTTTGAGAAAATTGGATGTTGCTTTTAAACTTGTTTTCTACATGTTTTCCTTTACTTCTTCTTCTTTTTATGATTTAGATTTCTGGGCTTCGGCTTACTTAGGTTATGTTGCGCCTCTAGACGCTTCGTAATCTAAGTGCCGATCACGTTCCGTACTTTCGGGTCGTGACACGATACGAAGTGAACTTCTGGAGCAGAAGAAAGTGGTTACCGCGATGCGGTAACATAATTAACTGTAGGGGCTCGCGCCTGCAGGGAAGAGTGTCCCCACAATCAAAAACCCCTCGCAAACGAGGGGGAATCTGACGAAGTCTGCTACAACGGCCGCATCCATCCAGACCTCCGATACACTGTGTCATAAATCAACTTTGCATCTTCGGAGAGGTGGACGGATAAATCCAAATTGCATTTGCCCCCAAATTCAGGCAAGACATTTGTCTTTCCGGTTTCCGGCGGTAAACAGATTCTGGCACGCCCGGTGGGTCCTTTTCCTCTTTCCACTCCACACTTTGTGTGTCGTGTTTCGCGAACAAATTGCGGTCTGCTATGGTTGCCTATGGATTCGAGGTACTAAGATTTGGTGTTTTGCTCCCGTGTAGAGCAAAGAAGATCAATGGCTTCCAGCTGCACCAACTGCAACAGCAACTCCCGCTCCGTCCCATCTGGAGGATTAACTTACGGGCCCCAAGATGCCTCCATCTTCACAATGCCGGTGGAACAGGTGACACAGGCCACCACTGGGTTGTTCTTCAGGACCATGATCCCGTCAACAAGCTTCAACGTCCCGATGCCGTCATAGGAAGCTCCGAAGAAATTGGTCTTCGATCGGCTTGCAACAATTGTGGCCCCTCTCAACGGGTCATCCAAGTCTACTATCTCAGTCTTTGACAGGATGAGCCTAAGCTCAAATGGGCCCGCAAAAAGGCTCGCAATACCGGAGAAGGCTATCCTAACTCCTGCTGCAGATGAAGTCATCCAAACTACTTCCCTTACTCGAAAGTCGGCCTTCGACAGATTGACTATTCCATCCCAGCGGATGTCTGTCTTTCAAAGGCTGGTGCAAATAACAGCCTCTCCTCAAAGCAGGGGGCATGACGAAGCTACTCCGATGATAAAGGTGATCCCGGCTACACGACATGCTCGACGTCGTCACTGGCGCCGAGTAAGGAAAGCTGGAGGCAATTCCCCTTCTGGACTTACCCCGCCAGCTCCAATGGTGGAAGTTGATACTGCTGTTCCAACTGAGAACGGCTTTGAGCCTCTCAGGAGGGTGCGCAACAACTTTCCAACTGCCGTGTTGAAAAGGTCTCTTCCACCTGTGGAGAACATTACAAAAGAAAACCCGGAACAACCCTCTCAGTGGATGTCCCCCAAAATCCACAGGGTCTGGCGAAGATTCCAAGACTCTGTAATCGCCAAAGACTACTCCCATAGATCGAAGAAAATAAAGGCCCAGCAAGAGGAGGGTCATCCCGCCGACATACCATGGAAAGTATCATCGGCAACAACCCCCTCAACTTCGACTGCCCATAAAAGGAAAAGGCCAGAGAAGCTCCCCGTGTCTACGACAATCTCAAGGGCACTGAATCCAAATGCCCTAAGTCTGGGGGCATGGTAGTGCACACCGTCTATATGGCTTCCGGTAAAGAGGAAATCCGTGCTTCTAGGGGTCGTCGACTACTTACGCGGTCTGTAACAAAGGATCAGGAGCAACAACAGAAACTCCAAGAGATGCTGACAAAGATGGCCGCATTCACTGGGCAGAAAGAAAGTCCGGAAGTATCGTCAGATCAACGCCAGGAGCAGGAAACCGATGCCGAGTTCCTCTGAAGATTGCTCGAAAAGAAAGATAATGAAGCCGCGGAACAAGCGGCTAATATAAAACAAATGTCGCTCCTGTTCCAAGATATGTTGGGGATGATGATCCAGCCGGACCCTCCAGCCGAAGATCCCCCAATAATCATTGAAGACGACAGAGTAGAGACATCAAACCCTCTTCCAGCTTTAGCAGCAGCCAGAGAGAAGACGATCTCAAAAGCTGCCCTTGGTTACTACATAGCTCAACAAATACGAGCTCATCAGGCAAACGAAACTGCTGGCCAAGTCGTCAGAACTAGGCGACCATATCCAGGTTGGTACGATCAAATTAAGTACCCGCTGGGATATACGATCCATAAATTCCATGTGTATAAGGGGACAAGCAATCCCCATCAACACGCCGCTCAGTTCAGGGCTCTATGCGGCAATACAGGAGGTGACGACAAATTGTTGCTTCGACAATTCGTCGGTAGCTTAGCAGAGACAACGTTTGAATGGTACTCAGAGCTTCCGAATGAATCCATCAAAACATTTAAAGAAATGGAGTTGGTTTTCACCCAGCGTTTCGCAAGCGCTAGCCAGCGCACCCTGATTACGGCGTTGATCAATGCCAGGGTGAAGCCAGGAAAGACAATTCGATGGCGGAACCTATGGTCAAAATGCAAACAATGCATGGAAGAAGCTCCTGCCGTGAGCATGTTCGTAGGGACCCTTGATCCACAAGCGACTATATCATAGTTTATGATGTTTTTCAAGCCGACTACTTTCCAGGCCTTGATCAACAAGCTGGCCCAAATGGACCAGATGGGCCATAGACCGTCCCCCTAAAAAACGGAGCTTCAAAACGAAAAAGGAAAAGGGAAAGGGACCTTCGTCGCCAACGCTCAGCAACATTTGAGTGATCTGAAACTAGTTGCTCGCCAAAACGATAGACCGCGATCACTCGGAGAAAAGTTGAGACATCTTTACTCATTCCCTCGGGACAAAACGAGAAGATTGTTCGAACTAGCGGTGCGCAACATGCTCATCACTCTACCGGATCCGAAACGCCCATCGCAACCTGGCGATGTCAACCATCCTAACTACTGTCCCTTCCACAGAACGATGGGTCACTCAATCAAAGATTGCTACATCTTCAAGAATGGGTTGAAGACCAGTACCAACAAGGCAAGTTCACGTTGTCTGAAATCTGGAGGGTAAACTCGCCACAACAGCACGCTCCTAAAAAGGTGGACACGCCGGCGACATCTTGCTCATTTGTAGAGGAAGCCCCATGGGAAGTTGTTCTTTCGGCCAAGACTAAGAGAATGCTCAAGGATCTTCAAACATGTCCGGCGATTAGATGGAAAAGCCCGCTAGAGCCCGAGATCATTGAGGGAATGCTGAAACCGCGCCCGACACCAAGAGTTGGAAGGGATGGGAAAAACACCCAGGCCCAGCCCTTAAAGTCTTCGAAGAAAAAGAAGAAGACCAAGAAGCCCGCGTAGCCTGACGACAAGGGCACGGACCTGCAAAGGCATATTGACGCGCTGGATGAATACAACCAGAAGGCGCGAACCCCAGTCACACTCCATGAGTTTCTCAACCATATCCTTAAGAACGGAGACAATGACAATGACGAAGGAAACGACTTGTTAGAAGAACCCGAGAATTATATGGCAATTTGTCACATGATATCTCATTCTTCGGTAAATGTCGAAGAAGCAAACTCGGCGTTAGAAGATAACATAGAGGAGCTGGGGGCAGGACCGGAGCCAAAATCCGTGGAACCGTCGGACAAGTTGATTGATATACTACTGAACGAAGCCCGTCAGAAGAGCAAAGCTGATTAAGAGCGTGAAACGGCTATATATGAAAAGGCCAAGCGTCGGTGTCAGGAGAAAAGAGCTACGGTGAAAATCAATCACAAAGCACTTCGACCGAATCGAAACACTCCCGCGGCGGACAAAAGCAGGCTTAAAACAGGGAAACGATTCGCCAAAGCCCTGTCAATGAGAATGAAGCTGCCACCTTTCAAAGGAAGTATTTCTGGGAATATGTGCCTCGAAGGAGCGGACGTGCATCCTAACTACTGCTTATACCATCAGAGGATCGTACATCCTACCGAAGAGTGTGCAGGGTTGCCTAGCACGTCAGCAAGGTTTCGGGAGGCATTGTCCATGCCAAATTAAAAAAAATTCCCGTTCTAGCTAACCCTAACCAGGAATCATAAATTAGAAATCGTACGGAATACATATGCAAACTCTTTTCAACTAAAAGTGAACAATGAATACAACCTTTGTAGACCGGTCCTTCACTTCAATAGCTCCGTGTAGTAGTCCCCTTCGCTGCGATCATGAACTCCGGACTCTAGAGAGGCTCCCTTGAAGAAACGAACATGCTTGCTTCGAAGACTTCGAGGCCGAAGTTGATCTACGTCGAGGAGACACTAACCCAAGCTATCTCTTCACTAATCATGGAATTAGTGAAGCAAACACCCTATAATAAATGGAAAGTAGTAGAGGATGATGAAGTAGGAATTTTGCTCATCTTAGAAATCATTTTCTCATAAGGTTTCATCACTTTATCAAAATCAAGAGAGCTCGAGAATGAGGAAGAAGAAGATGAAGTTGTGATGAAAGAAAGAATGAACTCATGTGGTCACAAATGCAACCATGGTAAAAAAAAACATGCCTAACTCTTGTAGAGAATAAACCATACACTAAGGTTAAGGGTTGGGTTAAATAAATATCCTAAACTTGACAAAAGAGTTGACTTTGTCAATGGTTATCCAAAAGCTTTTGTCCAAGCTTAACCATGACAAATTTACACTCTTTTGAATTAGCTTAACATAAATAAAAACCCTAACTTAACCCTAGCATGATATAAGTCTCATACATCTATTTGCATGTGTAACCTAGCATGACACTGTAGGGTGTTTTTCATCGCCCCCATGAGATGGGAATACGCGTGCGCTTATCAGGCGTAGTACAGATTCCCTCTGCCTAGGGTAGGCCAGGGTTTATTGATTATGGGGATCCGAATCTCCGGCAGCCGTGGACTAAGCTGCCGTTAATTACCCCTCGCCTTTGGAGCGGGGGAACCTCCGATTGACGGGTTAAACTGGTCATGCGAACTCAATGTGCAGTGTACGTGTGTTTTGTTTTGGAGGGGGCTTGGATATATCGGGAGCCACGCAGAGTTTTTACGGGGGTCCCGCTACCCGGATGGCGGACAGTGTTGTGGAGTGTGTGTGTATGTATATGTATATATACATATACAAAATAAAAAAAAGGGAAAGCGCATCCAAAGGATGCGTGGGAAAAAGCGCCAGCGCTTTGGGTGCTAGCGCTTGCACTAGCACTTTGAACGCTTGCGCACCACGTGTCAGCACGTGGGCGCTCGAGCGCTAGCGCTTTGGGTGCAAGCGCTCTGAGCGCAAGAGCGCTGGCGCTTTGAGCGCTAACGCACCACATGTCAGCACATGGGCGCTCGCGCTCTGGGCGCTAGCGCTCTGAGCGCAAGAGCGCTAGTGCTTTGAGCGCTAGCGCACCATGTGTCAGCACATGGGTGCTCGGGCACTAGCGCTCTGAACGCAAGAGCGCTAGCGCTTTGAGCGCTAGCGCACTACGTGTCAGCACGTAGGCGCTCGGGCGCTAGCGCTTTAGGCGCTAGCGTGCTGAGCGCAAGAGCGCTATTGCTTTGAGCACTAGTCCACCACGTATCAGCACGTGGGCGCTCGGGCGCTAGCGCTTTGGGCGATAGTGCGCTGAGCGCAAGAGCGCTAGCGCTTTGAGCGCTAGCGCCCCATGTGTCAGCACGTGGGCACTCGAGCTGCAAAAGGGACTTGGTCCCTGCAATGGGAGTTTTACTCCCAGAAAGGAGCACTAATTATTCTCTGTATTTATATATATGTATATATATATATATATATATATGAGGAATTAAACTCCTAGGATGTTTTAAAGCGGATGAAGGGCTTCTCCCCTTGAGCCCTAGTTCTTCCCTAAAGTGGGGTTTCTGGAGATGGGTCTCCTTCTTTTTCCTTTGTTGGCGGGATCTTGAAGAACAAGAAGTGTGAGATTTTAAAAATCTCTTCTTTGTGAGATCTGATGGAAGATCTGGGTTCCCCTTTGTGGGTTTTGTGGTGAAAAACTATTTATTTTTTTTAAAAGGAAGAGTAAAACTCTTGATTTAATTCGAAAGAAAAAAGAAGGTTTTAGAACCTTGAGGAAGAAGAAGATCACAGATCTGGATTTTTTTTGGAGAGAGAAAAAAAGTTGTTGAGATATTTCCATTATCCTTGCCTTTATAAGCTATACACTTTACACATAGCCCCTTGTGCTTCACAAAATGGCATTTTGCCTATCCCATGGCTCATGTGCCATTTCTTTTTGCACATAAGCCATGGGCTTTACAAAAATTTGGTTTTATGCCCATTTTTATTACATTCATTCGTAAAATAAAATAAAAGAAATACAATAAAATTATTTATTACAAAATTTTTTATCTCGGTATGGGGGGAGGCCGGCCGCTTCATGTTCGGACTCGACCCGGGCATGGGCCCACTTGATCTGGGCTTGGGCCCACTTGGCTTGGGGTTGACTTTGATTTTGACTTGGTCATCCGGGGTGTAAATTTTTACCCCAACAAATTGCCCCCCATCAATGAATGCACACCACACATGTGGGTCGTGTGCATAGAATTGATGGATCTTCTTTCACGTGGAGGCGACTTGATTTGGTTCCCGCTTTTGGGAAGCTGGCACTGCCCTTTATACGATATGGACGGTCGATTCTGCCCTTTCTGTGACTTGGATGGTCGATGCTGCCCTTTTAGCGACTTGGACGGTCGATGCTGCCCTTTTTGCGACGTGGACGGTCGGTTCGGCCCTTTTTGCGACTTGGACGTCAGTGCTGCCCTTTTAGCGGCGTGGACGATCGGTTCTGCCCTTTTTGTGACTTGGACGGTCGGTGCTGCCCTTTTAGTGACGTGGACGGTCGGTGCTGCCCTTTTAGCGACTTGGATGGTCGATACTGCCCTTTTAGCGACTTGGACGGTCTATGCTGCCATTTTAGCGACGTAGACGGTCGATTCTGCCCTTTTTGCGACTTGGACGGTCGGTGCTGCCCTTTTAGCGACGTGGACGGTCGGTTCTGCCCTTATAGCGACTTGGACGGTCGATGCTGCCCTTTTAGCGACTTGGACGGTCGATTCTGCCCTTTTTGCGACTTGGACGTTCGGTGCTGCCCTTTTAGCGACGTGGACGGTCGATGCTGCTATTTTAGCGACGTGGACGGTCGATGCTGCCATTTTAGCGACGTGGACGGTCGATTCTGGATTTGACTTGCTCCGCTTCTTGCGGTGTCAGGGATGAACTTGACTTGCTCCGCTTCTTGCGGTGTCGAGATTGGATTCTGACTTGCTCCGCTTTCTGCGGTGTCGGAGTTGAAGTTGACTTGTTGATTATGATTTGGGTTGACATCAGCATCGCTACACTCGAATATGGTACCAGGAGCGAATCATCATCTATCATGAGAGGATTTGGGGATTTGGTTTTGGATTGGCATCTGCATTGCTGCACTGGAAAAATGCCAGGAGCAACTCATCATTCCCTGAGAGGATTTGGGAATTGATGGCTTAGGAGGCAGGTTTAGATCCCTATCACCTAAGGCTTTTCAATTTTATGGGCCGTAAGGGTCCCATAAAAGCATTTTCTCCCTACGTGTCGAAAGGATCTCATAGGTGTATTTTCTCCTTAGGAGTCGTGGGGACTCCTAAGTGTATTGCTCCTTTGTGAGTCGTAAGGATCTCATACGGGAATTTTCTCCTCTCAAAGTCGAGAGGACTTTGAGAGTGCATTTTATCTCCTTTTCACGAGTTTGTGCCCTTTCGGGTTTTCACAAACTCGCCGGCAATCCTGCTGTTTTTACTCACGGAGCCCTTTCGGGTTTTCATCCGTGCCCGTTTGCTTATGAACATACCGTTTTTTTTGGAGAGCTGGTGGGACTTTAAAAGTAGTCTCACCGGCAGGACTTGGGAGAGATTGGGATTGTTTTACGCCCGTGGATTGTATACGGTTTTGCAGGATGTATGATCCAGACCGTAGGGCCGGAAAAATTTCGAGATTTTGTTGGCGTCTGCATTGCTGCAGTGGAATATGGTACCAGGAGCAACTCATCATTCGCCATTGGGATATGGGAGTTGGAATTTAGTTGGCGTCCGCATCGCTGCACTGGAATATGGTACCAAGAGTGACTCATCATTCGCCGTTGGGGTATGGGGGTTGGAATTTGGTTGGTGTCTGCATCGCTGCACTGGAATATGGTACCAGGAGTGACTCATCATTCGCCATTGGGATTTGAGTTTGGAATTTGGTTGGCGTCTGCATCGCTGCACTGGAATATGGTACCAGGAGCGACTCATCATTCCCCATTGGGGTATGGGGGTTGGAATTTGGTTGGCGTCTGCATCGCTGCACTGGAATATGGTACCAGGAGCGACTCATCATTCGCCATTGGGATTTGAGTTTGGAATTTGGTTGGCGTCTGCATCGCTGTACTGGAATATGGTACCAGGAGCGACTCATCATTCGCCGTTGGGGTATGGGGGTTAGAATTTGGTTGGCGTCTGCATCGCTGCACTGGAATATGGTACCAGGAGCGACTCATCATTCGCCTTAGGATTTGAGTTTGGAATTTAGTTGGCGTTTGCATCGCTGCACTGGAATATGGTATCAGGAGCGACTCATCATTCGCTATTGGGGTATAGGGGTTGGAATTTGGTTGGCGTCTGTATCGCTGCACTGGAATATGGTACCAGGAGCGACTCATCATTCACCATTGGGATTTGAGTTTGGAATTTGGTTGGCATCTGCATCGCTGCACTGGAATATGGTACCAGGAGCGACTCATCATTCGCCACTTGGGGACTTAGAATTTGGATCTTGTTTGGCATCAGCATTGCTGCACTGGAATAATGTCAGAAGCAACTCATCATTTACCCCGGGAGGACTTGGGATTTGCTTTTTGGGTCGGCATCAGCACCGCTAACACTGAAGCGAAACGCCAGGAGCGACTCATCATTTGCCGTTGCCCGTTGGGGAACGATGGCTTAGGAGAGAGGTTTGAGTCCCTGTCACCTAAGGCTTTTCAATTTTACGAGTCGTAAGGGTCTCATAAAAGCATTTTCTCCCTATGAGTCGAGAGGATCTAGCAGGTGTATGTTCTCCTTAAGAATCGTGAGGATTCCTAAGTGTGTTGCTCCTTTGCGAGTCGTAAGGATCTCACGCTGGAATTTTCTCCTCTCAAAGTCGAGAGGACTTTGAGAGTGCATTTCATCTCCTTTTCACGAGTTTGTGCCCTTTCGGGTTTTCACGAACTCGCCGGTAGTCCTGCTGTTTTTACTCATGGAGGCCTTTCGGGTTTTCATCCGTGTCCGTTTTCCTTGTGGACATACCGTTTTTTTTTTGCCGCTGGTGGGACTTTAAAAATAGTCTCACCGGCAGGATTTGGGAGAGATAGGGGCCGTTTACGCCCGTGGATTGTATACGGTTTTGCAGGATGTATGATCCAGACCGTAGGGCTGGTGTGCTCAATTCATCTCCGACTTGGAGCATTCACACGTAGTATTTCTTGAGATATCGGCCATTGATGGGTGGCATGGGCCTTTCTCCCTCGGCACTTATTAGTTGGTAGGATCCTCCATCGAACACTTTCTCGATGACGTATGGTCATTCCCAGTTTGGCTCGAATTTTCCCTTGGCGTGTCGATTGGGGATGATCGGTCTTTTGAGGACCAACACCAATTCACCTTTCTTGAAAGCGCGGAGACGGGTTATCTTGTCATAGGCCCATGATATTTGGGCTTGGTATAGCTCCAGATTTTGCTGCACCGCGAGCCTCTTTTCTTCGAGGGCGTCAAGCTTTTCAAGCCGAAGGAGCACGTTTTCCTCCTCCGTCAACTCGTGCTGAACGGCCATTCTTAAGCTTGGAACTTCGACTTCGAGAGGGAGGACTGCCTCCACTCCGAAGAGCAATGAGTATGGAGTGGACTGAGTAGGAGTACGGTGCGTGGTACGATATGCCCACAACGCCTCGTGAAGTTTGAGATTCCAGTCTCTTGTTGGCTGAAGCATTTTTCCTCAGGAGCTTGCATAGAGTCTTATTGAAGGCTTCGGCCAGCCCATTGGCTCTTGGATTATCGATGGAGGAATATCTCCAGTCTATCCTGTGTTGAGTAGCGAATCTTGAGACTTTGAAGCTCTTGAAAGAAGGCTCTTTGTCAGAAATGGTTCTTCTTAGTGTACCGAAGCGGTATATAATATTATGCTGGAAGAATGTCAGAATATCTCCTGTCTTGACTTCTTTTGCGGGATGGCTTCAGCCCATCTGGAGAAATAGTCAGTTGCGGCCAATATGAACTGGAGGCCTTTGGATGATGGAGGATCAATTGGGCCAACTATGTCGGTTTCCCAGACTTCGAAGGGCCACGATGCCACCGTAGGATGCAACAGATTGGGGTGCTTGTAAATGAAATCACCGTGAATTTGGCAGATATAACATTTCTTTGCATGCTCTCCACAATCCCGTATCATGGTAGGCCAGTAATACCCAAGCCGTTTAATTTAAAGTCGCATCTTGGGGCCAGATTAGTGAGCACCGCAAACGCCTGAGTGAACTTCTTTTATGACTTTTTGGGCTTCGGCCGATGACAGGCACCTGAGCCAGAGTTGGTCATATGACCTGCGGTATAACGTGTCATTTACAAACACGTATCGGAGAGCTCTCTTCTTCAGCTGAACCCTCGCAGACCTTTCTTCGGGCAGCTTGTCGTATCAGAAGTACTCTATGAAGGGTTCTCTCTGATCGGGCTCGTCTTGAACGATCGAAGCTTCTTCAGCAGGACTGCTCTTCTGTTCCGCGCTTTCCTCTTCTCGTAGAGAGACTGGTGGTTGATTGATTCGAATTCTTATTGTGTGTTTAAGAAAATGTATAGAATCACAATCAAAGAATTATTTGACCGCAATCAATAACGGTGTCGAATGTAGCGCGTTAGTAAGTGCGGATCGTCCATAGGGAAAGTGTAATCGTTCGTATTTTGTTTTGTTTGAATTGAAACTTTAATAGAAAAGAAAAGCAAAATGATTCAAGATTTTTATCGATGAGTTCAAGTGTCACTATTCTAATCAAGAATCAAGAAAACGATAAACATCAAGAATCAAGATGTGATATAATTCCAATCGATTTGGGTTTCAAGATTTGTAGTAAAGCTCGTAGGAATCGATTAGATTGTAGATGTGAAGAAGATTCAAGATTACGATTTCTTATCTATTAACAAATTGATGCTAAATCGATGTAGAATTCATCGAGGATCAAGGATCTTGCGAAGAATTAGAGTTCCTCATCCTATCCTTTGTCCTTTCGAAGAAACACATTCACTAGATAGCTTCTTGAAAGTCGAATGATCAAATGTTGATCTCTAGATCGTGCGAAAGGAATCAAGAACGCATTCGCATCGATCTAGATTATCGATCAATCAATTTTCAAGAATTTCCAATTGCCATAAGACTTAAGAAAACGTTTAAAGATTCATCAACATCATCATTCTACAATCATCCCGATTCCTCCACGAGCGGAGTTTATTCGCGCATCATCACAAAGAATACATTCAAGATTTGAATATGAATCATAATGCTCGAATTGAAATAAAAGCAAGTTTAAAGAATCTTCATCTTTATTTATTCCATAAATTGTTACACATTGCTCAAGAGACTACAAGAATTTGAGAAGGAACAAAATTGTTGAATCTAGCGTTGCATCGGCTCCTTGAGTCGTGGATCGGCTTGGATCTCGTGCTCCGATGAATGCCGGCTTCGCTTTTAAAGGATGGTTGAAGACTTGCTTTGCTTGAACTCCATGGATCTTGAATTTGGAATCTTGATTGATTGGATTAGGGTTAGGGTGTTGACACAAGCCTTGTCACTAGACTTATGGGTGGAAATTGGGGAAGATGAAGATTGAACTAGTGATTGATTCACTAATGATTGATTTACCTTCAACAAGTGAGCCTAGGGGTCTATTTATAGGTTTTCCAAACCCTAGGTCTAGGAATTCAAATTTGAGTTTCCCTCCAAAAGTTTGTTGTAAGTTAGTTAGGAACTTAGCTTAGGCTTTAAGCTAGGGTTTAGGGAGAAGGTTCTAGAATGGAAGCTAGTTTAGTTTAGGAACTCAAGGTTTGCTGATCTGGCAGAATGTTCTGGAGCTTTCTGGAATTTGCAGTGGTTTTCTGAAGTGTGGAAGATGATGTAGGAGTTATGGCCTGAAATTGAGGTGATGATGTGGCTAAACCGCCGCGGTTCCGCGGCACAAGGAGGCTTAGGCCGCGGAACCGCGGCCATGTTGGTGTCTTGAAGCTTCATACTGCATGTGCTGCCTTCTACTGTCTTCTTTAGTATTTTCTGACATGTTGAATCGCTGAATTCTTTTTAGATCAATACCAGATTCAAAATCCTTGAGTTGGCGTATTCTTTAGCAGTCTTTGTTGTGTAAAATTGACCGATCTTCTGATTTTCCTGCACGGACTTCGAAACACAAGTTGCGATATACAGAAATGATGCCATGCTATGAAATGCAGTCAATTTCCCTAGAAATGCCGGTTTTAAGGTCTAACACATGTAATCTGATATTTTACGAATGTTTTGTTAATATGTGTTATATGAATGCCGAACACTTCTATATGAATGCAAATGATAGGGAAATTGCCGGTTAAAAGATGCAGTATTTTCGACTGATCAGTGGTAGAATTTGCCGGCTCCTGACTGTGATCAGAATTTCGTCCATGTCAGGATCAGCCAGCTCCTTGGCTAAGCGAGTGAGTACGCCAGCCTTTCCGTTCAACGCTCTAGGGACTCTCGTTAGTTCAATGTGAGTGAACCGTTTCATGAGTTCCACCACCCGGCTTCTGTACCGAGCAAATTCGGGTTTGTATATCTTATAGTCGCCACTTACTTGGTTGACGACAAGCTGGGAGTCACCGTAAACCCGTAGCCGAAGGATTTCCATTTCTATGGCGAGCTCCAAACCAGCCATCAGAGCTTCATACTTGGCCTCATTGTTTGTGCGAGGCTCAGTAAGAGCAAAAGAACGCCGTAGGGTTCCTATTGATGGCGTGATGAACACCAATCCTATCCCTGCTTTTATCTCCGGGACGCTTGATTTACTGGAGGTCCTTATCGATGAGGCCCCATCGAAGTAGAGCTCCCAACATGG
The DNA here is from genome assembly GCA_030015575.1 of Agapanthus africanus. Lineage (NCBI taxonomy): Eukaryota > Viridiplantae > Streptophyta > Magnoliopsida > Asparagales > Amaryllidaceae > Agapanthus > Agapanthus africanus. Next base: position 90,864,747 of record JASDDO010000028.1, on the reverse strand, counting down.
ATCGTCATTCTCGAGGTGCAGCACTTGTTTGTCGGGTAACTCGCAATTGAGTGGTGACCCTTTTGGTATGGGAAGAGCAGCGAGAAAGTCTGCAAGAGCTTTCCCTTTTACTGCTTTCTGAGGAGTATAAACTATGTCAAACTCAAGTAGCATGACGGCCCATCTTGCCATTCTGCCGGCTAGGCTTGCTTTGGTCATCAAGTGTTTGAGCGCGTCGACCTTGGAGATCAGCATAACCCGATGAGCCAGCAAATAGTGCATCAGCTTCTTCACAGCAAATATCAGAGCCAGGCATTGTTTTTCGGTTGGGGAATAGTTGTGTTCCACCCCGACTAGAGTTCGAATGAGGTAGTAGAGGGCATTTTCTTTTCCCTCCTCGTTATTCTGGGCAAGGAGCGCACCGAGTGACTCATCTAGCGCGGCAGTGTAGAGAATCAGCGGTTTATTTGGAATGGGAGCGGCCAGCACTGGAGGGTGCAACAAGTATTGTTTGATACTTTCGAACGCTGCTTGACATTCGGCATTCCAGATAAAAGGAGCTCCTTTCTTCATGAGCTTTGAGAAGGGCCTACATCTTCCCGATAAATTAGAGATAAACCTCCGTATATAAGCGAGCTTGCCTTGAAATGATCTCAGCTGCGTCAGACTCTTTGGAGGGGGCATCTCCATGATGGCCTTTATCTTTGATGGGTCAACTTCGATCCCTCGATGCCGGACTATGAAGCCCAGGAATTTTCCCGATGACACGCCAAAAGCGCACTTCAGAGGATTCAACTTCAGATCGTATTCCCTCAGTCTGGTGAGAACGGTCCTAAGATCTTGGATATGATCGGCCTTGGTTTTAGTCTTGACGACCAGATCATCAACATAACATTCGACGACTTTATGAATTAGGTCATCAAAGATATTGGTCATTGCCTTTTGGTACGTAGCACCTGCGTTCTTCAGTCCGAATGGCATCACCTTGTAGCAATATATTCCGATCGGGGTTCGGAATGCTGTGTGCTTCTCATCCTCAGGCGACATCTTGATCTGATTATATCCCGACGAGCCATCCATAAAGGTGAACAACTCGTAATTTGAGGTGTCATTGACCATCATTTCCATGACCGGTAACGGGAAGTCGTCTTTAGGACATGCCTTGTTGAGGTCCCTAAAATCGACACATACTCGGATCTGCCCATTTTTCTTCTTCACTGGGACTATGCAAGCGATCCAGTCCACATATTTTTCTTCCCAGATGAAGCCGGCATCGATGAGCTTCTTGGTTTCCTCGATGACCTTTTCTTCTAGTTCCCTTCTCATTTTTCGAGGAGCTTGTTTGACTGGCTTAGCATCAGGAGATATGGCCAGTTTACGCACGGCTACTTCAGGAGAAAGGCCAGGCATTTCTTTGTACGTCCACGCGAAGCAGTCGACGAACTCGCGCAACAGGGCGATTATCTGCGCTTTCATTTCCTCTGACAAGAGCGAGCTGATGTAGGTCGGCCTTGGATTATCGGGCGTTTCTAAGTCAATCTCGGTTAGCTCGTCAAAGGTTGCTTGTCCGCCATCTTCAAGCTCTTAAGGAGCTTGTTCTGGTTCGGCTATCTCGTCATCATCATTTGATCTTTCGCTGGCCTCACCAACATAGATCACGTAGCATGCTTTGGAATCAGGTTGAATGTAGCCTATGCCCCGTCTATCTGGAATTCGTCCATCGATGAGTGCTCGGACCTGGGGCAGATGCCATAACCCTTCATAAAACTTTGCTTCGGACTCCGTTTTATATAACCGGCATCCGCACTTTTTAAAGTATCTCGCATCTCGGGCGCATAGTATCTGAGATTGAGGACGGACCTTATGCCTCTCTCATAGGGAAGGCATGCGACAGACAAATCGTCCGAGTGCACAACAGGATTTGACCCATAAAACAGGATGCCCTTCTGTCCATTCTTCCTTCCGGGAACGTAGAAAGTTTTCAGCTGGTCAACGGTGAAGACTGACAATGCATCGAGCTCTTTGCACATCTGCTCCAGCACCCTTGTGACAGCTAGAGGCCCTTCTGCAATTTTGAAGGTCTCTCGTAGTTTCGCTTGTTGCATGGGGGTCCAATCTGTGCAGCTATTGCAAGGCAGGTCCTCTTCTTCCGACTCTTCAGTGTCGCTGCCGAGATGAGGACGGATTTTGCTGCTAGATGGGCCTTCAGCATCAGATTCGTCCGTATCGCTACCAAAACGAGGGCGAGTTTTACGGAAGGACAGACTTCTAGCATCAGATTCATCAGTGTCGCTACCGAAACGCGGGCGCACTTAGGGGTTTCTTCTTTTGAAAGTGACAGCCGGCTCAGACTTGCTTTTGAGTTTCGGGGTTGTTCTGTCTTTGGTCAGCTGTGGCTCAGCATTTTGGTGGTTCATGAAGTATCGAGAATCTTCATATCGGACTTCATGCACACTGAACTGCTGGATGTCTCCATCAATGTGTCTTTCTTCGCCATTTTTAGTATACTTCATGCATTGATGGAGAGTTGACGGAATGATGCCGTAATCGTGGAGCCACGGCCGTCCCAAGAGATCTTATATGACGTGTCAGCATCGATCACGTATATCTTAGCTTCAGTTTGTAGATCCCCAAATTTGATTGGCAAAACTATAGACCCCAGAACTTGCTGGCAGTTTTGATTAAAGTCTTGAATGACAATCCTTTTTCTTGACAGGTGTCGGACGTCCATTGACAAACTCTTCAGTGTCCGCAAGTTCATGATGTTCACTGAGGACCCCGGATCAATCAATATGCAATTAATCCGATCTCCGTCGCTGTACCCGGTCACGTAAAGCGGCCGATTATGCTCAGCCATTCCCAGTAGCAAGTCTTCATCCTTAAACGTGACTGCGGTGGCTTGCAAAGTGTACTGAACTTCTTTCATATTAATTTCCGCAAAGCGAGCCTGATACCGCTCAGGGTTTTGTAGAGCATGAATGAGAACATCTCTAAGCTCTTAAGATAGAACCAAGACATCATAGATGCTAAGGAGAGACGGAAGCTTTCGGAGATGAGCCAAGATATTATAGTCAACTAGGGAAGGACTCGAATCTGCATGAGCAAGTTCTCTGCCATCTTCTTCATTAGCGACTTGTTTTTCCTTCCCTTTTGGGGCGTTACCCTGATTTGGCGGTAGAGCCCTGCCGCTTCTGAGTTGGATTTGGTTGGCCTTTCTGGCGAGCTCCTCATCCTCTTCGGGAAAATAGAGCTCCTCCTCAGAGTCGCTGCCAAGATGGATGACGTAGCAGGTCACTACTGGGATCTCTTCATTGGAGTCCAGAATTTCAGCCGCTCGTACAGGGAGGAACTCCTTCAATTGAATCAGAGTTCTTTCCTTCTGTTCATATTCTTCGAGGGAATCGATATATTTTTGAATGGTCGATCTCCCTGCAAACTCCTTTTCACGCCGAGCTGCACTTTTCTTCTTTTTGGATTTTGAGCCTGATGGAGCCACGTTGGCAGCTGGAATGGTAGGCTTCTTCTGCCCTTCCCATTCCGTCCTGGGCTCTTTCCGAACTAGCTTCATCATCTTCTTCGTCTTATTAGATATGTGCGTACTCCACGGAGGCTGCGGTGAGTCCGTTCCATTTCTAAGGGCAGCGGGTTCGGCTGTCTGCTCCCAGAAGGCTTCAGCTTTTGTCTATATAAAGTTAATGGTTGCAACTTGATTGTTCACCAACACGCTTTTGGACATCTCGATCTCTCCAGCCTTGTAGTGCTTCTCGACCCAGTCTTTGAAGATATAGCAATCCTCGATCGCATGGCTCACTACTCGGTGGTACGAGCAATACAGGGGATTGTCGGTCATTTTTGCTTCTTGGGGTCTTTTCGACTCCAGCAATTGTAGGCCGTTGTTCAAGGCATCTTTAAATATCTTGCGGATCTTGTCCCTTCTGAAAGAGTAAACCTTGTTCTTTTTCTCCTCTACGGAAGGCCCATCTCCTCTTAGCAATGGCTTTCGAGACCGGTTGGTTTTGGATTCTCCCGCCCTTCGCTTTTCTTCATTGTCGGGCGTATTGAAGACATTGGTACTGCTGGAACTCCCGCTTCTACGGTTGTCATCCCGCTTGCTTTTCCAAGTTTTGTTTCTCTGAGAGTCCGGGGTAGACTCTTGCTTTGAGTGTTCCAGCATTTGGACTTTCTTGGTTAGCTCTTGAAATGTCTTGAGGCCTACTGTACATAAGAACGGGACCATCCAATTGCTGAGGTTCCCAATGAGAAGGCTGACGGACTGGTCCTGCTCCAACGGCGGTTCGCACTTGACTGTGAGATTACGCCATCGGGCGATAAAATCGGTGTTGCTTTCATTCTTCCCCGGCTTGGTCCTCACAAGGTCAGCAATAGAGATTTTATCACTGACACTCATGAACCTTTGCCAAAACAGAGACTCCATTTGGGCAAAGGTAATAACGGACCCGTCTAGTATACTTGCGTACCAGTAGAAAGCGACACCGGTCAGGCTGTTGACAAACTGACGAAGAAGGAGCGCATCATTGCCCCATGTATTTCCAAATGATGCTTTAAAGTCGGCGACGTGCTGATTTGCATTTCCCGTTCCGTCAAATCTTCCGAACTTAGGAATGACGTAGCCGCTCGGGAACTTGATCAGATCATACTGTGCGGGATATGGCCGCCCACTACTGCCAATTTCTTTCTGAGCTTCAGCTTCAGCCACCAATGTTTTAACTTTACTGGTGACCAAATCCATTATTCGATCTCGTGTTAGCGGGATAGTGTTATCTGGGGCCAAGGCGTCCCCAGAAGCATAATGTGGTCGGCTTTCATGCCGCTCGACCAATATTGGACCCAAAGGGACAGGCATCGGCCGCTTCGGATTGTCAGCATCTGGCTCATGAGTAACGACTTGTGCTTGATTGGGAGGTGCTCGAGCAATTTGAGCCATAAGCTGCATCACAACGTTTGTTAGGTCGTCAATTTTCGAATAGTGCTTGGCCATCTCTTTATGTTTGCTCCTGAGCTGTTTTCGAAGCTCTTGAAGCAGCTCTTGCTCCGCAGTCCTGGGGTGGAAAGTCGGCTCTTCCTCACTATCCGAGCTTGACTCTGCATGGACCGAGGGGTCTTTCTGCCTATCATCCTCATCGAGAGGGTTTTCTTCATCCAGCGGAGGCGGCTGTTCTTGGCCAGTAGCAACCATATTCAAGCCAGATTGGGCTTGGGATGTGGTGGCCCCATCCTTGCTTTTGCTGCGAAGGTTGTCGCTGGGGCGCCCGCCCGTCATATAGACCGTATGGGTAATATGTCCAGCCATCTTTTTATTATTGGCGGCTGATTTCGCGGATCGCTGTCTTGACCCCCCCTGTTTCAGTAGCGGGCAGTCGATTGAAGGTGGATGGCCTGGCCGGATTCTTGGATGGTGCTGGCGATTCTTTTCTGGATTTGCCCCGCTGTTTTCGCACGGTACAGAGCACCTGATAGACATTTGAAGAGACAGTGTCATATTTTTTCTGTTGGGGCCGGGACACGTCTCTTTGTAGCGACGTTCGGACCGCCGTCTTCTTGATTCTGGCGGTCATGGCATTTTTCTGAACCCACTTCAGAGGTTCGAACGAATTGTTGATTTTTACAGCCGACTCAACCGTCGTCACAGAGTAACCCTGCTCTTGGAACTTCATAAGATTCCACTTGGCTGAAGCCATGGCCCTCTTGTTGGCTCAATACCTGAGCCGCTTCTGCCTTAACTTTTCTGTTCTAAGCACCTGGCAGATTTCGGCTCTTTGGGAAGATGCCGTAGACCGGGCGATGGAGGATTTTAGAGATATGCTCGATTGTGCATTTATTGGAGTCATCGCCTGAGCTCGTCCGCAACATTTGATGTTGCCCTTTGTACCGGAAGTCTTGCACCCAGCCGGAGCGCCAAAGAGTCGTCAAACACCGTCTTAAGCTTCGGTTGTGGTGCCTTAGCGATTACAACATTCGGCCTCTTGCCCCTTAAGACCAGCTTGGCCACCTGTTTTGCCGGGATTTCTGCTAGATTAGCGCTTCTGGCAGGGTAGATGATGATGGAGCCAAACTGGCGGGGCAGTTCCTCCCACTGTCGACTGAGGCTTGCGGGGAGAACCACACGAGCATTGACCTTGACCACGTATGGGATCGGGGTCACGTTGGAAGCTGAATTCGTCTTGGGAAACATTTTCGTCGAAAGTTGATTGCTGCACGGAAAAAAAACATCATTTCAGTATAGGCAATCGATATGTATATTGATTGAGTCCGCATGAACGTTTAACCCGAAATATGGGAGGAGAGAAATGTCCTACCGGGCGTGCCAGAATCTGTAGGGTGTTTTTCGTCTCCCCATTGAGATGGGAATACGCGTGCTCTTGTCAGGCGTACTACAGATTCCCCCTGCCTAGGGTAGGATGAGGTTTATTGATTGTGGAGATCCGAATCTCCGGCAGCCGCCGACTAAGCTGCCGTTAATTACCCCTCGCCTTTGGAGTGGGGGAACCTTCGATTGACGGGTTAAACTGGTCATGCGAACTCAATGTGCAGTGTACATGTGTTTTGTTTTGGAGGGGGGCTTGAATATATCGGGAGCCACGCAGAGTTTTTATGGGGGTCCCGCTACCCGGATAGCGGACAGTGTTGTGGAGATGGGTCTCCTTCTTCTTCCTTTGTTGGCCGGATCTTGAAGATAAAGAAGTGTGAGATTTTAAAAATCTCTTCTTTTTGAGATCTGATGGAAGATCTGGGTTCCCCTTTGTGGGTTTTGTGGTGAAAAACTATTTAGTTTTTTAAAAGGAAGAGTAAAACTCTTGATTTAATTCAAAAGAAAAAAGAAGGTTTTAGAACCTTGAGGAAGAAGAAGATCACAGATTTGGATTTTTTTTGGAGAGAGAAAAAAATTTGTTGGGATATTTTCATTATCCTTGCCTTTATAAGCTATACACTTTACACATAACCCCTTGGGCTTCACAAAATGGCATTTTGCCTATTCCATGGCTCATGTGCCATTTCTTTTTGCACATAAGCCATGGGCTTTACAAAAATTTGGCTTTATGCCCATTTTTCTTACATTCATTCGTAAAATAAAATAAAAGAAATACAATAAAATTATTTATTACAAAAATTTTTATCTCGGCATGGGGGGAGGCCGGCCGCTTCATGTTCGGACTCGACCCGGGCATGGGCCCACTTGATCTGGGCTTGGGCCCACTTGCCTTAGGGTTGACTTTGATTTTGACTTGGCCAACCGGGGTGTAAATTTTTACCCCAACAGACACACTTATATATATCACATATATAATAAGTGTGCAAAAAGAAAACAATATATTTAATATATATCACATATATATCAATGTATCATCAAGTGAGAAAAATGAATACTTAAGTGAGCTAATATTAGTTAATGTAATGTAATATATCAAATATATAATTATACATTAAATTATTAAATCAACACTTGATCTAATAATCCGGTCATATCTCATATAACCGACTAATATCAAATGTATCCTTTTATCGAATCAATACTTGATCCGATAACCCGGCTATATCACATATAACCAATCGATACATATATCGCAAGAACAGAATGCGGTATCACATACGCACATTAATCTCGGTCCTGCACATATCATATATGCGCTCCTATTCCGTTTCGCTTGAGACAGGAAACCTCTGTGTAGGACTCTAAAGACTCGTCAATATGCCGGCAGTGGGTGATGATAATATCAAACACCCACAAGCCACAAGCGGTCTGCTAAACGTAACGGCCATCCGGGTATTGAGTGATCAGGAGATCAACAAGCAAGCCTTCTCATACTCCTGCGAATCCAATCAGTAACACTACCGTACAGTCTGGTCTCTTCGTCTGATATGTCGCATTTCAAAGCCTAGGGGTGGTGTAACGTCAGATCCCAATAGCCTGATAAGTCATGCCGATGCAAGGTCCATAACGGTTCGAGAAACTACTGATAACACTTACCAGCAGATCTCAGCAACCCTGACCAAGGATTTCCTGTTATGGCCAATTGAGTATAGCGCAACATCAACTCCCTATACCGGGAGAGACGAAACCCCTTTTATCGCTCATTGCCTTCATGTGACTCGGGACTGTACCCAAAAGCCACCGTTTTGCACGTTCTCTTGAACGTGGTAAGGTGGAAATCAAAAAACAGTGGGAATCACACAAGACTCTATGACGATCACGGGTCTACAGACTAACCTATACCAGTGTCACCAGAGAACTGCCATCTGATGTGAGGTATAATACCATCTGGGAGTTCTCGGCGAGTCCGTCCAGTGTACCCAGTCTCCACTGAGTACCCGCATACCTTCTCTGATGTCAAACACCAATGGATATAGGATCTTCCATCGCCCATCATATGGGTTGAGAAGCATATACGCTAGTCTACACTGGAATATCGATGCCCTGTCTCGATACTCCCACGACTAAGAACATTTGAAGGATGTACTTGTCGACTACTCTGTCCCCACTAGTATGATCTACATCATAATCGTGGTAGTCAAGTACTCATCCTAAGGGCTTTATCAACATGTATTATAGAGATAATCAATGTACATGTTAAGATAAAGAGCAACCAGATAGCATACTATCATGTCGAGTAAGAAAGTCTTCCCTATATATGTCCAAGCATCCACTACAATATACATCGTATGTACAGTAATGGCCTCTAGGGCATACATATTACTAACAATCTCCCACTTGCACTAGGGCCATCTGTTGTAGTAACTCATACCCAACAATCAGCAGTGGTTGAAGTATCTCATACTCAACCATCCCATAAAAGTCTTTCCTTGGAATAGGTCTTTGCGAGTGGATCCGCCGTGTTGTCCTCTGTGTCTACTCTCCTAAACCTTGATCTCCCTGGGGATCAACCATCTCCATGATCAGGTGATACTGCCTTAGAATATGTCTGGATCACAGATGGGATGGGGGTTCCTTGGCCAAAGCCATAACTTCATTGTCACACAATGGTAGGAATGAAGTTCATCTCATGAACTAGTGTACATCCAGACTACCTCTTTGGTAGCATCCTTGGTAGCAATGTATCCAGCCTTTATCGTCTAGTTTGTCACGGTATCTAGCTTGGAACTCTTCCAACACACCGTCCCTCTGCTGAGGGTAAAGACAATGCCTGTGACTAACATTCAGTCGACCTTACCACCCTGGAGGCTATCCAGTGATTCTCCCCAGGATCGATTGATACCATCTCACTACATCTAGTGAGAACCCTAACATCCACTTAGATCTATCTCATAGATCCAAAAACATGATTGAAGAGGTATCACCTTGATCCTATATGGAGAATCCTTGTGATAAGAGGAGATTGACCGAGTGTAGCATAGGAAACTCCTTTCCTATCTAGAGTATGTCATCCACGTCCAATACGAGAATCACCACCTTACTCCCTACTACCTTTTGTATATACAAAGTTCATCTATTATTTTGATGAAGTCAAACTCTTTGACTACCACATCAAAACAGATGTTCTAACTCCGCGATACCTGCTTTAACTCATAAAGCAACTTGCACACGTTTCCGTTGCTCCTACTGTCTATGAAGCCCTCTGGCTGTGTACTTATAGACGCTCTCTTCTAAATCGCTATTTAGAAAACCTGTCATGACACCCAACCGCCAGATCTCGTAGTCATGGTATGTAGCAATGGCAAGTAGGATCCGGATGGACTTAAGCATAGCTACCAGAGAAAAGGTTTCAACGTAAACCACACCTGGTCGATGACGAGAATCTTTTACAACAAGTCTAGCTTTGAAAGTCTCAACTTTTCCATGTACAACAAGTAATCTTCTCAAGATATACTTGCTTCTGATGGGGATTTAACCCTCCAGATAAAGCAACCAAAGTCCATACTTTGTTGGTGTATATGGATTCCATCTCAGATCACTTAGCATCCAGCCATTCTTACAGAGTCCCCACTCTTGATGGCCTGCTCGAAACTAGTTGGGTCATCATCTCATGATGTAATCCTCGCTCCCACTGTCATAAAGAAAACCGAAGTATCACTCAGGTGGATGAGGAACCCTACTAGATCGACGGAGAGGCTGAGGTTCGTCGGGAACTATTGAATCCTCCGGTTCTACCAAATCATCAGTTGTAGTTTGTATAGCTGGAACTCCTTCCAGTTCTACCTCATGACCATTAATTTCTTCATAAGAAAATCCTTTTCTAAAAAAGTGGCATGCTGAGAAACAAAACACCTTCTGTTCCTCGGTGCGATAGAAGATATTCCCTTGCGAATGCTTGGGATATCCAACAAATTTCCACAGAACTGACTTTGCCTCAAGCTTGTCCGGATTTTGCTTTTGACATAGGCCGGACAACCCAAAATCTTAATTTACTTAAGAGATGGGCTCTTTCCATACCATATCGTATATGGAGTGGTAGGCACCTGATTTGGTTGGAACTCAATTCAATAGGTATGCAGCTTCTCAAGTGCATAACCTCCAAAGGAAATAGGCAACTCAGTAGTACTCATCATAGAGCGCACCTTATCTCATAGGATGCGATTGCTCCGCCCCGATACGCCGACATGATGTGGTGTATGTGGAGGAGTAATGCTGAGAGAGAATCTCATTCTCCTTTAGAATAGTCCAGGAACTCCGTGCTTGGGTATTCTCCTCCCTGATCATATCAAAGGACGTAATACTTATACCCATTTTGGTTCTCTACTTCTAACTTATATTCTATAAATTTCTCAAAAGGTTCAGACTTGTGTTTCTACAGGAACATATGTCCGAATCTTGAGAGATGATCAGTGAATGTAATGAAGTACAAAGAACCAGTCCTGGCATGTGTAGACAGGGGACTTTCATATATCAACGTGTATCAATCCCAAGAGTTTAGTAACTCTTTCTATATTTCCAATAAACGGAGCTATGGTCATCTTATCTTTGAGACATGACTGGCAAGTTTCACAAGATGTAAATTCAAACTGATTTAAATAATGCATCTTAATGTAACTTAGCTAGTCGGGTCGCATTGATATGACCTAGTCTACAATACCTCAAGAAGGATTCGTTCATTTTTGAACTCTTCCTCTTGTGTGTGTTCTGTATATTAAGAACTGTGGTTTGATTTAGAACGTATATGCTTTTAAATAACGTGCCTGAAACGATCAACTTTTGATATAGGAAATGTTCAAAACATTATCCAATAATACAAAATTATATCCTTCTTCACTAAATAAAGAGATTGATATGATGTTGTATATCAGGTTCGGCATCTAATAACATTCGTTCAGAGTCAATGTATTTGGTAATACAGGGTGATAATTGCCAACTGCTTGGCTTACAACAATTGCACCGTTTCCAACTCTTGAAAACGATCACCCGTTCTCAGTTCTCTACTTATTTATAGCCCATGTAACAGATTATATATCTGGGATCTTGATCCGGTATATCAGACCCAGGACGTAAAGGATACTGAGAAACAGTTCTCTGTAATAAACACACCCGAAGAAGATGCATCATCATGCACTTTCTTCGTTTGGACGGCTTGGGAATTCTGGTAATCCCTAATTTTCTGCTCGGTCTTATAACAATTATAAGTTGGAGCGAGTCCAACGTTCCCCAGCTCAGTATAACAAGCGAGTTCGGTCAATACATCCGTATTATTATCTTGATTAAGGCATGACATGGTCGCTACCTGGAGAGAGGGAGAAGAAAACACTCTGCGTATACTCTTGTAAGATTAAATTGGTTATTAATATATCTAATCAGGATGGCTCCCACTGTTTTAGTCAAATCTTCCTTCAAACCCTAAAAGGAAATACTAGCCGGGATTAATTACACCCTACAAGTTCGCCAATCTTTCGGCCAGGCCAGTGCTGGTTCTTTGAGGGAGGTTCCCCGTGCTTTCGCACGGACTTAAATAAAATAAACCTCATTTTCCCAGGGGCGTAACCACATTGATACCTTTCTAGACACCTACTTGATCGGCTAATTGCAATGTGTAAAACTCTTTCAGGAGCAACTCTTACTCGCAGTGGGTATCGGGATCCAACTATCTCATAGAAGGTATGCAATCTGATTGCAAATTTCAACACTTGAAATTCTCGATAATATTTTACCCCTAGCAACTTATGACCTTAACATAGCCAACAAATCATAAGCGCTAGCCAAGTTCAACCCGTCATTTTCCGATTGAATTAAACCCACCCGCACGACCCTTAACATAGTCAACAAAGTCATATGACTACCCTAATCCAGTCGCATCATATGCTTATATAGATAAGTACTAATCACCTACCGCACACTACGCCTTAACATAGTCAACAAATGTAGAATGAGTACTAACCAGTACTTATCTGAAATTACGGAGGGCTACGACAGGTTTTTAAGAAAACCTTTTGCGTAATGAACTTGATATCGTCGTAGAATCGAGTGATTTTGAAAAGGAGTGTTTTTGAGACTTTTACTAGTTTTGCTAAAGAGGTCACTCCCGGTGAAGGGATCTCGGCTCTTTCCTTATCGAATAAGGTGCAGGATATTTCACAAATACCACTATGCAAAGCAAAAACTATAAAAACAATCAAAAAACAAACCGAGTTTGTACCATCTGCTAGTTTCGCTAAAGAGGTCACTCCCGGTGAAGGGATCTCGGCTCTTTCCTTATCGAATAAGGTGCTGGATATTCTACAAGGAATACCGCTATGCAAAGCAAGAACTAGAGCTACCAGTTTATGAGACAAGTTTCTACAACATCTTTAGGTTTCTTTTATTTCATTAATCTCATTAATGAAGTCCCATTTATTATGCTTCACAAGCATCACATATGAAACGAAAGCAACAATATTAATTATATCTCATATATATATATATATATATATATATAATATAGGCATTCGTTTCAGAATATAATCAATGATCACATCTGCTCATACCAGAATATTGCATTTTATACCGCCCATTCTTACGCTCGTTTGTTTATAGGCAGGTGCTTTTAATCAGTGTTTGCTATATAATTGCAGGATACTGGTCTCAACTCTAAACAGTGAATATCATGGAAAAGTACGACAAATTCTGGATTACTGCCAAAAAACAGATAAAACATGGGTCTCCGCTATCTATCCGTGTGTTGCCACACACCAGTTTAAGGGACAAAATGGCAAATCGATGTCATTTTCATGCACAAAGCTCAATTTCAACACAAGATCCAAGAAATCTACGCGGAGCTCGAGCAAATCATAGCAAAAGATCCACATCACATCACCTTTTGATCTACTGAAATTCTGGAAGAATTGTGAAGAGATTCTGAGAAAAGTCATATACCACACAGAAGACAACAGCAAACGAGGGATCCCCACAAAAACCCACGGCCCAATTCCCTAATATAGCCGTGGTTCCGCGGCATAAGCAGGCTTAGGCCACGGAACCGCGGCCGTATAGACTCTGCAGGGTGTCGTTTTCTGTGGGCAGTTTGGTCACTTCATTTAGGGGCAGAATCTGGCCCTAGGGTTTCAACTCTCCTCCTATAAATACCCCAGATCTGAACCATTGTAGGAAGTTCTTTTCATGCTCTCTTTTTGTTAGTTTTTAGTCTTCTTCTTCTTCTTCTTCTTCTTCATCTTCCCTCCATTAAATTGTTGTGAGAGCTTTTGAGTGGATGTTAAATGAAGATGAGGGTTATTTTGTATCATTCTTTTTGCTTAGCTTCTCCCTTGAGCTCTCTACCTTAACTTGATCTTGCAACCTCTTAAGTGAGCTTGCAAGTTTAAGCTTTGGTCATTGATCTCAAGGGGTTGTATCATTTTGGAATCAATAATGTTCTCTCTTTTGTGCTTCATTCTCCATGAGTTCTTTGCCTTTTCTTGTTCTTGCAACCTCTTAAGTGAGCTTGCAAGTTTGAGATTTGGTTATTGAACCCATGTCTTGTTTTGGGTTCTATGGTTTCTAGTTTCATTTCTTGCTCATTTACTTTCTTGCACTTTAATACTTGCTTTACTTTCATGCACTTAAAATCCATGCACTTTTAATTACTTGCTTGTAATCTTTTCTTTTCTTTGTTTATCTTTTCTTTTACTCTTTTTGGTTCGTTTTGTGAATGGTTGTTAATATGTGTTGTTAAGAATAAATACAATATTGTAAGTTAATGTTTCTTTGCTCATTTCCTTTTCCCGTTATTTTCCTTTGAACTCCGCCCAAACGTTACGCAAGCGCTCCGTTAGACACCCTACCCTACCAAGGTAACGGTGATTCCTAACCGCGACCGGTTGCGTTCGGTTTGGCCGGAGGCGAAAGCAAGAGACAAGAACGGAAGGATAAGGGTCAATAAGCCGGATTCCACAAATACCTTACTTAAATCCCCTAATCCACATTGTTGCCGATTGCTCTAGCTTCAATTGGTCAAGACTCGGCTCAAAGGTTTTGAGTGCGGATTTCCTTAGCTTACACTTTCGTGTCTTTTTCTTAACAACTTTATACTTGCATATAAAACATAGGTTAGATTTGAACAAACATATACAAATTCTTTATTGACTCGTCTAAAACTCGAACGGACATACAACCATCTCTCTGTGGATCGACCCATGCTCAACCGGCTAGCTGCATAGTGACACCGTCCTGATCGCGGTTATAACTTTAGAACTTTGAACATCCGACATGCCAAAAGCGTGCGACGACAGATTTTTAAGAAAACCTTTTGCGTAATGAACTTGATATCGTCGTAGAATCGAGTGATTTTGAAAAGGAGTGTTTTTGAGACTTTTACTAGTTTTGCTAAAGAGGTCACTCCCGGTGAAGGGATCTCGGCTCTTTCCTTATCGAATAAGGTGCAGGATATTTCACAAATACCACTATGCAAAGCAAAAACTATAAAAACAATCAAAAAACAAACCGAGTTTGTACCATCTGCTAGTTTCGCTAAAGAGGTCACTCCCGGTGAAGGGATCTCGGCTCTTTCCTTATCGAATAAGGTGCTGGATATTCTACAAGGAATACCGCTATGCAAAGCAAGAACTAGAGCTACCAGTTTATGAGACAAGTTTCTACAACATCTTTAGGTTTCTTTTATTTCATTAATCTCATTAATGAAGTCCCATTTATTATGCTTCGCAAGCATCACATATGAAACGAAAGCAACAATATTAATTATATCTCATATATATATATATATATATAATATAGGCATTCGTTTCAGAATATAATCAATGATCACATCTGCTCATACCAGAATATTGCATTTTATACCGCCCATTCTTACGCTCGTTTGTTTATAGGCAGGTGCTTTTAATCAGTGTTTGCTATATAATTGCAGGATACTGGTCTCAACTCTAAACAGTGAATATCATGGAAAAGTACGACAAATTCTGGATTACTGCCAAAAAACAGATAAAACATGGGTCTCCGCTATCTATCCGTGTGTTGCCACACACCAGTTTAAGGGACAAAATGGCAAATCGATGTCATTTTCATGCACAAAGCTCAATTTCAACACAAGATCCAAGAAATCTACGCGGAGCTCGAGCAAATCATAGCAAAAGATCCACATCACATCACCTTTTGATCTACTGAAATTCTGGAAGAATTGTGAAGAGATTCTGAGAAAAGTCATATACCACACAGAAGACAACAGCAAACGAGGGATCCCCACAAAAACCCACGGCCCAATTCCCTAATATAGCCGTGGTTCCGCGGCATAAGCAGGCTTAGGCCACGGAACCGCGGCCGTATAGACTCTGCAGGGTGTCGTTTTCTGTGGGCAGTTTGGTCACTTCATTTAGGGGCAGAATCTGGCCCTAGGGTTTCAACTCTCCTCCTATAAATACCCCAGATCTGAACCATTGTAGGAAGTTCTTTTCATGCTCTCTTTTTGTTAGTTTTTAGTCTTCTTCTTCTTCTTCTTCTTCTTCATCTTCCCTCCATTAAATTGTTGTGAGAGCTTTTGAATGGATGTTAAATGAAGATGAGGGTTATTTTGTATCATTCTTTTTGCTTAGCTTCTCCCTTGAGCTCTCTACCTTAACTTGATCTTGCAACCTCTTAAGTGAGCTTGCAAGTTTAAGCTTTGGTCATTGATCTCAAGGGGTTGTATCATTTTGGAATCAATAATGTTCTCTCTTTTGTGCTTCATTCTCCATGAGTTCTTTGCCTTTTCTTGTTCTTGCAACCTCTTAAGTGAGCTTGCAAGTTTGAGATTTGGTTATTGAACCCATGTCTTGTTTTGGGTTCTATGGTTTCTAGTTTCATTTCTTGCTCATTTACTTTCTTGCACTTTAATACTTGCTTTACTTTCATGCACTTAAAATCCATGCACTTTTAATTACTTGCTTGTAATCTTTTCTTTTCTTTGTTTATCTTTTCTTTTACTCTTTTTGGTTCGTTTTGTGAATGGTTGTTAATATGTGTTGTTAAGAATAAATACAATATTGTAAGTTAATGTTTCTTTGCTCATTTCCTTTTCCCGTTATTTTCCTTTGAACTCCGCCCAAACGTTACGCAAGCGCTCCGTTAGACACCCTACCCTACCAAGGTAACGGTGATTCCTAACCGCGACCGGTTGCGTTCGGTTTGGCCGGAGGCGAAAGCAAGAGACAAGAACGGAAGGATAAGGGTCAATAAGCCGGATTCCACAAATACCTTACTTAAATCCCCTAATCCACATTGTTGCCGATTGCTCTAGCTTCAATTGGTCAAGACTCGGCTCAAAGGTTTTGAGTGCGGATTTCCTTAGCTTACACTTTCGTGTCTTTTTCTTAACAACTTTATACTTGCATATAAAACATAGGTTAGATTTGAACAAACATATACAAATTCTTTATTGACTCGTCTAAAACTCGAACGGACATACAACCATCTCTCTGTGGATCGACCCATGCTCAACCGGCTAGCTGCATAGTGACACCGTCCTGATCGCGGTTATAACTTTAGAACTTTGAACATCCGACATGCCAAAAGCGTGCGACGACAGATTTTTAAGAAAACCTTTTGCGTAATGAACTTGATATCGTCGTAGAATCGAGTGATTTTGAAAAGGAGTGTTTTTGAGACTTTTACTAGTTTTGCTAAAGAGGTCACTCCCGGTGAAGGGATCTCGGCTCTTTCCTTATCGAATAAGATGCAGGATATTTCACAAATACCACTATGCAAAGCAAAAACTATAAAAACAATCAAAAAACAAACCGAGTTTGTACCATCTGCTAGTTTCGCTAAAGAGGTCACTCCCGGTGAAGGGATCTCGGCTCTTTCCTTATCGAATAAGTTGTTGGATATTCTACAAGGAATACCGCTATGCAAAGCAAGAACTAGAGCTACCAGTTTTCGAGACAAGTTTCTACAACATCTTTAGGTTTCTTTTATTTCATTAATCTCATTAATGAAGTCCCATTTATTATGCTTCGCAAGCATCACATATGAAACGAAAGCAACAATATTAATTATATCTCATATTTATATAATATAGGCATTCGTTTCAGAATATAATCAATGATCACATCACAGAATATCGCAGCAGAATAAAACATATAAAATATTGAATATACTAGGATTTCCGTGTTTTAAATTAAGCCAGTCTAAAACACGGATTCCACGGTCGTGATGAATAGCCAATCCCACACCCCTAGACCCCTACGAAAGCGGCAAGAAACCCTACTAATTCTAGAGTTAGGAGACCAGGTCTCGACTCCTCGAGATGGTCTCCCACTGGACCTTAGAACCCGGTTACTTATGCTCCCCGCCTTGGGTCTATCCTAATGCGGAAAAATAAATAATATACAATGGTAATATCATCCTCAACCCGGAAGTGCCCCAGTAAAAGAATATTATATACAATGAATTTTACATGAATGAAAATGAAAAAACTCTCATCTCACATAAAACCCCCGGCTATTCAAAACACGACGATCCAATGTAACATATCTCAGCAACACATAATATCACATGTAATCAACGTAAGTAAATATGCGTATCCCAATTATCATTGTCATATAACACTGAAACCGGCGATACACAACATATTACACTTACGGTCGCAGAAAAGAAAGTGAAAAACTACAACAGTTGGAATCCGCAACCACCTTAGACATCAAATGCCTAACCAAATGAATTCCTTAGACATCGCATGCCTAACAATTATAAACCCTGCATTTTAGTCTCGATCTCGAAAACACTTTTCAATATCAAGTCGAGCAATTCAACAAGATTCCCGACATCCTGATCGAATACTCTTCGGAAACTTTAGTAGACGGCCGCACCCCCCGATGCCGTCAAAAAAGTGCACTAAGGCGGAACACCGCTGCCGTGAGCACCCGAACGGATGCTTTTAGCGACGGGGTTCTCCTACAGTCACTTGGTTGGGGCTATGGGGCATGGATTTCTATTAAGTTTACCCGGCGAGTATCCGCATACGCTACGTGATTGCGACGGACTTTTGATCACATCAAAATCCCGTGGCAACCGATCAAATGAGACTAAACTGCTAGATTTATAAAATTCAAATTAGTTATCTCATAACTACTTGTGGATTCCAAATATTGTATATCCCATCACATAATATCCAGACGACGTTAAACTTTTCGATCGATTCATCAAATTCCTACAATTACCCGACAGCTCAACACTTGAGCATAGTTTTAATAATACCCAGAATATGCCACAGTACCTATGCACCAGTCATAGAAGGGCAAACCCAAGCCTCACTCATGTCGCCACGGAACTACGGCAAACCCTAGGGTTTGACCGCGGTTCCGCGATCCAAAAAAGTCGAGTTAGGGTTTCATTCTTCTAGAGAGTTCATAGGATCACTTGCATGTTTTCCGAATACATTAAACTTGGAAAAATGGGTTTTTGACATTCGACCGAACTTTTTAACATCGTCTAGACAACATGCGAATAACCCGAAACAATGTTAAAACTATGAATATGAAACACTCCAAATTGTTTATAGTGTAAAATTACATCACATGCAAAATTAGCAAAAACAAATAACACCTGAAACATCAAAACCAAGCCATTAGAACACAGAAAAAAATTCGGGGGGGTGCTCGGATTTGGCCGAGATCATCAAGGTGGCGGCCAGCCAAAATTTTTCAAAATGCCCTGAAATTTTGATGGTGTTCATGATATATCTCATATATCACACTGTACTTGTTTAAAAAATTTTTTGAACAACATTTAAAATCGACAGCAAGCAGGTTTTGGCGATGCAAGTTTCGAAGTATTTCGGTTTCGTAATCTTAAAATTTCTAGCATGGCTCTGATACCACTGCAGGGTTGCCTAGCTTGGAAGCAAGGTTTCGGGAGAGATCGTCCATGCCAAATTAAAAAATTTGCCATTCTAGCTAATCCTAACCATGAATCGTAAACTAGAAATCGTACGGAATACATATGCAAACACTTTTCACCTAAAAGTGAACAACGAATACAACCTTTGTAGACCGGTCCTTCACTTCAATAGCTCCGTGTAGTAGTCCCCTTGGCTGCGTTCATGAACTCCGGACTCTAGAGAGGCTCCCTAGAAGAAACGTGCTTGCTTCGAAGACTTCGAGGCCGAAGATGATCTACGTCGAGGAGACATTAACCCAAGTTGTCTCTTCACTAATCATGGAATTAGTGAAGCAAACACCGTATACTAAATGGAAAGTAGTAGAGGATGATGAAGTAGGAATTTTGCTCACATTAGAAATCATTTTCTCACAAGGTTTCATCACTTTGTCAAAATCAAGAGAGCTCAAGAATGATGAAGAAGAAGATGAAGTTGTGATGAAAGAAAGAATGAACTCATGAGGTTACAAATGCAACCATGGTCACAAAATATCAAGCCTAACTCTTGTAGAAAATAAACCATACACTAAGGTTAAGAGGGTTGGGTTAAATAAATATCCTAAACTTGACAAAAGAGTTGACTTTGTCAATGGTTATCCAAAAGCTTTTTTCTAAATTTAACCATAACAAACTTACACTCTTTTGAATTAGCTTAACATAAATAAAAACCCTAACTTAACCCTAGCATGGTATAAGTCTCATACATTCATGTTGCATGTGTAACCTAGCATGACACACTTATATATATCACATATATAATAAGTGTGCAAAAAGAAAACAATACATTGAACATATATCACATATATATCAATGTATCATCAAGTGAGAAAAATGAATACTTAAGTGAGCTAATATTAGTTAATGTAATGTAATATATCAAATATATAATTATACATTAAATTATTAAATCAACACTTGATCTAATAATCCGGTCATATCTCATATAATCGACTAATATCAAATGTATCCTTTTATCGAATCAACACTTGATCCGATAACCCGGCTATATCACATATAACCAATCCATATATATATATCGCGAGAATAGAATGAGGTATCACATACGCATATTAATCTCGGTCCTGCACATATCACATATATGCTCCTACTCCATTTCGCTTGAGCCAGGAAACCTCTATGTAGGACTCTAAAGACTCGTCAATACGCCGGCAGTAGGTGATGATCATATCAAACACCCACAAGCCGCAAGCGGTCTACTAAACGTAACGGCCACCCGGGTATTGAGCGATCAGAAGATCAACAAGCAAGACTGCTCATACTCCTACGAATCCAATCAGTAACACTACCGTACAGTCCAATCTCTTCGTCTGATATGTCGCATATCAAAGCCTGGGGGTGGTGTAACGTCAGATCCCAATAGCCTGATAAGTCGTGCCGATGCAAGGTCCATAACGGTTCGAGAAACTATTGATAACACTTACCAACAGATCTCAACAACCCTTGCCAGGGATTTTCTGTTATGGCCAATCGAGCATAGCGCAACATCAACTCCCTATACAGGGAGAGACGAAACCCCTCCTATCGCTCATTGCCTCCATATGACTCGGGACTGTACCCAAAAGCCACCGTTTTGCACGTTCTCTTGAACGTGGTAAGGTGGAAATCAAAGCACAGTAGGCATCACACAAGACTCTATGACGATCTCGGGTCTACAGACTAACCTGTACCAGTGTCACCAGAGAACTGCCATCTGACGTGAGGAATAATACCATCTGGGAGTTCTCGGCGAGTCCATCCAGTGTACCCAGTCTCCACTGAGTACCCGCATACCTTCTCTGATGTCAAACACCAATAGATATAGGATCATCCATCGCCCATCATATGGGTTGAGAAGCGTATACGCTAGTCTACACTGGAGTATCGATGCCCTGTCTCGATACTCCCACGACTAGGAACATTTGAAGGATGTACTTGTCGACTACTCTGTCCCTACTAGTATGATCTATATCTTAATCCTGGTAGTCAAGTACTCATCCTAAGGGCTTTATCAACATGTATTATAGAGACAATCGATGTACATGTTAAGATAAAGAGCAACTAGATAGCATACTATCATGTTGAGCAAGAAAGTCATCCCTATATATGTCCAAGCATCCACTACAATATACATCGTATGTACAGTAATGGCCTTTAGGGCATACATATTACTAACAGAGTGCAGTGTCTTTAAAAACTGGTGGCAAGGATATATTGCTCACCAACAATATTTCAAGCGGATGAAACGCAAAACTCGTCGAGAGCAGAAAAGCACGATAAATGAGCATAAAGGAACAGCCGGCAACTGTCACACAGTTGATACCAGGTGATCTCAAGTTCTCACCTTCGGAAGCGATTCTGACGAAGAAATAGCCCTCGGCCCTCTCTTCAAGGAATCCACCCGAAGAAAAGAGGACGAGACAAAAAACTGTGAAAATATTCAGCTGCGTAACCATATGTTGCCCGAAAAGAATCTCGGGCCTACAAATAAGGGATCGAACAAAAAAGATAAAGGGAAGGAAAATTCCCTAAGGATATCGCCCTCGATGATCGAGTCGTCGAACAGCTGGCAGCCAAGGACCCGCCTAAGAAAAACAAAGTGGATTACAATGTCCTAGCACACCTGAGGAAGATACCCTCACAGCTAAGCATTTTGGATGCCCTTCTATTTTCTAAAGAGGCACGAGATTCTCTGATCAGGGCATTATAAGAGCCCGAGCAGTTTCAAGCTTTCCTTACCGAAGAAAAGATGAAGGAAAAGCTAGAAGAAGTTCACACAGCCGACATTACCTTCACCAATGAAGACCTCCTCCTCGGAACGTGCGAGCACAACCGTCCCCTATATGTCACCGGGTACTGCCATGACATCAAGATAAGGAAAATCTTAGTTGACAACGAGTCCTCGGTCAACCTCCTAAATGTTTGGGTGCTAAAAGAAATCTGCATGAGCGTTCAGCACCTCACTCGGGATAAAATCACCATCTCCGGGTTCGACTCCTAGTCATCACGGACGCTCAGGTTTGTAATACTAACGTTACGCTTTGGGCTGCTCGTCACTGACATTAAATTTCATGCCATTAACGCCAAGACTTGCGACAACGTATTGCTCGGCAGGCCTTGGTTACAGGAGTACAACAATATCCCTTCTACACAACATGAGTGTATGAAGTATTTCAAAGATGGTCTAGAGTATACCGTGACGGGGGAACTAAACCCATTCTCCGTAAATGAAATCTGAAAGTATGAAGATGCAAAGTATTTCTTACCAGACTTTGAAGACACGGAAAGATGCCATAAACCGGAGAATAAGCAAAAATCTATCACCACTATTCCGGTCTACGGGAGCGATACCGAGGAGGAAGAAGAAATAGTCTATTCGGCGCCGCCCTAAAGCAACAGGCCGGGACTATCTACCCCTATTTTGGTCTTTGGCAGTGACTCTGAAGACGAAGTCAACGCAGTGTTTTCGGTCCGTCCATCAATGCAGGCCCTTACTGAGGTGAGCAGAGTTTGCAGATCGCCATGGTTCCGCGGCAGCTGTTCGAAACCCACGGTGACGTGCTTTTGAAGAATATGGTCAATATCGGATATGTAGGTTTTGTCGGTGAAAATTGTGCACGACGTGAGTAATCGAGTTTAAAAATACCACAAGTGCACGGTGCGTTGAAGCAAGCCGGCAAGCACGGGTCGAACTACAAGGAGTGGATATCACGACATCAAATTGAGTTATGGATCAATAGGTTGGAAAATGGTGTTTTGTCACGTTTTAGTATAATATATAAAAGAAGCAAAGTTTTGGAATACGAAAACTTTGGCTAAGGTTCAGTAAAAGTGAAATACGACATTTACCCCCAACTCTCCGTTTTGATTCAAGATTCATTCCTTTTAGTTTCCATTTAAATAGCGAAAGTAAGCCGTATTTATCCGAAAACATGTATCGGGATAAAATACGATATCAAGGTTAAGAAAAACGGAAACTAAAAAGAATGAGATAGAGAATGGAGTGAATATGGAATTAGTTAAGTGAAGTAGCAAGTATAGAATATATGCAAGAATGCTATATATCCTATCTAGCTTAGTTGCGACACGTAACGTAATTCCGTATTCACGCTTACTTCAAATCGTAACATAGCAACGATAAAATGTAAAGAAGGAATATGATATATTTTAAAGGTTGATTTGAAACCATTCAAAACGATATATCCTATCAAGCAAAACATAATAAACTTGCAATATTAAGAAAAGAAATGAAAAAGTGCAAGAATCAAAAGGGGGGTTGGAAGTAAAGTCATTCCACAACCTACCTCACCATAACCCAAGAACAACTACTCACACATCATCATAGAATTAACACAACTGAATAATGAAAAGAAATGACAAAATAGAAAAGAGATACAAGAATCAAACTTGAATGTAATGAAGATTTATTGCAATGGTTCAAAATACAAGTAAATGAGTTCAACTACCAAAATCTAATCTTGCAAGCTCAAAAAGAGAAGTTGCAAGACCAGAGGAAGGAAAAGAACTCAACGCAATCCCAAGAGCTACAAGAATTTTAACACAAGAGTTTACAAGTATGCAAAAAGTCCTCACTTGGCCTCATGTCTTGATCTGCAATTTATAGAGAAATCCAGAGGAAAAGTTGCAGGTGACAATAGACTAACATGACCACCAGGAACCCACACAAAGAAAACGAGCCAATTTGCCACCATCTTGGCCGCAATTTGCGACCAAATTGGATATATTTGCGGCCAACTTGAAGAGTCTGGGGCTCACCTTGCTGCCATAGTCTTCAGGTATCATGGGTATCTCATGATAATTGCAATTTATTTTAATTACTACATGTGTGAAATCTGGAGCTAAATCACAGAGAAGAGATGAAGTGGGTGAGTGTGTGTTCACACTTCAAATCATATGTCAATCACTTATTTACCACTTGCACCATTCATCATTATTTTGCCAAAGCAGCTCCCAAGGTTCATGCATCTTCACAAATGTTCACACATGTATGTGTTGGACCATTTCATAAAAAAAAACTTTATACACACACATATTTATTGCAAACTCTTTTCAATTCTTGATATGTATGATGTCCTGTTTGCAGATCCAGCAAAGAATCCGTCTTCTTGTGCATGTTGTGTACAAAAATCCATGTATCCGTCTCCGTACCTATAATCTGTATAAATGAGCAGACATGGATTAAATAGCACTGTTTATTGACAAAATGATATAAAATGGGCGGTATTAAAATGTAACAAATCGTGCCGAATAAATACCCCCAAACTTATCTTTTTCTCGTCCTGAGCAAAACAAAAATTCCTAGCCTCACTTTCGCAGGGAACGCGATTGCACTGAGCACGTGCAACAAGCCGTTAAATCTCTAGGTGTCCCTAGAAGGAGGAGTGTTGTCTCCTGAGGGTTTTCAGTGGATTGCACCCACAAAATCCAGTCAAGTTAGTTTCGCAAGAAAACAGTTGATTCAAATCTTAAGACTAAGTATCAAAGCTAGCAATTCTATTATCCAAGTTAGAAAACGTCCAACCCTATTTTTCACTCCTTACTGTTTATTTAACTTAAACCAAATGCGTCTTTACGTGATTTGTGTAGATTGTGTCCATAAGTTTCTGAGAACTATATTAGTGTCATCATGTCAAAAATACGGATCAGGATAGACTTCTGAAGAATCATACGAGTTTGAAAAGACTTAAGATTTTCTCAAGTTTTACTCTCCAGTTAGGTTTCAAGTCAGAATATATATCAATTTTAACAGAGAACCATAAGTCATATTTTTCACTCCTACCTTTCACCTGTTTTTGTTCACACACACCCTTCAATATCGTGCAAAACGTCTTAATAAATACAAACATTCATATCTCCGCGAAAAAACTGTTTTATTAGAAAATGCGTCACCGCCAAGATTATTCTCCCACAAAGAGCCATAAGAACTTTTAACTAGGAGAAGACACTTGCTTAGCTTGTTTTATCTGGTGATTGGAAACTTAGCGAGTTTTGGGTCAATGACTCTCAAACCAGATGGTTTTAGGGTATTAGGTGTGGAGACACCCCAAGAACTTAATTACCCAAGTTACTAAGGCCACAAAACAAAAAGACTCATTTTATTTTAAATTTTCAGCACATTAGTAAAACGGAGATATAGCCAGCTTTTTCTTTTAAAACAGAAGACGTTACATATGATAAGGTGTGTAATTACTTATAGATAGGTTATTTTTCGGACTTATAGCTTCTGTTATATGTCTACACAAGGTTCTAGATAGGTTATTTTTCGGACTTATAGCTTCTGTTAAAGTCTCTATAAAATTTCTTCATATCTTCTTCACTGTATGAATTATTCTTGATATTACTTAACTCAGCCAAACCTGTTTGATCCGAAGGATGTTTATCAATTTTAAAAGTTTTTACAGACATATCAGACATTCATTAAATTCTCAAAAACATACGACACGTGTAAGTAATATAAAAGACGTATATCAGCTAAGGTTAAACACACAGGCGGGTTATTTTTCAGGTTATCAATCTCATAGCAAGAATTTAGTTATTTCTATCTTATCAATTGAACCGTCAGACTTTGAATCAACGTTCCCCTGCTAGCCAACATGACAAGTTTTTATAATTTTCAGGGATTTTTTTTCAATTTTTATAAATTTTTTTAATTTTTCTATACAATGCAGTACAAAAGCAGATATGAAATGCATCTACATGCAAAAGAAAAGAAAAAATACAATAAGTAAATGCTGAAATGCAGGAAATATGCAAATGCAAACTATATACTATCACCCCCAACTTGAAACTTGCATTGTCCTCAATGTCTCCTGGCTTTTCCCTTGCCCTTCTTGCTGCCACTAGCGTCGTCATACGCTGCTTGCTGAGCCACCTCAGTCCTATCCAGCTGCTCCTGCATTTTTTGTTATTTCTTGAGCATGTGGCGAACACTCCTAAATGTCAGGCGCTGCAGGTCCTTCTCGTTGTCTGGTTCGGGCTCATTTAAAAGTGCCTCCATCGAGCTTTCGGGACCCGGATGTTCGTTTGGGTCCTCCCTTGTCCATTTTTTCTGCTCATAGTGGCCGCCGGTGTATCCTTGTGAAATTCTCTCTATTTCGACCGGCCAGTTTGCATATACAGTCGCATACCCATCAAACTCAATTCTGTCCATGTTGTACTTTGCTAGGAGGGTCACTAGCACCGGCAGCAGGGTTTTTTCTGGGCCACCCCCTCCATGATTGTGTTAAACAATTGTGTTATGACACAAAAATGCTGCTCTTTTTCCATTAAGCCATGCACAATATGTCCAACACCAGCCGAAAAGGAAGAAACACGACTTTTTCCCTTGATGTTGCGGTTTGCCTATCGGCAGACCGCAAGCACATTTCTGTACATCTGGGCGGGGTTCAGCCCCTTATCTTTTAATTCTACAAAATCCCCCAACAATGATCTGTAAACCGCCAATTCTCGCGGTTGTTGATTTCCTGGTCGCATGGGGATATTTGTAACCCTAGAAATGGTTTGGGGCTGAAAAATCCTACGTCGCCTCTGGAAGAAAATTTCTACGAACCCCGATTCCAATTTACCATGTCTTAATGCTTCGTAAAAATCATCTACCAATTCTCTCACAGCAAACAGATCATCGCCTCTGTAAATTAAAAAATCCGACCCTCTTTGACAGATTTTATCGTAGAAGTACTGTCCGTAAGTTGTGTCGGAGAAAATCTCAAAGAAGTTCTTCTCACAATCAAAAGTCACCATTTCAGATCTGAAATTTTGCGCAGAAATTGAACAAGAAGTGAAGAAATCTTACAGAGGAGAAAGGGGATCGGGGCTTTTGGAGTAGAGCAGGTCACAATTTGCGGCTGAATGGAATATTCCGGCGGCCTGTGATGGAGATCGGGGGATGATGTTTGGAGGTAGGGTTTGGTTTGTAGAGAGAGCAGCAGGTTTTTGGGAGAAACAGAAAATGAGTCTCGGGTTGGGTTGGGGATGCTTATAAAGGGTACTTTGCAAAAACAACCCATTATAAAAAGAATAGTAAAAGAAAACCAATAATTACAAAAAGCTCCAAAAAGAGTATATACAAGAAAAAGACTTGGGGATGTGTTTTAATCGATATAACGTGGCTCATGTAAAAACATGAGCTCCCCCGTTTCCACGGGCAATTCTAAAAATGGCTTGAGCCGTTGGCCATTGACTTTGAACGTATTGCCCGATTGCTGATCTTCAATTTCGACAGCACCGTGCGGAAAGACGGTGCGCACAAAAAATGGACCTGTCCAGCGTGATTTCAACTTCCCAGGAAACAAATGAAGTCGGGAGTCATAGAGCAGAACCTTTTGCCCCACGGTGAACGTTTTCCGGAGAATTGACTTGACGTGAAAGACTTTCGTCTTTTCTTTGTACAATTTAGCATTCTCATACGCATCATTGCGTATCTTGTCAAGTTCGTTCAATTGAAGTTTTCGCGCTTCGCCAGCTTTTTCTAAGTCGATATTGAGCTGTTTGATTGCCCAAAAAGCGCGGTGCTCCAATTCGACAGGCAAATGACACGCTTTCCTAAAGATGAGTCGGTATGGGGACATACCAAGATTTGTTTTGAAAGCAGTGTGAAATGCCCACAGCATGTCATTTAACTTCAATGACCAATCTTTGCGGTTATGGCTGACAGTCTTTTCCAAAATCTGCTTAATTTGTCTATTTGATATTTCAACCTGGCCGCAAGTTTGAGGATGATAGGGCGTTGACAACTTGTGGATGATGGAGTACTTTTTCATTAGTGATTCAAAAGATCGGTTGCAGAAATGCGTTCCATTATCACTAATGATGGTGCGAGGCGTACCGAACCGAGAAAAAATGTTTTCTTTCATGAATTTTATGACAACCTTGTTGTCGTTGGTTCGGCAAGGGATAGCCTCCACCTATTTGGACACATAGTCCACAGCCAGCAATATGTACAAATTCCCAAAAGAGTTTGGGAATGGCCCCATGAAACCAATACCCCAAATGTCGAAAATTTCTACAATCAGAATGGATTGTAGGGGCATCTAATTTCACCTTCCAATTTTCCCCATGTGCTGGTAGTGGCTACAGGTCTTGCAATATTCAAAAGCATCCTTGAAAAGCGTCGGCCAGTAGAAGCCGCTTTGCAAAACCTTTTCAGCCGTCTTTCTGGGTCCAAAATAGCCCCTACAAGCATGGTCATGGTAGAAGGAGAGAACACTTCTTGTCTCAGAGTTGGAGATGCACCGCCTAATAATCTGTTCAAGACAGTATTTGAGCAAGTATGGTTCATCCCAGTAAAAGAATTTGACCTGGGAAAGAAATTTAGACATGTCCTGATTCGACCAAAAGCCATCGGCGTATCCGCTTACAGAGCTGATGCTTTTCACATCTTTACCTTAATATATTGAGCAGCCTACCTTGTGTTTCTCCAGTGGCTAAAAAGTTCATGATATCAACGAACCAGGGTTCGATTAATACGGAGAGAAGCTGTTCGTCAGGGAACTGTTCATTTATTGGAACTTCCTCGATTGGTGCATTTGGCAAGCGAGACAAATGATCGGCCACAACATTGTCGGTTCCCTTCTTATCTTTGATTGTTAAGTCAAATTCCTGGAGAAGGAGAATCCAACGTATCAGTCTGGCCTTGGCATCCTTTTTTGCAAAGAGGTGCTTCAGCGCAGAATGATCAGTATAAATCGTGACATGGGTCCCGATCAAGTAAGGACGGAATTTGTCGAGAGCGTACAGAACAGCTAAGAATTCTTTTTCCGTGGTGGTGTAATTTAGCTGTGCGTCATTCAACGTCCTGATTGCGTAATGGATAACATGCGGCTTATTTTCAAATCGCTGTTCTAAGACAGCACCTAG
Source organism: Agapanthus africanus (assembly GCA_030015575.1). Taxonomy (NCBI): domain Eukaryota; kingdom Viridiplantae; phylum Streptophyta; class Magnoliopsida; order Asparagales; family Amaryllidaceae; genus Agapanthus; species Agapanthus africanus. Next base: position 90,835,592 of record JASDDO010000028.1, on the reverse strand, counting down.
CGCAAAGTCAGAAGCGTCGCACATTAGCTCAAAGGGTTCGCTCCAGTCTGGTGCACTTAAAATCGGAGCAGAAGTGAGTTCCGACTTCAGAAGCTTGAACGCATGAAGGCACTCAGAGTTGAAATCAAAGGGTGTTTCTTTGGCCAGCAAAGAAGTCAAGGGTCTAGCCAGTTTGCTAAAATCCTTGATGAAGCGCCTGTAAAACCCGGCATGGCCTAAGAATGCCCTAATGTCACGGACAGTCCGTGGAGGTGGGAGGCTTGAAATAACGTCTATTTTTGCCTTATCGACTTCAATACCTTTTTCAGAAATGATATGACCTAACACGATGCCGTGTTTGACCATAAAATGACACTTCTCCCAGTTGAGTGTGAGGTGTTTTTCTCTACATCGTAGCATTACTAGCTCCAGATGCCTCAAATACTCAGAGAATGAATCTCCAAAGACGGAGAAATCATCCATGAAAACCTCTAAAAATCGCTCTACCATATCAGAGAAAATACTTATCACGCACCGCTGAAATGTTGCGGGTGCATTGCACAGCCCAAAAGAGCATGCGACGGTAGGCGAAGGTACCAAAAGGACAAGTGAATGTTGTTTTGTCCTGATCTTCAGGATCAATCGTGATCTGATTATAGTCGGAATACCCATCTAAGAAGCAATATTAGGTGTGTCCGGCTAGGCGTTCAAGCATTTGATCAATGAAGGGCAGCGGGAAATGATCCTTGCGAGTTGCTGCGTTGAGCTTTCTGTAATCAATACAGACTCTCCATCCCGTTTGTGTGCGGGTTGGGATTAGCTCATTTGCTTCATTCATGATAACTATGAGTCCCGATTTCTTTGGTACCACGTGAATGGGGCTTACCCATTTGCTATCAGATATAGGATAGATGATCCTAATGTCCAGGCACTTCAGCATTTCATTCCTTACCGCTTCTTTCATTATCGGGTTAAGCCGGCGTTCAGGATCTTGAAGGGTTTGGAATCATCAGTCATATGGATTCTATGCTGGAAGATAGCAGGGCTAATTCCTTTGATATTAGCCATTGACTACCCAATCAGTTCCATGTTCTTTCTCAGAATTTCCATGAGGGCCAACTCTTGCTCAGGCGCAAGGTCGGTTGCAATTATTACTGGAAGCGTTTCATTATTTCCTAAGTACGCATACTTGAGGTGGTCAGGAAGAACTTTGAAGTCAGGTTTTGGTGTCTCCTCTACAGATGGTCGCACTTTAGGGGCCAGTTCATTATGAAGTGGTTCAAATTGGGGCCCCCAATGTGCGTAGGATGCCTGTTCAGGACATAGCTTCTCAAGGAAAAGAAGCTCCTCAAAAAACAGTTCTTCAAACGTTTCTTCAAGATACTCATTGTTGAAGTCAAATGTCCCCTCCTCAAACATATCGTATACAGCGTTGACTTCAAAAGTGTCATCATGTTTTTCGCTCGCTTGGTTTCCTAGCGTGGAAATGTTGAGGTCGACTGTCATGTTCCCAAATGAGAGTTTCATGGACCCATTACGACAGTTTATCAACGCGTTGGATGTGGCTAGGAAAGGCCGTCCCGGAATGACTGGAATTTGACCGCCAGGGTTGGTGACGGGCTCAGTCTCCAATACAATGAAATCTACGGGGAATATGAATTCCCCGACCTTGATTAGAACATCATCAATTTCTCCCCTCGGTACTTTCGTAGATCGATCTGCCAGTTGCAGAGTCACTCTAGTCGGCTTGAGCTCTCCTAATTCCAGTTGTTTGTAAACTGAGTAGGGAGGAGGTTTACGATTGCCCCTAATTCTAGCAAGGCACGGTTGATTTTTTTGTTCCTAATAGTGCAAGAAATAGTCGGACAGCCTGGGTCCTTGTATTTCACTGGAATGGACTTGGACAAGACATCGCTCAGAATGGCGGCCAGGAAGACAGTTTTGGGCACATTTGTGCGTCGTTTTTGCGTGCACAGGTTCTTTAGAAATTTCGCATACGCCGGAACTTGTTGGACCACGTCCAATAAAGGAAGTTGACTTCACAGCGTTTAAAAACTTCTAACACGTTTTCCATATTTGCAGAAGGCTTCATTGATTTCAACCTATTAGGATAGGGAGCTGTTCATATCAGATTTTTACATTTTCATACCACCCAATTTTTATCACATTGCATATCGGTAGGTACTCTTGAGCCGTGTTTGCTAGTCAATTGCAGGATACAGGTTCTCGGCTCTAAAACGGTGAAATTCATGGAAAAACACGACAAAGTCCGGGTTCTTGCCACCACAGATAAAACACGGATCTCCGCTTTTTATCCGTCTGTTGCCACACACCAGTTTAAGAGACAAAATGGCAAATCAATGTCGTTTTCATGCACAAGGCTCAATGGCAGCACAGGATCCAAGAAATCTACACGGAGCTCGAGGAAATCATGACAAAAAGATACACATCAAATCACCTTTTGCTCAACAGAAATTCTGGAAAAATCGTGAAGACAATCTGAGAAAATACATATACCAGAATAAAGGGCACAAAATACCAGGAAATCCCACCAAGTTTGGTGACCCAATTCTCCAAGTAGGCCGCGGAACAGCGGCCTAAGCATGCTTAGGCCGCGGAACCGCGGCCGTACGGCCTCCGCAGAGCACCAAAATTAGGGGGTATTTGGGTCTTTTCATTTGTATTCTGATGGTTGCCCTAGATTTTCAGTTTCCTGCCTATAAATAGTCCAGAACTTGTGAAGGATAAGGGGTGCATAATCTTGTATTTTTCTAGGTTTAGAATACTTGTTTCTTCTTCCTCTTCTCATCTCTTCTCCATTGAAAATCTTGTAGTGAGCTTTTGTGAGTGAAGAATGATGAATAAAGAAGAACCATTTACTTATCATGCTTGTCTTGTTCTTTAGTTAACTTGTTAGTTGTTGTAATTTTCATTTGTTAACTTAGTTGTTGTTATTTCTTGTTGTTTCTTTCTTCTCTCTTTTTCTTTATCCTTAAAACAACCATGATGCTTACGCTTGATCCTTGCCAAGGTGAGGTCGCAAATAGCTAGTTGTTATTTTCTAATCTCCTTCTTTCTATCTTCCTCTTTTGTTTTATTTTTCCGTATTATGGGTGAGTAGTTTCCATACTTGTTAGGGTAGGATAAGGGAAGTTTGAGAGAAGGAAATCTCTCTCACTCTTTCCTTGCCCAACATCTTAAATCGACTTCCGTTAGTTGAACCACAATCCGCTCCTTACGGCACCCTATCCTACATGATAGCGGTGATTCCGTAGTGAGACCGGTTGTGGTTGAATTAACCGGAGGTTATGGCAAAGAGCCAAGAACGGACGGACAAGCACCAAAAGGAAGAACTTATGCGTTGGAAAGCCTAGCTTATACTCGCAAGTTCCTTCCTAGTCGTGCTAATCCCCGTTGTTGCCGATTACCGTAACACCGATATTAAGAGTGGCAATGAAAGAAGTGAGAGACTCCTAACTCAAACTAACCTAATCCTAACCCTAACAAGCTCTCTTTACATATCATTTTAACACTTAGATAATCACAAACAAATCTGGAAAACTGGACTTAACTCGTTAAAGCACATAGAAAAGATTCCCATCTCCCTGCGGACGACCCGTACTCAACCGGCTAGCTACAAGCGAAACCGTCTTGATTGCGGTAATTAACTAAACTTGAACACGCAGAATATCTACCAATCAAATGGCGCCGTTGTCGGGGAGACGGTAGTTTATTTCTTTGTGTAATTTCGGGTTAACTTGTGAATGTAAATATAACCGAAAAACAAAACAAAAAAATATACTTTGTAAAAAAATCATCTTGTTATTTTTTTGATTAGTATTTGTGCAAGTGTGCAGGAAAATACGAAGTTCAAGTTCAGCGCCAAAGACGTGGGATATACGAAATTCGAGTTCAGTGCCAAAGACGTGGGAAGATAGACCCACATTTCGCGGCTACACCGCGACGGATCAAAACGAAGCCAACGGTCTACTATAAGATTCTGGAGCAGATACAGTAATCAAATCAAGATTCAGGAAATCCAGAACAGAAGAGGACACCCAACAGAGCACTACGCAAAAATCTGGAGGCCCAAGCCCACCATCTTGCCGCGGAACCGCGGCATAAGCTAGCTTAGGCCGCGGAACCGCGGCCTTCTGGTGGCTTCAGGGTGCCAAATTCCCTGTAAGTTTCCCTCTTCTTTCTCCCGCTCCTCTGGACTCCAATAAACTGTGTTTTCTGCAGCATTCTTTGCGCAAATTCTCTTCCCCCTTCCAATAAACTGTTCTTGTGCAGGATTCTTTGCGCCGCGCTAAAATAAAATAAAAATTGTTTGCAGTTGATTTGTTATCGCTTTGCATTCATTAATACGGACTTAAGGGGCTTGAAACCAATTCAGATTGGGTGGGGATTTCATCACCTATCCCAGGACCCCAGAAATCACAAAAAGCATATGCATTGACCATTGTTAAATTTAAAAATACTAGACTCAGCCCTAAGGACTTCGCGCTCATTAGGACAGAGGACTAATTACAGGCATCGGCCGTTTATCCTATCCTGACTTTGCGGTGTCTAGGCAAGTGTGACGAAGGCAAGTGGTTATTTAATTAAGGAACTTCGCGAAAGCGTTGGACAACCTCCCACTTACCTGGCACTTATCTGGCCGCAATTGGCGGAGAAGAGGCAGTTTGAGGTCATGTTTCTAGTTCTTTGGAACAGTTAGGAGCTGTCTAGTTGACCTAGGTGACCACTAGATCTAGGTGTGATTGTGCATATCTTGTTTGTGATTGCTTAAAGCCGTAAATCCGTACATATTTCTGTAAAGCTCTTTCTAAAAAAAAAGGAAAAAATCAAAAAAAACTTTTATAAAAACTTGCCCTTTGTCGCCAAAATCCATTTTTCACCCACCACCCATCGCCTTTCTCCATTGACGTTTTCTTACCCTCACCTTCTCCGCTTTGACTATACTAAACTCGTTTAGTGTATGTCCGCTTGGACTCGGGACACTAGCGCCCGCCTAGTCCGCGTTACGTTAGTCGCTACCGACTACGCGATCGACTCAAACGTCGAAACTCCGTCCACTCCTTTTTCACCTTTACCCTTGCCGGCCAACTCCGACGTTGACCGGAATTCTGTTCATACATCTTCACCTTCACCATCACCAACCTCTTCTTCCGCGATGTCAGGATTTAATCCGAACATCTCTTTGACTACCCCTGGATTGGCTCCACCTCCTACGGAGACCAATAACCCACCGCCGCCGCCTGTTGTAGCACCGCAGCGAATCGCGCTCCAGGATCGTTTCTATCCCACCCGTTCTGCACTTCGCACCTGCCTTTCTCTTCCACCGGCCAATGGGGATAACTTTGAAATTAAGCCCCACTTCATCAACATGCTTCCACGATTTCATGGGCTTGAATCTGAAGATGCCTATATCTTCATCAATAAATTTCAAAACGTTTGTGCCATGATGAAAACTACCCAACTGTCGGACGATGCTATACGTCTACGGGTCATTCCGTTCACTTTATGCGATCTTGCTGAAAAATGGCTGTATAGCACCGCTTCCCATTCCATAACCAGTTGGGACGAGTTTGTAAAAGCGTTTCTAAAGAAATTTTATCCGAATCATAAAACCGCAAGGATCCGAAATGAAATCAACCAATTCTCTCAGCTTCCTTCTGAACCCTTCTGGAAGTGTTTTGACCGGTACAAAGACCTTCTTGTTCAGTGTCCTCACCACGGTATAGAGAAATGGCAACTTTGTCAAACCTTATACGAGGGCCTGAACCCAGCAACGAAGCAGTTGTTGGAAACCATCTATCAGGGCCACTTCCTATCGAAATCTGACGAGGAAGCGTGGCAATTCTTTGACGACCTTGCGGAGCAAACGCTACAATGGGAGAGCACCAGACCGACTTCTTCTTCTTCTACCTCCACTTCTACCGGTCAGTCTAGGGTAGGAATTCACCAACTTGACGTCTCTATTGCGATGAAAGCTGAAATGGCCGCAATAACGAGAAAACTTGAAGCGATAGAGAGCAAATTCTCTTCTCCTGCTCCTACCCCTGTTCTTCCCCTTCGTACCATCTGCGCTTGTTGTTCCGATCCTTCTCACTTGACCGAAGAGTGTCCTTACAATCCACCATCGCAAGGACAGGATCAGGTTAATGCTGCATTCCAGCAAAGACCGAGGAATGATCCATACTCTTCCACCTACAATCCCGGTTGGAGGAACCACCCCAATTTCGCCTGGAATCAGAATCAGAATCAATTCCAAGGCAACAATTTCCAAAGTCCCCCTCCGCCGCAACAACAAACTTAACAGCAGTTTCAGCAACCCTTCCAACCCCAACCTTTCCAAAATCAGACGAACGACTTTGCACCCAACAATTCTTTTCCACCAAACAACTTTGTTCCGTCAAACAACGATAAGGTTTCCTCGCTCGAACGAAGTCTGGAGGCGTTCGTTAAACAATCGACTCAATCCACCGCAAACATCCAGTCTTCCATTCAGTCCTTAGTGCAACACACTGCCGCTCACGGGCAAAGCATCAAAACCATCGAGGCCCAGATTGCACAGCTGAATGCAGCCTTAAGCGAGCGAGAGAAGGGAAAGCTCCCGTCCCAGCCACTCCCAAATCCCGGTCACCCACAGAATGTACATGTTGCTCTTGAACAACAGAATCATAATGTGAGTGCCGTGACCACATTGAGATCGGGAAGGATGCTGCAAAACAACATCGGCACACGGATCAATGATGACACCCCGGCCGCTTCTTCTTCTACTTCTTCTTCTTCTTCGTCTCCTGCTTCTTCGTCTTCTGAGCCTATTCTCCGTTCTTCACAAGGCTCTCCTTCCTCTTCTTCTGCTTTGAATGGACCCACTTCTCACTCCACGAAAACACCTGTTCTGGGATCCGTTCCTACTCCACAATCTCCTCCACAAGCATTAGACTCAACCAATTTTAAAAACGTCCCATTTCCAAACCGGTTGAGGTCTAATAAACAAAATCCTCAAATGGAGAAGATTCTGGAGTTATTTAAGCAGGTTAACATTAACATTCCTCTTTTAGATGTCGTCCAACAAGTCCCATCCTACGCGAAAATCTTAAAGGACTTGTGCACGAAAAAGAGGAAGTCTCAGGTACCAAAGAAAGTTTTCTTGGCTAGTGCTGTGAGTGATGCCCTTACCCAATCTTTACCACAAAAACGGAAGGACCCTGGCTGTCCTACGATTTCTATTACCATTGGGGATAAGAACATCAACCGCGCACTATTAGATCTTGGTGCCAGTGTTAACCTACTTCCGTACTTAGTATACGAGCAATTAGGCATAGGAGAGCTAAAACCCACACACTGTACTCTCCAAATAGCCGACCGATCGATCACCCATCCTAGGGGTGAGCTAGAGGATGTGTTAATCAAAGTCGGGGACTTCATATTCCCCGTTGACTTCATTGTATTAGACACACAGCCTGTAGCTAACCCCCGGAATCAAATTCCGGTGATACTCGGTCGCCCATTCCTTGCAACCTCAAATGCTATGATCAATTGTCGCAATGGTTCGATGAACCTCTCTTTTGGAAACATGACAATTGAACTCAACATTTTTAGGTTGGGAAATCAGCCCTCCGAACCTAATGCTCATATACTGGACGTCTGCTCGACCCAGGAGATCACCCCAGAAGAATATGAATTCGAGGAGTTTCTGTTTGATCACGATAATCTTGACGCCACTAGTGCGTTCCTCCTCGAACCTGCTGCTGTTTCTGCGCCCGACAACGACTACGAGTGTTTCACATTCTCGAACGATCTTAGCCGCTCGCAACCCGAGTTTGAATCCTTCGAATTTCCGGATGAGTTACCTGAACCATCCGACTCGGTCGCTTACACTCGATTTGAACCTTTGCTGGAATCTTCTGAGTTCGAGACCGTTTCACCAATCTTGCCTTCCATCGTTTCACCTCCAACGCTCGAACTCAAGCCTTTGCCGTCTCACCTTAAGTACGCTTACTTAGGTGAGAACGAGACCCTCCCTGTCATCATCTCTGCTTCTCTAGCTCCAGAGCAAGAGAAAGCCCTTCTCACGGTCTTGCACAGCAACAGGCAAGCTTTTGGCTGGTCCATGGCGGACATCAAGGGGATTAGTCCCCTGATCGTTGAACATCACATTCATCTGATAGATGATGCCAAACCAGCCAGGGATCCACAAAGACGTCTCAATCCAGTCATGAAAGAGGCTGTGAAGAAGGAGATCGTAAAATGTCTAGATAGTGGTATCATTTACCCTATCTCTGATAGCCAGTGGGTGAGCCCCATTCATGTTGTCCCCAAGAAGTCGGGCATCACGGTCATAACCAACGAGACGAACGAGTTAATCCCTACTCGCACCCAAACTGGGTGGCGAGTATGCATTGATTACAGAAAACTCAACGCCGCAACGCGGAAGGACCACTTTCCGCTACCTTTCATTGACCAAATGCTTGAACGATTGGCCGGACACGAGTACTACTGCTTTCTTGATGGCTACTCTGGCTATAATCAAATTCCCATCGCCGAAAAAGACCAGGACAAGACCACTTTCACTTGTCCTTTCGGCACATTTGCATATCGACGCATGCCCTTTGGGTTATGCAATGCGCCCGCTACCTTCCAGCGGTGTATGATGGGAATTTTCTCAGACATAGTGGAAAAATTTCTGGAGATTTTCATGGATGATTTCTCCATCTTCGGCGATTCCTTCAACGAGTGTTTGCTGCATCTTGACGCTGTCCTTACCCGATGTAAGGACAAGAATCTCACTTTGAATTGGGAGAAGTTCCACTTCATGGTGCGCGAAGGTATTGTCTTAAGACATATCATCTCGCAAAATGGCATAGAGGTTGACAAAGCAAAGATTGAGGTCATTTCCAATCTACCTCCTCCCAGATGCGTCCGAGACATCCGAGCCTTCCTTGGCCATGCCGGTTTCTATAGACGGTTCATCAAGGACTTTAGCAAGATTGCTAGGCCCTTGACTCTTTTGCTGGCTAAGGATACGCCATTTGACTTCAACTCGAGCTGTGTGACTGCATTCGAGTCATTGAAAAGCTCACTCGCTTCTGCTCCCGTTCTTTCTTCGCCTGACTGGACCCACCCATTTGAGATTATGGGCGATGCATCCGACTTTGCAATTGGTGTTGTCCTTGGACAACACATAAACAAGATGCCGCACGTAATCTATTATGCGAGCCGAACCCTGAACGACGCCCAACTAAATTATACAACGACTGAGAAGGAATTCTTAGCTGTTGTATTTGCTTTATAGAAGTTCAAGCCCTACCTCATCGGCTCTCCAGTCATTGTCTATACTGACCATTCTGCTCTGCGCCATCTTTTTGCGAAGAAAGATGCAAAATCTCGGTTAATACGTTGGATCCTCTTGCTTCAAGAGTTTGACCTTGTCATTAAGGACAAACGAGGATGTGAAAACGTAGTTGCCGACCATCTCTCACGACTTCCTTCTTCGCCTTCGCTTCCAATTCCGATCAATGACGTTTTCCCGGATGAACAGCTCTTGACAGTATCTTGCGAACCCTGGTTCGCAGATATTGTGAACTATTTGGCCACGGGATTACTACTAACTGAATGGTCAAGTCAGGACAGACTTCGCTTCTTATCCCAAGTAAAACACTTTTACTGGGACGAACCCTATTTGTTCAAGTACTGTCCCGACCAGATTATTCGTCGGTGTGTCCCTGACGAGGAATTCAAGAGTGTGCTGTCATTTTGCCACGATCAAGCATGTGGCAGGCATTTTGGCCCCAGAAAGACAGCTGAGAAGATCTTGCAATGTGGTTTCTACTGGCCACAACTCCTCAAAGACGCACATGACTATTGCAAGACTTGCTCCCGGTGCCAACACTTGGGCCGGATATCCCGGAGGAGCGAGATGCCGCTCCAACCAATCTTGGTTGTGGAGATTTTCGATGTTTGGGGGATAGATTTCATGGGGCCGTTTCCCAGCTCTTTTGGGAACTTGTACATCCTTCTCGCTGTTGATTACGTCTCTAAATGGCTCGAGGCTGTGCCCAGCCGGACTAACGACAACAAGGTTGTCGTTAGGTTCCTTAAAGAAAACATTTTCTCCCGGTTTGGGCACCCCCGAGCGATCATTAGCGACAATGGAAGTCATTTCTGCAATAAGACTTTCGAGGCCTTAATGCGGAAATATTCCATTAATCATAAGCTATCCACGCCCTACCACCCCCAAACCTGCGGGCAGGCCGAAGTTTCAAATCGGCAAATCAAGCAGATACTGGAGAAGACGGTTTCCAAGAACCGTAAGGATTGGTCGCTGAAACTCACTGATGCCCTTTGGGCATTTCGAACCGCTTATAAGACCGACCTTGGCATGTCTCCCTATCGGCTTGTGTACGGAAAAGCCTGCCACCTATCTGTCGAAATAGAGCATCGCGCATTTTGGGCGATAAAGGAGCTGAATCTGTCTCTCGAAGATGCGGGCAGCCATCGGAAGCTACAGTTGAATGAATTGAGCGAGCTTAGGGATGAAGCTTACGATAACGCGGTTGTCGTTAAGAATCGAACGAAGGTGCTTCACGATAAACACCTTTTGCGCAAAACTTTCGTACCTGGTCAGCAGGTACTGCTTTACGACACCCGACTACACTTCCATCCAGGAAAGCTCAGATCTCGCTGGAAAGGGCCGTATTTTGTGCGGAATGTATATCCGCAGGGCGCTGTGGATTTGGAAAATCCAAAGGACGGTTCATTCTTCAAAGTGAACGGACACCGACTAAAACCGTACCTTAGCGCCAAACCAACAGAGGAGCTCCTGGTCTTACAGGAGCCGGTTTACCCTGCATAATCTTCCTCTGCCTACCTCCAAACTTCGGTTTTCCAGCCAAGAACAAGTGGACACTGTTCCAAATAAGTTTGGGGGTATGTATAAACCATTTTGTATATATTTGTGGATATTCTTTTTCTTTTCTTTAAAAACAAAAACAAAAAAACATTGTGTATCGCTAACCGACAATTTTGACCCTTCAAATGATCTCTTCATGCAATGACAGTGAGGACACTGTCCAGTTTAAGTTTGGGGGTACGCTCGGTACGCATTTCTTACCTTCGCATTTATATGTATATTCTGCATCTGCATATTAAAATCCATAAAATCCATAAAAATCTGAAAATTTTCTAAAAACATAAAAACTTTTTTGTCAAGTTAGCTAGTGGGAGGACTCTGATTCAACATTTCGACGGTTTTGTTTGATAAGATAAGAATAACTAAATCTTATGTTTAGATTTTGAAAACCTGAAAGATAACTCTCCTTTAAAGTTAACTATAGCTGATATACGTCTTTACATCACACTACACGTGTCGTGGGTTTTGGAAATTAGATGACAAGTCTTTTATGTCTAAAAACTTTTAAATGGATCAATGATTTTCTGAGGATCAAATAGGTTTGTTCTGAAATAAGTAATATTAAGAATAGTTTATGAAGTGAAGTGAATATGAAGGAATGTTATTGATCCCTTAATTGGAACTAAGTCTGAAAAATAACCCATCTAAAACTTGATTGGAATGATTACACACCGAACCCACTAAACACGTCTTTTATCCAAAAAAATAATTGAACTGCCGGTTATATCTCCGTTCGTATTGAATCATCATGATTTTCACGCCAAACTGTCTTTTGTTTTGGACCTAGGTAACTTGAGTAATTAAGTCCGCTGGGGTGTCTCTACACCTAATGCCCTAAAACCAACTGGTTTGGGTGCATTGGCCCAAAGCTCGCTAAGAAGCCTAGAAAGTCCAGATTAAAACAAAATCAAGCAAGTGTTCTCTCCGAGTTAAAATTCCTAACGGTTCTTTGTGTGAGAATAATCTTGATAAAAAACAGGCTTTTATAAAAATTTTAGCGGAGATATGAAGGTTTTATTCTATGATAAAGACTATTGCACGTTCACAGAGGTGTGTACGAAAAGAAAACAAGAAAAAGGTGGAGTGAAAAATAGACCTAGTTTCCTGTTAAGAAAGATAGAAATTCTAAAGTTGAAACTTTACTGGAAAACGAAACTTGAAAAATGCTTAACTCTTTATAAAACTTATGTGAACCTTTCAAAATTTTTATCTGGGCTTTATTGTGTGACATGATGACGTAAATCGATCCTTCTGGAAACTTAACGACACTATTTGCACTGCACGTAAAGACATATAAAATCTGTAGTTAAATAAGAAGCGAGGTGTGAAAAATAAAGGTTCGATAGTCTAGACTTAGGATAATAGAATTGTTATTTTCTGAAACAAAACTTTAGGGTTTTAATCTTAGTTATTTTACAAAACTAGTTTGACCGGATTTTGTGGGTAGTATCCGCTGAAAACCCTCAGGAGACAACACTCCTCCTACTAGGGACACCTAGAGGTTTAACGGCTTGTTGCACATGCTCAGTGCAATCGCGTTCCCTGCGAAAGTGAGGTTAGGAAATTTTTTGTGAATAAATTGGCTTTGCTCGGGACGAGCAAATGATAAGTTTGGGGGTATTTGTTCATATCAGATATTTGCATTTTCATACCGCCCAATTTTTATCACATTGCATATCGGTAGGTACTCTTGAGCCGTGTTTGCTAGTCAATTGCAGGATACAGGTTCTCGGCTCTAAAATGGTGAAATTCATGGAAAAACACGACAAAGTCCGGGTTCTTGCCACCACAGATAAAACACGGATCTCCGCTCTTTATCCGTCTGTTGCCACACACCAGTTTAAGAGACAAAATGGCAAATCAATGTCGTTTTCATGCACAAGGCTCAATGGCAGCATAAGATCCAAGAAATCTACACGGAGCTCGAGGAAATCATGACAAAAAGATACACATCAAATCACCTTTTGCTCAACAGAAATTCTGGAAAAATCGTGAAGACAATCTGAGAAAATACATATACCAGAATAAAGGGCACAAAATACCAGGAAATCCCACCAAGTTTGGTGACCCAATTCTCCAAGTAGGCCGCGGAACCGCGGCCTAAGCATGCTTAGGCCGCGGAACCGCTGCCGTACGGCCTCCGCAGAGCACCAAAATTGGGGGGTATTTGGGTCTTTTCATTTGTATTCTGATGGTTGCCCTAGATTTTCAGTTTCCTGCCTATAAATAGTCCAGAACTTGTGAAGGATAAGGAGTGCATAATCTTGTATTTTTCTAGGTTTAGAATACTTGTTTCTTCTTCCTCTTCTCATCTCTTCTCCATTGAAAATCTTGTAGTGAGCTTTTGTGAGTGAAGAATGATGAATAAAGAAGAACCATTTACTTATCATGCTTGTCTTGTTCTTTAGTTAACTTGTTAATTGTTGTAATTTTCATTTGTTAACTTAGTTGTTGTTATTTCTTGTTGTTTCTTTCTTCTCTCTTTTTCTTTATCCTTAAAACAACCATGATGCTTACGCTTGATCCTTGCCAAGGTGAGGTCGCAAATAGCTAGTTGTTATCTTCTAATCTCCTTCTTTCTATCTTCCTCTTTTGTTTTATTTTTCCGTATTATGGGTGAGTAGTTTCCATACTTGTTAGGGTAGGATAAGGGAAGTTTGAGAGAAGAAAATCTCTCTCACTCTTTCCTTGCCCAACATCTTAAATCGACTCCCGTTAATTGAACCACAATCCGCTCCTTACGGCACCCTATCCTACATGATAGCGGTGATTCCGTAGTGAGACCGGTTGTGGTTGAATTAACCGGAGGTTATGGCTAAGAGCCAAGAACGGACGGACAAGCACCAAAAGGAAGAACTTATGCGTTCGAAAGCCTAGCTTATACTCGCAAGTTCCTTCCTAGTCGTGCTAATCCCCGTTGTTACCGATTACCGTAACACCGATATTAAGAGTGGCAATGAAAGAAGTGAGGGACTCCTAACTCAAACTAACATAATCCTAACCCTAACAAGCTCTCTTTACATATCATTTTAACACTTAGATAATCACAAACAAATCTGGAAAACTGAACTTAACTCGTTAAAGCACATAGAAAAAGATTCCCATCTCCCTGCGGACGACCCGTACTCAACCGGCTAGCTACAAGCGAAACCGTCTTGATTGCGGTAATTAACTAAACTTGAACACGCAGAATATCTACCAATCAGGAGCCTCGGGTCCGAACACTAAGTTTAGAGAAGCTGCAGATGGAATATGTGTAGAAGGCGGGAATATTCTCGCTGGATAGTCAGGGTGGTCATGCGACGAATTCTCAAGCTGCTTTGAAGGATGTGCAGCAGACGACGAAGAAGAAGAAGGAGGAGGAGGAGGAGGTGATGAAGATGACGTCAGATCACAATGAGGAATAGAAGATGAACTACGTGCTGGTAAACTGACAACCGCACGCTTGGATGAGTCGCGGGGGTTGACAACCTTCGTCCGGATCTGAGGACGGTAACAGCATTCGCATTATCAATATTGTTCGTCTGAACAATATGAGCGTTGTTGTTTCTCTGCTCTCTTGGGTTCATCACGGGTTGAAAGGGAAATGTTCCCTACTCATGTTCATTAACTGCTGCAGCCAATTGACAGATTTGGATTTCTTATCTGGCTATTTCTTGAGTGTTAGCACTATGCAACTGACCGGATGTTTTCATAAAAGTAACCAGACTAGATGAAGTCTACGCAGAAGTTTTAATCAAAGCTTCCAACCCTTTTTCAATGGATATCACCCTCTTGTCGTCTTAGGCGAACCCAGAGGGTGCAAAGGTTGGGTTGTGCTGATTTGGCTGTTGGGGTTTCTGGGGCTGGTTAGTTGAGTATCCCAATTTTTGGTTTTGAAAATTTGAATTTTGAAATTGTTGGAAAGACGGGTTTGACTTGTTGTTTTGAAATGGGACCTGATTCCAAGCGAAATTGGGATGATTCTTCCAACCAGGGTTGTACGTCGGTGCAAAGGGGTCGTTCCTGGGACGCTGGTTTTGATACAGCGCATTAACGTTTTCAGGTCTCTGGGACCCAATGAGAAACGGACATTCTTCCGTTATGTGGCTAGGATGCTGACAGTTAGTGCATAAAGTCAGAGAAATTTGATTAACTGGTAGCGGTGAATTTTTGCCCTCTAAAGCTTCTATTCGCCGTACAAGAGCGGCGATTTTGGCTTCAGCAACTATAGAGGTGTCAACTACGTGTACATCGCTCCTAGTCACAGATGGTTTCTCACTCACACTCTCCCACTGGATGGTTTTGTCAGCCAGTTCTTCCAAAAAGTTCCATGCGTCCTTAGCACCATAGCTCAGGAATTTACACTGACACATGGATTCTAACATCATGCGCGAACTGGAATCTAACCCTTCATAGACAATCTGACATAACCTCCACTCTTCTAACCCGTGATGGGGACATTTGATTAAGATGTCTTTAAATCTTTCTAAGCATTTCCAAAATATTTCACCCTCTTTTTGTTTGAAATTGTTGAGTTCATTTCGAATTCGCACGGTTTTATGAATAGGGTAAAAAAAATTTAGAAACACTTTCACAAAGTCATCCCATTTCGTGATTGATCTAGCTGGCAAACTGTTTAACCAGCTTTTCGCATTATCCTTAAGCGCAAAGGGAATGAATTTGAGCTTAACGACATCCTCTCCCACTCCGTGAATTTTCATCATCGCACATACTCCTTCAAATTCACTGATTAACAGGTAAGCATCTTCAGACTCGAGTTCGTGGAATTTGGGGAGTAGTGGTATGAATTGCGGTTTGATCTCATAATTGTTTGCCGCAATGGTGGGCAACACTATGCATGAAGGAAGGGATGATCGGTGCGGGTAACATCTGTCCTGTAATACCGCCTCCTGTTGCTCAACGATTGTTTGCTCCGTCATTGTTAGTGGTGTAGGAGAAGAAAGTGAAGGTGTAGAATCGGACGGCTCCGATGAGGCAGAAGGTAAGAAGGTCTCGGAAGGTTCCGAGGAATCAGAAAGTGTAGAAGAATCGGAAGATACAGGCACAAATCAAACTAATCGAGATTGTGAATCTCTAGTCCAAGCTGACATGCACTATCCGAAAGTGGTAGGAAAGACTGAGAAAAAGGAGGGAAAAAAACGTTTTTTCAACCAAAATATTCACAACCACAAATATCACACAAAAAGGTACAACAAGAGCACAAACAAGACACACTACACACACCTAAACAGTCTAGGGTCACCTAGGTCAACTAGACCTTCTCAAAAACTTACTTTTTGAAGTAAAAATATACTGCGAAACGGGCCCAAGATAGACTGATCGAGAAGCCGGATAAGTGTAGAGAGGAAAGGAGATTTTCCCTTGCTATCGCGAGGTTCCTTAATTAGAGTAACCTTCTCTGTTTCGGCGGTTGCGCCTTTCACACTTTCCTAGACACTTCCGGAACAATGTACCGATGGGCGGTGTTCGAAACACACTTAACTTACCCTAGTGAGCGCGAAGAACTTAGAAACTGAAAGTCTAATTTCTTTTAAAGTTAATGAGGGTGTGAAATGCTCGTTCTTTGTGGTTTGTGGGCCACGGAGAAGGGTGATGAAATCCCTTACCGTATCTTATTGGGGTTCTTTGCCCTTAAGTCCGTATTAAATTTATGCAATGCGCAACCAATAAAAATTGTTCAAATCATCAATCAATCGCTTTTTATGTTATAAGCGGTGCGCTGCAAAAAATACGATTAGTTTCTTTTGGCACTTGTGCAGCGGATTTTGCGAAAGAAATCATGTATAAAATTGAAGTATTGGAGCGTCGGGTTTGAGGAGAAGGTGTTAGGAAATGTGCGTACCTTAAATTTTTGAGTTTAGAAACTCCCGTTTACTTGATCCGTGATCGCTTGAGTGTTCGCTTGTACGGGCCGATCTACCCGGATTTTTGGCACTGTTAACTTCTTAACGCCTTTCTCCAGAATTCTGTTCTCAGCTCCGCATGATCGTATTTCGTATTTCCGTTGCAATCTGGAATTTGAGAAAAAATACGATATTTAGTGCACAATACCATATTTATGGCCAAAGTTCTGTAGATATATAATTATAAAATTTTGCATATAAAAATGGACTAATAACATAAATGTAGAGAAGTAACAGAAAAATTGGGGCAAAATGCCAGGGTTAGGCCGCAAATTGCGGCCAATATGGTTAAATTTTGCGGCCAGATCTTGGTGTTATTGCTCCAATTTCTTTGTGTCTTCTTCTATTTCTGTTAGTGTACCCTTTCTGTATGCAAAATATTTTTAGAACAATAATATCAACTACAGAACAGAAAACACAGAGAGCAAAAGGTCGGATATTTGAGGTGTTTTTGGCGTTTTTATTTTGTTTGTTTTATACAAAGTATATACAGAGATAACTCAAAATAATCTTCGTGGTGTTGGCATTCCCCGGCAACGGCGCCAAAAACATGTTCGAAACCCACGGTGACGTGCTTTTGAAGAATATGGTCAATATCGGATATGTAGGTTTCGGTGAAAATAGTGCACGACGTGAGTTATCGAGTTTAAAAATAGCGCAAGTGCACGGTGCGTTGAAGCAAGCCAGCAAGCACGGGTCGAACCACAAGGAGTGGATATCACAACATCAAATTGAGTTATGGATCAATAGATTGGAAAATGGTGTTTTATCACGTTTTAGTATAATACTTAAAAGAAGCAAAGTTTTGGAATAAGAAAACTTAGGCTAAGGTTCAGTAGAGTGAAAAACGACATTTACCCCCAACTCTCCATTTTGATTCAAGATTCATTCCTTTTAGTTTCCATTTGAATAGCGAAAGTATGCCGTATTATCCGAAAACATGTATCAGGATAAAATACGATATCAAAGTTAAGAAAAACGGAAACTAAAAAGAATGAGATAGAGAATGGAGTGAATATGGAATTAGTTAAGTGAAGTAGCAAGTATAGAATATATGCAAGAATGCTATATATCATATCTAGCTTAGTTGCGACACGTAACGTAATTCCGTATTCACGCCTACTTCAAATCGTAACAAAGCAACGATAAAATGTAAAGAAAGAATAGGATATATGTTAAAGGTTGATTTGCAACCATTCAAAACGATATATCCTATCAAGCAAAACATAATAAACTTGCAATATTAAGAAAAGAAGTGAAAAAGTGCAAGAATTAAAAGGGAGGGGTTGGAAGTAAAGTCATTCCACAACCTACCTCACCATACCCCAAAAACAACTACTCACACATCATCATAGAATTAACACAACTGAATAATGAAAAGAAATGACAAAATAGAAAAGAGATACAAGAATCAAACTTGAATGTAATGAAGATTTATTGCAATGGTTCAAAATACAACTAAATGAGTTCAACTACCAAAATCTAATCTTGCAAGCTCAAAAAGAGAAGTTGCAAGACCAGAGGAAGGCAAAAAACTCAACTCAATCCCAAGAGCTACAAGAATTTTAACACAAGAGTTTACAAGTATGCAAAAAGTTCTCGCTTGGCCTCATATCTTGATCTGCTATTTATAGAGAAATCCAGAGCAAAAGTTGCAGGTGATAATAGACTAACATGACCACCAGGGACCCACACAAAGAAAACGAGCCAATTTGCCACCATCTTGGCTGCAATTTGCGGCCAAATTGGATATATTTACGGCCAACTTGAAGAGTCTGGGGCCCACCTTGGTGCCATAGTCTTCAGGTATCATGGGTATCTCATGATAATTGCAATTTATTTTAATTACCACATGTGTGAAATCTGGAGCTAAATCACAAAGAACGGATGAAGTGGGTGAGTGTATGTTCACACTTCAAATCATATGTCAATCACTTGTTTACCACTTGCAGCATTCATTATTATTTTGCCAAAGCAGCTCCCAAGGTTCATGCATCTTCACAAATGTTCACACATGTATGTGTTGGACCATTTCACAAAAAAAAAACTTTGTACACACACATATTTGTTGCAAACTCTTTTCAATTCTTGATCTGTATAATGTCCTGTTTGCAGATCTAGCAAAAAATCCGTCTTCTTGTGCATGTTGTGTACAAAAATCCATGTTTCCATCTGCATACCTGTAATCTGTATAAATGAGCATACATGGATTAAATAGCACTGTTTATTGACAAAATAATATAAAATGGGCGGTATTAAAATGTAACAAATCGTGCCGAACTGCAGCACTACAGAGAGCTTGATGCGCTTGAGACATATAGTGTTCAAGAGCTGCAGACATTCTACGTCCCTCACAGGCGAAGAGGTGAAAAGGCAATCCTATTCTATCGATCCATGGAGACTAAAGTCAAAAGAGAAGTCTGGCATGGTGTCGATTTCGCGCTTGACAGGCACCAACCAATCCGTCTGCCCAGATACTATACAGAGAGATTGAAAACGTTATTAAGATGCCAAGGCGTACCCTTCAAATAAACTGCTCGACAGGCTCAGTTCTACAACAGGATTAGGAACGTTCCGGAAATCACCGATAATTGCCCAACGGAATGGAAACCATTAGGCTTAGATATGTCCAGTCCAAGAAACGGGAGTAATTCCATGGCTGCCATGTCATAAATGACCTCGATGAAGAAGGGGATGCCCTTTTAAAAGACGCTGACATTGAACCAGAATGAGGTCCTGCCATAAAAATGCCGAGTCCGTCGTTTGAAGAACAGATGGACAAGCTAGTAAGGGAAGCGAGTCAAAAGGTTCAGTATGACCACAGCCGTGAAATAGCCATGTACGAGAAAGCCAAGACGCAACGCCTCTTTCAACAGGCTACGGAGGATGACAATGCTCTTCACCGTCAGCCCGCCATGCATTCCCAAGATAAGAAGAAGGCCCGACGCAGAGGAAAAAACAAGTTCAAGAATGGAAAAAACGTTCGACAACGGCAAAACGGATCCAAAAGGCCACATGATCGAGAAAAGGTCAGCCGAAATCCATCTCTGATGAAGAAGATGGATCTGGAATATTCCTTCCCTCAAGACAAGACAAGGAAGATATTTGACTTTGTCATGAAATATCAAATGATGACACTCCTGGAGTCTCGGCACCCCGATGAAGCAAACGAGGTTCATCACCCAGATTATTGCTCCTATCACCGAGTGATAGGACATCCTCTTGAAGACTGCTTCACCTTCAAAAACTGGGTCGAAGAGCAATATCAACTCGGCAGATTCGCTCTATCCAACAGTTGGAGGGTAGCCCCACCACAAAGGCATGTACCAAAAGAAACGCATATAGAGGAAGTAGAACCAGATCAACATCGGTCTTGGAAACGATCTCGTACCCGTCACTTGATAACGCTGTCGGAAGAAGGAGTACGCGAGAATATGGATGATCTCTTCTGGTGCTTCGAAAATGAGGATGAAAATGAGGTGATCTCAGATTTCCACCGGTGCCAAAAGAATTGGAAGATAGGATACACACCACGGCGGACAACCTGAAAAAAATTGACTTGGGGACAGCAAACGACCCACGGCCAACGTTCGCCAGTGAGCTGCTGTCTAAAGAGCAGGTGGCTACGCTAAAAGATGTGCTCATGCAGTATAAAGATTGCTTCGCATGGAACTATTCCGAGATGCTGGGGCTAGATCCAGAAATAGTTGTGCATAAATTGGCGATATCTCCGGACGTCAAGCCAGCCAGTAAAACAAGCACCAAGAAGAATGCGGCTCGAACTGGAAATGAGTATCAACGCCGAAGTCAAGAAGCTAATCAACTCTGAATTCATCCAGGAAGTTCAATACCCCGACTAGATCGCCAACATTGTCCCAGTGATGAAGAATGGGACGGTGCACAACTGTGTGGACTTTCGGGACCTCAACAAAGCCTGTCTGAAGGATGACTTTCCCGTACCGGTTACCAAGCTGATGATAGATAACACGTCCACTCATGAAGTCTTCTCCTTCATGGACGGATTATCGGGGTACAATCAAATAAAGATACATCCCGAAGACCAGAAGCATACCGCTTTCCGGACTTCTCTGGGCATATTCTGCTACAAAGTGATGCCTTTCGGTCTGAAGAACGCCGGTGCTACCTATTGTAGGGCCATGACGAAGATTTTCGAAGACCTCGTACATGAAATCGTCGAACGCTATATCGATGACCTCGTAGTGAAAAGCAAATCGTACAAGGAACACTGGGAGCATTTGAAAACAGTGTTCTAACGTCTTCGTAAGTATAACCTGAAGATGAACCCTCTGAAATGCGCATTTGGAGTCTCCTCGGGAAAATTTCTAGGGTTCATCATACGACACCGGGGCATCGAAATAGATCCATCGAAGATTAAGGCGATTATAGAAACGCCCACTCCAAGAACTTTAAAACAATTGCGGTCTCTACAAGGAAAGTTTGCGTATATCTGACGGTTTATAGCCAACCTTTCTGGAAAATGCCGTCCCTACAGTCACCTGATGAAGAAGGGAACCCCGTTCATTTGGGATCATAAATGCATGAGTGCACTGGACGAAATCAAGCAATACTTGCAGAATCCGCCGGTACTAACCGTTCTATTCAAGGGAAAACCCCTCATCCTATACACGACAGCTCTTGAAAGTTATTTAGACACGCTATGGGCACAGGAGAATGACCAAGGGAAGGAGAGAGCCCTCTACTATTTGAGTCGAGTTCTCCTGGGGGCAGAAAATAACTACTCCCCTATCGAAAAAAATTGCCTGGCGTTAATCTTCGTGATAACGAAGCTTCGGCATTATGCTTCGGCGCATAAGGTCCATCTCATATCAAAGGTGGATCCTCTCAAATATTTGATGTCAAGAGCCATACTAACGGGAAGGCTCGCTAAATAGGCCCTACTCTTAATGGAATTCTCGATAACATACCGACCTCTCAAGGCAGCGAAAGGCCATGCCATCACCGACTTCCTCGCTGAGCATCCGATACCTGCCGATTCACCCCTAAATTACCAATCACCAGACGAGCACACGTTTGATACGATCGACGGGGAGAAAGGAGAGAGTGATACCCGATGGGAACTCTACTTCGATGGGGCATCTTCCATGAAGAAGCAAAAGCACAACACCCCCATAATCAAATCTGGGGTAGGCCTCATCTTCGTGACTCCACAAGGAGGGATAATGCGCTTTGCCTTTTCCTTAACAGAGCCGAGGACAAACAATGAAGCAGAATATGAGGCTTTGATATCAGGTCTTGAGATCTCTGTCAACATGGGAATCGAAAACCTCTTCATATACGAAGACTCCCAGCTGGTCATTAGCCAAGTAAACGGTGACTATCAGACGTGCAAACCAGAGTTGGTAAAATATGGCAAAAGAGTGCAACAGTTACTAACTCAAATTCCCTCCTACACCGTAGAAAGCATACCGCGTACAGAAAATAGGAAAGCGGACGTATTAGCCAAACTCGCTAAAGAACTGGCTGACGAAAACCTCGATGACGTAAGAATCATTGTACAAAGCCGTCGGGTTCTTGCACTAGCAGAAATATCTCCGGAGTCGTCTGGAGAAAAGGAAGCGACGAAGCAAACAACCCTACAAATAGAGGAGTAAGAAATGGCTAAGGATTGGAGAGAAATATTTATAGACTACTTCAAATCCCGTCAAACACCGAAAGATGCATCCTCAAGACATCAGCTCATGAAACGAGCACTATCTTTCACCTTGTCAATGATACTCTATATAAGAGATCGTTCGACTCTCTGTGGCTTAAATGCCTGGGACCGGAAGTGTAACACCTTGGATTGCGATTAGTGTTAATTAAGCGATAATGCGGGTTTTCTGTAAAAAGTTTACCAATTCGGTTTTCTCACATTTTATAACATTTAATTAATAATTTATTATTGTTTGTTATGGCTTGCACACACATGCGCATGTTAATGTGAGGGTTTGTTTGTGTTAATCTAGTTTTGTGACCATGACAACTTAACCTAATCCTGATCCTAATCTTTACTTTGCTTTAACCCGAAACCTTTAGATTTTTATGGAAAGATATTTCTTTGTGTTTTGGATTGGAGAGGAGGTGGCATGGTGACTCATGTGAGGGCATGGTTTTCATTAATGAGAGAGTTAATGCAATGGTGCACTCACCCTTATCCTCACCTCTCTTTCTCTTTTCATCTCACCCTCTCTCATTCTCTTTCTCATTTATCTTCATCTCAACTGAACACTTACTCATTCACCACAAAACCTACACTAATCTTCTTCAAAACATCACCCAAATCACTTCATAAACGTTGTTTTTCCTCTTGGATACCATGGAGCTTAGAAAGCTAGGGTCTTTGAGCTTGTGTGGTTAGGTAATGATCTCTAACTGTTAAGTAGGTCTTTTTAGTGTTGCGTAGCTTATACGTTTCACTTTAGAACGCTAGAAGTAAAGTTTCATGCACATATCGTATTTTTTTAGTGTCATTTTGTGATATCTGTGATCTGCTGTGACCCGGAGTGTATACTAGAAAATCTAGCAGTGTAGTTGTGTTGTACCAGAGACCCTAAAACACCTGAAGCACGAACCCCTATTGCTCGGATTTGGCCGGCGACACAGTGAGGAAATCCGGCGACCTCGGACTCCTTGAGGAGTTTGAGTTTGGGTTTTTCAGGGTAGCTGTTTGCTTTGGTTTTGGCGTGTTTGGTCCTATTTGATTTTTAGGTTTTTACTGTATACAAAATCTGCGATCACTTGGCTAGTTTCTAGTGTTACGACTACGCGCGTTACATTATCCGACACGGTTCGTGTCTTTGTGTAGCTTTTGCTCTTAAGTTGGTTTCGTAGTGTCGCTATGCACGTTAGCCACTAAACGAACACTTGAGAGTATGTTTGGAGTTGGTGCGTCGGTCAAACGTAGTTTGTACGTGTTATTGGTCGATTGCTAATATACACTTGTTATTGTTGTTTTATGATCTTAGGGATGCAGGCGGGGACTTCGGACGCTGCGAAGAAGGGAAAGCGAGTGATTGGCTTTACTTAGCCCCAGGATCATCAATGAGTAGATTTAATATCTATAGGGGAATCACCCGCATGGCGATATGCATCAGGGCTAGATATGATATGATATAAGTCGCATGTTTATATTGCACATATAGAGTTTGCGCATAAACTTCATTGTATATTATTACTTGTTGTGCTTGGAGTTGTATCCATTGGACACTGCACTATTATTGATGGCTCATGTTGCACGAGCACTGATTGTATGCCACACACACCGTCGATAATTGCCATGACACGCACAACCCATATACATACGAGATATAGCTAACACCTATACATACGTGATATTGTATGCTTAGGGACATTGAGACATTGATACATATTCTATTGTGCATATGATATATAGCATACCGGTATACCTACATGCTTACATATATGCCTTGACATGCCTACATGCTAGTAACCCATATACCTATGTGGTATTGTACCATTAGTGACAGGTATACACACATATGAGACATAGTTACATGTACATCTTGCATACATACTTACACATACACCCGTATGGTATTACATCATTATTGATAGGTACATGCTCATACACCTCGTTATAGTTACATGTTCACTTTTATATGATGTTGCGTTTGGTTTCGAAGAAATTAGGAACCACATGATATACTTAATAATTTGTTGCAGTTAAATAGCGGTTTTTCCTTTATATACTCATATTACTGTTTCATGTTGCATATATTATATTTCATGGATTTCGTATTGTGATATGGTTTTCATATGATGTTTTCTGGATGTTTTTAATCCTACGTATATATATCAGTGGTATGGGACGCTAATATACATATGTATATATACGTGTGTGTGTGTGTGTATAAGTGGTATGGGACGCTGTTATATATGTACACCTACATAATATATCATCATAATGATCTATGCAATTATACTTATTCATTATATGTGGGCCGATATTATGGTCGATATGAAGGCCGATATTATGGTCGATATATGGGCCGATCCGGACTGACAGAGCCCGAGGGCCAATCCGGACTGACGGAGCCCTATATATATGAGTATTTACGTGTCGATGCTAGACATTAGTTTTCATGATGTTTTCGGGTGTCGATGTTAGACACTCAGGTTCTATGAGACTTACAAAATGACATATTTTATTTCATATTCCGCATTTATTTGATGTGCATTGCTTCATGTATTAGTAGTACCTGATAGAGTACCTTCCATGACCGTTGCATATACATATTGCCATTTATTGCTATCAGCTTGCATGTGATAGACCATCGCAGTACGTGCATACTTGTGATTACCTGCACATGTTATTTACTATTCACGAGTTGGAAACTCACTCCCGTTGTGCCAGTGTTTTGCAGGTAGTCCCTCAGGGCAGTCGCGGTAGGGCTTCTTCTTCTTATCGTATCATCTTGTGCAGCGGATACCGCTACGGCTGACTGATTGTTTGCTGTTTAGTACGTGCGTTTTTAAAATTTAAGAATATCGCAATCAAGACGATGTCGCTTGGTAGCTAGCCGGTTGAGTACGGGTCGATCCATAGAGAAATGGTGTTCTTTCTTTAAGTTCTAACGAGTTAAGTCCTATTTTTGGTAGGTTTTGTTTTACGATCTAAGAATGAGATTAAATTGATTTAAAGTCTTGCTAAGGTTAGGATTAGGTTAGTTTGAAATATGGAATCTTCTCACCGCTAATAATTCCCTAGTTAAGAATATAGGTGTTAAATTAATAGTCAACAACGGGGATTAGCACGACTAGGAAGAAACTTAGTTTCTTCCTTTTGGTCCTTATCCGCCTATTCTTAACTCTTAGCCCTAACCTCCAGTTAATTTAACCACAACCGGTCGAACTAGGGAATCACCACTATCATGTAGGATAGGATGCCATAGTGAGCGGTGTGGTTAAATTAAATAGAGTCCTAATTAAATTATATGGGCAAGGAAAGGAGTGAGAGAGATTTCCTTCTCTCAAACCTTCCCTATCCTATGCCTAACAAGTGAGGAATTACTCACTCATTAGGAAAGTGACAATAAAGTTCATTTTTTTGTTTTCTTTTTAATAGACTATCTAAATTGCAGATAATAAAAGACAGATAAAAAAATAATGCAGATATTAAATTCAGATAAAAGAAAATGCAAGATAGAAATAAAAAGGCTTACTTTTATTGATGACCTCTCAACGATTACAACTGAATTAAAATTTAGATCTAAAATTAAAAAGAGGCATCCTAAGAAAGGCACCATAAAAGAGGCACCCTGAAAGAGGCATAAAAGTAAAGAGAGGCATGCCTAATTAGGCTTTTGGCTTTCCTATTTATAGATAGAAAAACCCCTAGGTTATAATCTGATCCACATTTGAATTTACAAGACTACCCTAAGAAAGCCGGGTCAAAGCACCGACACCCACCGACACACGCACCGACACGTGCACCTTATGGCCGCGGTTCCGCGATAGAAAACCATGTTTGGCCGCGGTTCCACGGCCATATTGAGGGATCTCTGGCTCAACTTCTCAGGGTTGCTTCATGTTGCTTTTTCCTTCTGTTTTCTTTACATGGTTCCTCAGAATCTCTTCTATTTTCTTCCAGATTTCCAATAGTGCAGATGATGTGGACTTTTACCGTGAGCTTCGCGTTGAAGTCTTGAATCTTGTGCTGCCCTTGTGTTTAGTGCATTGAACTGTCTACTGATTTTCATTTGTTCCTTGATCTGGTAGGCGGCATCATACGGATTCATCTATTGTTGGTCGTAGTCTCACATTTGTAGCGTCTTTTCATGAATTTCACTGTAATTATCTGAGAACCTGTAACCTGCAGCTATTTAGCAGAAATGGATCGAAAACACCTATTTATATGTAATATGAATAAGAATGGGTGATATAATAATTCAAAATTCTGATATGAACAAATACCCCCAAACTTATCTTTTGCTCGTCCCGAGCAAAGCCAATTTTATTCTCGAAAAAACCTAACCTCACTTTTTTAGGGAATCGCGATTGCACTGAACTCGTGCAACAAGTCGTTACAGTTCTAGGTGTCCCTAGTAGGAGGAGTGTTGTCTCCTGAGGGTTTTCAGCGGATACTATCCACAAAATCCGATCAATTTGGCCGTTGACTATAATTCTTCAATTCAGTATCCTAGTGAGAAATTCTATTATCGTTAACTTAGAAATCATCAACCCGCATTTTTCACACTTTCTTTTCATTTAACTTAAGATCATATACGTTTTGCAAGTTTATAAAGCTTTCAGCATCTCCTAAATTGCCCTTGTAAGGTGCAATCTTAACTCAGGAATTTTTATCATCTCTGCTAAAGATATAAGCCCTATATTTTATTCTCATCTCTCCTCCAAACTCCAATTATATATCGCTACGTGTGTGTAATTATCACCCTTACACTTGGAAATTCAATTCAAGCTATCATACTCTTGTCCATCTTCCAAAATATTTTTAGTTGGTGAATTTTAGATGAAATTGCTCACACATCCTTCATGCGACCGTTAATACTTCTTGAGGTACTAAACGACCGATTACAAAATGTGCTTGCGCATTTAGGCGTAATTCCTCGTCTTGCAACACCTGAGGCTTAGCAGTGACTCCCAAACCAGTTGGTCTAAGGCACTAGATGATAAAGCACCATCGCTATGTTTTTTTTATTTATGCTGCCTTAAGCAATTACAAAACCAGAGTTCATTTTTTTTATCTCTTTATTCACCACTTATACTTTTATTTTATTTTCCTTCATACTAAGGATTTTAGACAAGAGCATTTCAAGGTATCCTCTACTATCCCAAGTTTCAAGATGTGTGTAAGTGCGTATAATAGGGTATATATTTTCAGAATTTGGACTTAAGGTTCAGAATTATTTTTCAGACTTATAATTCAAATAGAGCTTTCAATACGCTTCCCTTATTTCGATTTAACCCAAGAACTGAACTCAAAATCTGTCTATTTCTAAATAAATTACAAGGAAGTATATTTTCTATAGTTAAACTTTAAGAAAGTTATTTTTTAGGGTTTTTAATTTACTAAGTTTAGGATCTAGTTTTTCCCAACTAATCAACCGTCATGTTGAACTTAAGTCAAATATGGCCAAAATTGAACTTTTCAATTTTTATAATTTTTAAAATTTTTGATTTTTATGGGTTTTAAAATAAGTATGCAAATGCAAAAATATACATATGAATGCGAAGGAAGAAAGCTTACCGAGCATACTCCCAAACTTAAACTTGACAATGCTCTCACCGTCAGGCTACACCAAGAGGGTCAAAATTGCCGGTACTTCCCTGTTTGTTTGTTTATTTAATTTTTTTTAAAAGAAAACAAAATATATATACACAAAAAGGTCCCCCCCAAACTTAAGTGAAACAGTGTTTCCACTGTTTAAGCGTTAAAGTTCAGAGTTGGGGGGACAAAAACACAGTATCAAGCTATACAAGGCCTTACACATGCCAAAAGTTAGCACCAACCATTCAAAGAATTTATCAGTGAAGCGCACCGGTTGGTGGAAGAACATGTTGTATAGAGTCAGGAAGAAATGGGGTAAAGATAAGTGGTGTAATGGAAAAGATTTACGTCACGATTTGTAGAGACGAAACAATAATGGTGAACGGAAACGAAAATGTAGATGATTAGAAATAGGAAGAATGGTCACATTCTCGTATGGGATAAGAAGAAATGGTAGTGGTTCGACTTCTTCAGGTGGGGGTTGATTAATCTCAAAATTCATGTCGTTTAAGAATGCGAATTCGTCGGCGAAATTATCTTCGAAACTTTCATCGATAGTCCGATTGAACGTTTCAATGTCAATAAGTGTCGTGCCAGAATTCAACACACTTGATTTTTCAAAAATTACGGAGGTAGAAGACTTGTAAGGCTCATCTACCTTATTCTCAAAAGAGTCTATATCAAGTTGTTTTTCTAGAATTATCGAACTCAAAATATCGGATTGTGATTCATTAACACTCGATATCATTAAAGGAAGATTAGAAGAAGAACCAGAGAAAGTGGGAGAAAGAAGTTGAATACGAATTTGAGGGTGGAGATAGAGTGTATAAATTAGCACAATTTGTAATGACCGATGTGTAAAAAGCGATTGTGCTAATCTATCAACCCACTGAGAAATGAGGTCAAATCCCTCCAGATTCGTGAGAAAACATGGGTACGTCGAACTTGGTAAACCAGACATTAAAAATGGAAGTGTAACGGTTTCTTGCAAGGTCGGAGCGAGGATGGAGGGAAGTGATTGAGGAATGGTATCGGTTAAAGATTTAGGAAGGTGTGCACAGTCAATGAAAGGGATAGAATGAATTGGAAAATCCGACTCCTCAAGTAAAACTGCTTCATCCTCAATAATTTCCTAAATACTCTCCTCGAAATTTAGCTTATCCATGCAATTCTCATCAAAATCAAGACGCGTATGAAGTTCGGGAGAAATATTTAATAACTCGGGATGATGAATTGGAGAGAAAAATTCAGTCAAATTTGCGGGTTCATCATCCAAAATATTCCCAGCGTCGATATTCTCAATCAAGTGAAAATCAATTTTCTTAGACACCTCATCAAAAGCATGGATATTAATCAATTCAGGTTCTAGAGTAGAGGTGTAGAGGTCAAAGGGATTGGTGATGGTTTCACTCGAAAGGGACCCTTCACAATCAGATAAATCAAACATTACAAAGTCGCACAACTCATTAAGCGTTCTATCTTCAACTGTTGAATCATTTGGGACACTTGATAGACATTCAAAACCGGAGGTGTGGGATTCAATTGGGGACTGGTAGGTTTGACTTGGAGGGGTGTACTGCTCAATTTTTCCACTCAAATTCTCAACCTGTCCAACCGTCTCATCATACATTGGAAAATTTGGAGCTAGTTGAAAACCAGCTACCGGGTCACTAGGTTGTATGAGGGCGGCCATGGACGCATTCAAATCCATCATCTGTTGGCATGATGCTACCCTAAAGTCTTCCAACGCTTGTTCCATACTAGACATGGGTTGTGAAGGAGTTTCAGTAAAAAATTCAAAGTTGTTTGGATATTGGAAACTCCCAAATGGCTGTGTAGAAGCAATATCTAGGGAAGGTGCAAAAGTCGGGTAGGACTGGTAGGAATTGAATGGTTGGACATGAGTAGGATTAACATTTGGATAAGAAGATGAATGGAATTGTTGATCCAAAGAATTCGCAGTAGTGAAAGGAGTGAAAGATCGGTTACGAGATTATTCAATATGTTCAGCAATAGACATATGTTTTGGGGTTACAACTGGACTCTCAAAAGGGGTATCAATATGAGAAGGGGTGAATGTTTGAAACGGTTGATACGAAGTGGATTGCTGAGTCCAATTGTTTGTCCTAGACACGTCTATTCGATCTTTCAAAGAGATTTTCGGCATGGAGGGGTCGTTCGAAATTGGACCAAAACAAGAACCGTAGGAAATAATGTCTGGTTATGGGTATCAAAGTTCGACAAGAGTTTTTGCGAGGTGGGGTACCCATGATGTGATGAGAGAAAGGAGAAGAAAAAGAATGTGATTTTTTTTAAAATTTTTTTAAATTTTTTTTTAATTTTTTTACATTTTAAAAAAAATTGTTTGTTTTTAGAGTTTTGAAATTTTTGAAAGTGTTTTTTAGAAAGAGTTTTGCAAAAATTTGTACGGAACTATAGGACAATTTCAAACAACCACAGTTTAAACATGCACAATCAAACCTAGAGTTAGGGTCTCCTAAGTCAACTAGACTGCTCCTAACTGTTTCAAAGTGACAAGTTGTAAGATATCCCTCAATCGCCTCTTCACCGCCAATTGTGGCCAGGGAAGCACAAATGAAGAAAGGAGGGTTCCGCTCACGAATCACCATTAGACGGGCCTTTAAAAGTTACATTTCTCACTTGTCTAGCCTAGACATCACAAAGTCAAGTTTAGATAAACGACTGAATGCCCACAATCTTTCTCTGTCCTAATGAGCGTGACAGTCCTTAATTGGCTGAGTCTAAATATTTTTTAATTAAGCTTAAGAGTGATGCGTATGCTTTTAGTGATTTTTGGGGTCTTAGGAAAGGTGATGAAATCCCCACCCAATCTAAGTTGGTGTTATAGCCCCTTAGATTCCATATTAATTATGCAAAGCAGTTAACACACCAAAAATCTAAAATACTTGCAAAATTTTTTATTTGGCAACGCAAAGAATCCTGCACAAAAACAATTTATTGGATAGGAGAAAGAGAATCTGTACAAGGAAACCTGCAGGAAATTTTTTTTTTAGTGGAGTGCACAGGAGATGAGAGGAGAAAAGAAATACTTACAGAGAAATTCAACTGCTGACAACAGCAGTTGACCGCGGTTCCGCATTCAAACGTGCAATCTTTCTCTGTCCTAATGAGCGTGACAGTCCTTAATTGGCTGAGTCTAAATATTTTTTAATTAAGCTTAAGAGTGATGCGTATGCTTTTAGTGATTTTTGGGGTCTTAGGAAAGGTGATGAAATCCCCACCCAATCTAAGTTGGTGTTATAGCCCCTTAGATTCCATATTAATTATGCAAAGCAGTTAACACACCAAAAATCTAAAATACTTGCAAAATTTTTTATTTGGCAACGCAAAGAATCCTGCACAAAAACAATTTATTGGATAGGAGAAAGAGAATCTGTACAAGGAAACCTGCAGGAATTTTTTTTTTTAGTGGAGTGCACAGGAGATGAGAGGAGAAAAGAAATACTTACAGAGAAATTCAACTGCTGACAACAGCAGTTGACCGCGGTTCCGCATTCAAACGTGCACATGTACCGCGGTTCCGCGGCTGTTCTGAAGGATGACGTCGTCAAATTTGTTCCCTGTTCTGAGTTGATTCTCCTCTTTCTAATTAGATCCCCTGTATATTGATTTGTTCACTGAATTTACTCCAGATCTGAAATAGAGTTTTCTCCAAGCCTGCACACTTGCACAAAAACCTTTCAAAAATAACAAGTTGATTTTTATTTTTATTTTTATTATTTGTTTTTGTTATAAAAATTTTCAATTTTTATAATTTTTTAAATTTTTTTATTAACCCGAAATTACACAAAGAAAGAGACTACTGTCTCCCCGGCAACGGCGCCATTTGATTGTTTGCTGTTTAGTACGTGCGTTTAAAAATTTAAGAATACCTCAATCAAGACGGTGTCGTTTGGTAGCTATCCGGTTGAGTACGGGTCGATCCACGGGGAAATGGTGTTCTTTCTTTAAGTTCTAACGAGTTAAGTCCTATTTTTGGTAGGTTTTGTTTTAAGATCAAAGAATAAGATTAAATTGATTTAAAGTCTTGTTAGGGTTAGGATTAGGTTAGTTTGAAATATGGAATCTTCTCACCGCTAACAATGCCCTAGTTAAGAATATAGGTGTTAGGGTAATAGTCAACAACGGGGATTAGCACGACTAGAAAAAAACTTAGTTTCTTCCTTTTGGTCCTTGTCCGTCCGTTCTTAACTCTTAGTCCTAACCTCCCTTTAATTTAACCACAACCGGTCGAACTAGGGAATCACCACTATCATGTAGGATAAGATGCCGTAGTGAGCGGTGTGTGGTTAAATTAAATAGAGTCTTAATTAAATTATATGGGCAAGGAAAGGAGTGAGAGAGATTTCCTTCTCTCAAACCTTCCCTATCCTAACCCTAACAAGTGAGGAATTATTCACTCATTAGGAAAGTAACAATAAAGTTCATTTTTTTGTTTTCTTTTTGATAGACTATCTAAATTGCAGATAATAAAAGACAGATAAAAAAATAATGCAGAAATTAAATTCAGATAAAAGAAAATGCAAGATAGAAATAAAAAGGCTTACTTTTATTGATGGCCTCTCAACGATTACAACTGAATTAAAATTTAGGTCTAAAATTAAAAAGAGGCATCCTAAGAAAGGCACCCTAAAAGAGGTACCCTGAAAGAGGTATAAAAGTAAAGAGAGGCATGCCTAATTAAGCTTTTGCCTTTCCTATTTATAGATAGAAAAAACCCTAGGTTATAATTTGATCCACATTTGAATTTACAAGACTACCCTAAGAAAGCCGGGTCAAAGCACCAACACTCACCGACACACGCACCGGCACCGACACATGCACCTTATGGCCGTGGTTCCGCGGCAGAAAGCCATGTTTGGCCGCGGTTCCGTGGCCATATTGAGGGATCTCTGGCTCAACTTCTCAGGGTTGCTTCATGTTGCTTTTTCCTTCTGTTTTCTTCACTTAATTCCTCAGAATCTCTTCTGTTTTCTTCCAGATTTCCAACAGTACAGATGATGTGGACTTTTACCGTGAGCTTCGCGTTGAAGTCTTGAATCTTGTGCTGCCCTTGTGCTTAGTGCATTGAACTGTCTACTGATCTTCATTTGTTCCTTGATCTGGTAGGCGGTATCATGCGGATTCATCTATTGTTGGTCGTAGTCTCACATTTGTAGCGTCTTTTCGTGAATTTCACTGTAATTATTTGAGAACCTGTAACCTGCAACTATTTAGCAGATATGAATCAGAAGCACCTATTTATATGTAATATGAATAAGAATGGGTGATATAATAATGCAAAATTCTGATATGAACACTGACTGTGTGCAGTTTTGCTGTAGATGGGTTTTGCGGTTATCCGATATTGTTCATTGTATATTCGTTGTATCCAGTACTCTCCATCTATTACTTCATGTATTGACTCAGAGATGAGTTGTGAGGACGATATTGTATATTATTTTGTGACTTGGAGTTTCTTCTTGCTGTTCACTTTATATCGTCTTTTTCTTCGCTACGGCGTCGTATATCTGTTGTAGTGGTTGTTTTCCGTCTTTGGGCGTGGATTTGCTCCCATTTGGGGATGCTTTACTTATATCTTTATGTTGTACCCTTTTTGGGGGCTTGTTTTACAAAGGAGGTGCTGCCAAATTTTTAAAGGAAATAAATTTGGACTTTGAATTTGATTGAGATTTCAAAAGTTTTAACAATGTTATTATCACTTACCACTTTTGATGGTTTAGATTGCTGGGTTGTCGGCTTACTTAAATTGCGTTACGCCTGTAGACGTTACGTGGTTTAATGGCCGTCACGTGCCAAATTTCGGGTCGTAAAAAAGTTGGTATCAGAGCGCTAGGTTTTACCTTTCGGAGTGTAGGATGACCTTGGTATGATGGAGTAGGTAGTTTAAGCAGAGTGATGTAGCGTGTGTATGTCCGCGGCATACTTACGACACGGTACTCCGCCTAAGTGACCTAAGTACTAATTGCTTGAAATTCCTTCCTTGATGATACATATCCTTGTGATTCGATTTCCGTGTTCTTATCGAATCCTTTTTCCATTTATAGCCTTATGCCGCCGATGACTATAAGAGCTCAGAGAGGTGCAGCGAGAGCCGAGGTCAGCGTTGACTCATATGGGATGAAGATTGACCAGGACGGTACGCTCGCTGTACAGGAGCAGATTGATCCGCCTTCGATAGATCATATCGCTAGGCTTGTGGCAGATATGCAGGACTTGCGCCAAACGATGAGGTCGTTGGTTGAGGCCAGTCAAGCGTAGAGTCAGGAGGTTGTCATCCCTGTTACCCAGTTATTCCTTACAATCAGCACACAGCATTGTGTTATTTACACAGCACCAGTGGACGCAGCCCTATTAGCTGAGGAGCGTCTTTCTGAGACTTTGGGAGTTCGAGGACAGAGAAGGGCTCGTGCAGGTGTACCAGCCCAGAGACAGAGACTTAATCGCCGTGACAGGTTTCGTGCACGTCGCGGGAGTAGCAGAGGCTTAGGACGAGGCCAGTTGTTTAGCTCTTATCCCTAGGAGGGTCAGCAGTTTTTATCTAGATGTTACCGGTGCGGGATTTGGGTCATCGGGTTCGAGATTGTACTGAGCCACGTGAGCGTGAGGCAGTTGTACCATGTGATACCGTATCACCTTCACCTCAGGAAGGGTCGCCTTTTGCGCCTGTTGTTGATCCGCATAAGACTTTTGTTCAGAGAGGTCGTGGTCGCGGAGGGTTCGTTCCGAGTGTACAGGATGGCAGAGGAGGAGTTCTGCCAGTTGCGGGTAGAGGGCAGGCACGAGCGTTTTCTTTTACTCATCGGGACGCGCGGGCTTCCAATGCAGAGTTTTCAGGTATTCTTAATTCGTATGTTCTTTTGATGCGTATGTCTGTTTAATTCGGGATCTATGCACTCGTTTGTTCTACAGACTTTGTGCCGTGGTTGGGTCGAGAGTCGTGTATGCTAGATAAGCCGTTTATTATGTTAATTTCTGTCAGCGATTCTTTTATTGCGCGACACGTGTTTTGGTCATGTGCCAATTGGTTAGGAGATAGAGATTCGTCCATCGATTTGATCCTTCTAGAGATGTTGGACTTTGACGTCTCCTGGGCATGAACTGGTTAGCTACGTACTATGCGTCTATGGACTGCCGCGAGGAAACAGTCAGGTTTTGTTTTCCAAGCGGGTCAGTTCTTGTTGTACAGGGGGACAGTGGAGCCGCCTCTCACAGCTTGAATTCAGCCTTCTTCGCTAGTCGACTTTTGAGGAGAGAATGTCGAGAATTCTTGGCTTTCATTCGTGATACCAGAACTACAGTGGGTTTGTTGGACCGGGTTCCTATCGTGCGAGAGTTTTCCGACGTTGTTTCAGGTGAGCCGGCGGAGCTTAGGGAGCTTAAGGATCTGCTGTAGGGTTGTTAGATAGAGGGGACTTGTACGTCCGAATGTTTCGCTTTGGGAAGCTCCTATTCTGTTAGTCAAGAAAAAAGACGGCAGTTTGTAGTTGTGCATTGATTGATCATCAATTGAACCGAGTTACGGTGCGGATAGGTATACTTTACCTCGCATTGACGATTTGTTCGATCAGCTCCAGAGTGCGACATTTTCTAAGTTTGTTTTGGGATCAGGTCATCATTGTTGCGGGTTCGGAGTGATGACATTCCGAAGACTGTTTTTTGTGCACGCTACGGCAGTCTGAGTTTTTGGTGGTGTCGTTGGACTCACCAATGCCCTAACAGCATTCGTGGATGTGATGAACCAGGTTTCTTAGGCCATTCCTCGACCAGTTGATTGTTGTGTTATTGATAACATTCTGGTCTATTCCAAGAGTCATGAGGAACATGAGCGGCACTTGAGGACTTTCTTTGCAGATATTGGGAGAGCACCAGCGGTTTGTTAAATTCTCGAAGTGTTCCTTCAGGCTTGATAGTGTTGAACTCCTTGGTCATGTGGTTACGAGAGAAAGTATTTGTATAGACCCGAGGGAGATCGAGGCCGTACAGCTTTGGCCCAGACTTGTATCAGGGACTGAGGTCCGCAGATTTTGGGCTTAGCCGGTTTTTGCCACCGTTTCGTGCAGGATTTCTTGTGTATCGCTGCACCGTTGACCGGGCTGACCAGGATGGAAGTTCCTTTTCTTTAGACTGAGGCACAGCCCACTGACGCTCGTTTGTTTGAGATTCGTGAGCTTGTTCGGTAGGGTGAAGATTCGGAGTCCTGATTTATGACCAGGGTGTGCTACGTTATGGGACTCGTTGTGTGTACCAGATATTGATGGGTAGAGACGCGAGGTCCTAGAGCAGGCACATCAGTCAGCTTTTAGTGTTCATCCGAGTTCCACCGAGATGTGACGTGACTTGAGAGGTAGTTACGGGTGGGCAGGGATGAAGTGTGAAATTTTGGATTTCGTTTCGCGGTGTCTGTCTTGTTGCGAGCTAAGGTTGAGCATTGGAGCCCAGCTGGAGAGTTGCAACCTTTAACCGTTCTGGAGTGAGAATGGGAGCAGATCTCCATGAATTTCGTTGTGGTGTCTACCCAGGTCTAGACAGGGTATGACTCCATTTGGGTGTTTGTTGTCCGGTTATGCTCAGTTTGCTCAGTGGTTCTTCGATAAGTTGTGTGTTTGCACGGATTTCCTTCATGCGTTGTATCCAATAGAGACATTCAGTTCGCTAGCCGTTGTTGGCAGAAGCTTCAGGAAGCCTTGGGTACTGGTTGTGCTTTAGCGACGCATCCCATCTGTAAACCGATGGTTAGTGAGAGCGGACTATACAGACTCTGGAGGATATGTTTGTGCGTACGTACTAATTGTTTGTTGGCAGCTGGAATCGTCACTTTCCATTGATAAAGTTCTCCTACGATAACGGTTATCACGAGATGTTTCAAATGGCAACTTTCGGGCCTTGTGTGGTAGGTTGTGTCGATCGCCAGTCTGTTTTACTGACTCCGCGAGAGCAGGATTTTTTGACCCCAGCTAGTCATGAGACTACGGAAATGATCCAGTTGATTCAGGTCAGGATGAGAGCAGCCCAGTGCAGACAGAAGTCATATGCCGACCGTAATTATCGCAGACTTGAGTTCGCAATGGGAGATCATGTATTCCTACGGATTTTTCCGATGATGGCGTGTTGAGTTTTGGGAAGCTTAGTCCCAGGTTGTAGGTCCTTTTGAGATCCTCGAGCGAGTTAGTACCGTTGCCAATAATTTGACACTTCCGCCCAGATTTTTGAGTATTCACCCCGTATTCCTTGTGTCGATACTTTGTAAATACCTTCATGACCTTTCTCGCATGATTCAGCATCAGACCATTTAGTTTTGACGCGATTTTTTCGTTCACCGGCAGCCGATAGTGTTAGTGGATTGGTAGGTGGAGAAACTTCGGTCAAGGGTCTTACCATCTGTGCAGGTTTTCTTTGGCGTAGCCCGTCTAGTGAGGGGATCACTTGGGAGGCTATGAGCGAGATGTGGATGATTTGCACACATCTCTTTGAAAGTATGCATAATAAGAATTTTAAATTCGGGGATGAATTTTTTATAAGGGGGAGATTGTAACACCTTGGATTGCGATTAGTGTTAATTAAGCGTTAATGCGGGTTTTCTGTAAAAAGTTTACCAATTCGGTTTCCTCATATTTTATAACATTTAATTAATAATTTATTATTGTTTGTTATGGCTTGCACACACATGTGCATGTTAATGTGAGGGTTTGTTTGTATTAATCTAGTTTTGTGACCATGACAACTTAACCTAATCCTAATCCTAATCCTTGCTTTGCTTTAACCCTAAACCTTTAGATTTTTGTTGAGAGATATTTCTTTGTGTTTTGGATTGGAGAAGAGGTGGCATGGTGACTCATGTCAGGGCATGGTTTGCATTAATGAGAGAGTTAATGCAATGGTGCACTCACCCTTATCCTCACCTCTCTTTCTCTTTTCATCTCACCCTCTCTCATTCTCTCTCACTTCATCTCTTTCTCATTTATCTTCATCTCAACTGAACACTTACTCATTCACCACAAAACCTACACTAATCGTCTTCAAAACATCACCCAAATCACTTCATAAACTTTGTTTTGCCTCTTGGATGCCTTGGAGCTTGGAAAGCTAGGATCTTTGAGCTTGTGTGGTTAGGTAATGATCTCTAACTGTTAAGTAGGTCCTTTTAGTGTTGCATAAATTATACACTTCAGTTTAGAACGCTTAAAGTAAAGTTTCGTGCACATGTCATATTTTTTTAGTGTCGTTTTGTGATATCTGTGATCTGCTGTGACCCGGAGTGTATACTAGAAAATCTAGCAGTGTAGTTGTGTTGTACCAGAGACCCTAAGCCTTCACCTGAAGCACGAACCCCTGTTGCTCGGATTTAGCCGGCAACACAGTGAGGAAATCCGGCGACCTCGTCCTTCTTGAGGAGTTTGGGTTTGGGTTTTTCAGGATAGCTGTTTTCTTTGGTTTTGGTGTGTTTGGTTCTATTTGATTTTTAGGTTTTTGCTGTATACAAAATCTGGATCACTTGGCTAGTTTCTAGTGTTACGACTACGCGCGTTACGTTATCCGACACGGTTCGTGTCTTTGTGTAGATTTTGCTCTTGAGTTGGTTTCGTAGTGTCACTACGCACGTTAGCCACTAGACGAACACTTAAGAATATGTTTGGAGTTGGTGCGTAGGTCAAACGTAGTTTGTACGTGTTGTTGGTCGATTGCTAATATACACTTGTTATTGTTGTTTTATGATCTTAGGGACGCAGGCGGGGACTTCGGACGCTGCGAAGAAGGGAAAGCGAGTGGTTGGCTTTACTTAGCCCCAGGATCATCAGTGAGTAGATTTAACATCTACAGGGGAATCGCTCGCATGACATTATGCGTCAGGGCTAGCTATAATATGATATTAGTCGCATGTTTATATTGCACATATAGAGTTTGCGCATAAACTTCATTGCATATTATTACTTGTTGTGCTTAGAGTTGTACCCATTGGACACTGCACTATTATTGATGGCTCATGTTGCACGAGCACTAATTGTATGCCACACACACCGTCGATAATTTCCATGACACGCACAACCCATATACATACGAGATATAGTTGACACCTATACATACGTGATATTGTATGGGTAGGGACATTGAGACATTGATACATATTCCATTGTGCATATGACATAAAGCATACCGGTATACCTACATGCTTACACATATGTCTTGACATGCCTACATGCTAGTTACCCATATACCTATATGGTATTATACCATTAGTGACAGGTATATACACATATGAGACATAGCTATATGTACATCTTACATACATACTTACACATACACCCGTATGGTATTACATCATTATTGATAGGTACATGTTCATACACCTCGTTATAGTTACATGTTCGCCTTTATATGATGTTGCGTTTCGTTTCAGAGAAATTAGGAACCGCATGATATACTTAATAACTTGTTGCAGTTAAATAGCCTTTTTTCCTTTATATACTCATATTACTGTTTCATGTTGCATATATTATATTTCATGGATTTCGCATTGTGATATGGTTTTCATATGATTTTTTCTGGATGTTTTAATCCTACGTATATATTTGTGGTATGGAACGCTGATATACATATGTATATATACGTGTGTGTGTGTGTGTATATATATATCAGTGGTATAGGACGCTGTTATATATGTACACCTACATAATATATCATCATAATGATCTATGCAATTATACTTATTCATTATATGTGGGCCGATATTATGGTCGATATGAGGGCCGATATTATGTTCTTTATGAGGGTCGATATTATGGTCGATATGTGGGACGATCCGGACTGACGGAGCCCTATATATATATGAGTATTTACGTGTCGATGCTAGACACTAGTTTTCATGATATTTTCGGGTGTCGATGTTAGACACTCAGGTTCAATGAGACTTACAGAATGACAAGTTTTATTTCATACTCCGCATTTATTTGATATGCATTGCTTCATGTATTAGTAGTACCTGATAGAGTACCTTCCATGACTGTTGCATATATATATATTGCCATTTATTGCTATCAGGTTGCATGTGATAGACCATCGCAGTACGTGCATACTTGCGATTACCTGCACATGTTATTTACTATTCACGAGTTGGCAACTCACCCCCATTGTGCCACAGTGTTTTGCAGGTAGTCCCTCAGGGCAGTCGCGGCAGGGCTTCTTCTTCTTATCGTATCATCTTGTGCAGCGGATACCGCTACAGCTGACTGTGTGCAGTTTTACTATAGGTGGGTTTTGCGATTATCCGATATTGCTCATTGTATATTCGTTGTATCCAGTACTCTCCATCTACTACTTCATGTTTTGACTTAGAGACGAGTTGTGAGGATGATATTGTATATTATTTTGTGACATAGAGTTTCTTCTTGCTGTTCACTTTATATCGTCCTTTTCTTCGCTACGGCGTCGTATATCTGTTGCGGTGATTGTTTTCCACTTTGGGCGTGGATTTGCTCCCGTTTGGGGATACTTTACTTATATCTTTATGTTGTACCCTTTTTAAGGGCTTTCTTTTACAAAGGAGGTGCTGCCAAATTTTTAAAGGAAATAAATTTAGACTTTAAAGAATTTGATTGAGATTTCAAAAGTTTTAACAATGTTATTATAACTTACCACTTTTGATGGTTTAGATTATTGGGTTTTCGGCTTACTTAAATTGCGTTACGCCTGTGGACGTTACGTGGTTTATGGGCCGTCACGTGCCAAATTTCGGGTCATGACAGGAAGAAGTAGGGAGAGTCATCCAAGAAACTTACGGCGGACTCTGCGGTGCTCATCAAGCCGGGCCAAAGATGAAGCTGAAGATCAAAAGAATGGGCTATTATTGGCCCACGATGATTCAGGAATGCCTCGAATACACGAAGCAGTGCCTCTCGTGCCAAATTCATGGAGACTTCATCCACCAGCATCCAAAGCTGCTACACCCAACAGTGGCTAGCTGGCCGTTTGAAATGTGGGGAATCGATATAATTGGGCCCATCGAACCAATATCGTCCAAAGGACATCGGTTCATATTGACGACAACTGATTACTTCTCTAAGTGGGCAGAAGCCATACCGCTAAGAGAAGTGAAGACGGAAAACATCCTCCATTTCTTCAAGACGCACGTCATCTATCGGTTCGGCACTCCATGACGGATTATCTCCGATAACGGGCCAGCCTACAAAAGTTACAGAATAAGCCGCTTCGCACAGCAGCATAACATAGACTGGAGATACTCTTCGGTCTATAATCCCCGAGATAACGGTCTAGCTGAGGCTTTCAACAAGACATTGACGAAGATCATAAAGAAGATGGTGTCCGGAAACAAAAAGGACTGGCACGAAAGACTGCATGAAGCTCTATGGGCTTATCGGACCACGTTCAAAACGGCCACAAATACAATACCATTCGCGTTGGTATTTGGCACAGATGAGGTACTCCCCCTCGAGATAGAGTTACCCTCTCTACGAGTGGCGGTTCATTACGAGCTAACAGATGAAGAATGCTCATCTTCGGCTTAAAGAGCTAGACGCCCTCAATGAAACTCGCCTCATGGCACAGCAAAACTTGGAGGCTTACAAAGCATAGATGACAAGCTCATACGAAAGGTTAACTAGGCTGAGAACATTCCGCCAAGGTGAACTCGTGCTCGTTGTCAAAAGACCTATGATCCCCAGTCGTGCTTAATGGGGGAAATTCGAGCTAAACTATGAGGGCCCGTACATCATAGACAAAGTCTACCAAGGTAGGACTTACTTGCTCATGGATATGCATGGCGGAAGACCCTTTCGGCCAATAAACAGCCGATTCTTGAAGAAGTACTACGCCTGACGAGTCACGACTCAGGTCAATGATAGATGACGATGCTTATGTCCGCTCGCTACCTTCTTGAGTCATGACTCTAAAAGTAGTATCCAACGATACCCCATCCCAAACGCGGAAAACGACGGACCGAAACGTCCATAAACTGACAATGGACCAAAACGTCCCTAAACTAACAATGGACCGAAACGTCCTGAAACTAACTACGGACCATAACGTCCTTAAACTACTATAAACCGCAGCATCCTTAGGCTAACCCGCTAAAAAAACGGTACGTCCATAGGCGAAATGGACACGGATGAAAACCCGAAAGGGCTCCGTGAGTAAAAACAGCAGGGCTACTGGCGAGTTTGTGAAAACCTGAAAGGGCGCAGACTCGTAAAAAATTTTCCTGTGCACTTGTAAGGTCCCCACGACCCTGTAAGGAGAAAATACCCGCGTGAGATTCTTAAGACTCATAAGGGAGCAAAACACTTAAGAATCCTCACGATCCCTAAGGAGAAATTACACTTACAAGATCCTCACGACTTGTAAGGAAAATGTCCCCCCTATAAGACCCTCACGACTCACAGGATACAAAAGTCTTAAGATACAGGGAACTGGACCTGTTCTTAACCCATCATATCCCCTAAACTGCCCTACAGGCGGTCAATATTGACCCTTGTATACAATCCACGGGCATAAATAAGAGTTCCCTCGCCCAGTTCCACCAATGGTGTGAAATTCTCCTATTTGGTGAACAACACTTGTAGTTCCTCTCGACTTGCAAGGAGAAAATGCTCTTGTGAGATCCTTACGACTCTCAAGAGAAAATGCACTTAGGAGTCCCCACGACCCCTAAGGAGAAATTACACTTATGAGATCCTCATGACTCGTAGGAAGAAATACCTTTATGAGACCCTTACGGCCCACGGAGTCATAAACCTTATTCGTCAGGTCCCTAACCCAGTCTACTAAGCCACCTTTGTTCGATAGCGGCGAAGGCAAATGATGATTCGCTCCTGGCAACATTCCAGTAGTAACGATGCTGATGCCTAAATCGGTAAAAAAATTCTAAGTCCTTTCACGGCAAGTGATGATTCGCTCCTGGCAATATCCCAGTCGCAACGATGTTGATGCCAAGATTGGTATCAGATCTCAGGTCCATACTCGCAACAAAATCAGCGAGCCAAAAATACAAAGAATATATAGCCAAAATGATTGGGCAACTCGCAGTAAAAAGCGGCGAGTAAAAAGAAAAATAGCCGAAATGATTGGGCACCGCGAAAAATAGCCGAAATGATTGGGCAATCGCGACTTTCGCGATATAAAAGCTAAAATGATAGAGCATTGCGGAAGGAAATAAAAAAAT
Organism: Agapanthus africanus; assembly: GCA_030015575.1. Taxonomy (NCBI): domain Eukaryota; kingdom Viridiplantae; phylum Streptophyta; class Magnoliopsida; order Asparagales; family Amaryllidaceae; genus Agapanthus; species Agapanthus africanus. Next base: position 90,792,297 of record JASDDO010000028.1, on the reverse strand, counting down.
GATGAAAAATGAATCTTTTGCCCTACAGGCGAGTCCATACTGACCCCTGTATACAATCCAAGGGTATAAACGAAAAGGGAACTACATTTCCCAATAAACTCTGTCAAAGGGAGAGTCAGATCTCGACGGCAACATCTGCATCCCAGAAGATCAACACGATGTTCCTTCCCGACACCGTAGAAATCAGAAACAAGTCAGCCAATGACCTCCCCGCAAGAAGAACGTTCCGTCTCGAAAACAAGTCAGCCAATTACCTCCCTGCCGGAAAAATGCTCCGTCTCGAAAATAAGTCAGTCAATGACCTCCCCGCCGGAACAACGCTCCGTCTCGGAAACAAGTCAGCCAATGTCCTCCCCGCCGGAACAACGCTCCGTCTCGGAAACAAGTCAGCCAATGACCTCCCCGCCGGAACAACGCTCTGTCTCGGAAACAAGTCAGCCAATGACCTCCCCGCTGGAACAACGCTCCGTCTCGGAAACAAGTCAGCCAATGACCTCCCCGCCGGAACAATGCTCCGTCTCGGAAATGAGTCAGCCAATGACCTCCCCGCCGGAACAACGCTCCGTCTCGGAAATGAGTCAGCCAATGACTTCCCCGCCGGAACAACGATCCGTCTCGGAAACAAGTCAACCAATGACCTCCCCGTCGAAGCAATGATTCGACTCGGAAACAAGTCAACTAATAATCTCCCGATTCGTCTCGACCCCCCAGGGAAATCAATGTCCCTGCGCAAACCGCTCAACCCGTAAAAAGAAAACTCTCTTGTGAGATCCTTACGACTCTCAAGAGAAAACGCACTTAGGAGTCCTCACGACCCCTAAGGAGAAATTACACTTACGAGATCCTCTCGACTCGTGGGGAGAAACGTCTTTATGAGACCCTCACGGCTCATAAAGTTGAAAAGTCTTAGGCAGCAAACTTAAATCTGTTTCCTAAGCCATTGCTATCCTACAAAGAGTTCAAGATGAACTATTATCTATCATCTACAGGCCATATTTGCTAAAGTCACATGCCAATGACACGACAAAGAAAATGTAACATTTTGAAATATTTTAGATAATTAATTAAATTATTTAGTTAAATAGATGATGTTATTTAACTTTTATTGTAGTAAAGAGTTTTTTTTTAAGTTGAAGTAGAATTAAAGTAGTAAAGAAAATAGTGTTTATATAATAACATATGTAATTAGGGGTTTATGTGAAAAGGTTAGTTTCATTATGCAAATTAGAGTTGTATAAGGCTGTTTATGCAAATAGAGTTAGATAATGGTTAAGCCTAAGTTATACCTTCTAGACAACATACCCTAAGTTAACCTAATGGCCACACCTCTTTCTTGCATGAAACCCCCATCATCTTAAATGGTGACACCACCTACTACCTTATCTCTATTATCCCTTAATATGGTAAATTGTGTTCAGTTGATTTATATTAGATTATGGAACTGAAACTTGTTAGAAAAATAAAAACCTTAGAAAACAACAAGAGAAAAGAAAAGAGAGAAGAGAAAAAGAACTGAGGGTTAAGGAATTTCACCATTACCATCAAGCTAAGAGCTAAGAGCTTGTGTTTCCTGGAGGGAGTTTTCCAGTGATCTTGCTATAGGTATAATCCTTACACTCTGTAGGATTTTAGTTCTGTAACTGTTTACATGTAGAAATCAAATATCGGATATAACGTAATATTGGTGAAAGTAGGCTTTGTGTTAATCTGCTATAATTTAGATGAATAAACATAATCAAACAGTGCCTTAATTTATAAATTGGACTTAGAATAAACCATAGGAAAATGACCCCGTTCCATCGAATTTTGGCCGGCGACCATAGGGAAAATTCCGAGCTTGCCGGGTGTTTATTGGAGTTGGGTGCTGGTATTTTTAGGGTAGGTCTCTGATATGGATTAAGATGTTGTATTATTTGTTTAAGTTATTTTAACAGTATATAAAATCTGGAAGCTACTATCTGAAAAAGGGTTAAAATTCTAAAACACGATACGTATGTTTGTGACACGTTTTAGTTTTTGTTGCAGACAGCGAGGGGTTAAAATTCAGGGAGTATAGGTATTAGATAGTTTACAATAGTCAAACGTAGTATAGTTAGTACGTAAAACTTGTATTTTCATATTTCGCCGTATCGAAGTTTAGCCGTTTCTTATACAAATTAACGTCGATGTTAGATTCAAGTACGGGAACTTCGGAGGCCGCAAGGAAAGGAAAGGGATTGGTGATTTCTGAGTAGAATACGACATATTCCGGTGAGTAGACTAAACATCTACCGGGGGATTTTGTATGGATGGCGTGATACGCCCGTAGTTTAAGTTTAAATAAAAATGCCTTTGCATATAAATGTTAAGCATTTGCATTCATATACATATATACATCGTCTTTGTTAGAACACTGCACAATTATCGACGAGTCATACTGCACATGCACATATCTACATGTTACACTACACCTCATCGATATTAACATGTCACCTACACACTTAGTATTTATTATGTTAAATATGATCCCTATTATACCTTAAACATCAGAAATGACAGTTACTTTGCATAAAGGACATCATGTTTCATATTCAAGTGTTAGTAGTTTAATATAAGATGCATTGGATTATTGAGGATTTGTGGCCTTGAGTTTTTATATACTATGAGTAGATTTAGTGATTCTTCGTGTTGATGTAAGATATCCACCATGAGATGTTGTTTTTATGATTTGGTTTTATTCTGGACCGAGTGGGGGAGCTATACGGTCGTGGATTTTTACGTTATCCAGACTGAGTGAGGGAGCTATACAGTCAGATTCATGGTGGATCCGGTCGAGACCGAGGGGCAGGATAGCCGCACTTTAGGCGGGGGGCCTAACGAGGATACTCGATACCGGAGACAGTTGTGAACACGGCAGATATCTAGGTGATACCAACCGGTGTTATTGATTGACAGGATCGTTCGAGGAACGATGCCTGATGGAAACAGAAGATTTGTATCGATATTGAACACGGAAAAATGAACCTTATTTGGAAATAATTGATGAGATTTCAGTTTTGATTTATACATTGAGTAGTACATATTCAAGCTTCCACCTGTTATCATGCATCACAATCATTATTGTTGATATTAGCACTAGTTCGTCATACATGCATTATCAGCCGATATATGTTAGTTTTATTCACTGAGTTGGCAACTCACCCCCGTTGTGCCATAGTTCCTTGCAGGAGTCGTGTGGACGCGTAGCAGCAGTGCGGATCCACTTATCAGCTTTTATCCCTCTTTTTGCTAGGTGGGTTAACTGTGCAGTACCCTCCTATGTTGGTTTTTATATATTGGATCTAGTATGTCTCTATCAGACCCTGTATAGTTGACTTAGAATGAGACATGATTATATGTATCTTATTTTGACTAAGGAGATCGTTTAGTGGTGTTAAATTATATTTTCTTTTACTTATGCTTGAGATTCTTCACTTGGAGTGTCATATTATTTCTATGTATTGATTTCCACTGTTTGGTATCATTTTGCTCCCAACCAAGGATAAAATCTACTCACACATCCTATAACTTCTTAATTAATAATTAAAAAAGAAGTACTGTCGAAATTTCAAAAACCAGTTGTTTAAACTTCCTTTATTTAACAATCATTCGGCATGCTATTTCATTCTTTTATTTAAAAACTAAAATTTTCTAAATTCCGCAAAAAGGATTTTGATCTTGGTTTTTAGCTTACTCAGATTGTGTCGACATCTTTAAACATCATACAATCTAAGTGCCGGTCACATCCAAACTTTAGGTCGTGACAGAAAAGAAGACGATAATATGAGATAAAATATGTCTTTCATTCATGAATTCAAATGAATACAGGATACATCGCATAAAAGAATCAAAAGAGAATGCATGTTATTCACCAATTACAAATTTTCAGTCAAAAAAATATACAAAAACGGCTGCTAAGGAGGAGGCATCTTTAATAAGTCAGCAAGCTGCTCGCGCACTCCTCTCAATCCCTTCTCGTGGTCAGCCACCGCAGCCAGCTCCGCTTCAATTTGAGTCCGCTGCTGTGAACAGGACGAAAGCTTTTCGTCAGTTTCTAGCATGGCAGCTTCGCAGTCCTATACAACCCGCTCCGTAGAGTCAAGCACCGGTCTCAGCGTCAACCATTCGAGATGCATCGTTGGAGATTGTCGAAGACAGCTTTTAACTGCGCAGCATTCGCTTCAATCTGAGCGCGTAACCAAGCAGATTCGCTTGAAGCTACTTCATGTTCCTTTCACCTCAGGGTCACCTCTTGTTCAAAATGGCGGATGAAAGGAACACTACTCTCGACCTACGCAGCCCGCTGGGAGTTCAAATCTAATACTTCAGGAGCGAGATGCTTGAGCTCAATCTCGTGCAAGAAAGCCTCGATCTTTCTGCAGTAATTAACCCAAGACTCGAAGACACCTTCATCATGGAAGTTCACGAGCATCGCCAGCATAGGATTAACCTCAGCAGCAAAATCTGCAGCGGATGTGAAGGCCTCGGCATCAAGATCCTCGACGAATTCGCTCAACATTCGCCGGCTATTCACAGCACCCCTGGAAGATGGACGTTTAGCAAAGGGTCCTGCCGGCATTAGGATGCAAGACTCAAAGGGAGCTGGAGCCGGTGCGATTGCTGCAAAAAAATTATGGTCAAATGTCGACTCGGGAGGTAAAGAAAATACACGAGCGATGGAGTCTAATATACCGGCTGTGGCAGATAGCAAAATTGGGAGTACCGGAGGCGCGACTATTCTTTCGTCCCCTCTTCCAATCCGTGACGCAGGGATCAATACAAAGAAGACTTAGCAATAATATGGCTATTCAAAAAAAAAAGGGGGAGACAATAGCTAAAGGATATACTAACCAATACCAGCAGGCGGAATGACTTCCGACTGGAAGGAGAAATACGGGTTCAACACCTGGTATAGATGGTCGAAAAAGACTCCTGCAGAGTTGCGACAATACACGGTCAATACAAGGAAGATGGTGTTCAAAATTAAACTAAATAAATCGCAAACCTATACCTTCCGGCATTTCGGAGGACATAGGAGAAGGCGAGGGCACAACAACCATCATAGCGGCGACCGGAGATGCTTCAGATGGCACAATCTCAGCTTTCACTACACCTACCAACAAAATATCGTCAGAAGAAGCTGAACGGGATTGAGAAATAAAAAGAGAACAATGACTCAAGACTCACCTAATGGGTCATCAACCAAAACCGCGACGGAAACATCACCAGGCGTAGCGGCTTCTTCGCTCTCCCTCAGAGGAGTAGTTTCTGTGCCCATGGCTTCATCCCCTGATTCGACGAGGGCCGTCGGGACGCTTGTGACACCCACCGATACCAGGGAGCCACACGGGGAAAGAGCAGCGGTCTGGACGGTCCCAGATTCTAGAGATAAGGTAGCAATTTCGGGCACGGTAACCGCCAGGCTTTCACCCGTCATCCTATCTCCAAGACTCGGCCCTAAAACAAGCATGTGTCAAAATTTGAAGATCAAGTTCTAGTAAAAGACTTAGCGGTACGTTACCTTGGGGCAGATTTTCAGTTTTTTCCCGAGCTGCGCGTGCAATCTGTCTACAGGTGGTAGACAACGCAGGGGGAACATCCGCCGAAAGAGTATCAACAAGGGGGATGCTTCTTGAGCCTGCACCCACGGCCAAACTGGCATCGCGTTCCCTCGCCACACGCTTCCTACGCTTCTTGTCAGTCTGAGCAGTAAGAAATGATCACCTCAAGACCTCTGACTAAGGGACATCGTCGTCCGAACCACGCTCTGCTTCCGGAGCTGTTACGGCGTCTGTCATCAGCTTCTTCAGCGACGCCTCCGGCGGTAATATTGGGGGAGCTGGGGACATAATAGCTGGCTCTGGAAGCGTCGCTGCACCCCCGCTCGGGATCGGTACCGCACTCGGAATAACCTGAGTCAAGATAGTCCCTGCAATAAAATAAGGGAGAGGGTCAGAGCACGAATAAAAAAGGGGGGAATGAATGCACAATGAGCTGAATTATACCAAGACCCAAAGAAGCGCGGAGCCTCTCTTCCTCCTCGAACGTCTTGATGGAAGCCGCGAGAGCCTCTTCAGCAGAAATACCTGTTGAAAAAAAAGGCATTAGTAAAAGCATAATAATAAGGAAGAAATGAACGCGGAAAAATACAACTGAAGTATACCTGACTTCGCGATGGTGATCAGTGCCGCTTCTTCACGCGCCAGTCGCTCGGAGGCCATATGGGCAGCCTGTAGATCGGTGTCGGTCACAGGCGTATCGAAAAAGTTATCGTTAGTGCCATACTCACACAAGCCTTCGCTGTAGGGAGCATGGGGCTCCTGGACGAATACAACGTCAGCTGAAAAGAGCGACTTCTTCTTTTTCTGTGAGCGAATGCCGGCGGCCGATGACACGAGCTTGCACTTGATGGGCATTTTTGGGCGACGAGTCCCGATTTCCGTACCCACTCCAAACTCCGGGGACGCTATAGCTCCGTTTCTACAGGAACATGGGGTAGAGGCTTCTCAAGAAAAGCGCACGGGACCGCAACCGCAGCAGCCTCTCTTAAGGAAGGACGAACAATGGTCCGTCGCTTTAAGGGGACAGCTGGATTACCAGCAGGGGCTGCACCCTTGCGATCGAGCAGTAACCTCTTTTCTTCCCTAATAACAGCACCCGTCGCATGCTGATACCACGCCACGTATGCGTTCGAGGCTTTCGGAACGCAGATCGGCTCACTGATAAAAAAGTTGGACCCAGTGTTTAGCCGCATGAAATGGTGCAGCGCGCTGAGGATACCCTCTTCCGTAGCAACCGGCTAAGCTAAAAAAGCCTCAAGCGGGACACCCTGATCGTAACTCGACTGTTGAGCAAAATGGTGCGGGTTGTACCTCATGAACAGTGTCGAGTCGTTCTGCCTGAATACTAAAAAGCCCAGCCTGATTGAATACAAATGCAAAATCTCCCGAGCCTTCAATGTAGGAGCCCCGTCTTTGAAGGTATCGCGCAGCGGCTGCACCGTTTTAGTAGATTCCTTGCCTATAGTCAAGACCTTATCGATAAAAATCATGCTATCCCCGACCATACACGGGGGAAGGACCAGACCCCGAGCCTCTCGCTGTGACAGATCTAAAGAAGAAGTGTTAACTAGGAACATAACCCGAGGGAAATTATAACTTTCATAGAAATGGGGCCGTTTGTGGAATCCAAAAGCGCCGAGCACATGCAGCTCGATCCACGACGTGAAATAGTGCAGCGGGAGATTTACGGGCTGTACCCCCGGCTGAGTGGTGTCTGCCGCTAAGCTGAGGCCATGATACAGGTGAGCCAGCCCAGCGATCCCGACGGCCACTCGCATCCCGGCAACCATTTGATGAGCCGGATAGAAGACGGCTGACCTCATATAGCGAGGGTGCACTGGGAGCACAAACTAGCTTAACCATATGCCGAGGAACCCCAAAAAGAATGCCTCTTCGTCGATCTCTGAAGCTGCGAGCCCTGCAAAGGGGACGACCGGGGTGTCTGGGAGGAAGAAATTCCTTTGATCTGCTTCCGCTGTCGGATGGCTGTCCAAGCCAAAACTAAAAGGATTGTCAAGCTTGGCGAATTTCGTGGTTTGTTTTTACAAGACTTCCGGGCGAAGAAAGCGGACGATGAAATCCGCAAAGCTAACCCCGTGCCCACCGGACTCGAGAAATAGACTCTCATAAATATACTCGGGAATCGATGTTGAATAGCATTCTTCGGAGTAAGATCCATCACCACTGATTTGGTGGCGAAGATGTATTCGTCAAGGGGAAGTATTTCCTCGTAATGTTCCCCTCTGACGGGTAGGCTCGAAATTTCTGCAAATTCCTCCAAGGAAATCGAAACCTCCCGGTCCGATAAAAGAAAGGTGTGAGTCAAGGTATTCCACTGTTCCAAGAAAGCCTTGACCCACCATACGTGAGGCGCGGGTTACTAGAAAAGAGATGCGTAGATAGCAGGGTACAACCCGAGCTTCAGCAGCTGCGACTTTTTGGCCGACAAAATGTATCGAGCCCACTGCAAGTATCCGGATGAATGGCGAGATGTCAAGCCTATCATGTATGCCTGCCCCCAAGGGCACGACTCTCCTTGACATATGTGCCGCCTTAGAATATCTAAAGCCATCGGCAGCTGTACAGGTATCGAACCCATAGAAGGTTGGAGGCGTCCATCCGTAATCCAGTTAACGTCCTCCACAGCATAATTCACTTAGGGCAAGTCCGCATAATGAATGGCGGAAATTTGCACTGAAGACGCCGCACAAGAGAAACTGCGTCGACCCCCAATAATTTGGTTGTACCACAACCCCCATAAGTGAAGATACTTCTGCTCCGAGGCATGATCTTTAATCAATGCCAAAACATCCTGATCCACAGGCGCATCGGCGTATGCACTCTCTGGGCGAACAAATGGGAAAGAATAATTAAAAGACATGGTACCTGCACGAAAAGAAACGAGGGTTAGATGTCAATGCCACATTACAAATTCTGATATTTGGTACTTTAAATTTGTACCACTGCAATGCAGGAAAAAGGGACCGAGGGGGACCCACAAAATCAAAGTAACGGCTCATCATTGATGAGACGGACAATCATTAAGGAGAAAATCCTAAAAAGATTCTCATTTAATGAAAAACGCATTGGGCCAAGGAGTTAAACCCCCTCGAGAGCAGTGCTCTGCAAACAGAAATTACATATGTCAATTTTAATTATGAAGGGAATAAAAATTCCCTAAAATTTCTAAGAGCCATGCACTGTGAAAACGATGGAGTAATCCATCAGAACCCTAAAAAAGCAAAAGCTTTTACAGAGTAAGAACTCCAAGATCTTTAAGATCTACAAAACGAACTCTAAGAGTTCTTCATAGAGATGAACATCGTTCTAATTAATGGGTTAAGTAACCCTAAAAATCCATTTTAAGATCTACGATCTGAGAAGAGAAAAGCTCTGTTGATAGGTTCGATCCTTACAAAATTTGGACAGAGTTCTAACTATAAAAGAAATTTCCTTGGGCAGATATCTAAGCTCTGAAGAGAGAATTAAATTCTCAGAAACAAGAAAGAAAGAAGATGAATAGTTGTCATCTCAAGGGCCAAAGGCCCTACTTATAGGCCCTGGAAGACGATCCAACTTCTAAGATGATCTAACTGTGGAAAGGTTGCCACCGCTGCACTCACGTGAGCGCAACGGTGGGGGCATTTGTTTCTCCCTAATAAGAGAGCAATGCTCTGTTCAAAATTTGAACTGAGGCAGTGCCTCACGTGCAAAGCAAGAGAGCTCCAACGCCCAGAGTTAAAAACTCTGAGGCAGCGCTTCACGTGCAAGACACGAGAGCGCCAGTGCCCAGAATTAAAAACTCTAAGGCAGCACCTCACGTGCAAGGCACGAGAACGCCAGCGCCAAGAGTTAAAAACTCTGAGACAGCGCCTCACGTGCAAAGCACGAGAGCGCCAACACCAGAACTAAAAGTTCTCCACCCTTGGATCAAAGATCCAACGAAGATGATAAATCATCAGAGCACAGAATTAAATGCCGATTGAGGAAATACTCCTCAAATCTTTCTAAACAAGAAAGATTGTGCTCTGTAAATCAGAGCACCGTTGGATCAAAGATCCAATGGTGATTAAAAATCACCAAGTTACAGAATAAGTTCTGTATGGGAAAATATTTTCCCAATCTTGTTAAGAATAAGAAAAATGTCTTCTTTAAAATAGAATTCCTTGGATCAAAGATCTGACGGTGGATAAATTCTCCAAATCAATTAAGAAAACTCTCAATGAGAGATTTCCTTAACTGAATCAACAAATCAGCCTCCCCTATATAAAGGACCCAAGACTTCAAGTCTTGTAGAGAAGACCCCCCCCCAAAAAAAAACATCAAGTTCAAAAAGAAGAGCAAGCAAAAAGAGCTTGAAGAGAGAAAAAGAAGAAGAACCTTCCTTAAGGTAAATAGAGATCATAGTATCTCATCGGCATACCTGAGGGTTTAACCCTTATTAAAGAACATAGTTCTTTCCCTGGATCTGAGATCCATGAGATAAGCCTCCAACAAATGAGAATTTAATTCTCGGAGGGATGAATTTGTTCTCAGGGATTGAAGATCTAGGGGAGAACAAAGAATTGAACTCTTCAGAAAAATGCATAAAGAAGGAAATAGCGCCAAGCGCCCTACGTGTCCCTCACGTGAGCACTGCTAAAATAAAGAGTACTCTGCACTCATTGGTTGGCGCCCGGCGCCAAGCGCTCCGCGTGCTCCTCACGTGGACGCTGCTAAAATAAAGAGTGCTCTGCACTCATTGGTTGGCGTCCAGCGCTAAGCGCTCTACGTGCTCCTCACATGGGCGCAGCTAAAATAAAGAGCTTAATTCTCCAAAGGATTCAATACTCAAAGGATTCAATACTCAAAGGAGCTTAATTCTCCAAAGGAGCTTAGTTCTCCAAGATAGGAGCATGCTCCTCCCCATAAAGCGCATATGCGCAAGCGCCATGTGCTCTACGTGCAACGCACGTGTTTCATTTGATTGATTCGAAAGAGTGTTTGTAGTTTAACCGCAATCAATAACGGTGTCGCACGTAGCTAGACCGAGATGAGTACGGGTCGTCCTCTGGGAAACGTGGAACCTTTTACTTTTTCTTTAGATGTGTTGAGAAAGAGAGGAGGGATAAAGAATTTTATAGAAAGATTTCTAGATCTACGTTAAACAAGAATGTAAAATATAGATCTAGATTATTTTAAAGATGTAATTAATATAATAAGAGGGCTTGTAGGGTTTGTTAGGATTTAGTAGTTATGGATGATTAATTAAAAGTTACCCTTTTTATCCATTAATAGATTTAGAACTAGAACGACGGTGATGCGTGTAGATTAGGATTTCTGGAGGGAAAAGGAATCCCACTCTTAACCCTTATCTCGACACGGAACTCCGTTCATTATCTAGCCTTTACCAAAACAGTCATTAATCTAATCTCTAATCGCGGTCGGAACTAGCAAAGAATTGCTAGCGCGCCCGATTAGAATGTTAATGATTCTTTTGATAAAATTCCTAAACTTTATAAGACTTAAAAAGGGTTTAATTATTTTCATCGTCCATTAGCCTACCCTAATCCTACGAACCCTAACAAGCGGAGAATTACTCGCGCATGTTGGGAGAAGAAGATGAAAAGAGAGAGAGGGAAAACATAATGTAAAATGCAAAAAAAAAACAATTAAATAAAATAACTACCTTTATTAATCAACTTGAACAATCTACACTTTGATTCCTTAGAAAATGATTACAAAGACTAGTTTGCTTCTCGATCTCTTCCAAGGAGGTAGACGAACAGTTGATGATCAGCCTGGATGCGTGAGCGTCTGGGGCTTCGTGATCGCTTCGGCTTGATAACTTTTCCAGGAGGCTCTCGGTGCCCTTTTATAGTGCAAAGCAAGAATCTTTAGGTTGGAAACTTGGTAAATTTCAGCAGTGATTGATCTCCTAAAATTTTAGCAAAAGATCTCTCTAGATTGCCGCGGATCCGCGGCCAAAGGGGGGTATGGCCGCGGATCCGCGGCCATTTGATCACAACTCTTCATCAAATTTTAGGGTTTCTGTCTTTGTGACATTTGGCAATCCTAGGCATCTTAAGATTTCAGAAATCTTCTCTCGGTTGCTTCCAGACTTGGTCTTCAAGTTTTGCTTCTTAATTTGGCAAGTTTTCTTCAACAACTTGATTTGTTTGATAAATTCTGCATAACAACTTGGAAAATTCTGCACAATAATCTCAAATAATATTTTAGTAGACTAAGTTCTACTAGGATTTGGTCAATAAATTTATTTGCATACACTTTCCTACCAAATGATAATTAAAATATATTAACACATGGAAAATAGTGTTTTTACACATAAACCCTCATATGTATAATATATTATAATAAAGTCCTTTTTTAATATGAAAATGGTAGGAAAAATGTAATACAAATGTGCAGTTTTATCAACTGAACAGCGCCCGGCGCCAAGCGCTCCGCGTGCTCCTCACGTGGACGCTGCTAAAATAAAGAGTGCTCTGCACTCATTGGTTGGCATCCAGCGCCAAGCGCTCTACGTGCTCATCACATGGGCGCTGCTAAAATAAAGAGTGCTTAGCACTCAGTAGTTGGCGCCAAGCGCTCCATATGCCCCTCACGTGGGCGTTGATAAAATAAGGAGTGCTTAGCACTCATTAGTTGGCGCCCAATGCCGAGGGCCCCACGTGCTTCTCACGTGGGCGCTGTTTAACATAAAGCACTCAGTAAATAGAGCACAGCGCTATAAAGAGTGTTTAACACTCAATAAAAAAACGAATAAAAGAGGGGGTGAGCATCAAAGCCCATATCAATACTTAGCATTGTTGAACAAAAGGGACCGAGCCCAAACAAGTGTTTAACACTTTACTCAAAAATTGTGTGGGCTGAGTCCAAGCTGACCAAAAGTACCTAATTCAGATCAACTGAGCCCATGGGCTCACAATTTTTCTAAATTTGATCTTAGTCCTAAACCCAACTACAGATCTCTCAACTGACACTGGTTCAAGGGTGCATCTCCCCGCACCTCTGATATATGTCGTTGTAATTCTTCAACGACTTTGGAGAGGTGGCGGTTCCCGACAATCAACAAACCTAATAGACCGCAACGTCCCTAAACTAAACTCTATGGACTATGATGCCCTTAAATCCAATGGACCGCAACGTCCCTAAACTAAACTCTATGGACTATGATGTCCTTAAACCCAATGAACCGTAACGTCTCTAAACTAAAACCATAGAGCCCAAATGCTCTTTTGTTGGATCAAAAAAATGATCCTGAACCCCTGTTAAGTAGATCTTAGTCCAACATCGGACTAACGTATCCTTAACAAATATTTGAGTCGATCTTGATCTCAAACGAGGTTAACGATCCTTAAATCCAAACAAACCCAAATCTAAGAAAATACGGATTTAGATTAATCCCCGCCCTACGGGCGACAATATAAATTAGTCTCCGTATACAATCCACGGGCAACCAAAAATAAATCAAATACACAAGACACGAAGTGAACTTCTAGAGCAGGAGAAAGTTGTTACCGTAATGCGGTAACGTAATTAACTGCAGGGGCTTGCGTTTGCAAGGAAGAGCGTCCCCACAATCAAAAACCCTCGCAAACGGGGGGGAATCTGACGAAGTCTGCTACAACGGCCGCATCCGTCCAGACCTCCGATACACGGTGTCATAAATCAACTTGGTATCTTTGGAGAGGTAGACGGATAAATCCAAATAGCATCTGCCCCCAAATTCAGACAAGATGTTTGTCTTCCCAGTTTCCGGCGGTAAACACAACCTTTGCTGAAATCTTCTAGCCTTGATTTCAGCAGCGGTATGAGATGGGCCGCAAACCTGCTGAGCATGGTAAACTCAGTATCATATTCATCTACAAATTTGGTCCACATCGAACCCTGTTGTAGATGGATGAAATGCTGCTCCATGTCAAATAGGGCAGTCTCAGGGAATTCGCGTCGAACATGTCACGGAAAGTCTTCCATTCGATAGGCTGGTCAAGACGGCTCTCTTCCGCCTTTCGCCAAACACGGGCGTTCTCGGTGAGCTGCAGCTTCGCAACTCGAACCCAAGCGATCTCTGACACTTGTACTGCTAGCAGATCATCCTCGACATTTTGAGCCCATTCCTCAGCTTCCAAAGGGCTCTCCTTTCCCGAAAATTGTTTTGGGTGCAATGCCCAGAATTGTTTTACTCCGGGCGCTTCCGATTCAGACGGTTCATTAACATAGTAGTCTGCTGCTGCTGGCCTTCTAGGAAGCTGCGGATTGCCTCATGCAGTACGGTCTGCTCATTGATCGGCATAGCGACGGTAGGCATAAGCGGTAGAGGTGGTGGTGTGTTGTTGAAGTTAGTACTGGTATTGTTTGGAGAATCCATAACCTTAAAAGAAAAAATAGGGTTAGGATAGATTCAAAGTATATGAAATTGTAAGATTCAAGGAATATAAAATATAAACAATATTTTTAGTTGCTGGTTCTTGTGTTATATTGCTTAAAATTTCATGCAGAATTGACCCTGCATGTCCAGGCAGAACTGACCTGCATGGACCACCAACAAAACCAGTCACGCCTCGCTTCCCGGTGTACGGTAAGGGGACGCGACGGGTCACGCGAAATACTTACTCAGAGGTAAATACGCTAAGTGTAAATAAGCAATATAAAGTAACATGTACACAAGAGACATGGATATAAAAGAACAACAACTTTTATTTATTTAACAATTCTTTACAAGTACATCTTGGAATTGTAAATACAGAAATAGAAAGCGATTCCTAAACAATGGCATAACTGAAATGAAAGTGTATACAAGTAGAGCCTAGTGATCGTGTTGCTCAGTGGTCTGCTCCAAATGCTCCTAGCTGGTCTCGTACTCTTCAGAGTCGGGTCCTCCTGACAACATTCTAAAGAAAGAATAGAAATAGGAATGTCGTCAGTGAATGATCGCTCGGTAAGTCCCAAAGAGAGAAAGAGAGAAGAAATAATTGAACGAAAGTATAACTAGTAATGCGTGATTATAATGTTATCACAGTTGTTTATAGCTTGGTACAGAATATGCATGTGTATACGAGAGGAGTCCAACTTACACCGTGGATTTTGGTAACCCGTAGTACAAGGCTCCGTCGAAAATACCACGGAACAATGGCATGGATGTAATTACGTCTTTAGTGTCCACCTCGTGCCACCTTTAACATGTTCCGTACCAGTCCACCCCTTTATAAACCCCATAATGTGTTTTGTATTGATTTGTATTACTGTGTAATAGATTGTGTGACTTCCCGAAACCATGATATCAGGTAAATGGAATGGATAAACATGTAAACAGAATATATCCATGGTTCGGTTCGGTCGATATAGATTGTTATACATGGAAATTGGTATGGACGGATTCATGTTGTATTGTAATTATACTTAAATTATATTCAAGTCAGATGGTTTGATTCATATTTGACTTTGACTCGAACTGAGTGAGACCTTTAACCAGAATTGAAGTCCTGAATTAGTTTCAGTGTTATCGGTAACTGCTGCACATAGACGGCAGAATTTGTGTATTTTTCCAAGACAATTACCGTATGATAACACCGTTATTAGTTTGTCTACCTTAAATAGGCAAGCACTCTCATTCTTCGGCTCCCTAAGGCTCAAGAGAATGGATTCCTCTTAAACCTATATTTACTAGGGTCCTTATTGTAAATTGATAAACTTGAGGGGGTTTTATGTAAAAATAGTTTTGTTATATTTTCAAAATACACCTCAAGTATTTAATTGTCGTCTTTAGGGTTTTTCATAGATATATATTTTATAAAATGTGAAATTTCTAGTGAGTAGAACATAGTTTTCATAGTATATGGTATTTTATTGAAATATTGGTATTGTTTAGTATTTGGATGGTATTTTCATATAATGGTGATTCCTTTGATTTAGAAAACTTGGAATATAATATAATTAAAATATATATTTTGATAATAGTTATATATATATATATATATATATATATATTTAATAAAAATAAATTTTATTTTTATTTGTAAAAATCTCATTTTCTAAAGAAAATGCATTAAAATTCCATCGAGATCGGATGCTCCGTGAGGAGGTCTGCATCTCGCTCTACTAGGCCCGAGAACGTGCGATAACCCGCACTATTCTGAACGGGGTCTCCAAAAGTGGGTTGTAGAGAGGCAATTACAAGAAATTGATTAATACACTTTTTTAAAAAATGGTTTTGCAAGTTGATGGTATTTATATGTAATATCGTATTATCCATGAACTAAAGTCCTAAAATTCCATCGTGCTATATCAATGATGTGTTTTGTGATAAGGTAGGTCATTACCTCGTGAGTTATCTGAAGGTATAGCAAGAAAATATGCTAATTATGTCGAATTATAAGTATGTGGTATTTTACTGTAAAATGCGATAAAAGTTGCAAAAATGATACTTTTGAGATGAACTTGTTTTACTGTGTTTGTTAATGTTTGTTAAACAAGATATGAAAGTATGGTGTTTTCTTGTTTAAGAAAAATAGGGCTTTTAAAGAAAACCGAATCGGAAGTCGGATTAACTCCGCTTCCGTCGGGTTTTAGAAATGAAAGTTTTTAAGATAGAAAAAGAGGGGGGAGAAGGGACATACTGATTAGGGAACAAAAGAAGAGAGAGAGGGAACTAAGGAAGGCTTCGGGGCGTCGTTTCGTCGCCGGAATTTCCTCGGAACTTCGCCGGAACTTCACCCTTTACTAACTCCACTTGCACACTAAAAGGACTTGAGAATTTTTGAGAGTTTTGGCAGGGAATTTCTGAGTGAGGGGGGTGTAAAATGGAGTGGGTATTTATAGGGAAAATTAGGGTTTAGGAGGTGAAAGAATGCATTAAAATTGGATTTAATTGGTATTTTATTGTTCTCTATATGAATGCAGGGAAAATAAACAACACAGGAGTTAAGGGGGGAGGCCGAGGGTTGTAGTGAATTTTTTGTATAGCATTAGCTACGGAGGGTCCGGCGGCGCCAGCCCTAAGCCTCATCTCGCCAGTCCAAACTGATAGGATAGGGCTCGGATTTTCGCCGCGTGTCTTAGGTTGTCTGAATACTATTTTGCACATGTTTGTTTTCTATGTGACTCTTCATTTTACATGCAGTGCACGTGCAAACTCTTGGGCTTCTAAAATATTAAAAGAAAATAAAAATAAAAAGATAATATGGCTAGGGGATTCGATCACAAGGGCTACATCACAGCAATGCAAGGCTTTTTCAATGAGCTACAAGTGTTTTCTTGCAATTCAAAAGCAAATTAAATTTATAACTTGTACTCAGGCTTAGGTACTCCTTCTGTATTTTTCAAAAAAATTCTTACAGAAAATTTAGGGTTGTTACAATCACCATGTCACACTGGTCATCGGTGAGAATGGGATCCGCTAATGCGCAGCAAAACGAGGGACAATTCCCTCGATAGGTACCTCCCACAGTTGCCGACGAGCATGCGGACGGTTGCAAGCCATAACACTTGGTTTGTTAGAAAATAGATATTCTTTTTTTATGAAAATAGATGGCCTGGCAGCAGCACAAGTGCCCGAGATAGCTTGGGTCCGTGTTACGAAACTGCAGCTCACGGACCATGCACGGGTATGGTGGAAGGTGGAAGAAAGCCGTCTCACCCAGCCGATCGAATGGAAGACTTTCAGCGACATGTTCGACGCAAAGTATTTCCCTGAGACTGCCAGGTTCGACATGGAACTGCAGTTCATCCATCTGCAACAAGGTTCAATGTGGACCAAGTCAGTAGATGAATATGACGCTGAGTTCACCATGCTCAGTCGGTAAGATATTTCTCAATAATTCGATTTTTCAATATATCACATACTACACAGCTAACACAATACTTTAACAGATTTGCGGCATACCTGATACCGACGGATGAGATCAGAGCCCGTCGATTTCAGCAAGGGTTAGATCCAGAGATCCAGGCTGCACTAGCCACAGGAGATTTTACGACCCATGATATGGCTTTGAATGCTGCTCGAAGATATGAGGCAATGGTGAAGAAGAAGGGCAGACCTCTGCCTGAGTGAAGCGCCCTGCCAATCAGATGGCAGGAGGAGCCTCTTCAAGGCCAACTGTTGAACCCAGGAGATCGGAAGAAATTAATAACCAGTCGAGTCCAGGTTTTTGCTTTTATTGCAAGAGGGCTGGACACTTGTGGACGCAACTCAGCTCACACACCCACCAACTACATGCAGCGGCCAGCTATCCAGGCTCCTGCAGCTCGTCTTGCACTCCCAGCTCTACCACCTGCACAGCCTACTCGCCATTTCCAACAGGCAATGAGGAACATGCCTCGAGGGAAGAGAGACATGCCCCAAGGACAGAGGAATGTGCCTCCAGTTAGGAGGAATGTACCACGACGTCAGACTTTCCTTTTAGCAGCCGAAGAAGCAGAGGCCATAGACCAAGATAACCCTGGTAATTTTCTCAACTCTTTTCAAACCATTGTACCACTTTGTTATATTTTTCATAAACTATCAGTGCTTATATCACCAAGCTTTCCTTGAATCTGTTACACTTTTCTTTTACAAATTTCGAGGACGAAATTTTTATAAGGACGGTAGAATGTAACAACCCTAAACTTTCTGTACAGAAATTTTCAAAAATATAGAAAGGGGTAGTTTTTCCTGAGCATAAGTTATAAGCTTGTTTTGCTTTTGAACAGCAAGAAGGAGCTTGTAGCTCATTGGTAAGATCTTGCACTGCTGAACCAAAGCACCAGAGTTCAAATCCTATCAGCCACATTATTTTTTATTTGTTTTCTTTTAATATTTTTAGAAGCTCAAGAGTCTACACGTGCATAACTCGTAAAAACCAAGATTCACACATAAAATAAACGGGTCCACGAGTCAAGACCCAGCACAGAGGACACGTGGCGACGACCCCGGCCCCGACTCGGCCGACTTGGGCCGGCGACTCGGTCGACTCGGCCGGCGACTCGCCACCGACCCGACTCAGTCAAAACCTTGATTTTCTTGAACCGATGCAACCCTTGAACTCCCCTATAACCTCTGTAATATTTAAAATCCCTGCACATTTACAGAGCAATTTAAAACACTCAATTAAACCATTTTTAATACAATTTTTATCACACCCTTTCATCTACCCTAAACCCTAATTTTTCCTATAAATACCATATCTAAAATCACCCCTCCTCACTTCCAAATCTCTGTCCAAACTCTTAAGAAAATTCCATAGACTTTTTATGTGCAAGTGGAGTTAGCAAAGGGCGAAGCTCCAGCGAACTTCCGACGACGATCAGAGGAGTTTCCGGCGATGAAATGACACACCGGTGCTTCCCCAATCTTTCTCTTCCTCTTCTCTTGACCCTAATCCAGTAAGTCCCTATTTCTCTTCTCTTCTATATTCTAAACAATATTCAAAAGTAAAACCCGACGAAAGCGGAGTTAATCCGACTTCCAATTCTGTTTTTCCTTAAAAAGTATATTTTTCTTAAACACAATATTACCAAACTCTTATGTCATGACCATTAAATATTAACTAAGACAATAGAACAAGTTTGACATTAAATGATAATCGTAGCATGTTTTATTCCACTTTTACAGTAAAATATCTTTATATTTCATATCGACATGTTTACACCTTTTAACCATGCTAGCTTTAGAAAACTCATGAGGTAATGACCTACCTCCTCACAACACTCATATGTAACATAGCAGGATGATCTTTGGGAACATAGAATTGGAAAAATACGATTTTACACAAAACTACCTTTAACTTATAAAAAAAACCTTTTTTCTACAAGATGTGTATTTTTCATAAATCCTTGCAATGTGCCGCTACAACCCATTTCGGGGAACCCGTTCGGAATAGTGTGGATTATCGCACATCCTCGGGCTTAGTAGTGCGAAATGAAGACCTCCGCAAGGAGCATACGGTCTCGAAAGATTTAAGATACACTTTTCTTTAGAAAATGAGATTTCTATTATAAATAAAACTTATATTTTTAATAAGTAAATATATATGTAATTAATATCAAAATATCTATTTTTAATATTTATAATATTCTACATTTCCAAAATTCAAAGAAAAACATCTCATTTACAAGAAAATACCATACTATTCCAATATTACAAATAAATACCATATATTATGAAAAATAGGTTTTATTCACTAGAAATGTCACAATGATAAAATATATATCAATGAAAACTTTAAAGACGATAATAAAATACTTGAGGTGTATTTTGAAAATTATACAAAATTATTTTTACATAAAACCCCCTCAAGTTATACTAAATTACAATAAGAACCCTAGTAAACATAGGTTTAAGCGGGACCAGTCTCTTGAGCCTCATGGAGCTGGAGATATGGGTGCTTGTCTATTTAAGGTAGACAACTTAACAAACGGTGTTATCAACACGGTAATCGTTTTTGAAAAAGACACAGATCCTGCCGTCCATATGCAGCGGTTACCGATAACACCAAAACCTAATTCAGGATTCAATTTCTTTTCTAATTGTCTGACTCAGACTGAGTCTCAATATAATCAATCTGACTTGAATGAGATTAAAGTATATACAACAATTCAATATGAATCCATATATTTAATCTGTTCAATCTATCAATCTATACAACCTAACTGAATCGAACCATGGATATACATCCATCTACATGATTCTCCAGTTATATCCATTTACTGATATCATGGTTTTGGTAAGTCATCCATCTATACAATCTATAATATAAGAAAATTCAATTTACAAGACAATACAATACAAACAACACAATCAAGACATCGCGGGGTTTAAGGGGTAGATTGGTACGGAAGGTGTTAGAAGTAGCACGAGACTGCAACCATTAAGACACCTAATCTGAATTCAATCGCCGTTGTTCCGGGTATTATCACGGAGCCTTGTACTATATATACCGTAGTCTCTGGTCCAGTGAGACTCCTCTCGTATACAATGGCCTCTTCTGTACCAAGCTACAAACAACAGCGTTAACACTAAATACAACATTATAACAATATAATACCACTTTAAAAGTTACACTCTCTCTCTGTCTATTCTACTTCTCCCTTATCTTTGAGACTTACCGAGCGATTGTTCGCTGACGACATTCCTTCTCTTTCTTCTTTGGAATGTTGTTAAGTGGATCGGACCTTCAGGAGATCGAGCCCACCATCGAGGACTTGGATCAGCTCGCTTTCGACCTGGAGCTCTCGATACTTGTACATTTCATTTCAGTACTTTCCATTTCTGTTATGCCACTGTTTAGACACTGCTTTTCATTCCATATATTTACTTTTCAGATGTATTGTAAAAAGAATGTGTATAAATAAAGTTGATGTTCATTTATATCTTTTGTCTCTGACTCTTGTGCATTTTATTTATATTGCTTAGATACACTTAGCGTGTTTACTTCAGAGTAAATGTGTAGCGGCCTCGTCGCATTCTCTGCCCGTATACTGGGAAGCGGGACATGGTATTGGGCGTCAGTAAATTCCTGGCCTTGACAGCGGCCTTGGATGCAAATATCTTCATAAGAGATAATCTCTTCATGATCGTAAAGACGAGAAGCCATGGTATCTGAAAAGAAAACCCAAAAAGGGGTTAGCAATCAAAATATCAAAAGTATTACAATCTAAAAAGAAATTACAATGGTCCCAATGCCCCATCAAGAATACAAAAGGATTCTCATTTAATAAAAAATCTCATTGAACTGTGGAGTTAAACTCCCATTACCCTCGAAAAATGTTCTCCCACAGCAGATTCAAATCTGCAAGAACCCTAAAAAGGAAATGAAAAAGTGAATAAAATTCCTAAGAGAATTTCTTAGAAAGGAATTTTCTCAGAGCTAAGCTCTGTAGAACAAACTAGAATTAAATTCCTCTGATAAGGGGATAAAATCCCAGAAATCCCCATAGGAAATGGAATTAAATTCCAAACAACCCTCAAAGAAAAATCACTAACAAGGCAAAACCCTAAAATCTCTAAGACACATGGCTTACCCAAATAACAGTTTTAAGATCTCTAAAATATCGTTACAAGAAAAGAGCAATGCTCTATTAATGGGTTAAAAACCCAAAATGAGAAGAGGTTCTTCTAAAATTTTCTTCAGAATTAAATCATGGTTATAATTCTTACCAGTTTTGACAGAGTTTAACTCTGAGAGAATTCAGTGAACGGAGATCTAAGCTCTGAGGAGAGAATTAAATTGTCAAGGAAGAAGAAGCAGATGGTTGAAACGGAAGTCATCTCAAGGGCCAAAAGCCCTATTTATAAGACATGAAGTGATGGTTCAACCCCCCAGGAGATCGAACAGTGGCAAAGGTGCCACCGGTCACTCACGTGTGAGCCACGTGAGCGCAACGATGGGGGCATTTGTTTCCCCCAATAATTAACCTAATAAAAGAGCAAAACTCTGTTCAAAATTAATGAAGCAGCACCTCACGTGCTCTCCACGAGGGCGCCAGTGCTAGAACTAATCTTATATGATTAAATCCTGTGGTGGCGCCGCACCTGCTCCTCAGGCGGGCGCCAATGTGCAAAGCACAGAAGAGTTCATTATATAAGAGTAAAACTCTCAGATAGCGCCGCACGTACTCCTTACGCAGGCGCTAATGTGCAAAGCATAGGAATACCCATCTTAAGAATTAAACTCTTAGATGGCGCCACACGTGCTCCTCACGCGGGCGCCAATGTGCAAAGTACAGGAATACCCATCTTAAGAATTAAATTCTTAAATGGCGCCCACGTGCACAACACGTGAGCGCCGGCGCCCAAGTCAAAAACAATAGAATTAAATTCTAGAAGGGGAAATTTCCCTTAAAATGTGGATACTCTTTGTTAAACAGAGCCATTGGATCAAAAATCCAATGGTGATGATAAATCATCAAATAATAGAATAAAATTCTATCGAGAGAAAATATTCCCCTAAATGAACAGGGAATTGTTGGATCAAAGATCCAATGAAATGGGAAATATTTCCCTATACATTTTCAAACAAAAAAGATTGCCCTCTATAAAATAGAGAGACATTGGATTAAAAATCTAATGGTGATTAAAAATCACCATTTCACAAAATAAAATTCTGCATATGGGAAAATATTTCCCCAATCTTGTTAAAAACAAGAAAACATGTTCTGTAAAACAGAAACCCTTGGATCAAAGATCCAATGGTGGGTAAAACTCTCCAAATCAATTGGAATCTCTCAATGAGAGATTTTCTCAAAACTAATTAACAAATTGCCTCCACTATACAAAGGATCCAAGACTTTAAGTCTGAAAAGGAGGAACCCCCTCCCATAAACTTTAATAAAAAGAGACAGAAAGCTTTCAAAAAGAATAGAGAATTTAATTCTCAAAGGAGAAGACTTCTTTCTGTAAGAAAACCCTAGGTAAAGAAAAGAGACCAAAATATCTCTATTACATTTAAGGGTTTAACCCTTCTTGAAAAACTTAGTTTTTTCTCTGGATCAGAGATCCGCAAGACAAGTTTCCCACAAGTTGAGAATTTAATTCTAATCGGAAAGAACTTGTTTTTGAGAATCAAAGATTCAGAAAAGAACTAGAAATTAAATTCCTCAAAACAAAAAATATATATAAAGAGAGACTTAGTTCTTAGAAAAGAACTTAATTCTTAAAAATGAAACTTGATACCAGATTTTCAAAACAAAGATCTTGGTGATCATTATTAGGGAAAAAATGCCATTAACAAAGAGGACAAGGATTCAGCGCCCCACGTGCTTCCCACGTGGGCGCCCCTAAAAGCACCCGGCGCCTCACGTGCTCCTCACGTGGGCGCCAAAAAGAAGAGGAAAAGTGCTTAGCACTCCACAAACAACCAAAAATGGCTGAGTGTTCAACACTCATTAGGCGGCGCCCAGCGCCGCACGTAAAAAGCGTGTGGACGCCATAAAAGTGCATAGCACTTCATATAAAGACAAAATGATTAAAGTGTTGAACACTTATTGAGCAATGCCCATGGCTGAAAGCTCCACATGATTATATGTGGGCGTCAGAGCTCAAATAAGTGCTCAGCACTTTTGCATAAAAGAGGACTGAATAAACAGAGCACAAACAAGTGCTTATCACTTTTCAAAAGGGGGGGAAGACTAAGCAGTCCAAGCCCAAATTGGCTAAGTTTCTGAAGTTTTCTTACAGCTGAGCCCAAATGCTCTATTGTTGGATCTCAACAAAAATGATGATCCTAAATACCTTGTCTCAAATAAGAGTAATTGAGCCTAAATGTTCACATGCATTTAAGTTGATCTTAATTTCAAACTAGAATAACGGTCATTAAATAAAACAAACCCAAATCTAAAATATACGGATTTGAACTAATCCACGCCCTATGGGCGATGACATAAATTAGTCTCCGTATACAATCCACGAGCAACCAAAATAAAAAAAACACACACGACACGAAGTGAACTGCCGGAGTAGAAGAAAGTGGTTATCGCAATACGGTAATTTAATTAAATGCAGGGGCTTGCGCCTGCAAGGAAGAGAACCCCCACAATCAAAAAACCCCTCATAAAATGAGGGGGAATCTGACGAAATCTGCTACAACGGCTGCATCCGTCCAAACCTCTGATATATGGTATCATAAATTAACTTGGTATCTTCGGAGAGGTGGACGGATAAATCTAAAAAGCATATGCCCTGAAATTCAAGCAAGACAATACATCTCGGTTTCGTCTCTGTTTTCGGCGGTAAACAGGTGGATATTTCTAACATAAGATGATAGAGTTTCTAACTAGGGTGCTAAATAGTAGGATTAAAGTCGACGGCTAACTTGACAGGATTTTATGGGTAGTATCCGCTGAAAACCCTCAGAAGACAAAACTCCTCCTCTAGGGCAACCTAGGGGTTTAACGGTTTGTTGCACACTCTAAGTGCAACCGTGACGCCTACGAAAGTGGGATTAGAACTTTTTGAAAATAAAATTGTTTGCTCGGGGCGAGTAAAGGAAAAGTTTGGGGGTATTTGCTCATATCAGAATTTTGCACTTTTCTACCACCCATTCTTGATCGCATTGCATATATATAGGTGCTTTTAATCCGCGTTTGTTATATAATTGCAGGTTACAGGTTCTCATTCCAAAACAATACAAATCACGAACCGTCGTGATTGTTCGTCAAAAGAGATGTGTGTTTGTAAAGTTACCGCAATCAATAACGGTGTCACGTATTGCTAGACCGAGATGAGTACGGGTCGTCCGCAGTGATAAGTGGAATCTTTTAATCTTACTTTAGACGTGTTGATTAGGAAAAGAGGAAGAATAAAGAATAGTGAAGAACGGTTGTAGATTCTAGATCTACGTCAAACACGGATGTAGGATATAGATCTAGATTAACTACGAATATAGGTTTTATATTAGAAGAAGGCTTGTAGGGTTCATTAAGATTTAGTAGTCAAGGATGATTAATTAAAAATTACTCCTTTTATATTTTAATAGATTTAAAACTAGATCGACAGTGATGCATGTACATTAGGGTTTTTGGAGGGAATAGTGTTCCCACTCTTAACCCCTATCTTTACATGGATCTCCGTTCATGTCTAGCCCTTACCAAAGCAAACGTTAATCTAATCTCAAATCGCGGTCGTGACTATCAATGAATTGGTAGCACGCCCGATTAGAATGTTAACGATTCTTTTGGTAAAGTTTATAAATTTTATAGGACGTAAAAGGAGTTTAAGGATTTTTTTTATCCATTGATCTATCATAATCCTACAAACTCTAACAAGCGGAGATTACTCGCGCAGGGAATAGAAGAAGAAAAGATAGAGAGGGAGAAAATATTGTAAAATGCAGAAAGTAAAATGATATTAGAAAATAACTACCTTTATTAATCAACAAGATCAAGTACATTTTGTTCCTTTAGAAAATGATTACAAAACCCTAGTTTGCTTCTCGATATATCTTAAGGAGGTAGATGAACTGATGATTGATCAACCTGGATTCTTGAGTCGTCTTGGACTTCATGATCGCGTCGGCTTGATAAGTTCTCCAAGTGATGCTCTCGTTCCTTTAAATAGTGTCAAAACCAGAAACCCTAGTTTTCTAATATGGTAGCTTATAGTTAGGAACCTAACCCTAAAATCCAGAATCCTAACACCCCCATATAGCCGCGGATCCGCCGCATATTATTTGGTTTGGCCGCAGATCCGCGACTTGTTGGTGAGATCTTGGCTTCCAACTTTTGGGGCTTCTTTGTTGTGACACTTGGAGATTGTTTTGATATCTGGAATCTTGAAATCTTCTCTGAGTCTTTGCCAGTTTTGATCTTATGATTTTATCGGCAGATTTCCGATTCCTGATATCTTGAATCTCTTGATCTCTTGACCTGAGCAAGATCTGCACAATATCTCAAATTATAAAGTTAGTAGAATTTGTTTTTATTGAGATATTATCCTAATCATTTTATATGATAATATCTTTTAAGAATATTGGTTAAGGATATTTAATATGACATGCTTATTTAAATTGCATACATTTTCCTTCATAATATTAATTATAAATATAGAAACATATAACAATAGATATTTTGCAGATAAACCCTTATATGTTTCATATTTATAATAAACACCTTTAAATATTTAAGAAAAATAAGGAAAATAGTCATACCAAAGTGCAATATTTTCAACTGAACAAATATCCCCAAATTTAACTTTGATCGTCCCAAGTAAACTAGTTAAGAAAAAGAAAAAGAAAAACCTAAGTAGTACACTTTCGTAGGCAATCACGATTGCACTGAGCACGTGCAACAAGCCGTTAAACCTCTAGGTATCCCTAGTAGGAGGAGTGTTGTCTTCTGAGGGTTTTCAGCGGATTACATCCACAAAATCCTATAATAAAAGAAAGAAGGTGAAAGTTATATATAAAGATAAGATCTATAAAAGAAAAACTTGAAAATAAGAGTTTCCAAGTATACCAGCTTTTCAGTTGCCATGAGCCCTATCTTAATGGTCGTGAAAAGATGTTGGAAATCACATCATCCCTTAATAAAACATCGCCTTTAGTCTTCTTCCCTACCTTTTATCCAAACATCGATTATATACCCCTACGTGTATGAAAAAGACATCCCTACATTTAGATAATTCAATTCAAGCTATCATACTCTTGTCCATCTGCCTTAGTACTTTTTAGTCGGCGAATATTATAGATGGAATTGCTCACATATTTATCATGCGACCGTTAATATTTCTTGAGCTACTAACCGACCGACTACTAAATATGCTCACTTATTAGACGTAAGTAGCAATATCCTAGTCTTGCAATACCCAAGGCTTAGCAGTGGCTCCCAAATCAGTTGGTCTAGAGCACTAGGTGATAAAGCACGCTCACTATATTTTTTTTATGCAGCCTTAAGTAATTACAAACCCAGTGTTCATTTTTTTCACCATTTTCATTTTATGCGTCATATATATTTTTTTGATGCATATATATTTTTCATTCATACTAAGGTTTTAGACAAGAGCATTTCAAGGTATCCTCTACTATCCCAAGTTTCAAGATGTGTGCAAGTGCGTATAGTAGGGGATCAACGTTCAAATATTTGGACTCAAGAATATGGACTATTTTTCAAACTTAATTTTATCCTCAGATTAGTAATTTCCTTCATCTTACTAACCCTTGGGACAATAGCTCATGACTACTTATTACTAGTTTGGTTAACAAAACATCTGAATTTCTTATTTTTTTAAACTCTTCATATCTTATCATATGTAAATTTTCACTTTCAAGCTTTAATTATCAAAAAAAAATTATGCTTATATTTATGATAATGCAAAAGAGTACGTGAATAAGCATAAACCTCCCCAAATCTGTTTGCAGCAGTGTCCTCACTGATGTCATCTGTTAAGCTTAAAAAAAATTATAGACTTGAAGGGAAAAGTTTTTAATGGGCACTTGAATAAATGATAGTGAAATCCTCCCCCAAACTTAATTTTGGCTCACAATAAATATATATTTTCGTTCAAGTGCTAAAATATATTTTTCTCCCTCCCCAAACTTGAGTAAAACGGTCTTAAGCATTTACAAAGAAAGGGTAAAGTTATTGGTCAATATAAAGCTTTACAAAGACCAAACGTCAAAACTAACCATTCAAAAATTTTATCAATGTAACGCCCTGATTGGTGGAGAATTATGTTATAAGTAGACAAGAAGAAGTGAGGAGGAGATAAGTGGTGGTAAGGAATGGGTTTGCGTCTCGGTTTGTAAGACGAAACAGTGATGGTGGATTGCTCGCATTCTTGTTTTTGATAAGAAGAAGATATGGCGGTTCAAGTTCTTTATATTGGGGTTGATTCATCACAACCCCCATGTCTCCTAAGAATGTGAGTTCTTCAGCGAAGATTTCTTCGAAACTTTCATCGATATCCCGAATAATAATCTCATCGGAAAGAACGGGATGATGCTCGGACTCCATAAAAGGTTCATATTTAGCATTAGATGTTGACCTGGATAGCTCGATAGAAAGGTCTGTATGTGTATAATAAATAGCGGGTATTCTCCGCCGAAAGACATGATCGGGACGTTGGGACGTCAGGCCTGAATTTTGGGGGCAGATACTATTTGGTTTTATCCATCCACCTCTCCGAAGATGCCAAGTTTTTTATGGTACCATGTATCGAAGGTTTAGACGGATGCAGCCGATGTAGCAGATTTCGTCAGATTCTCCCTCATTTGAGGGGTTTTTTGATTGTGGGGACACTCTTCCCTGCAGCCGCAAACCCCTGCAGTTAATTACGCTACTGTATCGTGGTAACCACTTTCTCCTTCTCCAGATGGTCACTTCGTGTCGTGTGTGTTTGTTTTATTTTTGGTTGCCCGTGGATTGTATACGGAGACTAATTTATGTTGTCGCCCGAAGGGCGGGGATTAGTCCAAATCCGTATTTTCTTAGATTTGGGTTTGGTTTGGGTTTAAGGATCGTTAATCTCATTGAGATCAAGATCTACTTAACAGGATCATGTAGATCCAACAAAAGAGCATTTGTACTCTATTGTTTTAGTTTAGGGACATTGCGGTCCATAGGTTTAAGGACATCATAGTCCATGGAGTTTAAAGACATCATAGTCTATAAAGTTTAAAGACATCATAGTCTGGTTTAAAGACATCGTAGTATGTAAGCTTTAAAGACATCGTAGTCTGTAAGCTTTAAAGACATCGTAGTCTGGTTTAAAGATATCGTGGTCTGGTTTTGGTTTAACCGTTTGGAGATGCACCAAAAGTTATTGGTTATTGGGACCCTCCACCTCTCTGAAGACGTTGAAGGATTACAACGACATGTATCAGAGGTATGAAGAGATGTACCCTTGAACCAATATTGGTTGGAAGATATATAGTCAGGGTTGGGACTAAGATCAGTTAAAAAGATTTATGAGCATATGGGCTCAATTATTCTGAATTAGGGTCTTGTGGACAACTTGGGCTCAACCCACTCAGTTAAAATGTTAAACATTTAATTAGGCTCAGTCCTTTTTCATTTAACAATGCCGAGCAATGGTTTTGGGTTCTGACAACCTTTTTGTCTTTTATTGAGTGTTGAACACTCATTATGGCTCTGGGGTTTTATTTGAAGAACAATTTATGTTCCTTCAGCGCACACGTAAGGAGCACGTGGTGCGCTTGGCGCTGAACGCCAGATTTAGAGCGCTAAGACGCTTCCTGTGGGATAGCGCACATGTGAGGAGCACGTGGCGCGCTTGGCGACGAGCGCCAGACTTAGAGCGCTAAGGCGCTTCTTATGAAATAGCACACACGTGAGGAGCACGTAGCGCGGTTGACGCTGAGTGCCAGTCAATAAGTTCAAAGTGCTCTTTTTAAAATAGTGCACATGTAAGGTGCACGTGGCGCGGTTGGCGCTGAGCGCCAGTCAATGAGTGCAGAGCACTCTTTGTGAAATAGCGCACACGTGAGGAGCACGTGGCGCGCTTGGTGCTGAGCGCCAGTCAATGAGTGCAGAGCACTCTTTATGAAATAGCGCACACGTAAGGAATACGTGGTGTGCTTGGTGCTGAGCGCCAGCCAATGAGTGCAAAGGGCTCCTTATAAAATAGCGCACATGTGAGGAGCACGTGGTGCACTTGGTGCTGAGTGCCAGCCAATGAGTGCGGAGCGCTCCTTATGAAATAGCGCACACGTGAGGAGCACGTGGTGCGCTTGGCGCTGAGCGCCAACCTTGAAGCGCTGGGCGCTTCTTTAAATTGGAGCACTGCGGTGCTGTGAGTCAGTCTTGGAGTGCTGAGGCGCTTCTTTAAATTGGAGCGCTAGGAGCGCTGCGGCGTTGTGCGCCAGGCTTGGAGCGCTAAGGCGCTTCTTTTTAATTGGAGCGCTAAGGCTCTTTTTAGGCAACTTTGATCAATTTTGCATTCTGAGAATTAAATTCTCGTTCAGAGGAGACTTGGTCTCATAGATCTAAGAACTACGTTCTTAATTTAATAGGAGATTTTACAATCTCTTTTGTTTTTGTGAAAGACTTTGTCTTTATCTTATAGATCTGTAATCTAACGAGAACTAAGTTTTTCTCCCTCCCTTTTTATGATGAGATGCTATGATCTCTTTTGTGAAAGACCTATGTCTTATAGATCTATGATTTTAGAAAGAGAACTGGGTTCTTCTTCTTTTTATGAGATGATTTTATCCCTCCGTTTTATTTACCTTGAAGAAATTTTTCTTTCGAGTTTGCTCTTCTCTTTGAAATTTCTCAAAGTTTGTGGGGGGGTCCTCTATGCAAGACTTGAAGTCTTCGGTCCTTTATATAGGGGAGGCTGATTTGTTGAATCGGTTAAGGAAACCTTTCCTCTGATTGATTTGGGAATGTTTCCTACCGTTGGATCTTTGATCCAAGGGCTTCTGTTTTACAGAAGGCAATCTTCTTGTTTTTAACAAGATTGGGAAAATATTTTCCCATACAGAACTTATTATGTATCTTGGTGATTTTTAATCACCATTGGATGTTTGATCCAAGAGTAGAGGAGCATTTAGTTTCAGCGCTAGCGCTCTCGGCTTTGCACGTGAGCGCTGCATCAGATTCTTTGACTCTTGGTGCTAGCGCACTTAGCGCTAGCGCTCTCGTGCTTTGCACGTGAGCGCTGCCTCAGAGTCTTTGACTCTTAGCGTTGGCGTACTTGGCGCTATCGCTCTCGTGCTTTGCATGTGAGCGCTGCCTCAGAGTCTTTGACTTTTAGCGCCGGCGCTCTTGGTGCTGGCGCTCTTGGTGCTAACGCTCTCGTGCTTTGCACATGAGCGCTGCCTCAGAGTCTTTAACTCTTGGTGCTAGTGCCTCATTACTGAAGGTGTCTTTTCACCTTCCTTCTCCACTTTTCCTGAGTCAAGTTTCTCTTTCCCAGAGCTTGGAAATTATTCTATCATGCACAACATTTTCTGTGTCTAGACTTAAATGTTTCCCTTCATAATATGAAGCAATGCTTCTTTTCTCTCTCATTTTCAGAGAATCATTTTAATAGAGAAGAGCTATGGCTTGTAATCGCCCACATGCTTGCCGTCAGCCATCGGAGGTGCCCATTGAGGAAATTGTTCCTCATTTTGCTGCGCGCTTGGTGAACCCTACTCTTCCGGATGACCAATGCGACACGGTGCTGCACGAGCTCTTGACTCATATAGGATCTCCACTCCCCATCAGCTCCATTTGGCTCCGGATGGTTTTCTTGTGTGTGATCAATGATATTCCCCCTCCTCCGGCGGAGATGACTCCGGCAATGGTCGATGCCACGGAAGACAAGATCGAGTGCTTCTACGAGGCACTTTTGATCACCACAGCTCTAAAAGATCGCTCTGTCCGGCTGCTAAGCCAGATACGGGCACAGCGGGTCGTCATGTCTGCCTTTAATAATGGGTGCGGTGCTGACCGATGGGTAGCTACTCTTCGTGAAGATCGTCGCTTTGTCATGGTGGAGAAGATATAGAGGGAGTTAGATAATTTTATCCATATTTTTGTGAATCCCTGTACATTCGATCCCATGTTTGGTAATCTATTTCCTGTAGAATAGAATGTTCAATTAAATGCTTTGTTTTTGTCATTGAACACCTGTTCTTCCTTTGATGTGTGCATGTGCGTATATGAATGAGCCTGGTTTCAAACATATCTGTAAACGAAACTTAAGCCAGCATGAACAGGAACAAATAGCTCTTGGCCGAAGATTTTGGTGGGAACAGCAGGTCAAACAACAACGTACTAGTGGAGTCGAGATCAGTATCGTGAAACTGTTCAAATTCTCTACTGTCGGAATACATCCTTTCGACAGAACATACTTGAGCATAGGGTTTGGAGGGTTCACTTTCCAACTTGTAATTGTTAAGCTCAATCGACATCTTCCCGAAGGATGGGTTCATAGAACCGTTACGACAATTGATTATAGCGTTGGAAGTCTCAAGAAAAGGTCGACCTAAGATCACTGGAATTTGGTTTCATGGGTTCGCTACAGGCTGTGTATCTATAACGATAAAGTCCACAGGAAATATAAATTCCCCGACTTTGATTAACACATCCTCTAGCTCACCCTTAGGTTGGGTTATAGATTGATCGGCCATCTAAAGAGTGCAGTACGCCAGTTTTAACTCTCCGATCCCTAATTGCTCATAGATAGAATATGGAAGCAAGTTAACACTAGCACCTAAATCGATTAGAGCACGATTGATATTTTTACCCTCAATAGAAATAGATATTGTAGGACTGCCGGGGTCCTTTCATTTCTTGGGTGGTTATTGTGTAAAAGCAGTGCTTACATTACTCGCAAGGAAACCTTTTTAGGTACTTGAGTTTTTCTCTTCCTAGTGCACAAGTCCTTTAGAATTTTTGCGTAAGACGGAACTTGTTGAATAGCATCTAGGAGAGGAATGTTTATGTTAACTTACTTAAAAATTTCTACAATGTTCTCCATTTGTGGACTTGGTCTGTTGCCCCTTAACCTGTTTGGATAAGGTGCTTTATCAATAAGGGTTGAGTCCAACATTGGGGAAGATTGTGGGGATGGAATGGATCCTAGAATTGGAGTGGGGATCATTTTAGATAGATTCGAGAAAGTGGGCTGAGAGTTCGAGCCTTGTGGAAAACGGAGAATAGGCTCGGAAGAAAGTGGTGGACTGGATGAATTAGGGCAAGAAGTAGAAGCCGGGGTATCATTAATATCACCAACGTCATCAACATGTTCACCCACTTGGTTATCCAGCACTCTTCCCGATCTCAACGTGGTAACTACACCCACATTATAACTTTGTGAGTGGCTAAGATTAGGTACAGGTTGAGATGGAAGTTTTCCTTTCTCTCTCGCACTCATCACGGCATTTATTTGTCCAAGTTGTGCTTTTATCTATTTTATACTCTCACCGTGGGAGTTGGTGGTCTGAGTTAAAGTTCGGATAGAAGACTTTATATCGTCCGTCGATTGCATGGAATGTTTAATAAACATATCAACGCTTCGTTCAAGTGCTGATGAGTTTTTAGTACCAGCAGTTTGGAAAGAATTATAGTGTGTAGAATTGTTGGCCAGATTTTGAAAAGGTTGCGATTGAAAGGGGTGCTGACTCTGTGGTGGTGGTTGCTGTTGCTGTGGAGGAGGTCATTGATAATTGCTTTGGAACTGGTTTTGATTTTGAGTTTGGTTTTGGTTCCAAGCAAAGTTAGGATAATTCCTCCACCCCTGATTGTATGTGGAAGAATAAGGATCGTTTCTAGGCCGCTGCTGAAAAGTAGTATTAGTGTGTTCTTGACCTTGAAACGGTGCATTCGAAGGAAATTCTTCCATCAAATAGGATGGGTCGGAACAGCAACCACACACAGTTTTGGGAAGCGTAACCTGGTTTAGGGAGACTGATGAGAATTTGTTTTCTATAGCGTCGCGTTTCTTGTGCATCGCTTCCATTTCAGCTTTTACTGTGATGGAAACATCGAGCTGATGGATACCTTCTTTAGATGATGGTGGTCTAACGCTTTCCTACTGCAAAGTGTGTTCAGGGAGATTTTTCAGGTATTGCCAAGCTTCACCATCGTCTTTGAACATGAAATGGCATTGACACATAATTTCAAGCATCTGCATTGTCGCAGGATTAATGCCCTCATATATAATTCGACACAAATCCCATCTCTTTATTCCGTGATGAGGACATTGGACAAGCAGATCTTTAAACCATTCAAACCATTTCTAAAATGGTTCATTGGGAAACTAGGTAAGCTGGTTGATCTCACTCCTAACACGGGCGGTCTTATGATTAGGATAAAATTTCTTAAGAAATGCTATAACGAATTCATCTCAATTGGAAATCGAGTGTGCGGCAGTGTTATAAAGCCATTTTTCTGCCAAATCGCACAAAGTGAAAGGGAGAAGACGTAATCGCATAGCATCCACTGAAAGTTATGAAGTACCCATCATTGCGCATACGTTTTCGAATTTGGTGATAAAAACGTATGCGTCTTCAGACTCGAGCCTGTGAAATTTGGGCAACAGGTTGATGAAGTGGGGTTTAATTTCAAAATTATCCCCGTTGGCTGGTGGAATAGATAGATAGGTAGGAAGTGGACTGCGTATAGGATAGCATCTCTCTTAGAGAGAGATGCGCGGTGGATTCTGCGCACCGCCGGGTGGTGGCAGGGTGGTATTATAATCTGATGGAGAACCGTCCATCTTTCTCGATGTGGTGGGTGGTGGGGAAAAAGAAGATGAAGAAGTACTGAATTCGGAGTCAATAGCCGAAACGCGGACAAGACGGGCACTAGAATCCCGTGTCCAGCCGAGCATGTACTAAGCGGGTTTAGCGTAAGCGGCAGCGTGTGTGAGATTTAAAAATGGTTTGTTTTGGAAAAAGTCGGACTTGAGACAAATCACACAAAAATGCACAATCAACCCTAAAATTAAGGTCACCTAGGTCAAGTCACTAGAACGCTCCTAGACTTCCAAAGGACAAGCCGCAGGATCAATCCTCTAGCACCTCTTTATTACACTTGTGGCCAGGTAAGTGCCAGATAAGTGGGAGGTATCCACGATACGAATCACCGAAATAGCGGGCCTAATTAAATAACCACTTGTGTTAGACACACTTGCCTTAGACACCATGCAAGTAATGCGGATAAGCGATAGATTACCCACGACCTTCCTCTGTCCTATTTGAGCGCGACGGTTCTTAGAGTCTTGTCTGGATATTTTTTAATTAATGTAGAGTTGATGCAGATGCTCATTTTGTGATTTGCGGGGCCTAGGAAGGATGATTAAATCCCCACATAATCAGAATTTTGGTCTTTCCCTTTAAAGTCCGTATTAAAATATACATAAACAAACCAATAACAAAACTCGCAAAAAGATTTTTGAGCGGTGATATTTTGTAAAGAATCCTAAAGAAAATCAAATTATTAGATTTCAGAGGAGAAAGAAAGAGATAGAAAAGATACTGGAGAAGTTTGAGGGCACAACTCCCCAAGACCACCGCGGTTCCGCCGCCGTTTGTACATAATAGCCGTGGTTCCACCATGCTTTAGGGAGTTCTTTGTTTAATTTTTTCACTATGGCCTCCTTCGCTCCTCTGGGTCTTGATGAGTGACTCCGAATCTTTATCCCCTCGCTAAAGTGACTCCAGATTCTCTCGCAAAAATCACACACTAATCGTTAAATACACAATTTTCTGTTTTGTTTATTATGATATAGATCGAATAAGAATTCGACACGAATAGTAAGAAAAAATATTACGCATATATCCCCGGCAATGGCGCCATTTGATTGTTCGTCAAAAGAGATGTGTTTTTGTAAAGTTACCGCAATCAATAACGGTGTCGTGTGTAGCTAGACCGAGATGAGTACGGGTCATTCGCAGGGATAAGTGGAATCTTTTAATTTTACTTTAGACGTGTTGATTAGGAAAAGAGGAAGAATAAAGAATAGTGAAGAATGGTTGTAAATTCTAGATCTACGTCAAACACGGATGTAGGATATAGATCTAGAGTAACTACGGATTTAGGTTTTATATTAGAAGAGGGCTTGTAGGGTTCGTTAAGATTTAGTAGTCAAGGATGATTAATTAAAGATTACCCCTTTTATCCTTTAATAGATTTAAAACTAGATTGACAGTGATGCATGTAGATTAGGGTTTTTGGAGGGAATAGGGTTCCCACTCTTAACCCCTATCTTTATATGGATCTCCATTCATGTATAGCCCTTACCAAAGAAATCGTTAATCTAATGTCAAATCGCGGTTGTGACTATCAATGAATTGGTAGCGCGCCCGATTAGGATGTTAACGATTTTTTTGGTAAAGTTTATAAACTTTATAGGACGTAAAAGGAGTTTAAGGATTTTTTTCATCCATTGATCTATCATAATCCTACGAACCTTAATAAGTGAAGAATTACTCGCGCATGTTGGGAATAGAAGAAAAAAAAGATAGAGAGGGAGAACATATTGTAAAATGCAGAAAGTAAAATGATATTAGAAAACAACTACCTTTATAATCAACAAGATCATGTACACTTTGTTCCTTTAGAAAATGATTACAAAACCCTAGTTTGCTTCTCGATCTATCTTAAGGAGGTAGATGAACTGCTGATTGATCCACCTGGATTCTTGAGTCATTTTGGACTTCGTGATCGCGTCGGCTTGATAAGTTCTCCAAGTGATGCTCTTGGTCCTTTAAATAGCGCCAAAACCAGAAACCCTAGTTTTCTAATAGGGTAGCTTATAGTTAGGATCCTAACCCTAAAATCCAGAATCCTAACACCCCAATATAGCCGCGGATCTGCCGCACATTGCTTGGTTTGGCCGCAGATCCGCCGCACATTGCTTGGTTTGGCCGCGGATCCGCGGCTTGTTGGTAAGATCTTGGCTTCCAACTTCTGGGGTTTCTTTGTTGTGACACTTGGAGATTGTTTTGATATCTGGAATCTTGAAATCTTCTCTGAGTCTTTGCCAGTTTTGATCTTATGATTTTATCTGCAGATTTCTGATTCCCGATATCTTGAATCTCTTGATCTCTTGACCTGAGTTAGATCTGCACAATATCTTAAATAAAAATGTTAGTAGAATTTGTTTTTATTGAGATATTATCCTAGTCATTTTATATGATATTATTTTTTAAGAATATTGGTTATGAATATTTGATATGACATGCATATTTAAATTGCATACATTTTCCTTCATAATGTTAATTATAAATATAGAAACATATGAAAATAGATATTTTGCAGATAAACCCTCATATGTTTCATATTTATAATAAAAATATTTAAATATTTAAGAAAAGTAAGGAAAATAGTCATACCAAAGTCCAATATTTTCAACTGAACAAGTCACGACAAATTCAGGACAACTGCCAACAAACGGATAAAAATACGGGTTCCGCTCACCATCCATCAGGCGCCGCTTACCAGTATAATAGACAAGATCAAGCGAGAGTCATTCGTATCTCAAACAAGCAAAAAGCACGAGGGTATCCACACAAGGATCATGAAGGCAACGCGGAGGTCGAGGAAGATCAAGGCAAAAAATCCATTTATTTTCATTTTTGGGACTGTTGTAAATTTGGGTGTAATCTGGAATGATTTTGCAAATACTAGTGTAACAAGAAGAAGAATAAAACCACACAAAAAAGACCAAGAAAAATGATGCACCAATTCACAAAACCGACCGCGGATGCGCGAAATTTTAAGGGTTTGGGCGGCGGATCCGCGGCCTCATCTTGCTATCTCGCGACAAAATTTCAGGAGTGTTTTGGTCATTATATATGGGTTCAGAAAAAGACCCAAGGGCTTCACTTCACTGTCTATAAATATTCCAGATCAAAGGCAAACAAAGGATTTATATTTTTACCTAGTTTTATTTATAATTTAGTGTAACTTCTTCTTCTTCATCATCTTTACTCCATTGAAAATTGTATGAGAGCTTTTTGAGTAGATAATAATTGCAATTGAGAGTGTTTATGTGCATGTCTTGCTCAATTGTTAACTAGTTTTACTTACTTGCTTTTATTTTTCTTAGTAGTATAATTTGTTATTTATTGGTTTTCTATTCTTCTTTTTCTATTTTTGTTTCTCATTACAACCATGATACTCAAGTGTGATTTTTGTTTTGGTGAGATCCCAAGTAGTTAGTTACTGTCTTCTACCTCATCTCTTTCTATTTTCTCTATTTATTTTTACTTCCGTTTTTTATAACGAGTGAGTAGTTTTCTCACTTGTTAGAGTAGGATAAGAGAAGTTCGAGAGAAGGAAATCTCTCTCACTCTTCTCATTGCCCAACATCTTGAATTGAACTCCTATCAATCCATCCACAATCCGCTCCCTACGGCACCTTATCTTCTATGCTAGTGGCGATACCATAGTGAGACTGGTTATGGTTGGATTGACCGGAGATTATGGTTAAGAGTCAAGAATGGACGGACAAGGACCAAAACGAAAGAACTAAGCTTTGGAAAGCCTAATTTATACTCGCAAGTATCCTTCCTAGTCGTGCTAATCCCCAATGTTGTCGATTACCGTAACATCAATATCAAGAGAGGTAAATGAAAGAAGTGAGCGAACTCCTAACTCAAACTAACCTAATCCTAACCGTAACAAGCTTCCGTTAACATACATATCAAAATACATAGTTAGTTTCGAACAAACTTGGAAAAATTTGACTTAACACGTTAAAATATTAAGAAAAAGACTCCCATCCCTATATGGATCGCCCCGTACTCAACCGGTTAGCTACCAAGCAAACCCGTCTTGATTGCGGTAAATAGAACATATAGAACGCATATCACAATTCTATCAATCAATGAGCTTTGTCACCCGCACCACCAACCATCGGCACCGAGCCCTCCTCTGCGTAGCCCCATAACTCCTCCAAGCCGAGCCCACCCCTAGCTGCCACCATCGCCATGTGACGACCGCTGCCTTTTGCCGCCGATAAGCTCCGCTACGGCTACCGTCATCGCCACTGCACCCACCTCGAGTCACCGCTGTGCCCAGCCTCGTGCCATCGCCGTGAACGAGCCACTGGAGCCTTAGTCGAGCCTACAAATCAAGCTCACGCACCTCGCACCCTTCGACATACTTGCATCCGTCGCCAAATGCCACTGTTCCAACCGCTATCATCGCCGTTCAAGCCGTGGTATCAGTCTCTATGGCCGTCACTGTTGTCAACGCGATAGTCGTCGCAACGCCCGCGCACGACCGTCACGGGTTTTATCGCGCTCGAGCCTCACCCTCGTCGCGCCTTTCCCAGCTCAGTGCCGTCCATAACCATCTCGTATGTCAAGGCGATCTCTGTATTAGTGTCGCTTCTATATCAGCGGCCAAGGAAAGTGAACTCTCTCACTTGCTTAATCATGCTATATATATCAATATTAATATTTATCAAACCAATTAATATATATATATATATATATATTCCAAATGTTAGACTTGATTGTTAATCAAAATATTTTTTACAATGCCGAAATTTATAATCAATAAATCCCTTTATTGTTAATGAACGTCATGTAGAAGTTTGGATGCAAAATATTAATGTTTCGCATATGAAACGACGTCCCCGAGAATCGACACGAAATTTGGAATTCACCGCGTACATCACTATACTAAATTCATAATAAATTGTAAATAAATTGTAAATAAATCGTATCATGGCGTGCTTAGCCTCGTTACGAAGAGGATTGAATAATCTAGGAATCTCTAAAAATGGTTACTGTTTTTTGTTTCTATAGTGCAAACTAAAGAGAGATACGGCTTTGGAATGCAGTCTAGAGCAGTAATCTCTGCTAAAACCTGTTTTTAAACACCTGTAAATCTCTGTTCAAATAAGGAAATGTGCAGAGTCCTATATCTATGAGTTGAAAATTGAGTCAACTTTAATATTCGAATAGTTTTATCAAATTCCATCACAATTTGATATTTATAACATAATTTATATTGTCGATATGTCTGGTTGTTTACGGTAATAACAGTTTATATGTTGTGACACTAAACAGACTGTAACTCCATACAGACGATAGCTATTACCAATCTGTCTATTGAATTACAATCTTAACTGGTAAACCTATATTTCATTAAACTATAGAGACACCTAATTTTGAACATAAGTAATGGAAAAATGCGTTCGAAGTTGGACTTTTAGTTCAAAAACTGGAATTCCAGCAATGAACATCTATTTTAAAATGACCGTATCTCTCTAACCAGTATCCCGATTGGTATGAAACCAATTTTATTGTCTATATAATTGATTCTACTATTGATGTATATTGTTTTGCTTGATTCTGCACATATAAATTATTGTGAATTTTCTTACCCGAATGACACTGCTGCCCATATTTTACTCGTATTATATTTTATTGCATTTCTATCATATTGCGTGATTGTTATACCCTCAGTGATTAATGATCATATGCATTGATATCTTGGTGACTATTTTTACATTACCGAGTGATAAGTGTTAGTGATTGGATTGTGGCAAGTACTTTAGTGTAAAAGCGTGATTGAATAGTGGAAGTGACACGTACACAATTAGCGGAACCATTTAGTTATTGCATTGTCGACGTCTATGAGACTTATATAAGTATAACTATAACTTGTATGGGACGGGTATGGAAGCACTTATATTAGTGTCGTAGGTAAGATATTGAGATCCATCCACTTGTCTCATATACCAGTCGAGACATACCTGATGGAGACCATGTCTCTAATTCTCGCATAGGCTTGTCATGGAGCGACTAGTGTTTAGAGTCATGGTCGGATCTTGATGTAGACAGCAGGGTGTTGGGGTAGTTTGAGTGCGAGTTTGATTAATGGAATCTTTGGAGTCTCATTACAGGTATTGTCAAGCCCCGCTTCCCGGTGTATGGGTAAGGGGGCACGGCGAGGCCCGCTACGTATTTACTTAGAAGCAAATATGCTAAGCGTAACTAAGAAATATAGTAAAGTACACAAGAAAAGACAAGAGATGTAAATGAATAGCAACTTTTATTGATTAAACATTTCTTTACAATACAACTGAAAAGTAAATACAATGTTGAAAGCAGTGCTAAAAAATGGCATGAACTGAAAGTAAAGTGAGTACAAGTGAAGCCTAGAGATCATACGGATCCGTGGTCTGCTCCAATAGCTCCTTGCTGGTCTCAAACTCCTCAGAGTCGAGTCCTCCTGACAACATTCCAAAGAAAGAAGAGAAATAGGAATGTCGTCAGCGAACAATTGCTCGGTAAGTCCCAAACGAAAATAGGAATAGAATAGACAGATGAATAGACAGATAGAATATAACTGTATACTATTTGATTGTTATGTTAACGCAGTTTTTTGTAGCTTGGTATAGAATATGTCAGTGTTTACGAGAGGAGTCTAACTTACACCGTGGACTGAGGTAACCCGTAGTATAAGGCTTCGTTGATAAATCCACGGAACAACGGCAATGGATGTATAGTTACGTCTTTTAATGACCATCTCGTGCCACTTTTAATACATTCTGTACCAGTCTACCCCTTTAGAAACCCCGTAATGTATTTTGTATTGGTTGTATTGATAGATGTAAGATTTGCCTAAACCATGATATCAGTAATTTATGTAAATGGATAATGATGTAAACGGATAGTCATATAGACCAGTCAATATATATCCATGGTTCGGTTAGTTCAAGTCAAGTTGATATAGATTGTATCTGGAATAAATGGATTCATGTTGTATTGGAGTTATGTATTCAAAGACGAATTGTTTCAGATTGAATTCAGATTAAACTGAGACTCTGTCTGAGTCAGACACTTGACCGGAATTTGATTCTTGAATTAGGTTATGGAGTTATCGGTAACGGCTGCACGTGGACGGCAGGATTTGTGTCTTTTTCCAAGAAAATTACCGTATTAATAACACCGTTTTTAGTTTGTCTACCTTAAATGGGTAAGCACTCTCATTCTCCGACTCCCTGAGGCTCAAGAGAACGGATTCCGCTTTAAACCTATATTTACTAGGGTCCTTATTGTAAATTGATAAACTTGAGGGGGTTTTATGTAAAATGGTTTTGATATATTTTCAAAATAAATCTCGACTATTTATTTATCGTCTTTAGGATTTTCATAGATGTAGTTTTTGTAAAATGAAGTTTTCTAGTGAATAGAACCTAGATTACATTGTATATGGTACTTTAGTGTAATATTGGAATTGTATTGATTTATAAAGCTAGTTTCATGAAATTGTGATTTCCTTGATCTATAAAAACAAGGAATATAAATATATATATATATATATATATATATATATATATATATTTTTTTTTTAAAGTAGGAATTTTGATAATATTCATATATTTATATTTTGTAAAAATAACTTTTTATTTATTTAATAGAAATCTCATTTTTCTTAAAAATTGCATTAAAAATTCCTTCGAGATCGGATGCTCCGTGAGGAGGTCTGCATCTCGCTCTACTAGACCCGAGAACGTGCGATTACCCGCACCATCCCGATCGGGGTCCCCAAAATGGACTGTAGAGGCGCATTTGCAAGGAAATTCATAATACACTTTTAAAGAAAACGATTTATGAATATTTATGGTATTTAAATGAAAACTCGTATTTTCCCATAAACTAATCTTATAAAAGTTATCGTGCTATATTAAAGATGTGTGTTGTGATGAGATAGGTCATTACCTCATGATTTTTCTAAAGGTATTATGATCAAAATGAATAAGCAATGTCGAATGTAAACATGATGGTATTTTACCGTAAAACTGAAATAGAAGTTGTTTAACATAATATATTGAATTGAAACTTTGTCCAATTATTGTTTAATGGTTACTAAACAAAATATAATTAAAAGATTAATTTGTTGTTTAATTGAAATTTGAGTTTTCAAAGAAAAGAGAATCGGAAGTCGGATTAATTCCGCTTCCGATGAGTTTTGAAGAATGGAAGTTTAGCCTAGAGATTGAGAAGGGGAGAGGGGACTTACTGGTTAGAATTAGGGAGAAGATGTAGGGAAAGATTTTTGGATCGTCGGGGAGTCGTTTCGTCGCCGGATTCTTCCCGAAATGTTGTCGGAACTTCGACCTTTAGTAACTCCACATGTATAACTTCTTGGACTTGAAAATTTTAAAGAGTTTTAGCATGAAATTTCTGAATGGAAGGGGTGAAATGTAATGTGGTATTTGTAGGGAAAATTAGAGTTTAAGGTAATGAATTTGAGAATTAAAATGTGCATTAAAATGTGGATTAATGCCCATTTTTAATTCTCAGGAAATGTGCAGAGAAATCAAACAGAATGGAGTTAATGGGGAAGTCCAAGGGGTGTTAGGGTTAAAAAAAATTTGCATTTGGCTCTTCCCAAACCGGCGGCGCCGGCCCAATATTGAATTCGCCGGTCCAAAAACGGTGGGATAGGCTCTGGATTTTGGCCACGTGTCCCTGTCGCATGGTATATCTCAGTGCTTGTGTTTGATTATTTTGTGACTTTTCATTTTACGTGCAGTGCACGTACAAACTTTTGAAATTCTAAAAGTTTAAAAAAAATCAACAAAGATATATTTTGTTGGGGGGATTCGACACAGGGGCTACGTCACAACAATGCAAGGGCTTTACCAATGAGCTACAAGTGTTTTCTTGATGTTTAAAAGCAAATTAAATTTATAACTTGTACTCAGACTTAGATATTCCTTTCTGTATTTTTAAAAAAAATTCTGTACAGAAAGTTCAGGGTTGTTACATTCTACCCTCCTTATAAAAATTTCGTCCTCGAAATTTGTAGTATGAAAGTGTAACAGATTCAAGAAAAGTTTGATGATAATGATGGTGAAAGAAATACTGGTAGTGCATGAAAAGTAACGAGATGATGCAAGGGTTTGAAGGGAATCACCAGTGTTACCTTGATCTAACGCTTTGGCTTCTATAGCTATTAATATGTAAGCCTAATGCCTGGGCACGTTCCTCCTAGCTGGAGGCACATTCCTCTGCCCTCGAGGCATATTCCTCAGTGCTTGATGGAATTGGCGATTAAGCTGTACGGGAGGTCCACGTGGAGGTGGAGCTGGGAGAGCAAGACGAGGTGCAGGAGCTTGAATAGCTGGCCGATACGGATAAGTGTTGTGAGTTGGAATTGGGTTGCGTCTATAAGGACATGTTCCAATTCCTTGATTAAATGCGCCATAAACTAAGCACGGGTCTTTTGCACGCCTACAGTCCTTCCACCGGTGTCCATCCTTCATGCAGTAGAAACAAAAATCTGGACTTGACCGGTTATCTGTTACTTCCGGTCTCCTGGGTTCAAACGATGGCATGGAAGAGGCTCCTCCTGCCATATGAGTGGCAGGGCGCTTCATACCGGCAGATTGAGGTCTGCCCTTCTTCTTCACCACTACCTCATATTTTCGGGCAGCCTTCAAAGCCAAATCATGGGTTGGGAAATCCCCTGTAGCTAATGCAATTTGGATCTCCGGGACCAATCCTTGCTGAAATTTTCTAGCCCTGATCTCAGCAGTCGGTAAGAGATGGGCCGCAAACCTGCTTA
Source organism: Agapanthus africanus (assembly GCA_030015575.1). Taxonomy (NCBI): domain Eukaryota; kingdom Viridiplantae; phylum Streptophyta; class Magnoliopsida; order Asparagales; family Amaryllidaceae; genus Agapanthus; species Agapanthus africanus. The sequence goes on along the minus strand of JASDDO010000028.1, from coordinate 90,748,255 downwards.
TTCATACCAGAATATTGCATTTAATACCGTCCATTCTTATGCTCGTTTGTTTATAGGCAGGTGCTTTTAATCCGTGTTTGCTACATATTTACAAGCTACAAATTCCTAGTCCAAAATAACGGAAATGATACAAAATCTCCACCGTTACGCTAAAATCCAAAACATCTGTTGCCAACAGATAAAAACCGGGTTCCAATCATCCGTATCCGTCCAGTGCCGCGTACCAGTTCCAGAGAAAAGACAAATGACAGTGGTCATTCGTATCTCGGACAAGCATAGGGCACGAGAGGGGCAGCACAAAACTCAATGGGTGCGCGGAGCTCGAGAGAGATGAGGTCAAAAGAATTGTTTCGGAAGCCATTTTGGACTGTTGCAGATCTGAAGGCAATTTGAAATTTGGAACATGTAGAACAACTGAAAAAAGCAACACATGAAACCCCAGAAAACACGACAACCCAACTCCCTCAAAGAGCCGCGGAACCACGGCCGAAGTTGACTCAGTGTCAACTCGGAATTTTGTGGTAGTTTGGTCATTTCAATTGGGCTCAGAATCTTGCCCTAGGGTTTCAGCACTCAGCTTATAAATAGCCCAGTTTTGTGCCAAGCCAAGGATGCTTTTTTTGTTAGGATTTAGTTTAGCTTTAGTTCTTCTTCTTATTCTTCCTCATGTCTTCCTCCATTAAAATGTAGTGAAAGCATTGAGTGGATAGTGAAATGAAGATGAGGGTTTTTTTATTTTGTATCTTTTAATTCTTGCATTGTATTTTAATTTCTAGTGTAACTTTATTATTGTTGTTAAGTAGTTGTTGTTATTTCTTTGCTTGTTTTATTTTCCTTCTATTCTTATCCGTATTATTTCCAAGCGATGATACTCGAAGGAGTTCCTTTCTTAGGTGAGAACCCAAGTAGTTAGCTTGCACATTTGTAAAACCGTATTTTCCTTTTCCTTCTTTTCTTCCTTCTTGTTTTGTTTTTATTTTCTTTTATAATGTGTGAATAATTTCCACACATGTTAAGGCTAAGGAAGGTGGTATGAGGGACGGAAAAATCTCTTGTGCTTCTCTTCGCCAAATATCTTGAAACGAACCTCGACCAAACAAACGCAACACCCTCACTTAGGCGCGCTATACGTGACATATAGCCGAGACCTAAGTCGAGAAGTCCTTTAAGCGCACTACAACGTGATATGTAGTTGTGACTTAATTGGATATATGGTTGCGGGTGTTTGGCCAAGGGTTGGAAATAAGTGCATTTAGCGGACGGACAAGGGGCACTTAGAATGGATTTAGCGTTGGAAAGCTTGCTTAAACTCGCAAATCCCATTTCTATGTCCTCCTAATCCCCGCTACTTTCGATTATCCCAACATCGTTTTAAAAATAGCAAAAGATAAGCACAAGACTAATCCTAACTCTACTAACCGACCTTAACCTTAACAAGCTTACTTGAACATAAATACAAATATTTAGGATAGAACTGAACAAACACACATATACATTCTTCATTGACTCGTCTAAAACACGAACGGACATACTACCATCTCCCTGCGGATCAACCTGTGCTCAACCGGCTAGCAGCTAAGTGACACCGTCCTTGATCGCGGTTAACTTTAGAACTTAAAACGCGACACGCCGAAAGCGTGCGATCAAATGGCGCCGTTGCCGAGGAGACGGTAACGTATTTTCTTTCTTGTTATTCGGGTTAATATTCTTTTTGTATATATATAAAATTATAAATATAACAATAAAAAAAATTCTTTTTGTTATTTTTTATATTTTTTGTGTAAGTGTGCAGGCGATCTAGAGCAATTACAGTAAGTGAATCAATAAACAGAGGTTTTTATTAGGGTGTACAGAGAAAGGGAAGTGCATTGACCAAAGTTTCAAGCGCCAACTCAACAATTTGACCACGGAACCGCGGTCAAAGAGGGAGTTTCGCGGCGGTTCCGCAGTCCTATTGTGGATTTTGTCCCCAATTTTTTTACTCCCCTTCTCTTTGCTTTAGTCCCCTCTTTGAGCTCACTGAACTGTATTTTCTGCAGGTCTCTTTGCACAGAATTGCTCCGCCGCCAAAATAATTTTTTTTTGTTTTAGATTTTTGTATGTTTACGCGCTTTGCATATAATAATACGGACTTTAAGGGGCTATAACACCAATTCAGATTGGGTGGGGATTTCATCACCCTTCTTAAAACCCCATAAATCACTAAATGCATACGCATTATCTTGAGCTAATAAAAAATATTTAGACCAAACCTATAAGGAATTGTCCCGCTCATTTAGGACAAGCGAAGGTTGCGGGGAATCGGTCGTTTATCTAAACTTGACTTTGTGGTGCCTAGGCTAGACAAGTGAGGAGGTAATTTTAAAAGACCCGTCTCATGGTGATTCGTGAGTGGAACCTTCCTTACCTCACTTGTGCTTACATGGCCACAATTGGCAGTGAAGAGGCGATTCGAGGATTATCCTGCAACTTGTCGCTTGGAAATCTAGGAGCGGTCTAGTTGGACTTTGAAGACCCTAACTCTAGGTGTTGTTTGTGCATATTGTGATTGTGATTGTGATTGTAAAAAGTTAGTCCCATAATTCCGTATTCTTTCAAAAACAAACAATTTCAAAACTCCAAAAAAAAACATTTTAAAAAAAACCATTTCCTTCCCTCCCTACCTTTTCACTCTTCTAACTTGGGTACCCCACCTCGAAAAACTCTTGCTGAACTTTGGTACCCCCAACCAGACATTTCTTCTTACAGTTTTTGCTTTGGCCGAACTTCGAACGATCCCTCCATGCCAAAAATCTCGTTGAAAGATCGGATAGACGCATCTAGGACAAACAACTGGACTCCGCAATCCACTCTGTATCAACCATTTCAACCTTCCCCACCTTCTTACGTTGATACCCCTCTTGAGAGTCCAGTTGTAACTCTAAGACCTATGTCTCGTGCTGAACGTATTGAACAATCTCGTAACCGATCTTTCACTCCTTTCACCACTGTGAATTCTTTGGATCAAAAATTCCATTCACCTTCTTATCCGTATGATGATCATACCCATGTCCAAACATTCAATTCCTATCCATCCTACCCAACTTTTGCACATTCCCTAGACATTGCTTCTGAACAGCCTTTTAGGAGTTTCCAGTATCCAAACAATTTCGAATGTTTTACTGAAACCCCTTCACAACCCATGTCTAGTCTGGAACAGTCGTTAGAAAACTTTTGGGTAGCGTCGTACCAACAGATGATGGATTTGAATGCGTACATGGCCGCCCTCATACAACCTAGTGACCCGGTAGCTAGTTTCCAAGTAGCTCCAAATTTTCCAATGTATGATGAGGCGATAGGACAGATTGAGAATTTGAGCGGTGAAAGTACGCAGTACACCCTTCCAAATCAAACCTACCCATTACAAATTGAATCCCACAACTCCGGTTTTGAATATCTATCGAGTGTCCCAAATGAATCACAAATTTCCGATAGAACGTTTGATGAGTTGTACGACTTTGTAGTGTTTGATTTACCCGATTGTGAAGGGTCTCTTTCGAGTGAAACCACACCGAATCCTTTTGACCTCTACACCTCCATCTTAGAACCTCATTTGATAGAAATCCATGCTTTTAAAGAGGTGTCTGAGACTATAGATTTTCACTTGATTGAGGATATCGACGCTGGGGATATTTTGGATGATGAACCTGCAGATTTGGATGAGTTTTTCCCTCCCATTTATCGTCCCGAGTCATTAACTGTTTTTCCCGAAGCCCATATGCATCTAGATATTAAGGATACATGCATGGATGAGCTGATTTTTGAGGAGAATTTTGAGGATAGCATTGAGGATGAAGCAGTTTTACTTGATGAGTCGGATTTTCCAATTCATCATGTCCCTTTTATTGACTGTGTACACCCTCCTGAACCTTTAACTAATACCCTTCCTCGATCACACCCCTCCATCCTTTCCATCGTTCCGACCTTGCAAGACACATATCACTTTCACATCCTTTGTCTGGTTTACCAAGTTCGGTCTACCCATGTTTTCTCACAACTCTTGAGAGATTTGATCCAATTTCTCGACGTATTGATAGATTAGTACAATCCATCTTTTCACATCGATCATTACAAATTGTACTAATTTATTCAATCTATTTCCACCCTCAAGTTCGTATTCTACTTCTTTCTCCCTTCCGCCATTCTTCTCCTCCACCGAGACCGTATCCCGCTTCTCTCCGCATACGGTCTCGCGTATTCTCCATTTCTTTCCTCTCCGTATTCTTTCACCAACCACACCATTATAACGATAAAATTTTTGAATGGTTGGTATTAACTTTTGGCCTTTGCAAGGCCTTGTATAGCTTGATACTGTTCTCTCCCCCCTAACTCTGAACTTTAACGCTTAAACAGTGGAAACACTGTTTCACTTAAATTTGGGAGGGACCTTTTTGTGTATATATTTTTGTTTTGTATTTTGTTTTGTATAAAAAAAAATTTTTAGGAAGCGCCGACAATTTTGACTCTCTTGGTGTAGCATGACAGTGAAGGCACTGTCAGGTTTAAGTTTGGGGGTATGCTCAGTAAGTTTTCTTCCTTCGCATTCATTTGTATATTCTGCATTTGCATACTTTCAAAAACCCATAAAAATCAAAAAATTTACAAAAATATAAAAACTTTGTCATCAAGATTGGCTAATAGGGTAACTTAGATTTTATTCCGAAGGTTTAGTTGATACATTAGAAATAACTAAATCTTAGGCTTAGGAATTGAAAACCCTAAAAATAACCCTCCTTATGTTTAACTTTGGTAATTATACGTCCTTGCAGTTTTTTTTTAGAAGTAGGTAATCCTGAGTTCAGTTCTTGAGTTAAGTCGAGATGAAGGGAAAGTATTGATACTTTACTGAAGGATAAGTCTGAAAAATAATTCCTATTCTTAAGTCTAAATTCAGAAAGTATATATCCTACAAACTGCACTTACACGCACCTTGAAACTTGGGATAGTAGAGGATACCTAGAAATACTCTTGCATAAAAACCTAGTATGAAATAAAAAACGGTATTTAAAGCTAAACACCAAAAGAGCATCATTAAAAAATATATCCGGTCTTAAAAAAGAAAAAATAAATAAAAGAAAAATAAATAAATAAAAGTCAAGACCTGGAAACTGCTATTTACGCTTTAAACTCACACATTTAGCAATCGGTTGTTAGTGCCTCAAGAAGCATTAATAGTCACATGAAAGGTATGTGAGCAACACCGTCCATTATTAATGAAAAGAAGTAGTATTAGGTATGAAGGCAAGGGTACTATAGCTTGAATTGAATTCTTAAGTGTAGGGATGAAATTTTACACACACGTAGGGGTATACGATCGATATTTGGAGGAAAGATAGGAATAAAGAATAAGACATATGTTTTCTTTAAAGATGATAAAAATCTCGGATTGGAGACTGCACTTTAGAAGGAAAACACAAGAGATACCGAGATCTTTCTAAACTGTAAAACGTATAAGATCTGTGGTTAAATAAAAAGAGGTGTGAAACATAAGAGTCGGATATTTCTAACTTAGGATAATAGAATTTCTAACCTAAATACTAAACTGTAGGAGTAGAATCGACGTTAACTTATGAAACTAGCTTGACAGGATTTTGTGGGTAGTATCCGCTGGAAACCCTCAGGAGACAACACTCCTCCTACTAAAGACACCTAAAGGTTTAACGGCTTGTTGCATGAGCTCAGTGCAATCGTGTTCCCTGCGAAAGTGAGGTTAGGAATTTTTGCGAATAATTGGTTTTACTCGGGACGAGCAAAAGTTAAGTTTGGGGGTATTTGTTCATACCAGAATATTGCATTTAATACCGCCCATTTTTATGCTCGTTTATTTATAAGCAGGTGCTTTTAATCCGTGTATGCTACATATTTACAGGCTACAGGTTCCTAGTCCAAAATAACGCAAATGATACAAAATCACCACTATTACGCCAAAATCCAGAACATCTATTGCCAACAGATAAAAGCCAGGTTCCGGTCATCCGTATCCGTCCAGTGCCGCGTACCAGTTCCAAAGACAAAACAAATGACAGTGGTCATTCGTGCCTCGGACAAGCACAGAGCACGAGAGACAGAAAAAAACTCAATGGGTGCACGGAGCTCGAGGGAGATGAGTTCAAAAGAATTGTTTTTGAAGCCATTTTGGACTGTTGCAGATCTGAAGAAATTGTGGAAGCAATTTGTAATTTGGAACATGTAGAACAACTGAAGAAAGCAACACAAGAAACCCCAGAAAAAACGACAAATCAACTCTCTCAAAGAGCTGCGGAACCGCGGCCAAAGTGGAGACTCGGCCGCGGATCCGCGGCCGAGTTGACTCGGTGTCAACTCGGAATTTTGTGGTACTTTGGTCATTTCATTTGGGCTCAGAATCTTGCCCTAGGATTTCAGCACTCAGCCTATAAATAGCCCAGTTTTGTGCCAAGCCAAAGATGCTTTTTTTTTGTTAGGATTTAGTTTAGCTTTAGTTCTTCTTCTTCTTCATGTCTTCCTCCATTAAAATGTAGTGAAAGCATTGAGTGGATAGTGAAATGAAGATGAGGGTTTTTTTTATTTTGTATCTTTCAATTCTTGCATTGTATTTTAATTTCTAGTGTAACTTTATTATTTTTGTTAAGTAGTTATTGTTATTTCTTTGCTTGTTTTATTTTCCTTCTATTCTTATCCGTATTATTTCCAAGCGATGATACTCGAAGGAGTTCCTTACTTAGGTGAGAACCCAAGTAGTTAGCTTGCACATTTGTAAAACCGTATTTTCCTTTTCCTTCTTTTCTTCCTTCTTGTTTTGTTTTTATTTTCTTTTATAATGTGTGAATAATTTCCACACTTGTTAAGGCTAAGGAAAGAGGTATGAGGGACGGAAAAATCTCTTGTGTTTCTTTTCGCCAAAAATCTTGAAATGAACCTCGACCAAACAAAAGCAACCCCCTCACTTAGGCGCGCTATACGTGACATATAGCCGCGACCTAAGTCGAGAAGTCCTTTAAGCGCACTACAACGTGACATATAGTTGTGACTTAATTGGATACATGGTTGCGGGTGTTTGGCCGAGGGTTGGAAATAAGCGCATTTAGCGGACGGACAAGGGGCACTAGGAATGGATTTAGCGTTGGAAAGCTTGCTTAAACTCGCAAATCTCATTTCTATGTCCTCATAATCCCCGCTACTTTCGATTATCCCAATATCGGTTTAAGAATGGCAAAAGATAAGCACAAGACTAATCCTAACTCTACTAACCGACCTTAATCTTAACAAGCTTACTTGAACATAAATACAAACATTTAGGATAGAACTGAACAAACACACATATACATTCTTCATTGACTCGTCTAAAACACGAACGGACATACTACCATCTCCCTGCGTATCGACCCGTGCTCAACCTGCTAGCTGCTAAGCGACACCGTCCTTGATCGCGGTTAACTTTAGAACTTAAAACGCGACACGCCGAAAGCGTGTGATCACTTCTCATCATAGTGAACTCAGTATCATACTCATCCACCGATTTGATCCACATAGAGCCTTGTTGTAAGTGTATGAATTGCTGCTCCATGTCGAATCGGGTAGTCTTGGGAAAATACTCGCGTCAAACATGTCGCGAAAAGTTTTCCATTCGATCGGCTGATCAAGACGGCTTTCTTCCGCCTTCCACCAAACTCTGGTGTTATCTGTGAGTTGCAGCTTCGCAACTCTAACCCAGGAAATCTCTGGCACTTGTGCTGCTGCCAGATCGTCTTCGATACTCTGAGCCCATTCTTCAGCTTCCAAGGGACTCTCTTTCCCAGAGAAATTCTTAGGGTGCGGTGTCTGGAATTGCTTCACTCCGGGTGCTTCTGCTTCTGGGCGGTTCATTAAGATAGCAGTTTGTTGCTGCTGTCCTTCCAGGAGACTTCGGATTGCCTCAAGCAATACCGTTTTCTTGTTGATTGGAGCTACAATGCTAGGCGTAAGTGGAAGAGGTGGTGGTGTGTTGTTGAAGTTGGTGCTGGTATTGTTTGGAGAATCCATAACCTCGAAAGAAAAATAGGGTTAGGATAGATTCAAAGAATAAGAAATTGTAAGATTTAAGGAATATGAAATGTAAAGAATGTTTCTAGTTGCTGATTCTTATGATATATTGCTTAGGTTTCTATGCAGAACTGACCCTGCATGGTTATGTAGGTTTCCACACAGAACAGACATGTATAAGCCACCAACAAAACCTATCACGTCCCGCTTCCCAGTATACGGGTAAGGGGGCACGGCGAGGCTCTCTACATATTTACTCAGAAACAAATACGCTAAGCATAACTAAGCAATATAGTAAAGTACAAAAGAAAAAACAAGAGATGTAAATGAACAGCAACTTTTATTGATTAAACATTTCTTTACAATACAACTGAAAAGTAAATACAATGTTGAAAGCAATGCCTAAACAATGACATGAACTGAAAGTAAAGTGAGTACAAGTGAAGCCTAGAGTTCATGTTGATCCGTGGTTTACTCCAATAGCTCCTGGATGGTCTCAAACTCCTTAGAGTCGGGTACTCCTGACAACATTCCAAAGAAAGAAGAGAAATAGGAATGTCGTCATCGAACAATCGCTCGGTAAGTCCCAAACGAAAATAGGAATAGAATAGACAGATAGAATATAACTGTATATTATTTGATTGTTATGTTAACGCAGTTATTTATAGATTGGTACATGCCAGTGTTTACGAGAGGAGTCTAACTTACACCGTGGACTGAGGTAACCCGTAATACAAGGCTCCGTCGATAAAACCACGGAACAACGGCAATGGATGTATAGTTACGTCTTTTAATGACCATCTCGTACCACTTTTAACACATTCCGTACCAGTCTACCCCTTTAGAAACACCGTAATGTATTTTGTATTGGTTGTATTGATAGATGTAAGATTTGCCGAAACCATGATATCAGTAATTCATGTAAATGGATAATGATGTAAACGGATAGTCATATAGACCAGTCAATGTATATCTATGGTTCGGTTAGTTCAAGTCAAGTTGATATAGACTATATTTGGTATAAATGGATTCATGTTGTATTGGAGTTATGTATTCAAAGACGGATTGTTTTAGATTGAATTCAGATTAAACTGAGACTCTGTCTAAGTCAGACACTTGGCCGGAATTTGATTACTGAATTAGGTTTTGGAGTAATCGGTAACTGTTACACATGGACGGCAGGATTTGTGTCTTTTTCCAAGACAATTACCGTATTGATAACACCGTTTTTAGTTTGTCTACCTTAAATAGGCAAGCACTCTCATTCTCCGGCTCTCTGAGGCTCAAGAGAATGGATTCCGCTTTAAACCTATGTTTACTACGGTCCTTATTGTAAATTGATAAACTTGAAGGGTTTTATGTAAAATAGTTTTGATATATTTTCAAAATAAATGTCAAGTATTTATTTATCGTCTTTAGGGTTTTCATAGATGTAGTTTTTGTAAAATGAAGTTTTCTAGTGAATAAAACCTAGATTTCATTGTATATGGTACTTTAGTGTAATATTGGAATTGTATTGATTTATAAATGTAGTTTCATGAAATTGTGATTTCATTGATCTAGAAAAACATGGAATATATATATATATATATATATATATTTAAAGTAGGAATTTTGATAATATTCATATATTTATATTTAGTAAAAATAACTTTTTATTTATTAAATAGAAATCTCATTTTTCTTAAAAATTGCATTAAAAATTCCTTCGAGATCGGATGCTCTGTTAGGAGGTCTGCATCTCGCTTTACTAAGTCCGAGAACGTGCGATAACCCGCACCATCCCGATCGGGGTCCCCAAAATGAGTTATAGAGCTGCATTTGCAAGGAAATTCATAATACACTTTTAAAGAAAACATTTTTTGAATATTTATGGTATTTAAATAAAAACTCGTATTTTCCCACAAACTAATGTTCTAAAAGTTATCGTGCTACATTAAAGATGTGTGTTATGATGTGGTAGGTCATTACCTCGTGAGTTTTCTAAAGGTATTAAGATCAAAATGAATAAGAAATGTCGAATGTAAACATGATGGTATTTTACCGTAAAACCCAAATAGAAGTTATTTAACATAATATTTTGAATTGAAACTTTGTCCAATTGTTGTTTAATAGTTACTAAACAAAATATAATTAAAAGATTAATTTTTTGTTTAATTAAAATTTGAGTTTTTAAAGAAAAGAGAATCGGAAGTCGGATTAACTTCGTTTCCGACGAGTTTTGAAGAATGGAAGTTTTAGACTAGAGATTGAGAAGGGGAGAGGGCACTTACTGGTTAGAATTAGGGAGAAGAGGTAGGGAAAGATTTTGGGACCTGTTTCCCCCAATCAGAGCCAAACTCTGTTCAAATTTTCAAAATTTGAAATGAAGCAGCGCTTCATAAAAGTGCCAGCAAGCAGCACTCACGTGCAAAGCACGTGTGCGCTCGCGCTAAGAGCGCCAGCGCTCTAAAGCAACGCTCACGTGCAGAGCACGAGTGCGCTCGCGCTAAGAGCGCCAGCGCTCTGAAGCAGCGCTCACGTGCAAAGCATTAGTTCGCTAGCGTTGGAACTAAATGTTCCCCACCGTTGGATCAAAGATCCAACAAAGATGATAATTCATCAAGTTACCAGAATAAAATTATGTTAAGAAAACATTCTTCAGAATCTTTCCAAACAAAAATATTTTGCTCTGTAAATCAGAGCACCGTTGGATCAATGATCCAATGGTGATTAAAAATCACAATGGTGCAGAATAAATTTTGCATGAGAAAAGATTTCTCAATCTTGTTAAAAACAAGAAGATTGTCTTCTGTAAAATAGAAGCCCTTGGATCAAAGATCCAACGGTGGGGAAATTCCCAAATCAATTAGAGAAAAGATCTCTTCAACTGATTCAACAAATCAGCTCGCCCTATATAAAGGCCCCAAGACTTCAAATGTCATATAGAGGAAACCCCCCATAAACTTTGAGAAATTTCAGAGAGAAGAACAAGCTCTCGGTAGAAGAAGAACTTTTCTTCAAGGTAAAAATAGGGAGATAAAAATCTCATCAGAAAAAAAACTTAGTTCTTATGTTAGATCATAGATCTTTAAGACAAACTGTTTTTCACCAAAGAGATTATGACATCTCATTATAAAAAGGGGGGAGAATAATTCAATTCTCTTAGAATCACAGATCCATAAAGGCAAAGCCTTTCACCAAGAATATAAGAGATTGAAACATCTCCTATAAAATAAGAACTTTGTTCTCAGATCCATGAGACAAAGTCTCTTATAAGAGAGAATTTAATTCTTAGAGCGCAAAACTGCCTAAAAAGAGCCTTAGCGCTCCAAGTTTACAGAAGCGCTCTGCGCTCATTGTCTGGCGAACAGCGCCAAGCGCGCTACGTGCTCCTCACATGTGCATTATTTTGCAAGAAGCGCCCTGCGCTCATCTTCTGGCGAACAGCGCCAAGCGCACCACGTGCTCCTCACGTGTGCGCTATTTTAACAGAAGCGCTCTGCGCTCATTGTCTGGCGAACAGCGCCAAGCGCGCCACGTGCTCCTTACGTGTGCTCTACATCATAAGAAGCGCCCTATGCTCATTGTCTGGCGAACAGCGCCAAGCGCACCATGTGCTCCTCACGTGTGCGCTATTTTAACATAAGCGCTCTGCGCTCATTGTCTGGCGAACAGCGCCAAGCGTGCCACGTGCTCCTCACGTGTGCGCTACATTACAAGAAGCGCTCTGCGCTCATTGTCTGGCGCACGGCACCAAGCACACCACGTGCTCCTTATGTGTGCTCTACCTAAACAGAAGCGCTCTGCGCTCATTGACTGGCGCTCGGCGCCAAGCGCGCCACGTGCTCCTCACGTGTGCGCTGAGAGAACATAAATTGTTCTTTAAATGATAAAGCCCGGAGCTACAATGAGTGCTCAGCACTCAATAAAAGACAAAAAGATTGTCCGAACTCAAACCAATACTCAGCATTGCTAAATGTTCAACATTTTAACTGAGTGGGCTGAGCGCAAGTTGGCCACAGGTCCCTCATTCAGATTAATTGAGCCCATATGCTCACAAATCTTTGATCTTAGTCCCAAATTGGGCTACAGATCTCCCAAACAATATTGGTTAAAGGGTACATCTCTTCACTCCTCTGATATTTGTCGTTTTAATCCTTCAACGTCTTCATAAAGGTGATGGGTCCCGACAACCAGACATTTCCCGGACTGTGGGGTCCTTAAACTCATGGACTATGATATCCTTAAACTTTACATAAACTCATGGACTATGATGTCCTTAAACTTTATAGACTATGATGTCTCTAAACTACTATGGACTGTGGGGTCCTTAAACTCATGGACTATGATGTCCTTAAACTTTACAGACTATGACGTCTTTAAAATGGACCGCAAAGTCCCTAAACTAAAACAATAGAGCCCAAATGCTCTTTTGTTGGATCTAAATAATCCTGTTAAGTTGATCTTAGTCTAAAAAAATTAGACTAACGTATCCTTAACAAACGTTTAAGTTGATCTTAGCCTTAAATGAAATTAACGATCCTTAAACCCAACCCAAAACCCAAATCTAAGAAAATACGGATTTGGACTAATCCACGCCCTACGGGCGACAACATAAATTAGTCTCCGTATACAATCCACGGGCAACCAAAAAAGAAAACAAACACACACGACACGAAGTGACCATCTGGAGAAGGAGAATATTGTTACCGCGATGCGGTAGCGTAATTAACTGCAGGGGCTTGCGCTTGCAGGGAAGAGCGTCCCTAAAATCAAAAACCCCTTAAACGAGGGGGAATCTGACGAAGTCTGCTACAACGGACGCATCCGTCTAAACCTCCGATACACCGTGCCATAAATCAACTTGGCATCTTCGGAGAGATGGACGGATAAAACCAAATAGCATCTGCCCCCAAATTCACTCAAGACGTTAGTCTTTCCCGGTCTTTCGGCGGAGAACAGATTCTGGCACGCCCCGTGGGACCTTTTCCTCTTTCCATTCCACACTTCATGTGTCGTGTTCGCGAATTAATCTCGGTTTGATATGGTTGCCCTTGGGTTCGAGGTACTAAGATCTGGTTTTGCTCTCGTGCAGAAAAAAGAATATCAATGGCCTCTAACTGTTCCAGCTGCAACAACAACTGCCGTTCCGCCTCATCTGGAGGAGTAACCTACGGGCCCCAAGCGGCCTCCCTTTTCACAATGCCGGTGGAACAAGTGACCCAAGCCACCACTGGGCTATTCTTCGGGACCATGATCCCACCAACGAGCTTCAACGTTCAAATGCCGTCGCACGAAACTCCAAAGAAGTCGGTCTTTAATCGGCTTACAACTACCGCGGCCCCTCTCAACGGGTCGCCCAAGTCCAGTGCCTCAGTTTTCAGCAAACTGGGCCAAAACTCAAGTAGGCCCATGAAAAAGCCCGTGATACCTGAAGTGGCCATCCCGAAGCGGATAGCCATTCCTGCTCCTGAAATCGTCAAGGCGGCTTCTCCTGCTAATGGGTCGGTCTTCACAAGACTGGCAGTTTCAGCTCCTACTACACGCGAAGTCACGAAGGCTGCTTTCCCTGTTCGAAAGTCGGCCTTCGCAAGACTGACTATCCCCTCTCAACGGACGTCAGTCTTCGACAGGCTAGAAGCAATAACAGCCTCTCCTCAAAGCAGGGGGCATGAAGAAGCTCATCCAAAAGCGGAGGTGATCCCGGCCGCACGACATGCTCGACGTCGCCACTGGCGCCGAGTGAAAAAAGCTGGAGGCAGTTCACCCTCTGGACTGACTCCACCAGCTCCAACTATAGAAGTTGACACTGCTGTTCTAACTGGAAACGGCTTTGAACCACTCAGGAGGGTCCGCAAGAACTCTCCGACTGTTGTGCTGGAAAGATCTCCTCCACCTGTAGAGAACATTACAAAGGTGAAGCTGGAGCAGCCCCCTCAGTGGCTGGCCTCTAAAATTTACAAGGTCTTGCGTCAAGTCCAAGACTCGGTGATTGATCAAGATTACTCCCGTCAACCGAAGAAGATAAAGGATCGGTAAGAGAAGGACCACTCTATCGTACCACAGAAGGTGCCTTCTACCTGGGTGCCTGCTACAACGGCCCCCTCAAAGTCACCAGTCCACAAAAAGAGAAGGCCGGAGAAGATCCCCATGTCTGCGACAAATGTCAAGGGCACTGAGCCTAAACGCCCTAAGTCTGAGGGCATGGTGGTGCATACCGTCTATATGGCATCCAGAAAAGAGGATAGACGTATCTCCACAGGTCATCGACCGCTTACGCGATCAGTGACTAAGGCTCAGGAGCAACAACAACAACAACTCCAAGAGATGCTAACATCTATGGCCGCACTCACGGGACCAAAAGCAAGCCCGGAGACATCATCGGAGCAGTGTCGTGAGCAGGAAACAGATGTTGAATTCCTTCGGAGAATGCTTGAGAAGAAGGACAAAGAGGCTGCGGAACAAGCGGCCAACATAAAACAAATGGCCCTCCTATTCCAAGATATGGTGGGCATGATGATCCAGCCGGACCCTCCAGCCGAAGATCCATCAGTAATAATTGAAGATGATAGAGGAGAGACTTCAAATCCTCTGCCGGCTCTGTCAGCAGCTAAAGAGGAGACCATCTCCAAAGCCATGCTCGATGATTATATAGCTCAACAAATATGAGATCATCAAGCGAATGAAGCAAACGGCCAAGTCGTCAGAACTGGGCGATGATCGGTCGAAAATAATGTATTTTTAACACGTCAATTTCCCTATCATTTGCATTCATATAGAGTTATTCAGGTTAAGTATAGCACATATTAGCAAAACAGTCATAAAATACCAGATTACCTGTGTTGTATACTAAAACTGACATTTTGAAGGAAATTGAGTGTTTATCATGGCATCGCATCATCCTTGTATAGCGCAACACTTGTTTCGAAGTCTGTGCAGGAAATTCCAGGAACCGAGCCAAAATTGTCAAAGTGCTAATAAAAGATGCGCCAAGTCTAAGATTTTGGATCTGGCAGAGATACAGAATGAAATATGAAATTCCACAAATCAGAAAAGTGTTAAAAGGCCAACACAAAGCAGCACAGCAATTTTCATGCAAGAAGGCCATCAATGGGCCGCGGATCCGCGACCAATAGATGCTTCCCGCGGCGGATCCGCGGCTCCATGGACACGTCAGCTTCCTAAATTTCCTCCATGTGTTTCCCTTTAACGGCTCAGCTTCCAGAAGACTCCAGAATCCCACGTGGCTTCATCCAGAAGGCTCGGCCTAACAACCTTACCCAAGAATATTCCTCATTCTAGAATATTCCCTCCAACAAACTTCTTCTAGAAGCTTCCTTATAACAACCTTTTTCTAGAAGCCTCCTTGTAACAACCTCATTCTAGAATATTCCCTCCAACAAACTTTTTCTAGAAGATTCTTTCTAACAACCTCATTCTGGAGGGAAAATTCAAATGAGGTAGTCATTTTGGAGGGAAAATTCAAATGAGGTAGTTCATTTTGGAGGAAAAAGTTGTTCATTTTGGAGGGAAAAGTGGTTCATTTTGGAGGGAAATTGGAAATTTGAATTCTAGATCAAGGGTTTTGGATGGCTTATAAAAGGAAACCTAGATCTAAGTTCAAAGGGTCTTCTTCATCTTCCCCCCCCCCCTCCAAATTCAATACAAGTTGAGTGACACAACTTGTAAACCCTAATTCAAATTCCAAAGCCAAATTCAAGATCCCGAGTACCAAATCAAGCAAGAAGCCTTCAACCTTTTAGGAGCGGAGCCGATCTTCAATCGAGCAAGTGATCCAAGCCAATCCGCGACTCAAGGAGACGAGCGAAGCCAAATCGACGATCGAGTTCTTCCTCTTGTAGTTCTTGAGCAAATTGTAACGGAATTGTTGATAAATAAAAGGTGAAATTCATTAATCTTGCTTTCTTTAAATTCTTGCATAATGATTCGATCTCAATTTGTGATTGTGGTTCTTGTTGTGATGTTTGAGTAAAACTCCGCTCGTAAAGGAGTCGAGACGATCAATAGAATGATGATGTAACAAATCTTAAAATGATTCTTAAGTCCTACGAGTTTTGTAAACCCTAGCAAATTGAAGAATCGACGACCTAGTTTCGTTGCGATGCTTTCTTGATTGTGATCGCTCGAAATTAGGGATCCACGATCGATTCTTGAATTTACTAGAGGCTAGAATGTGAATGATATCGACGAAGGAACAAGGGATAGATGATGAAACCCTAGTTTCACATGAAATCCCTAATTCTCGTCGATCATCATCGATCTAGTATCAATTCATCGATGGATAAGAATACGTAATCGCTAGATTTCATCACATCTATAGATCTGATCGATTCCTACGAACCTCACTTCGATTCTTGATATTTGATTTGGAAATCATCACAAACATCTCAATTCTTGATTTTATCCTTTTCTTGTTATTAGATCTAGATTTTCTAATTCTTGAAATTCAATTTACAAATCATGAATTGTTTTCTTTTCTTTTCCTTAAATTTTTGACTCATCTAATTCGAAACCCGAACGATTACACTTTCCCTGTGGACGATCCGCACTTACTAACGCGCTACAATCGACACCGTTATTGATTGCGGTCAAAATATTTTTGGTTGTGATTTCTATATACAATTTTCATACTACACAATCTGAAATCGTATTCAATCAGGCGACCATATCCAGGATGGTACGATCAGATCAAGTATTCGCCAGGATACACGATTCCTAAGTTTCACGTATACAAGGGGGACAGGCAATCCCCATCAACATGTCGCTCAGTTCAGGGCTCTCTGCGGCAATACCGGAGGTGACGACAAATTGTTACTTCGTCAGTTCATCGTCAGCATGGCGGAAACGGTCTTTGAGTGGTATTCAGAGCTGCCCAACGACTCCGTCAAAACTTTTACGGAGATGGAATTACTGTTCACCCAACGTTTCGCGAGCGCTAGCGAATGCACCCCAATCACAGCATTAATTAATGCCAAAGTGAAGCCGGGCGAGACATGGGTCCAGTACGCGATACAATGGCGAAATCTATGGTCGAAGTGCGAGCAGCGCATCGAAGAAGCACCTGCAGTAGGCATGATCATAGGTACCCTCGATCCGCAAGCGACCATATCCCAGTTCATGATGTTTTTCAAGCCGACTACCTTTCAGACCCTGATTGGTAAGCTGGCCCAAATGCACCAGATGGGTCATAAGCCTTCATTTTGAAAGACAGAACCGCGGAACAAAAAGGGTAAAGGGAAAGCGACCTTTGTCGCCAATACTCAACAACAGCCGAGCAACTTAAACCCGGTTGTTCGCCAAAGTAACGTACAATCACGCCAATCCCTCGAGGAGAACTGGGACGTCCTTATTCGTTTCCCCGGGATAAAACGAGGAGACTGTTCGAGCTGGCAGTGCACAACAGGCTCATCACCTTGCCGGATCCGAAACGTCCATTGCAACCCGGTGAGGCCAACAATCCTAATTACTGCCCCTACCACCGAGCAGTAGGCCATCCGATCGAAGATTGCTTCGTCTTCAAAGGCTGGATTGAGGACCAATACCAACAAGGCGAATTTGGATTGTCCGAGAATTGGAAAGTAAGCCCGCCTCAGCCGCACGCTCTTAAAAAGGGGGACACACCGGGGGCATCATGCTCTTTTGTCGAAGAAGCTCCATGGGAGGTCGCTCTTTCAGCCAAAACGAAAAGAATGCTGAAAGATCTCCAAGCATGCCCAGTGATCAGGTGGAAAAGTTCGCTGGAACCCGAGGTTATTGAGGGGATGCTGAAGCCGCGCCTAACGCTGAAAGTTGGTGATGATAGTCAAAACACCCATGCCCAGCCGTCAAAGTCTTCAAAGAAGAAGAAGACCAAAAAGCCCATGAAGCCTAATGACAAGCGCACGGACCTGCAAAAACATATTGACGCACTGGAAGAATATAATCAGAAGGCACGAACTCCGGTCACACTCCAAGAATTCCTCAACCATATCCTTGAAAATGGAGATGGCGATGAAGATGAGGGAGAAGACTCATCAGATGAATCTGAGCATTCTGTGGAAAGCTGCCACGTGATCTCTCACTCGTTAATAAATGGTGAAGAAGCTCCAGATGCAGAGAAACTGGGGATAGATCCCGAACCGAAACTCCTAGGACCGTCAGACGAGATGATTGACGTATTCCTGAATGAGGCTCGTCAGAAAAGCAGAGCTGATCGAGAGCGCGAGCGACCATATTCGAAAAAGCCAAACGCCGGCAACTGGACGAAAGGGTAAAAACACTCCCACCAGATCAAACCACATCCGCCGCCAGCAAAAGCAGGTTCAAGATAAGGAAACGATTAGCCAAAGCCATGTCAATGGGGATGAAGTTGCCACCTTCCGAAGAAAACACTCCTGGTGTGATACATCCCGACGAAACAGACGCGCATCCAAACTACTGCTTGTACCATCGGACGACTACACACCCTACGGAAGAGTGCAACGCCTTTAAAAACTGGTGGCAAGGATATGTTGCCCACCGGCAGCATTTCAAGCGAATGAAGCGCAAGACGCATCGAGAGCAGAAGAGCGCAACAGATGAGCGCAAAAGAACTGGCGGCAACTGCCAGATGGTTAATAGCAAGGGATCGCAAGTTCTCACCTACGGGAGCGATTCGGATGAAGAAATAGCCCTCGATCCTCTCTTCAAGGAATACATCTCTGAAGCAGAAGAGATGAAGACTTGCGAGAACATTCAGCTGCGTAATCACACGCTACCCGAAAAGAATCTTGGGCCCACAAACAAGGGGTCGAGTAAAAAAGATAAAGGGAAGGAAAAAGTCTCTGAAGATATCGCCCTCGATGACCTAATCGTTGAAGAGCTGGTAGCTAAGGACCCGCCCTCGCAGCTAAGCATTCTCGATGCCCTCCTGCTATCTAAAGAGGCGAGAGATTCTCTGATCAAGGCACTATAAGAACCTGACCAGTTTCAAGCTTTCCTTGCCGAAGAAAAGATGAAGGACGAGCTGGAAGAAGTTCACACAGCCGACATCACCTTCAGCGACGAAGATCTCCTCCCCGGGACATGCGAGCATAACCGTCCCTTGTATGTCACCAGATACTGTCATGACATCAAGATAGGCAAAATCCTGGTCGACAATGGGTCCTCCGTCAACCTTCTCAATGTAAGGGTGTTGAAGAAGATATGCATGAGCGTTCAACACCTCGCTCGGGATAAAATCACTATCTCCGGATTCGACTCCTAGTCATCACGGACGCTCGGGTCTATAATTCTGACGTTACGCTTTGGGCTGCTCGTTACTGACATCAAGTTTCACGTCATTAACGCCAAGACTTGCTACAACGCTTTGCTCGGCAGGCCTTGGTTACACGAGTACAACATCATCCCTTCTACACAACATCAGTGTATGAAGTATCTCAAGGATGGTCTCGAGTATACTGTGACAGGGGAGCTGAACCCATTCTCAATGAATGAAGTCCACAAATACTAGGACGCAAATTACTTCCTTCCAGACTTTGAAGACACGAAAAGATGCCATAAGCCGGAGAATAAGCAGAAAGCTATCACCACTATCCCGGTCTTTGGGAGCGATACCAAAGAGGAGGAGGAGATAGTCTATTCAGGGCCACCCCAATGCAACAAGCTGGGGCCATCCACTCCTATTCTGGTCTTCGGCAGTGACTCTGAAGATAAAGTCAATGCAGTATTCTCGGCTCGTCCATCTGTGCAAGCCTTCACTGGAGATGATCAAAGTTTGCAGATCGCCATGGTTCCGCAAGAGTATTACAAAGAGCTCAACACACTTGATACCTACAGTGTGCAAGAACTGCAAACGTTCTACGTCCCTCCCAGGCAAAAAGATGAAAAGGCGATCCTCTTTTATCGGTCCGCTGAAACCAAAGTGGAAAAAGAAATCTGGCATGGCGCCGATTCTACGCTTGACAGGCTCCAACCCATCCGTCTGCCCAGATACTACACAGAAGAATTAAAAAAAACTATTAAGACGCCAAGGCATACCCTTGAAGCAGACTGCTCGACAAGCTCAGTTCTACAATAAAATCTGGAACGTCCCTGGAACTCAGCAAAAATTGCCCAACGGGTGAATGGAAACGATCGGGCTTGGATATGTTCAATCCAAGAAACGGGAGCAATTCTATGGCTGCTACGTTATTGATTTATGATTTTTGTTGTGCGAGTTTGAGAAAATAGAATAGAAATCACAACCAAAAATATTTTGACCGCAATCAATAACGGTGTCGATTGTAGCGCGTTAGTAAGTGCGAATCGTCCATAGGGAAAGTGTAATCGTTCGTCTTTTGAATTAGATGAGTTGAAACTTTAAAGAAAACAAAACAAAACAATTCATGATTTATATTTGAAGTTCAAGAATTAGAAAATATAGATCTAATAACAAGAAAAGATAGAATCAAGAATTGATAGTTTGATGATTTATCCAACCAAATATCAAGAATCAAAATGAGGCTCGTAGGAATCGATCGGATCTATAGACGTGATGTAATCTTACAATTACGTATTCTTATCCTTCGATGAATTGATACTAGATCGATGATGATCGATCAAGAATTAGGGATTTCTTATGAAACTAGGGTTTCATCTTATCCCTTGTTCTTTTGTCGATATCATTCACATTCTAGCCTCTAGTAAATTCAAGAAACGATCGTAGATCCCTAATTTCGAGCGATCATAATCAAGAAAGCATCGCAACGAAACTAGGTCATCGATTCTTGAACTTGCTAGGGTTTACAAAGCTCGTAGGACTCAAGAATCGTATTAAGATTTGTTACATCATCATTCTATTGATCGTCTCGACTCCTCGACGAGCGGAGTTTTACTCAAACATCACAACAAGAACAACAATTACAAATTGAAATCTAATCATGATGCAAGAATTAAAAGAAAGCAAGATTAAAGAATTTCACCTTTTATTTATATCAACAATTTCGTTACAATCGCTCAAGAACTACAAGAGGAAGAACTCGATCGTCGATTTGGCTTCGCTCGGCTCCTTGAGTCGCGGATCGGCTTGGATCACTTGCTCGGTTGGAGATCGGCTCGGCTCCTAAAAGGTTGAAGGCTTCTTCCTTGATTGGTACTCAAGATCTTGAATTTGGAGTGGAATTAGGGTTAGGGTTTTGCACAAGCCTTGTCACTAGACTTGTGGAAGAAGATGGTGTAGAATGAACAACTAAGATTAACTAAGATTGATTAACCCCCTCAACCCTTAGATCTAGGTTCCTATTTATAGCCATCAAAACCCTAGATCTAGGATTTGAATTTTAAGTTTCCCTCCAAAAGTTTGTTAGATGAAATTTGAATTTCCCTCCAAAAGGTTGTTGAAGAGAAGCTTCTAGATGTGATTAGTTAGGAGGGAGCTTCTAGAAGAGGTTAGTTAGGAGCTTAATTAGGATTAGCATGCTTAATGATCTTTGCTGATCTGGCAGTAGCTTCGCGAGAATTCTGGAATTTGACATATCAGAAATGAATGTGGGCCCTGAGATATAAATTCTGCAGTGAAAATTTCTTGCTGACGTGTCCAAACCGCCGCGGAACCGCGGCGCAAGCCGGCTCCCGCCGCGGTTCCGCGGCTCTTTGGTGGCTTCATGGCTTGTGCTCTCTGTTACATATTTGGGCTGACTTGTGGGCCTTTCTTTGATATGTTGATTTTTATATTTCCTTTTGAATTGCTACCAGATCTGAAATCATTGAGTTGGCGTATTTTTGATCAGCTCTTTTGGCTTTGCTCCTGCAATTTCCTGCACAAATCTCGACATAAGTGTTGCGTAATACAGGGATGATGCGATGCTATGATAAACACACAATTTCCTCAGAAATGTCGGTTTTAAAGTCTAACACATGCAATCTGATATTTTACGACTGATTTGCTAATATGTGAAATATGAATACCGAACACTTCTAAATGAGTGCAAATGATAGGGAAATTGCCGTGTTAAAAATACATTATTTTCGACTGATCAGTTATACATGACTTTGATGAAGAAGGAGAGGCTCTGATAGAAGACGCTAACCCTGAACAAAAACAAGGTCCCGCCATGAATGTGCCAGGTCCGTCATTCGAAGAACAGATTGACAAGCTAATAAGGGAAGCGGGTCAAAAGGCCCGGGATGACCATACCCGCGAAATGGCCATCTATGAAACAGCCAGAACGCAGCACCTCCTTCAGCAGGCTACGAAAAATGACGATGCCCTTCGTCGCCAGCCCGTCATACAGAAGACTCGACGCGGAGGCAAAAATAAAATGAAGAACGAAAAAACGTTCGGCGGCAGCAAAGCAGGTCCAAGAAGCCTCACGATCGAAAATTGAGCAGCCGGGATTCGTCTCTTATAAAGAAGATGGGTCGAACATACTCTTTTCCCCAAGACAAGATAAGGAAGATATTTGATCTTGTCATGAAACATCAAATGATTACGCTCCCGGAGTCCAAGCACCCCGAGCAAGCAGGCGAAGTCTTTCACCCAGACCAGTGCTCCTATCACCGAGTGATAGGAAATCCTCTCGAAGATTGCTTCACATTCAAAAACTGGGTAGAATACTAGTATCAGCAAGGCAGGTTCGCTTTATCCAGCAGTTGGAGGTTGGAGGGTAACCCCGCCACAGAAGCATTAACCGAAAGCCACGTATGTAGCGAGAGTAGAGCCGGATCAACATCTGTCTTAGAAGCGATTTCGCACCTGTCATGTAATAATGCTGACAAGAGAAGGAATACGTGAGGATATGGATGACCTCTCCTGGTGCTTCGAAAATGAAGACGAAGATGAGTTGATCTCAGAACTTCCACCGGCGCCAAAAGAGCTAGAAGATGGGATACACACTACTGCAGATAACCTCAGAAAAATCGACTTGGGAATGGCAAACGACCCACGGCCGACGTTCGTTAGTGAGTTGTTGTCTGAAGAAAAGGTGGCTATGCACAAAGACGTGCTCATGCAGTATAAAGACTGCTTTGCATGGAACTATTCCGAGATGCCAGGATTTGATCCAGAAATAACCGTCCACAAATTGGCGATTTCTCCAGACATCAAACCAATCAAACAAGCGCCAAGAAGAATGCGTCTTGAACTTGAAATGAGCATCAATGCTGAGGTCAAGAAGCTAATCGACTCCGGCTTCATCCAAGAGGTTCAGTATCCTGACTGGATCGCCAACATCGTCCCAGTGATGAAGAAAAATGGAACAGTACGCATCAGCGTAGACTTTCGGGACCTCAACAAAGCATGTCCAAAGGATAACTTTCCCTTACCGGTCACCGAGCTGATGATAGACAACACGTCCATTCACGAAGTCTTCTCCTTCATAGACGGCTCATCAGGGTACAATCAATTAAAGATGCATCCTGAAGACCAGAAGCATACCGCTTTTTGGACTCCTCAGGGCATATTACAAAGTGATGCCTTTCGGCTTGAAGAACGCCGGCGCTACCTATCAGAGGGCCATGACGAAGATTTTCGATGACTTCATACATGAAGTCTTCATACATGAAGTCGTCGAATGCTATATCAACGACCTCGTGTTAAAAAGAAAATCGCACGAGGAGCATTGGGAGCATCTAAAAATAGTGTTCCAACGTCTTCGGAAATACAACTTGAAGATGAACCCTCTCAAATGCGCATTCGGAGTTTCCTCAGGAAAATTCCTAAGATTCATCGTACGACACCGGGGTATCGAAATAGACCCATCAAAGATCAAGGCGATCATGGAAATGCCTCCGGCAAGAACTCTTAAGCAACTACGATCTCTCCAAGGAAAGCTCGCGTATATTCGGCGGTTCATAGCCAATCTTTTCGGCAAATGCCGTCCCTACAGTCACTTGATAAAGAAGGGGGCCCCTTCCGTCTGGGATTGCAAATGCCAAAATGCACTGGACGAAATCAAGAAATACCTGCAGAATCCGCCAGTACTGACCGCTCCAGTCAAAGGAAAGTCCATCATTCTGTACACAACCGCCCTTAAGGGTTCCTTAGGCGCGCTATGGGCACAAGAGATTGACCAAGGGAAGGAGAGAGCCCTCTACTATTTGAGTCGAGTTCTCCTGGGGGAAGAAAACAATTACTCCCCCATTGAAAAACACTGCCTGGCGTTGATCTTCGCAATAACGAAGCTCAGGCACTATGCTTTGGCGCATGAGGTCCATCTCATATCAAAAGTGGATCCTCTCAAATATTTGATGTCAAGAGCCATATTAACGGGACGACTCGCTAAACGGGCCCTCCTCTTGATGGAGTTCTCGATAACATATCATCCTCTCAAGGCAGTGAAAGGCCAGGCCATCACCGACTTCCTTGCTGAGCATGCAATACCTGCCGACTCTACTTCGACGGGGAGAAAGGAGAGAGTAACACCCGGTGAGAACTCTACTTCGACGGGGCATCTTCCATGAAGAATCAAAAGCACAACACCCCTATAATAAAATCTGGGGTAGGCCTCATCTTTGTGACTCCACAATGAGGGATAATGCGTGTTGCCTTTTCCTTGACAGAGCCGACGAGAAACAATGAAGCCGAATATGAAGCTCTGATAGCAGGTCTTGAGATCGATGTCGACATGGGAATTGAAAACCTCCTCATATACGGAGACTCCTAACTGGTCGTTAGTCAAGTAAATGGGGACTATCAAACGTGTAAAACAGAGGTGGTAAAGTACGGTGAGAGAGTGCAACAACTGCTGACCCGAATCCCTTCCTACGCCCTGGAAAGCATACCGCGAGCGGAGAATAGCAAAGCGGACGCGTTAGCTAAACTCTCTAAAGAACTGGCTGACGAAAACCTCGATGATATAAGGATCGTGGTACAAAGCCGTCGGGTTCTTGCACCGGCAGAAATATCTCCGGAATCATTTGAAGAAAGGGCAACAACCAAGCACAAGGCCCTCCAAACAAAAGACCAGGAAAAGGCTAAGGATTGGAGAGAAGTCTTTATAGACTACTTCAAATTTCGTCGAACACCTGAAGATGCGTCGTCAAGACATCAGCTCATGAAATGAGCCTTGTCTTTCGCCTTCGTCAATGATACTCTGTACAAAAGATCGTTCGACACTTTATGGCTAAGATGCCTGGGACCTGAAGAAGCAAAGAGAGTCGTCCAAGAAACTCACGACGGACTCTGCGGTTCTCACCAAGCCGGGCCAAAGATGAAACTGAAAATCAAAAGGATGGGCTACTATTAGCCCACAATGATCCAAGACTGCCTCGAATAAGCGAAGCAATGCCACTCATGCCAGATTCATGGGGACTTTATCCACCAGCATCCAAATCCGCTATATCCAACGGTAGCTAGCTGGTCGTTCGAAATGTGGGAAACTGACATAATTGGGCCCATAGAACCAGCATCGTCCAGAGCACATCGCTTCATATTGGCAACAACCGATTACTTCTCCAAGTGGGCAGAAGCAGTACCACTAACAGAAGTGAAGACGGAGAATATCCTCCATTTCTTCAAGACACGCGTCATCTATCGGTACGGCACTCCGCGACGGATTATCTCCGATAACGGACCAGCCTACAGAAGCCATAAAATCAACCGTTTCGCACAGCAACATAATATAGACTGGAGATACTCTTCGGTCTATAATCCCTGAGCTAATGGTCTAGCTGAGGCTTTCAACAAGACCTTGACGAAGATCGTGAAAAAAACGGTGTCTAAAAATAAGAAGGACTGGCACGAGAGACTGTATGAAGCTCTCTGGGTGTATCGAACTACGTTCAAAACGGCCACAAACACAACATCGTATGCATTGGTATTCGGCACTGAAGCAGTACTCCCCTTGGAGATAGAGCTACCCTCCTTACGAGTGGACGTTCATTACGAACTAACGGATGAAAACAATGCTCATCTTCGGCTTGAGGAGCTCGATGCCCTTGACGAAACCCGGCTCATGGCGCAACAAAACCTGGAGGCTTACAAAGCAAGGATGACGTGCTCGTACGAAAGGCTGACTAGGCCGAGAACATTCCGCTAAGGCGAACTCGTGCTAGTCGTAAAAAGACCTATGATCCCTAATCATGCTAAACGGGGGAAATTCGAGCCGAACTATGAAGGCCCGTACATCATAGACAAAGTCTACCAAGGTGGGGCTTACCTAATCATGGATATGCATGGCGAGAGACCCTTCAGGATAATAAACGGCCGGTTCCAGAAAAAATACTACGCCTGACGAGTTACTGCCTAGGTTAATGATAGATGACGATGCCTATGTCCACTCGCTATCTTCCTAAGCCTAGACACTATAAGTAATATCCGTGTGATGGACCAAAATGTCCCTAAACTAACAATGGACCGAAACGTCCCTAAACTAACAATGGACCGAAATGTCCCTAAACTAACAATGGACCGAGACGTCGATAAACTACTACGGACCGCAGCATCCCAAGGCTGACGCAAAAAAAAGGTACGTCCATAAGCAAGATGGACATGGATGAAAACCCAAAAGGGCTCCGTGAGTAAAAATAGAAGGACTACCGGCGAGTTCTGTGAAAACCCGAAAGGGCGCAATCTCGTTAAAAGACACTTGCAAGGTCCTCTCGACCTTGTAAGGAGAAAATACCTGCGTGAGATCCTTACGACTCACAATGGAGCAACACACTTAAGAATCCCCATGATTCCTAAGGAGAAAACACACTTACGAGATCCTCACGACTCGTAAGGAGAATTCCCCTTTAAGACCCTCACGGCTCATAGGATTCAAAAGCCTTAAGTTACAGGGATCTGAACCTGTTCTTAAGCCATCACAACTTACGGACTGCCCTACAAGCGTTTTAATATTGACCCCTATATACAATCCACGGGCACGAATAAATATTTCCCTAACAGAGCCCCACCAGCGACTGGAGATATGCTCACACAGTGAACGACCCTTGTAAGTCCTCTCAACTTATAAGGAGAAAATACTCTTGCAAGAGCCTTACGACTTACAAGAGAACATGTCACTTAGAGGTTCCCACGGCTTTTAAGGAAAACATACACCTATGAGATCCTCACGACTCGTAGGGAGAAACATCTTTATGAGACCCTTATGGCTCATGAAGTCAAAAGCCTTAGTCGACAAGATCCTAACCATGTTGGGTAAGCCACCTTTGTTTGAATCGACAAAGGCAAATGATGATTCGCTCCTGGTAATGTCCCAGTGGTAGCGATGCTGATGCCCGAATCGGAATCAAATTCCAAGTCCTTTCACGGCAAATGATGATTCGCTCCTGGCAATAATCCAGTCGTAGCGATGCTGATGCTGATATTGGCACCAGATTCCAAGCTCCGCACTCGCGAGAAAAATCAGCGAGCCAAAAATTCATATGAAATAGCCGAAATGATTGGGCACCGCGAAAAATAGCCAAAATGATGGGGCAATCGCGACTTTCGCGATATAAAAAGCTGAAATGATAGAGCATCGCGGAAAGAAATTAAAAAAATGAAATGAAATGAAACTTTTGCCCTACAGATGAGATCACATCGATCCCTGTATACAATCCAGGGGTACAAACAAAGAGGGAATCGTATCATCCCACCAGGCTCCATCAGAAAGAGAGCCAAGTCTTGATGGCAACATCTCCACCTCAAGAGATCAACAACGGCGTTCCTTCTCGTTCCAACCAGAAGCAGATGCAACGTCAGCAAAGCAAAGCCATGGCATACCCCTAGCTCCAAATCTCAACGGTTCACAAACAACCTAGAGACCACCTCGACGTTTGTCTCGATACAGTAGACGCGATGTCACCCCAGCGTTCTGCCCCCAGCAGGATGTAGACGCGACAAAAACAACGGAGCCATGGCAAAGTCTCTAGTTCCAGGTCCCGAAGGTTCACAAACAACCTAGAAACTACCTCGACGTTCGTCTCGATACAGCAGACGCAATGTCACCCCAGCGTTCTTCCCCCCAGCAGGATGCAGACACGACACAAACAACGGAGACATGGCAAAGTCCCTAGTTCCAGGTCCCGACGGTTCACAAACAACCTAGAGACTACCTCGACGTTCGTCTCGATACAGCAGACGCGATATCATCCCAGCGTTCTTCCCCTCAGCAGGATGCAGACGCGACACAAAACAACAGAGCCATGGCAAAATCCTTAGTTCCAAGCCTCGACGGTTCACAAACAACCTAGAGACCACCTCGACGTTCGTCTCGATACAGCAGACGCGATGCCACCCCAGCGTTCTGCCCCAAGCAGGATGCAGATGCAACACAAAATAATGGAGCCATGGAAAAATCCCTAGTTCCAAGC
Source organism: Agapanthus africanus (assembly GCA_030015575.1). NCBI lineage: Eukaryota > Viridiplantae > Streptophyta > Magnoliopsida > Asparagales > Amaryllidaceae > Agapanthus > Agapanthus africanus. The sequence continues at coordinate 90,719,977 of JASDDO010000028.1, read as the reverse complement.
CTCGACGGTTCACAAACAGCCTAGAGACCACCTCGACGTGCGTCTCAATACAGCAGACGCGATGTAACCCCAGCGTTCTGCCCCCAGCAGGATGCAGACGCACACAAAACAACGGAGCCAAAGCAAAATCCCTAGTTCCAAGCCTCGACGGTTCACAAACAACCTAGAGACCACCTCGACGTTCGTCTCGATACAGCAGACGCGATGTCACCCCAGCATTTTGCCCCCAGCAAGATGCAGACACGACACAAACAACGGAGCCATGGCAAAATCCCTAGTTCCAAGCCTCGACGGTTCACCAACAACCTAGAGACAACCACGACATTCGTCTCGATACAGCAGACGCAATGCCAGCAAACAAAGCGAAGGCAATATTCCTAGCTTCAGGGTCTTGACGGTAACTCATATAAAACCTGAAAGACTATCGGAGATCATCCCCACACCAGCGCAGAGTGGTTATGACTCATCGGGGCTCCCTAAACTGAGCCTAACCTCAAGTAAAAAGCGGCATGGCAAAATTCCTAACGCTTGCACTTCTGACGGTCAAATCACCTAGGAAGATTGCTTGAAGACGTCTTGTCAAGCCCCCGAATGGATCAGAGACATGACAGTTGCGAGGCTACTCGAACAACAAGATTGCCTATCGAGGAATACATCAGCCGACGTGACGGTACGACGGACAAAAACCCTAGTACCACAGACCCTAACGTACCTCTGTCGTAAAGAGCAGAGATTAACTGTGACATTAGGACATCCTTGCGAGAACTTCTCGACTCTTAGGGAAAAGCCTTAGGCAATGGGGATAAGGACCTGTTTCCTAAGCACTGGGGCCCCGCAAGTCGGTCCAAAATGGACTCTTGCATACTATTCACGAACCACACTCTCCAAAGTCGAATCTCGATAAGGAGGGAAACAACCACTTACGAGTCCTCTTGACCTGTAAGAGGGAAAATTCTCTTATGAGATCCTTACGACTCTCAAGAGAAAACACACACTTAGGAATCCTCATGAATCCTAAGTAGAAAATACACCTATGGGATCCTCTCGACTCATAGGGAGAAAAGTTTTTATGAGATCCTTACGACTCTTAAAGTTGGAAAGTCTTAGGCGGCATATCTGAACCTGTTTCCTAAGCCATCGCTACCCTACAAAGAGTGCAAGATGCATTGTTCTCATCTACAGACCACCTTTGCCGAAATTACAGGCTAGAAAAATGGAGGTGCTACTCAAGAACGCGCAAACTGCTTGGCGCCAAGTCAAAACAAAAGGCATAACCTACAGGCACCAACCACATACCATGCAAGATAATAAAGAGAACATTCGATTTGCATTCAGTTAAGCATTCAAAGCGCGCCCATTCATGTATATATGAAAAGGTTTAACGCAGAAAATAAAAGAACGGAAATGCAGAATTTGCCATTCATACTTCAGAAAATTTTTACATTGATGAAAACAGTAAACAAAAGCATCATTAAAATGTTTACAATGAAAAGACATCAAATCCAGGACATGGATTAAGAAATTCAAAAGTAAGGCCATCTAAAATGTTTCTGACCTCTCTGACCATTCTCGTATGCTTTCTCTCACGCTCGCAAGCGTCAGGATCTTCACTGATGTCCTCCGTCCTTCAATAGGTAGCGATTATCGTCGTCTGTTGGAAAGTTTGATGCAAAATATCAACAAGATTGTCTCATCTTTTCTTTGAGATTAGGCCCATCAGATACACTGAGTGTACCTTATCTTCGGCATCATCCAATGCCTTAAGCGGCATGCCTACATAGAATAAAGGAAGTGCTTCTCAGATCGCTCTCACAATGAGCTTCAAAAGAGCGGAACGACGAGGAAGCAGTCAACCATTATATTCATCAAAGCGGCGCATGATTTCGGCGCAATAAGCGTTGGTGAACTCCTGATTTTGGCAGCAGCCTAATGCGCGAATGTCCCCATAAGAAATAATTTCGTCAAGGTCATACAAATGAGCGGCCATAGCACCTGAAAATGAAAACCAGTGGGAGTTTAACGGACAGACTGATCAAAACACGGGGATTCAGACAACTCTTGATATCAGCATGAAGAAAACAAGTGCCGATTAAAACACCCAACAGATTCAAATTTGAGCAATTAAGGGGGGATCCTAAAAGGAATTCTCATTTAATAAGAGACTCCTCGAGTCAAGGAATTAAACTCCTCGAGAGCAACGCTCTGCAGACAAGAGTGACACTTGTCAAAATCAATTATGAAGGGAATAAAAATTCCTCAAGAAAAATCTTGAAGAGACATACTCTGTAAAATGATGGAATAACCCATCAGAAAACTTAAAGCAAAGCTTTTTAATGAATCAAAAATTCCGAGATCTTCAAGATCTCTGAATAAACTCTAAGAGTTTTCATGAAAGATTAACAAATCTATATGATTTGAAAAGAGCAAAACTCTGTTAATGGGTTAAGAAACTCTAAGAAAGATCTCTTTAGATCTATGAAGAGCAAAGCTCTATTGAGAAACCCTAAAAATCCATATGATTTGAAAAGAGCAAAGCTCGGTTAATGGGAGAAACCTTAGAAAGATTTAATCTTTACCTAAATTTTTGACAGAGTTCTGTCCCTAAGAAAATTCTTAAGACGAAGAGCTATGCTCTGAAGGAGAAATAATTCTCAGAAAAAAAGTAAGAAGATGAACAGAGATCATCTCAAAGGGCCAGAGGCCCTATTTATAGGCACAGAGAGCCATTTCAACTTCTAAGTTGATCTAAGGGCACAGATGCTGCCAGAACCAAAACAGGAGCAAGGACTTCGGATCGAATTGACGACTTTGGATGAACGTCACGCCGTACTCACGTGTAAGCCACGTGAGCGCAACGGTGGGGGGCATTTGTTTCCCCTAATCAGAGCAAAGCTCTGTTCAAATTTTCAAAATTTGAAATGAAACAGCGCTTCATAAAAGCGCTAGCAAGCAGCGCTTACATGCAGAGCACGGGTGCGCTCACGCTAAGAGCGCCAGCACTCTGAAGCAGCGCTCACGTGCAGAGCACGAGTGCTCTAGCGCTAAGAGCTCCAGCACTCTGAAGCAGCGCTCACGTGCAAAGCACGAGTGCGCTAGCCCTGGAACTAAATGTTCCCCACCGTTGGATCAAAAATCCAACAACGATGATAAATCATCAAGTTACCAGAATAAAATTCTGTTAAGAAAACATTCTTCAGAATCATTCCAAAGAAAAAGATTTTGCTCTGTAAATCAGAGCACCATTGGATCAATGATCCAATGGTGATTAAAAATCACAATGGTGCAGAATAAATTCTGCATAAGAAAAGATTTCTCAACTTTGTTAAAAACAAGAAGATTGTCTTCTGTAAAACAGAAGCCCTTGGATCAAAAATCCAACGGTGGAGAAATCCCCAAATCAATTAGAGAAAAGATCTTTTCAACTGATTCAACAAATCAGCTCGCCCAATATAAAGGCCCCAGGACTTCAAATCTCATATAGAGGAAACCCCCCCCATAAAATTTGAGAAATTTCAAAGAGAAGAACAAGCTCTCGGCAGAAGAACTTTTCTTCAAGGTAAAAACAGGGAGATAAAAATCTCATCAGAAAAAAAACTTAGTTCTTATACTAGATCATAGATCTTTAAGACAAATTGTCTTTCACAAATGAGATTATAACATCTCATTATAAAAAGGGGGAGAATAATTCAATTCTCTTAGGATCACAGATCCATAAAGGCAAAGCCTTTCACCAAGAACATAAGAGATTGAAACATCTCCTATAAAATAAGAACTTTGTTCTTAGATCCATGAGACAAAGTTTCTTATAAGAGAGAATTTAATTCTCAGAGCGCAAAGCTTCCTAAAAAGAGTCTTAGCACTCCAAGTTTACAGAAGCGCTATGCGCTCATTGTCTGGCGAACAGTGCCAAGCGCACTACGTGCTCCTCACATGTGCGTTATTTTGCAAGAAGCGCCCTGCGCTCATCGTCTGGCGAACAGCGCCAAGCGCACCACGTGTGCGCTATTTTAACAGAAGCAATATGCGCTCATTGTCTGGCGAACAGCGCCAAGCGTGCCATGTGCTCCTCACGTGTGCGCTACATCACAAGAAGCACCCTGCACTCATTTTCTGGCGAACAGCGCCAAGCGCACCACGTGCTCTTCACATGTGCACTATTTTAACAGAAGCGCTCTGCGCTCATTGTCTGGCGAACAGCGCCAAGCACGCCACATGCTCCTCACGTGTGCGCTATATCACAAGAAGCGCTCTGCGCTCATTGTCTAGCACACAGCGCCAAGCGCACCATGTGCTCCTCACGTGTGCGCTACCTAAACAGAAGCGCTCTGCACTCATTGACTGGCGCTCGGCGCCAAGTGTGCCACTTGCTCCTCACGTGTACGCTGAGAGAACATAAATTGTTCTTTAAATGATAAAGCCCAGAGCTACAATAAGTGCTCAGCACTTAATAAAATACAAAATGATTGTCAGAACTCAAACTAATGCTCAGCATTGCTAAATGTTCAACATTTTAACTGAGTGGGCCGAACCCAAGATGGCCACAGATCCCTCATTCAGATTAATTGAGTCCATATGCTCATAAATCTTTGATCTTAGTCCCAAATTAGGCTACAGATCTTCCAAACAATATTGGTTCAAGGGTACATCTCTTCACTCCTCTGATATTTGTCGTTGTAATCCTTCAACGTCTTCAGAGAGGTGACGGGTCCCGACAACCAGACATTTCACGGACTGTGGGGTCCTTAAACTCATGGACTATGATGTCCTTAAACTTTACATAAACTCATGGATTATAATGTCCTTAAACTTTACAGACTATGATGTCTCTAAACTACTATGGACTGTGGGGTCCTTAAACTCATGGACTATAATATCCTTAAACTTTACAGACTATGACGTCTTTAAACTGGACCGCAAAGTCCCTAAAGTAAAACAATAGAGCCCAAATACTCTTTTGTTGGATCTAAATGATCCTGTTAAGTTGATCTTAGTCTAAAAAAAATTAGACTAACGTATCCTTAACAAACGTTTAAGTTGATCTTAGCCTCAAATGAGACTAACAATCCGTAAACCCAAAAACCAAATCTAAGAAAATACGGATTTAGACTAATCCATGCCCTACGGGCGACAACATAAATTAGTGTCCGTATACAATCCACGGGCAACCAAAAAAGAAAACAAACACACACGACACGAAGTGACCATCTGGAGAAGGAGAAAGTTGTTACCGCTATACGGTGGTGTAATTAACTGCAGGGGCTTGCGCCTGCAGCGAAGAGCGTCCCCACAATCAAAAACCTCTCAAACGAGGGGGAATCTGACGAAGTCTGCTACAACGGCCGCATCCGTCTAAACCTCCGATACACGGTGCCATAAATCAACTTGACATCTTCGGAGAGGTGGACGGATAAAACCAAATAGCATCTGCCCTCAAATTCAGATAAGACGTCAGTCTTTCCCGGTGTTTCGGCGGAGAACAGGACAAGTCGTTTCGTCGCCGGATTCTTCCCGAAACGTTGTCAGAATATCGACCTTTGCTAACTCCACTTGTATAACTTCTTAGACTTGAAAATTTTAGAGAGTTTTAGTATGGAATTTCTGAATGAGGAAGGGTAAAATGTAGTGTAGTATTTATTTGGAAAATTAAGGTTTAGGGTAACGAATTTGAGAATTAAAATGTGTATTAAAATATGGATTAATGCCCATTTTAATTCTCTGGAAATGTGCAGAGAAATCAAACAGAATGGGTTTAATAGGGGAGTCCAAGGGGTGTTAGGGTTAAAAAAATTTGCATTTGGCTCTACCCAAACTGGCAGCGCCGGCCCAATATTGAATCTCGTCGGTCCAAAACCGGTGGGATGGGCTCCGGATTTTGGCCACGTGTACCTGTCGCTTGGTATACCTCAGTGCTTGTATTTGATTATTTTGTGACTTTTCATTTTACGTGCAGTGCATGTGCAAACTTTTGAGCTTCTAAAAGTTTAAAAGAAAAATCAACAAAAATATATATGGCCGGGGGGATTCGAATACAGGGGCTACGTCACAGCAGTGCAAGGGTTTTACCAATGAGCTACAAGTGTTTTCTTGTTGTTCAAAAGAAAATTAAATTTATAAGTTGTACTCAGTCTTAGGTATTCCTTTCTATATTTTTGAAAAAAATTTAATACAGAAAGTTCAGGGTTGTTACAGGTATATTTCATGATTGCGTGTTGCTGTGGTACCGAGCAAGAACGGTACATATTATTACTGATCATGGTTCGAGCCCGTGTTTTCAATCCCCTGGATTGGTTTAGTGCTTTGGGTTTGAGAATACTTCTGCAGTGGTGACACCCATACTCGAACTGACAATAGGTTTAGTGACATGGACATTGAGACTTAGAGACTGATAGGTTTAGTGACATGGACATTGCATTGATTACTGGACTGATACACACGCTACTGCTTACCTGTACCTATTATTTCCTGCTCATGTTATTACCCTATGCTTGTTACTTAATGTTTATTATTAATGCATATATTATATATATTGCTATGTTGTGTCGTCCTAACGACCTGAGTATGCATGCTCGGAATGAGAAATGGACTCAGCTCAAATCAGGACCAACCTTACGTCGAGGATATTGCGGAAATCTAAACTAACGACGTCAGCGCTATCATTTCCTTTGAATCTATCTGGTTAGTTGTATCCCTGATGTTATAGATTTTTATCCATTGCACTCGGATGTGATAAAATTGATGACTGCATTTCTCATTACTTGTACTGTAATTACTACTTACCATGAACTGCTAGAAGCCGAAGTGTGACTACAGTAAGATTATTTCTTGAACGTAGGAGCATGGCTGGCCTAGTCACCCTTATATTCTGTATTTTGGGAAGAAGTGCGTGACATGGTTTTGTTGGTATCAGAGCCAGATTTAGAATAAGATTACAGTTTCCAACTAGGGCTTGACAGTTTAAGTCGCCCAACTCGATCTAGGTTGTGAACTTGTTATCCTTGACTAGGATTCCTATAGTGTGTCATGCTATATATTTTGATCCCATCCGCTATAGTTTTGAGTAACATGGTAGAGTTATGTAGTTGTAACTATGAACTGCATCATAGTTACAATGCAGCACTCTGCATGAGTAACTTAGAGTTCTGCATTTGATTACCTTTCGATTGAGTATCATCCTAACACATATTCTTGTTTCGATTGTCAAATATCTACTTCCTTGTTAGCTTATATCATCCCCGGGTTCTCAAATCTATGTTCCATTTCTTCATCCTTGTACCCTTCTTGTCGATCCTAATCCTGCTTGAAAACCTGACTCACATCTTCGTTTCTTCAAAATTGTTATATCACATTCCATACCACTAAGTTCTTATCAGCGTCGCACGGTGGAAGCATGGTAGATTCATAACCCACGGTTTAGTTTGTTGTAGTGTTCGTCGATGATTTACTAGTCTTCTCCAGTAGAGTCTACCTGAACGCGAAGAGGATATCTATCAGCGACTTCTGCATCCGTTGTGTAGCTTGTTTCATGTTTTCGTTCTTTAAATTTCGAGAACGAAATATTTCTTTAAGTTGGGTATGATGTAATACCTGGTTTACGTTATACTCAAATTTCCATATTTTAATAAAATAATAATTTAAAAATCATTTTCCCTAATGTTCCCCTCCGAAAGATGGCGACGACGTGAGGATGTCTAGCCTAAGATTCGGGGCAGATGCTATATGGTTTTATCCGTCTACCTCTCTGAAGATGCCAGGTTGATTTATGGCACCGTGTATCGGAGGTTTAGACGGATGCGGCCGATGCAGCAGACTTCGTCAGATTCCCCCTCGCCAGAGGGATTTTTGATTGTGGGGACGCTCTTCCCTGCAGGCGCAAACCCCTGCAGTTAATTACGCTACCGCATCGCGGCAGCCACTTTCTCCTTCTCTAGAATTTCACTTCGTGTCGTGTGTGTTTGTTTTGTTTGTGGTTGCCCGTGGATTGTATATGGAGACTGGGTAATGTCGTCGCCTGTAGGACGTGGATTAGTCCAAATCCGTATTTACTTAGATTTGGGTTTGGTGTTTTTAGTTTAAGGATACGTTAGCCGTATTGAGTCTATGATCAACTTAAACATTCGTTAAGGATACGTTAGTCCTGTTTGAGACTAAGATCAACTTAACGTGGTGATCCATTTAATATATGGCCGTCGGGACTCGTCACCTCTCTGACGTCGTTGAAGGATTACAACGATAGGTGTCAGAGGAGTTAGGAGATGTACCCTTGAACCAAAGTTGATTTGGAGTTTTATAGTCCATTTGAATGTTTAAGGATACGTTAGCCGTGTTTGGGGCTAAGATCAACTTAAACGGGATCGTTTAGATCCGGCAAAAGAGCATTTGGAAGCTCTATTGTTCCAGTTTAGGGACATGGTAGTCCATCGCCAGTTTAGGGACGTGGTGGTCCATTATTAGTTTAAGGACGTTTCGGTCCGACATTAGTTTAAGGACGTTTCGGTCCATCGCCAGTTTAGGGACGTAGTGGTCCATCATTAGTTTAAGGACGTTTCGGTCCGAGATTAGTTTAAGGACGTTTCGGTCCACGAGTTTAAGGACCCCGCAGTCCGTATTAATGTGTGGTCGTCGGGACCCGTCACCTCTCTGACGTCGTTGAAGGATTACAACGATAGGTGTCAGAGGAGTTCGGAGATGTACCCTTGAACCGGAGGTAAATTGATTTAGGAGAGCAATTTTGCTCAGTCAATTTAATTTGAGGACTTACAGCCATGATTGGGCTATGTCCAGTTGAAAAGTGTTCAACACTTTTATTTGTTTTTGGCATGTACTAGGGCTTGGCCCATTTTTAAATAATGCATTGCATTATTTTCGATTTTGGGTTGGGCTCTGCCCATAAAAGATGCAGAGCATCAATTTATTTTGGGCTCTGCTCATTTATGAATGATCAATTTTACTCGGGCTCTGCCCTTCTATAAAAGATGCAGAGCATCAATTTTGCCTAGGCTCTGCCCATTTATTGCTTTGCAATTTAATTAGGCCTACTAGGTCTTTTTGATTTGGGCCTGGCCCTTTAGGAAATGCATTGCATTTGTCAGGCACTTTGCGCTAATCAGAGAGCGCAAACGCTTGTGGTATTGACACGTGTCACGCAAGCGCAGTGCGCTGCGCCAATGCGCTGCGCTTGCGCTGCTGACACGTGTCGTGCTCTGGTGAGTTGCGCCAATTCCAGAGAGAAAGGCTCTATTTCAAAAGCGCATAGCGCAGATGGTTCAGATGCTGACACGTGTCGCGCTCTGGTGAGTTGCGCCAATCCAAGAGCGCAATAGCGCAGTATGCAAGTGCAAGGCACTATAATTTGAAAATCTTTTTAGAACCAACGGTTCATGACAAAGTGCAAAGCACTGTTTGTTTTCTTTGATTTAAATAGAATCAGAGAAAACAAGTATTTCTTGTTTTTCTTGTTTTAAAGAACCAGTGGTTCATAAAAAGTGCAAAGCACTGTTTATTATGTGAAAATCATTGATCTTGTTCTTAGATCAATGATCTATTAGAAGAAATTTCTTCTATTTTAAAGGGTTTTTTTACCTTTTTCTTCTTAAAATTTCTTCAGAGTTCTCTCTATTTGAAAATTTTGATTTCTCACAAATATTGATGCCTTTGATTTGAGGTCTAGGGGTCTTTATATAGTGCCCATAAGTTTGTTGAATTTGTTAACGAGATCTTTCTCTGAGTGATTTGGGGAATTTTCCCCACCGTTGGATCTTTTGATCCAAGGGCTTCTGTTTTACAGAAGAAAATCTTCTTGTTTTAGAAAGATTTCTTTAGAATCTTGATTCAGTTTGACGCAAATGCCCCAGCGCGTGACATGTTAGTTATATGTATGCCCTAGAGACCATTACTATACATAGGATGTATATTGTAGTGGATACTTGGACATATATAGGGAGGACTTTCTTGCTCGACATAATAGTATGCTATCTGGTTGATCTTTACCTTAACGCGTACACTGATTGTCTCTCTGTTACATGTTGGTAAAGCCCTTAGGATGTGTACTTGACTACCTGGACTATGATGCGGATCATACTAGTGGGGACATGGTGGTCCATAAGTACATCCTTCAAGGTCCCTAGTCGTGGGTGTATCGAGACGGGGCATCGATATACCAGAGTAGACTAGCGTATACCTTCTCGACCGATACAGATGGGCGATGGATGATCCCATATCCATTGGTGTTTGACATCAGAGATGATATACGGGTGCTCAGTGGAGACTGGGTACACTTGACGGACTAGCCGAGAACTCCCAGATGGTATTATACCTTATGTCAGATGGCAGTTCTCTGGTGACACTGGTACAGGTTAGTCTGTAGACCCGAGATCGTCATAGAGTCTTGTGTGATTCCCACTGTGCTTTGATTTCCATCTTACCATGTCCAAGAGGGCGTGCAAAACGGTGGTTTTTGGGTACAGTCCCGAATCACATGGAGGCAATGAGCGATAGGAGGGGATTCGTCTCTCCCGGTATAGGGAGTTGATGTTGCGCTGTGTTCGATTGGCTATAACCGGAAATCCCTGGCCAGGGTTGCTGAGATTTACTGGTAAGTGTTATCAGTAGTTTCTCGAACTGTTATAGACCTCATATCGACACGACTTATCGAGCTATTGGGGTCTGACGTTTACCACCCCTAGGCGAGATATGCGACATATCAGACGACGAGACTGGACTGTACGGTAAGTGTTACTGGTTGGATTCACAGGAGTATGAGCGGGCTTGCTCGTCGATCTTCTGATCGCTCAATACCCGGGTGGCCGTTACGTTTAGCAGACCGCTTGCGGCTTGTGGGTGTTTGATATGATCATCACCTGCTGCCGGCGTATTGACGAGTCTTTAGAGTCCTACACAGAGGTTTCCTGGCTCAAGCGAAACGAAATAGGAGCGCATATGAGATATGTGCGGGACCGAGAATAATACCGGTATGTGATACTGGATTCTATTCTCGCGATTTGTATCATCGGCAGGTTATATGTGATATAGCCGGGTTACCGAATCAAGTGTTGATTCGATACACTTGATATTAGTCGGTTATATGTGATATGACCGGATCATTAAATCAAGTGTTGATTTAATGATTTAATGTATAATTATATATTTGATATATTACTTTACATTAACTAATATTGGTTCACTTAAGATGTTTTTCTCACTTGTTTGTGCACATTGTATATGTGATATATTTTTGTGCACAAGTTTGTATCATGTTTGATGATACATGCAAACTTGGGTGTGTATGATTAAACCAAGGTTATGTTAATGGTTAGGGTTTTGATTTACTTATTTATTTATTCTATTAATTCATTTTTGGCAAAAAGAGAAATGATGGCTTGCTTTGTTTTATAGTTGAAGCTTCATGAAGCTTTGAAAAAGTCTACCATTTTTGTTTCATGCTAAACCTAACCATTCACCTAACCCTAGTTTATTCTCTACACTTGTTAATCTAACCCAAAGTTGCATAATGATAAGAATGACTTATTTTCTATTTTCCAATAATTCTTATCATACTCTTTTCTTCTTCTTCTTCTTCTTCTTCTTCAAGATGAAGAAAACCTTTGCTACCTTCAATGGTGAAATGAGAAAAAGAGTGAGAAATCCAATTCTAAAGTGAACCCACTTCCTATTTCTTCATCCTCTACCACTTGCCATGTAGTATAGGGTGTTTTCTTCACAAGTTTCATGACTTGATGAAGTTGGAGCTTGGTCTTGAGTTGCCTCGACGTAGATCATCTTCGGCATCGAAGTCGACGACCTACCCCGATCATTTCTTCGACGAAACCATCGCTAGAGTCCGGGATCCAATGATCGCAGCGGAGGGAAGTCAACGTGGAGCTAAAGAAGTGGAGGACTGGATCTACAAAGGTTGTATTTCCATTCACTTTAGAGTAAAGTTGTTTGCTCGCTTTTCGTTTCGCCTATTCTCTAGTTAACGATCCGTATTAGGGTTTGTAGGCACATGAAAAAATTTGAATTTGGCATGGTTGATGCCTTGTGAGACCTTATTAGTGTGCCTAGGAACCCTACAGTGGTATCAGAGCCTAGTTAGAGCCTTAGGCGATGCGTAGACGATGTTAGAAGTCCGATCGAACCCGAAACCCTAGTTTAAAACCCTTCTCCGTACAATTTTTAAAAATTGGGATTTTTGTGAATTAAAAATATGCAGAAAAATCAGCAGGGAATTGTAAGAATTACTGTGCAGCACGTGCTCATGATTCAATTAAAGCGCGGCGGAACCGCGTCACGAGCATGGCTCGTGCGGCGGTTCCGCGGCCAAGTAGTCACATCAGGTTTTGAAAATTGCACAATAATTCCTATATTTTAGTGCTGTATTTTTTGGGAATTTTTAACTTCTACTCAAGAGTTGAGTTTTCTGGGTTGTATTGGGGATTCGATGATTCGATCGGTTTATTTAACTTCGTCTATGTGTTTTCCGGATAATTTTTGAATATGTTAAAAAGTTCGACCGGATATAAATACCCAATTTTTTCCCTGCCGGTAAATTTCGAAGTGTTGGATTTTTCCGTAGTTTGAAAACGTTCTAAGTAGTGCAAGTAACGCGATGGACCCTCTAGAAGACAACAAACCTTAACTCGATTATGTGACCGTCTTGAACTGCCCTTTGAACCTTAGGGTTTGGGGCAGTATGGCGTGCCACATGTGAGGCGTTGGCTTGACCCTTCTACGGCTGGACCGTTAGTACTGTGGCATGAAGTGAATGTTCTTAAACTTATTTCATGTGTTGAGCTGTTTCGGGAAAACTTAGGTGTTTGACTGTTCATTCGGAAAGTTTAACATTTTCTGTTAATCTGGAATGTGATACAATATTTAGAATCCACAAATAGTTATGAGATAACTGAATGAATGTTATAAACATAGCACTTTAGTCTCACTTGATCGGTTACCACGGAATTTTGATGTGATCAAAAGTCCGTCGCAATCACGTAGCGTACGCGGATACTCGGCGGGTAAACTTAATAGACAGCCTCACCCCATAGTCCCGACCAAGTGACTGTAGGAGAACCCCGTCGCCGAAAGCATCCGTTCGGGTGCTCGCGGCAGCGGTGTTCCGTTCACTTCGTCGATGGCGTCGGGGGTGCAGTTGCCTACTTAAGTTTGCGACGAGCATTCGGTCAGGATGTCGGGAATCCTGTTGAATTGCTCGACTAGATATTGAAAAGAGTTTTCGATAATGAGACTAAAATGCGGGGTTTATAATTGTTAGGCATGCGATGTCTAAGGAATTCATATGGTTAGGCATGCGATGTCTAAAGAGGTTGCGGATTCCAATTGTTGTAGTTTTACACTTTCTTTTCTGCGACCGTAAGTGTAATATGTGATATCGCCGGTTTCGTTGCTATATGTCAACGACAATTGGGATACGCATGTTTACTTACGTTGATGACATGTGATGTTATGTGTTGCTGGATATGTTATATTGGATCGTCGTGGTTGAATAGCCGGGGGGTTTTTATGTGAGATGAGTGTTTTTTCATTTTCATTCATGTAAAAACTTGTATGTAATATTCTTTTATTTGGGCACTTCCAGGTTGCGGAAGATGTCACCATTTGTATATTATTTACTTTTCCGCACTAGGATAGACCCGAGGAGGGGAGCACAAGTAACCGGGTTCTGGAGTCCAGTGGGAGACCAACTCGAGGAGTCGAGTCCGGGTCTCCTAACTCTAGAATTGGTAGGGTTGCTTGCCGCTCTCGTAGGGGTCTAGGGGTGTGGGTTTGGCTATTCATTGCGACCGTGGAATCCGTGTTTTGTACTGGCTCGTATTGAAAACACGGACGTCCTAGTATATCCAATATTTCATATGTTTCTTCTGCTGCTATATCTGTGATGTGATCATGTGATGTTCTGTGATAAATACTGTATATAGTATATATGATATATTATATAGACGTTACTTATGTTTTGCACCCGCGCTAGCCCTGCCCCGCTCTGTCGTAAGTTACCTAACCTAACGGTGCACGAGGGGACATCGAGACGAATGCGGATGGCATAAGTGTACGCCGTATTTATCTGTGATGTTTAGGTAACTTAAATGATGGGACTTCATTAATATGATTAATGAAAGTAAAAGAAACCTAAAGATGTTGTAGAATCGAATTTCAAAAATAAAACAGGTAGCTACAGTTCTTGCTTTGCACAGCGGTATATATGATATATCCTGCACCTTATTCGATAAGGAAAGGACCGAGATCCCTTCACCGGGAGTGACTCATTTAGCAATAACTGGCAGATGCTACACCCCTCGGTTTGTCTTTTGATAGCTTCTATAGTTTCTGCTTTGCACAGTGATATATATGATATATCCCGCACCTCATTCGACGAGGAAAGGGCCGACGATCCCTTCACCGGGAGTGACCCCTTTAGCAAAACTAGAAAAGCCTCAAAAACACTCCATTTTAAAATCATTTGATTCTACAACGATATCAAGTTCATTACGCAATAGGTTTTCAGATAAACCTGTCGTAGCCCTCCGTCATTTCAGATAAGTACTAGTTAGTATTCGTGCTGCGGTAGTTTGGCATTCGTCAAGGCGTAGTGTGCGGTAGCTAACTAGTATTTATCTGCTTATGCATATGATGCAGATTGGATTAGGGTATTCGTACGGCGTTGTTTGGCATTCGTCAAGGGTCGTGCGGGTGGGTTTAATTCAATCAAGAAATGTACGGGTTGAACTTGACTAGTGGACTATGGGTTGTTTGGCATTCGTCAAGGTCATAGAACGCTAGGGGCAAAATATTATCAGGAATTTCAAGTGTTGAAATTTGCAATGAGATTGCATACCTTCTATGAGATAGTTGGATCCCGATACCCGCTGCGAGTAATTGTTACTCCTGGAAGAGTTTTACACATTACAAATTAGCCGATCAAGTAGGTGTTTAGAAAGGTGTTAACGAGGTTACGCCTCTGGAAAAATGAGGTTTACATTAATTAGGTTCGTGCGAAAGCACGGGGGACCTCCCTCAAAGTACCGACACTGGCCTGGCTGAAAGATTGGCGAACTTGTAGTGTGTAATTAATCCCGGCTAGTCTTTCCTTTTAGGGTTTGAAGGAAGATTTGATAAAAACAGTGGGAGCCATCCTGATTAGATAAAATAATAACCAATCTATTCTTGCAAGAGCGCACGCTGAGTGTTTTCTTCTCTCTCTCTCTCCAGGTAGCGACCATATCACGCCTTAATCAAGATAATAATACGGATGTATTGACCGAACCCGCTTGTTATACTGAGCTGGGGAACGTTGGTCCCGCTCCAACTTATAATTGTTATAAGACAGAGCAGGAAATAGGGGATTACCAGAATTCCCGTGCCGCCCAAACGAAGAAAGTGCATGCTGATGCATCATCTTCGGGTGTGTTCATTATAAAGAACTGTATCTCAATGTCCTCTACGTCCTGGGTATTTGATACCGAATCAGGATCCCAGTTATGTAATCTGTTACATAGGGCTACAGAAAGGTAGAGAACTGAGAACGGGTGATAAGTTTCATGAGACAGAAAACGGGGCAAGTGTTGCAGCCAAGTCTGTTGGTCACTGTCACCCAGTATTCTAAATACATTGATTCTAAACGAATGTTATTAGATACCGAACCTGATATACAAAATCATATCAGTCTCTTTATTAGTAAAGAAACGATAAAATTTTGTATTGTTGGATAATGTTTTGAACATTTCCTATATCAAATGTTGATCGGTTCAGGCACGTTATCTAAAAGCATTGATATTCTAAATCAAACTACAGTTCTTTAGTATACGGAACACACACAAGAGGAAGAGTTCAGAAATGAACGGATCCTTCTTGAGGTATTGTAGACTAGGTCATATCAATGCGATCCGACTAGCTAAGTTGCACAAGATGCATATTTAAATCTGTTTGAATTTACATCTTATGAAAACTTGTCGGTCATGTCACAAAAATAAGATGACCACAGCTCTGTTTATTTGAAGCAGAGAAAGAGTTAGTGAACTCTTGGGATGATACATGTTGATATATGTAGGTCCCCTGTCTACACATGCCAAGACCGGTTCTTTGTACTTCATTAAATTCTCTGATAATCTTTCAAGATTCAGACCTATGTTCCTGTTGAAACACAAGTCCGAACCTTTTGAGATATTCACAGAATATAAGTTAGAAGTAGAGAACCAAAATACGGGAATAAGTATTATGTCCTATGATGAGATCAGGGAGGAGAATACTTGTGCATGGAATTCCTGGACTATTCTAAAGGAGAATGAGATTCTCTCTCAGCATTACTCCTCCGAATACACCACAGCACAACGTTGTATCGGGGCGGAGCAATCACACCCTATGTGATATGGTGTGCTCTATGATGAGTACTACTGAGTTTCCTATTTCCTTTTGGGGGTTGTGCACTTGAGAAGTTGCATACCTATTGAATAAGGTTCGAATCAAATCAGTTGCCTACCACTTCATATGTGATATGGAAAGGGAAGAGCCCATATCTTAAGTTGGTTAAGATTTAGGGTTGTCCGGGCTATGTCTAAAAGCTAAATTCGGACAAGCTCGAGGCAAGGTCTGTAATGTAGAACTGGAAAGGTTCCAGCTATACAAACTACAGCAGATGATTTGATAGAACCAAAGGATTCAATAGTTACCAACGAACCTCAGCCTCTCCGCCGATCTAGTAGGGTTTCTAACCCACCTGAGAGATACTTCTGTTTCTCTATGACAGTGGGAGCGAGAATTGCATCATGAGATGATGACCCAACTAGTTTCGAGCAGGCCATCGAGAGTAGGGACTCTGTAAGAATGGCTGGATGCTTAGCGATCTGAGATGGAATCCATATACACCAACAAAGTATGGACTTTGGTTGCTATATCTGAAGGGTTAAATCCCCATCAGGAGCAAGTATATCTTGAGAAGATTACTTGGTGTAGATGGAAAAGTTGAGACTTTCAAAGCTAGACTTGTTAAAGGTTTTCGTCATCGACCAGACGTGGATAATGATGAAACCTTTTCCAGTGCCTATGCTTAAGTCCATCCGGATCCTACTTGCCACGGCTACATACCATGACTACGATATCTGGCGGTTGGGTGTCATGACTGCTTTTCTAAAATGATGTTTTAGAAAAGAAAGTCTATAAGTACACGGTCAGAAGGCTTCGTAGACAGTGGGAGTAGCGGAAACGTGTGCAAGATGTTTTATGAGATGAAGCAGGCATCGCAGAGTTGGAACATCTGTTTTTGATGAGTTAGTCAAACAGTTTGACATCATCAAAATGGTAGATGAACCTTGTATATACAAAACGGTAGTAGGGAGTATGGTGGTGGTCCTCGTAGAGTACGTGGATGACATACTCTTGATAGGGAAGGAGTTTCCTATGCTACGCTCGATCAATCTCCGCTTATCACAATGATTCTTCACGAAGGATCAAGGTGATACCTACTAAATCCTGGGTTTTGGATCTATGAGATAGATCTAAATGGATGTTAGGATTCTCACTAGTTGTAGTGAGATGGTATCAATCGATCCAGGGGAGAATCACTGGAAAGGTTCCAGGGTGATAAGGACGACTGAATGTCAGTCACAGGCATTCTTTACCCTCAGTAAAGGGACGGTATGTTGGAAGAGTTCCAAGCTAGATACCGTGGCATACTAGACGATAAAGGCTGGATACATCGCTACTTAAGATGCTACCAAAGAGGCTGTCTGGGTGTATATTAGTTCATGAGATGATCTTAGTTCCTCTCATTGTGTGACAATGGAGTTATGGCTTATGCCAAGGAACCCCGGACCCATCAGTGACCCAGGCATATTCTGAGGCAGCATCACCTGATCATGGAGATAGTTGATCTCCAGGATGATCGAGGTTAGGAGAGTAGACTCAGAGGACAGCACGGCGGATCCACTCACAAAGGCCTTTTCCCAAAGAGAGACTTTTATGGGATGGTTGAGTATGAGATACTACAACCACTGCTATCAGATGGCCCTAGTGCAAGTGGGAGATTGTTAGTTATGTGTATGCCCTAAAGGCCATTACTATACATTGGATGTATATTGTAGTGGATGCTTGGACATATATAGGGAGGACTTTCTTGCTCGACATGATAGTATGCTATCTGGTTGATCTTTACCTTAACGCGTACACTGATTGTCTCTCTGTTACATGTTGGTAAAGCCCTTAGGATGTGTACTTGACTACCTGGACTATGATGCGGATCATACTAGTGGGGACATGGTGGTCCATAAGTACATCCTTCAAGGTCCCTAGTCGTGGGTGTATCGAGACGGGGCATCGATATACCAGAGTAGACTAGCGTATACCTTCTCGACCCATACAGATGGGCGATGGATGATCCCATATCCATTGGTGTTTGATATCAGAGATGATATACGGGTGCTCAATGGAGACTGGGTACACTGGACGGACTCGCCGAGAACTCCCAGATGGTATTATACCTTACGTCAGATGGCAGTTCTCTGGTGACACTGGTACAGGTTAGTCTGTAGACCCGAGATCGTCATAGAGTCTTGTGTGATTCCCACTGTGCTTTGATTTCCACCTTACCACGTCCAAGAGGGCATGAAAAACGGTGGTTTTTGGGTACAGTCCTGAATCGCATGGAGGCAATGAGCGATAGGAGGGGATTCGTCTCTCACGGTATAGGGAGTTGATGTTGCGCTGTGTTCGATTGGCTATAACCGGAAATCCCTGGCCAGGGTTGCTGAGATTTACTAGTAAGTGTTATCAGTAGTTTCTCAAACTGTTATAGACCTCATATCGACACGACTTATCGAGCTATTGGGGTCTGACGTTTACCACCCCTAGGCGAGATATGCGACATATCAGACGACGAGACCGGACTGTACGGTAAGTGTTACTGGTTGGATTCACAGGAGTATGAGCGGGCTTGCTCGTCGATCTTCTGATCGCTCAATACCCGGGTGGCCGTTACGTTTAGCAGACCGCTTGCGACTTGTGGGTGTTTGATATGATCATCACCTGCTGCCAGCGTATTGACGAGTCTTTAGAGTCCTACACAGAGGTTTCCTGGCTCAAGCGAAACGAAATAGGAGCGCATATAAGATATGTGCGGGACCGAGAATAATACCAGTATGTGATACTGGATTCTATTCTCGTGATTTGTATCATCGGCAGGTTATATGTGATATAGCCGGGTTACCGAATCAAGTGTTGATTCGATACACTTGATATTAGTCGGTTATATGCGATATGACCGGATCATTAAATCAAGTGTTGATTTAATGATTTAATGTATAATTATATATTTGATATATTACTTTACATTAACTAATATTGGTTCACTTAAGATGTTTTTCTCACTTGTTTGTGCACATTGTATATGTGATATATTTTTGTGCACAAGTTTGTATCATGTTTGATGATACATGCAAACTTGGGTGTGTATGATTAAACTATGGTTATGTTAATGGTTAGGGTTTTGATTTACTTATTTATTTATTCTCTTAATTCATTTTAGGCAAAAAGAGAAATGGTGGCTTGCTTTGTTTTATAGTTGAAGCTTCATGAAGCTTTGAAAAAGTCTACCATTTTTGTTTCATGCTAAACCTAACCATTCACCTAACCCTAGTTTATTCTCTACACTTATTAATCTAACCCAAGGTTGCATAATGATAAGAATGACTTATTTTCTATTTTCCAATAATTCTTATCATATTCTTTTCTTCTTCTTCTTCTTCTTCAAGATGAAGAAAACCTTTGCTACCTTCAATGGTGAAATGAGAAAAAGAGTGAGAAATCCAATTCTAAACTGAACCCACTTCCTATTTCTTCATCCTCTACCACTTGCCATGTAGTATAGGGTGTTTTCTTCATAAGTTTCATGACTTGATGAAGTTGGAGCTTGATCTTGAGTTGCCTCGACGTAGATCATCTTCGGTATCGAAGTCGACGACCTAGCCCGATCATTTCTTCAACGAAACCATCGCTAAAGTCCGGGATCCAATGATTGCAGCGGAGGGACGTCAAGGTGGAGCAAAGGAAGTGAAGGACCGGATCTACAAAGGTTGTATTTCCATTCACTTTAGAGTAAAGTTGTTTGCTCGCTTTTCGTTTCGCCTATTCTCTAGTTAACGATCCGTATTAGGGTTTGTAGGCACATGAAAAAATTTGAATTTGGCATGGTCGATGCCTTGTGAGACCTCATTAGTGTGCCTAGGAACCCTACATGACACGTGTCACGCAGCGCACAGCGCAGCGCAACTGCGCTAGCGCATCTGCGCTGACGCGTGTCGCGCAGCGCAAAGCGCAGCACAACTGCGATGGCGCGTGTCGCGCAGTGCACAGTGCAGCGCAACTGTGCTGCCACGTGGCGCACAGCGCAGCGCAATTGCACTAGCGCAACTGCGCTGCCACGTGGCGCGCAGCACAGAGCACTGGTCAGCTGAAGCATTGCTTCTTTAATTAAAATTTGAATTTTAAACAGAGCTCTGTTCTGATTGGCATCGCTGCCTTGAGCGCTGCGCTGCCGTATCATCTTTCGATACGTGGCGCGTTGCGCGCAGCGCAAAGAATTTAAAGCGTTGCTTCATTTATTTTAACTTTAATTTTCAAGACAGAGCTTTGCTCTGATTGGAGGAAAACAGAAGCATTGCTTCTTTTCCCACCTTGGAATTTGAACAGAGCTTTGCTCTGATTGAGGTAAACACCTAACATTCCTTTTATTTTTCCATATGTTATTTTGATTGTTTCTAATTATTCTTGTTAGATATGTATGCTCTAGAGGCTATTATTGTATGATATAGTGGATACTTGGACATATATATTTGTATAGGAAAGTCTTGCTCGATATGATAGTATGCTATTTGGTTTGTCTTTATCATTTAATGTGTGTAGTTTCTACTTGTTATTACTATTACTAATACATATTGATAAAACTCGTAGGATCTTTGCTTAAATACCAGAATTATGATAGAGATCGTACTAGTGGGACCTGTGTAGTCCAAAAGCACATTCTTAAATATTCCTAGTCATGAGAGTATCGGGACTGGGCATCGATACTCCAGAGTAGACTAATGTATACATTTCTTGACTTTGACAGGAGGTGATGGTTGTTTCCATAGCCATTGGTGTTTAACACCAAAGATTGTATACAGGTGCTCATTGGAGAATGTGTTTCACCAAACTGACTCACCGAAAACTCTTGGATGGTACAACCAGATCTGTATGAATTTGGCAGACGAGGATCTCACCGCATTCACAACGGACCGGGGGGTATACTGCTACAAGGTGATGTCTTTCGGCCTCAAAAACGCCGAAGCTACGTACCAACGCTTGGTCAATCGCATGTTCAAGCCGCAGATCGGCAGGAACATGGAAGTTTAGTCGACGTCATGCTCGTCAAATCGGTCTCATCGGACAAACATGCCAAGGATCTGGGCGAGGCCTTCGACGTCCTCCGCAAATACAAGATGAAACTGAACCCCGCCAAGTGCGCATTCGGGGTCACCATTGGAAAGTTCCTCGGTTTCATGGTCACCCACCGCGGAATCGAAGCTAACCCAGAGAAAATCAGCGCCATCCTTAACATGGCCGTGCCCAAGACTAACGTCAAAATCAGGCGGCTGACAGGACGGGTAGCCGCTCTGAGCCGTTTCATGTCGAGGTCTGGGGAGAAGTGCCTCCCGTTCTTCAAAGCTCTAAGGAAGATACCAAGGTTCGAGTGGTCGGAGGAATGCCAGTCCGCCTTTGAGCAATTAAAAAAGCACCTTGCGACTCCTCCACTACTCACCCGGCTAGTTGAAAGAGATGAGCTATCGCTATATCTAGCAGTATCCGACCAAGCTGCAGGCTTAGTGCTCGTCCGAGAGGTCAAGGGAGTCCGGAAGCCAGTATACCATGTGAGCCATGTCTTCAAGAACGCGGAAACGAGGTACCCAGCCATAAAGAAGATCGTCTTGGCACTCGTCGTGGCCTCAAGGAAACTATGGCACTATTTCCAGGCGCACACCATCCTCGTTCTTACCGAGCGGCCTTTAGGGGCTATCCTCGCCTCCCCCGAGTCCTCTGGCCGCTTGGAGAAATGGAGGTGGGAGTTGTCCCAGTTCGACATAAAATACCGCCCGAGGCAGGCTATCAAGGCATAAGCCCTGGTCGATTTTATCATCGAGTGCACCATCCCCAGCAAAGAGCCAGAGTCCATGCCGGCCCCCACAGCTCAACCCTCAGTCGATGGGAAGCCTGACTCCGTCCCTGATTGGACCCTTTATGTCGATGGGTCCTCGACCGAGGAAGGTTGTAGTGTCAGTCTCATCATTCGGGGCTCGAACGAGGCAGAAATGGAGTATTCTCTAAAGAGCGGGTTCAAAGCCTCAAATAACGCGGAGGAATACGAAGCCTTGCTGGCCAGACTGTGTATAGCCTTCGGACTGGGGCTGAAAATGATACGGATCCGCAGCGACTCCGCCCTAGTTGTTGGCCAAGTGACCGGCCGATTCGAGGCATGGGAGCCTCTGATGGTGAAGTATCTGACTGAGGTGAAAAGATTGCGAAAGGAGTTCGACAAAGTCTAGGTGGAGTAGATCCCCAAATAGCTAAACCCCCAGGTCAATGCCTTGAGTAAGCTGGCGTCATCTTATACGGACAACAACAAGAGGAACATCCTCTTTGAGGTCTTGCCTTGACCCAGTGCGGAAGATGGGGCGACACTACTTCAAGTGTATACGGCCCAGGAAGAAGACCGGGATTGGAGGAAGCCCCTCGTAGAATTCCTGAGGGAAGGTACACTCCCAGACGATTGGGGTGAGGCTCGCCGTCTTCGAGCCAGAGCTCGCCATTTCTTCTGGAGTAATAGGAACCTCTACAAGAAGTCCTTCACTCAGCCCCTGCTCCGGTGCGTCGACCCCCATGAAGCCAACTATGTCCTCCGTGAGATCCATGAAGGGGTCGGCGGCGCGCACCAAGGGGCCCGCACCTTAATCCAGAAGGCACTGCTCCAGGGGTACTACTGGCCGACGATTCATCAGGACGCCCAGAAGCTCGTCAGGAGATACAAAAGCTGCCAACTCCATGGAAGCATACCTCGCCTTCTGGCTACCGAGCTAACCGCCCTAACCTCCCCATGGCTGTTTGCCCAATGGGGAATGGACATGATAGGCCAGTTCCTTACCGGCACAGGCCGACACAAGTATGTCCTCGTCGTAATAGACTACTTCACGAAGTGGATCGAGGCCGTCCCTATCAGGAAGCCAGACGCCACCACGACCATCAAGTTCCTACAGAACAACGTGGTACTCCGGTTCGGCATCTCGAGGTGTACCATCACCGACCACGGTACAAATTTCGAAAGAAAAAAGTTAAGGAATTCTGCAGCAAATATCGTATCCTTACGAAGTTTGCCGCGGTCGCGCATCCCCGGTACAATGGGCAGGCTGAGGTCGCCAACCAAGACGTCATCCAAGGTCTCCGGACATGCCTAGAAGGACGCCAAGACAGTTGGGTCGAAGAACTACCCCGGGTCTTATGGACCTTGCGTACGTCGAAGAAAACCCCCACCGGAGAGACCCTTTTCAGCCTCTGCTACGGTACCGAGGCAATGGTCCCAGCAGAGATCGGGCTCCCCAGTTACCGGGTCGAGCACTTCGACGACGAAGTGAACACCTCGGCCCTCCGGACTAATCTGGACGTGCTGTTAGAGAAACGGGACCGAGCTCAGATCAGAACTGTCGCTTACCAACAGCAAACAGCCCGCTACTACAACACGTGAGTCAAGCGCCGCTTCTTCAAAACCGGAGATTTAATCCTAAGGCGGAATGAGTTCGTCGATCAAGGCAAGCTGTATAAGTTTTCCCCAAAATAGGACAGTCCTTTCCTCGTCTCCTAGGTCCTTCCCGGCGGAGCCTATCGTTTACAAGACGCGAATGGTCGCAAGTTTCCATGGCCTTACAACGCTGAGAAGCTCAAGCTGTACCTCTGAAAAGAATGTCTGTGAATGTATGTTTCTTCTTTCACCAAAGTGATGTAAATTCCTCTAAGTTCTTTTTATTTAAATGATAAGAAGGAAACAATAGATCATGGCAAAAAGGAGAATTTTATTCATTCAAACGGTATTGTAGGCTCCTCAGCCTTACAAAAAAATAAAAAATAAAAAATTACAACAGCGGGGGAAAAGGGTGCAAGAAATATTCCTCGTGATACTCCGAGGAAATTTCCGCCAGCCGAGCCCTTGCCGTCTCGGACCTCTGCCTCTGATGTTGTCCGTGAACCCTCGTGGCCACGGAGGGGCCATAAATCTCCACGGGCGGGCACCCATCGGCGAGATGCCTCAATTGGTAACATTCAAGGATGAGTGCTACCGATCGATCCCGCCGACTCATCGAGATCAGGCCGAAGCGGCATAGCGATCTCAGCTTACCAACCGTCTCGTCCTTCAGTTGCTCGGACAAGGGGTTATGCAACCCCGGCAACGCCCTCTAGATCGAGTATATCAGCAGCTGAAGCAGGGGTGATCGTCGAGGAAGCAGGCGGCCAAAATGGTATTCCACGCGCCGGATCACCGCCTGCAGCGTCTCCTCGGAGTACAGCTGGTCGTACAAGTATACGTCCTCGAAAGAAATGATCTCGGGGATGGTGAAAGGGAATTCGTCCATTCTTACATTTTGGGGATAGGGAAAGGAATGAGCAACACGCCCACGACCTATCTATTTTATAGCCCCACAGCGCCCCCAAGAGTCCAACAGTCGCTCGTTTCTTCCAATACTGTACTGCCACACGGCGGATATCCCGTCTTTCTCGGCGAACCGAAGTCGGAGCGACGCGGCACTTCTAAAAGCTTCGCCTTCCCCCATGCATTCATGACATGTGTCATCCGCAACGGTAACTCTTCCTGATGTTCACACATCAGGGAAGGTCAGACAGAACCTCGCATATTCACCGAGTAGCTTCCCTGCTCGGTCCATCCTTAGCAGGCCACTACATGCCCTCCTGCGCTAAGGATCAAAGCCCTCATCAAGAGGCCACCGAGCAGCTACCCTGCTCGGTCCATCCTTAGCAGGCCACTACATGCCCTCCCGTGCTAAGGATCAAAGCCCTCATCAAGAAGCCACCGAGCAGCTACCCTGCTCGGTCCATCCTTAACAGGCCACTACATGCCCTCCCAGGCTAAGGATCAAAAGCCTTCATCAAGAGGACACCAAGCATCAACCCTGCTCGGTCCATCCTTGGCTGTTAATCTCTTACCCTACGACGCCAAGGATCGAATCCCTCATCAAGAGGCCACCGAGCAGCAACCCTGCTCGGTCTATCCTTGGCTGGTAATCTCTTACCCAACGACGCCAAGGATCAAAGCCCTCATTAAGAGACCACCGAGCAGCAACCCTGTTCGGTCTATCCTTGGCTGGTAATCTCTTACCCTACGACGCCAAGGATCAAAGCCCTCATCAAGAGGCCACCGAGCAGGAACCCTGCTCGGTCTATCCTTAGCTGGTAATCTCTTACCCAACAACGCCAAGGATCAAAGCCATCATCAACAAGCCACCGAACAGCTACCCTGCTCGGTCCATCCCTGGCTGGTAATCCCTTACCCCACGACGCCAAGGATCAAAGCCCTCATCAAGAGGCCACCGAGCAGCAACCCTGCTCGGTCCATTCTTGGCTGGTAATCTCTTACCCAACAACGCCAAGGATCAAATCCTTCATCAAGAGGCCACCGAGCAGCTACCCTGCTCGGTCCATCCTTGGCCGGTAATCCCTTACCCCACGACGCCAAGGATCAAAGCCCTCATCAAGAGGCCACCGAGCAGCAACCCTGCTCGGTCCATCCTTGACTGGTAATCTCTTACCCCACGACGCCAGAGATCAAAGCCCTCATCAAGAGGCCACCGAGCAGCAACCCTGCTCGGTCCATGTTCAGTTGATAAAACTGCACATTTGTATTACATTTTTCCTACCATTTTCATATTAAAAAAGGACTTTATTATAATATATTATACATATGAGGGTTTATGTGTAAAAGCACCATTTTCCATGTGTTAATATATTTTAATTATCATTTGGTAGGAAAGTGTATGCAAATAAATTCATTGACCTAATCCTAGTAGAACTAGGTCTACTAAATCTTATTTAAGTTGTTGTGCAGAATTTTCCAAGTTGTTATGAAGAATTTATCAAACAAATCAATTTGTTGAAGAAAACTTGCCAAATTAAGAACCAAAACTTGGAGACCAAGTCTGGAAGCAACCGTGAGAAGATTTCTGAATTATGAAGGTGCCTAAGATTGACACTTGTCACAAGAAGAAAGCACAAGAATTTTGATCAAGAGATCTCACCCGTTGGCCACGGATCCGCGGCCTTAGCACCCATTTGCCGCGGATCCGCCGCAATATTATGGAGTTGGAAGGAAAGATTTTGGGGCATAATTCTCTACTATATTTTACCAACTTTTGAAACAAAAGATTCTGGCTTTGTACTATAAAAAGGCACCGAGAGCCTCTTGGAAAATCCATCAAGCCGAAGAGATCACGAAGTCCAAGACGGCTCACGCATCCAGGCTGATCATCAACTGTTCGTCTACCTCCTTGGAAGAGATCGAGAAGCAAACTAGTCTTTGTAATCATTTTCTAAGGAATCAAAGTGTAGATTGTTCAAGTTGATTAATAAAGGTAGTTGTTTTATTTAATTCTTTTGCATTTTACATTATGTTTTCCCTCTCTTTCTTTTCATCTTCTTCTCCCAACATGCGCGAGTAATTCTCCGCTTGTTAGGGTTCGTAGGATTAGGGTAGGCTAATGGACGATGAAAATAACTAAACCCTTTTTAAGTCCTATAAAGTTTAGGAACTTTATCAAAAGAATCATTAACATCCTAATCGGGAGCGCTAGCAATTCTTTGCTAGTTCCGACTGCGATTAGAGATTAGATTAATGATTATTTTGGTAAAGGCTAGATATGAACGGAGTTCCGTGTCGAGATAAGGGTTAAGAGTGGGATTTCTTTTCCTTCCAGAAACCCTAATCTACACGCATCACCGTCGTTCTAGTTCTAAATCTATTAATGGATAAAAAGGGTAACTTTTAATTAATCGTCCATAACTACTAAATCCTAACGAACTCTACAAGCCTTCTTATTATATTATCTAAGTCTCTAAAATAATCTAGATCTATATTTTACATTATTGTTTAACGTAGATCTAGAAACCATTCTATAAAATTCTTTATCACTCCTCTCTTTCTCAACACATCTAAAGTAAAAGTAAAAGGTTCCAAAATCCAGCCAATACTTCTACACCACAAATGGCGCCGTTGCCGGGGATACGTGCATAATTTTTTATTCTTATTATTTGTGTTAAATTCTTAGAAGATTCATATCATTATTAAAACAAAACTGCAAATTGCATATTTAACGATTTGTGTGTGAATTTTGCGAGGGAATCTAGAGTCACGGACTTGAGGAAACAGGAGATCTAGGGTTCCGAACTTCTCTGGTAAGATTCTCAACTCCTTCTCTCTCCTCTCAAATCCAATAAAATCTATCTTCTGCAGGATTCTTTGCAAAATTGCGCTGCTCAAAAATCTTTTTGCAAAAGTTTTGTGATTGGTTTTGTTTTGCATATTTAATACGGACTCTAAGGGGCAAAGACCAAATCAAGATTAGGTGGGGATTTCATCACCCTTCCTAAGCCCCACAAATCACAAACCGAGCATATAGATCAACCCTTCATTAATTTAAAAAATATCTAGACCAAACTCTAAGGACTGTCGCGCTCAATAAGGACAGAGGAAGGTCGTGGGTAATCTATCGTTTATCCGCATTACTTTTGTAGCGCCTAGGCAAGTGTGACAAAGGCTAGTGGTTTTTAATTAGGCCCACGACGTGGTTCCTTCCCACTTACCTGGCACTTATCTGGCTACAAGGGTAGTACAGAGGCGGTAAAGGATTGATCCTGCGGCTTGTCCTTTGGAAGTCTAGGAGCGGTCTAGAGACTGGACCTAGGTAACCTTAGTTCTAGGGTTGCTTGTGCATCTTAGGGTGATTTGTCTTGAGTCCCACTTTTTCAAAACAAACAAATTTTTAAACCACACACACGCTGCCACTTGCACTAAACCCGCTTAGTGCATGCTCGGCTGGACACGGGATCCTAGTGCCCGTCTTGTCCGCGTTCCTGCTATCGACGCCGAAGTCGGTACTTCTTCATCTTCTTTTCCCCCACCACACACCACATCGACCGTGATGGACGACACTCCATCTAATTATAACACCACGCTGCCACCACCCGCAGGTGAGCAGAATCCACCGCGCATCTCTCTCCAAGAGAGATGCTATCCTATTCGTGGTCCTCTTCCTACTTGTCTATCTCTTCCACCACCTAACGGGGATAATTTCGAAATTAAACCCCCACTACATCAATCTGCTGCCCAAATTTCACGGGCTTGAGTCGGAAGACGCGTACGTTTTCATCACCAAATTCGAAAGCGTATGCGCAATGATGGGTACTTCACAATTGACTTTAGATGCTATGCGCTTACGTCTTCTCCCATTCACACTGTGCGACTTGGCAGAGAAATGGCTTTATAATACTGCCGCACACTCTATCACTAATTGGGATGAATTCGTCGTAGTATTTCTTAAGAAGTTTTACCCAAATCATAAGACTGCACATATTAGGAGCGAGATTAACCAGTTCACCCAGCTTCCCAATGAACCATTTTGGAAGTGCTTTGAACGTTTCAAAGATCTGCTTGTCCAATGCCCCCATCACGGAATACAAAGATGGGATTTATGTCGGATTATATATGAGGGTATTAATCCAGCGACAAAGCAGATGCTTGAAACAATGTGTCAATGCAATTTCATGTCTAAAGATGACGGTGAAGCTTGGAAATATCTGGAAGACCTTGCTGAACACACGTTGCAGTGGGAAAGCATAAGACCACCTTCAACTAAGGGAGGTATTCACCAGCTCGATGTTTCTATCGCAGTAAAAGCCGAAATGGCAGCAATTCAGAAGAAACTCGATGCCATTGAAAACAAGTTCTCAACATTCTCCCTAAATCAGGTCACGCTTCCTAAGACCGTCTGTGGTTGCTGTTCGGATCCTTCACACTTAACGGAAGAATGTCCTATGAATGCATCGTTTCAAGCTAATGCTGCTTTTCAGCAGCGACCTAGAAACGATCCTTATTCTTCCACATACAATCAAGGATGGAGGAATCATCCTAACTTTGCTTGGAATCAAAACCAACAAAGCAATTATCAAAGACCTCCTCCACAGCAACCACAACCACAGAATCAGCCCCCCTTTCAGTCACAAAATTTCCAAAATCCGGCCAACATTTCTACACAACAAGTGGCCGGTACTGACAACTCACTTGCACAAACTTTGGATATGTTCATGAAACAATCCATACAAAATTTGGCTGAGATAAGGTCTTCTATTGATACCCTAACGAAAAACTCCTCCTCCCATGGTGAGAGTATTAAATCAATAGAAAACCAATTCGCACAGTTAAACGCCGCAATGAGTGCGAGAGAGAAAGGGAAACTCCCATCTCAACCCATACCTAATCCTGGCCACTCACAAAGTTATAATGTGAGTGCTGTTACCACGTTGAGATCGGGAAAAGTGCTGAATGACCGAGTGGGTGAGCAGTGTGATGATAGTGACACCAATGATACCCCAGCTTCTTTTTCTTCCCCTAATTCGTCTAGTCTCCCACCTTCATCCGAGCCTATTCTCCGTTTTCCCCAAGGCTCGAACCTTTCGCCCATTTCGCCAAATCTATCTAAGTCGATTCCCACTCCAGTTTTGGGATCGAATCCATCCCCACAGTCTTCTCCACAAACGTTGGACCCAAAACTTATTGATCAAGCACCTTATCCAAACAGGTTGAGGGGCAACAGACCAAGTCCAAAAATGGAGAAGATTGTGGAAATTTTTAAGCAAGTTAACATAAACATTCCTCTCCTAGATGCTATTCAACAAGTTCCGTCATATGCGAAAATCTTAAAGGACTTGTGCACTAGGAAACGAAAAGTTCAAGTACCTAAAAAAGTTTTCCTTGCGAGTAATGTGAGCACTGCTTTTACACAACAACTATCCAAGAAACGAAAGGACCCCGGAAGTCCTACAATTTCAATTTCTATTGGGGGTAAAAATATTAATCGTGCTCTACTCGATCTAGGTGCCAGTGTTAACTTGCTTCCGTATTCTGTGTATGAGCAATTAGGGATCGGAGAGTTAAAACCTGCGCATTGCACTCTTCAGATGGCCGATCGATCTATCACCCAACCTAGGGGTGAGCTAGAGGATGTGTTAATCAAAGTCGGGGAATTCATATTTCCTGTGGACTTTATCGTTATTGATACACAACCTGTGGCAAACCCACGCAATCAAATCCCGGTAATACTCGGTCGACCTTTTTTGGCCACTTCGAACGCAGTAATTAATTGTAGAAACGGCTCTATGACCCTATCCTTTGGAAAGAAGTCAATTGAGCTTAATATTTACAAGTTGGGAAGTGAACCCTCCGAACCCTATGCTCATGTGTGTTCTGTCGAATTAATGGATGTCGACAGCAGCGAATTTGATCAACCTCATGATACAGACTCTTTTCATGTGTTGTTGTTTGACCCAACCATTTACTCTTCCACTGAGTTGTCCGGGTCAACATCTAATGAGAAACCTTTTATAGAGTCTGACGATCACCCCATTTTTTCTGATGACATTATTTTTCGGGGTATCGATGAAAGCTTTGAGCAAATTTTCGCTGATGAACTCGCATTTTTACAAGACACGGGTGTTGAGATGAATCAACTCCAAGATGAAGAAATTGGACCTCCACCCCCTCTTTTGGACAATCATGATAATGCGAGTAATCCATCATCACTATCACTGTGTCGTCTCTCCAAATTGAGACGCAATCCTTTTCCATTACACCTCTTATCACCTCCCCACTTCTTCACGTCGAAAGGTGACATGTTCTTCCACCAACCTTGGTGCTTCATTGATAAATTTTTTGAATGGTTGGTGTTGACCTTCGGTCTTTGCAAAGCTTGGCATTGATTAATAACCTTGACCCCCTCGTGTGATTTTAAAAGATTAAAATTGTTTAAAGTTTGGGGGGGGTATATTTTGGCTCTTGAAAAGAAAATGATTTTTACAAATTTGTGAGCCTAAAATAAGTTTGGGGGAGGATTTTCACTTTCATATATTCTTGCCCCCATTAATAATTTCCTCCCAAGTCTACAGGTTTTTGAGCTTAACGGATGACATCAGTGAGGACACTGCTGTAAACAGGTTTGGGGAAGGTTTGTGCTTATTTACACATCAATTTGCATCATATTTTGCATAAGCACAATATTTTCAAAAAAATTTCAAAAATTTTCTTTTATAACAAAAGAGTAGAAAGTGAAAAATTACATCCAAAAGATAGGAATAATTTAAGAAAACCAAGAAAATTAGAAGTTTTCTTAAACGAACTAGTAATAAGTAGTTATGAGCTGTTGTCCCAAGGGTTAGTAAGATGAAGGAAGTCACTAATCTGAGGATAAAAATAAGTCTGAAAAATAGTTTCTATTCTGGAAGCCGAACATTTGAATGTTTACACACGTCTTGAAACTCGGGATAGTAGAGGATACCTTGAAATGCTCTTGTCTAAAAGCCAAAATATGAAGGAAATGAAAAAAATAAAAAAAAAATGAAGAAAATATAAAAATGGTGAAAAGAAAAAAAAATGAACACTGGTTTTGTTATCGCCAAGGCAGCAATAAAAAAATATAGCGAGGGTGTCTCTTCACCTAGTGCCCTAAGGCCAACTGGTCTGGGAGTCACTGCTAAGCCTTAGGTGGTGCAAGACGAGGAAAATACTATCACCGAATCAGCAAGCACTTGAGTAATCGGTCGGTTAGTACCTCAAGAAGTATTAACGGTCACATGAAAATGTGTGAGCAAATCTTTAATATTCATCAACTTAAAAAGTACTAAGGTAGATGGACAAGAATATGATAGCTTGAATTGAATTCTCCGAGTGTAGGGATGTTATTTGCACACACGTGGGGTTATATGATCAATGTTTGAATGAAAGGTAGGAATGAAGAATAAAGACGATGTTTTATTGAGGGATGATGTGATTTCTAACATTTTTTCATGACTATTAAGATAGGGCTCATGACAACTGAAAAGCTAGTATAGTTGGAAACTCTTCTTTTCAAGGCCTTTCTTTTACGGTTCTTATCTTTATATGTAAATTTCACCATCTTTCTTTTGTTATAGGATTTTGTGGGTGTAATCCGCAGAAAACCCTCAGGAGACAACACTCCTCCTACTAGGGACACCTAGAGGTTTAACGGCTTGTTGCACGTGCTCAGTGCAATCGTGTCTGCCTACGAAAGTGTGCTTAGTTTTCTCCTTTCTTTTTCTCCTCTTAAATAAACTAGTTTGCTCGGGACGATCAAAGATAAGTTTGGGGATATTTGTTCAGTTGATAAAACTGTACATTTGTATTACATTTTTCCTACCATTTTCATATTAAAAAAGGACTTTATTATAATATATTATACATATGAGGGTTTATGTGTAAAAGCACCATTTTCCATGTGTTAATATATTTTAATTATCATTTGGTAGGAAAGTGTAGGCAAATAAATTCATTGACCTAATCCTAGTAGAACTAGGTCTACTAAATCTTATTTAAGTTGTTGTGTAGAATTTTCCAAGTTGTTATGAAGAATTTATCAAACAAATCAATTTGTTGAAGAAAACTTGCCAAATTAAGAACCAAAACTTGGAGACCAAGTCTGGAAGCAACCGTGAGAAGATTTCTGAATTATGAAGGTGCCTAGGATTGACACTTGTCACAAGAAGAAAGCACAAGAATTTTGATCAAGAGATCTCACCCGTTGGCCGTGATTGTTAGGATACGTTCGTGTTCAAGTTTAAGTTTAAATACCGCAATCAAGACGGTTTCGCACGTAGCTAGCCGGTTGAGTACGGGTCGTCCGCAGGGAGATGGGAATCTTTTTCTATGTGTTTTTTGACGAGTTAAGTCCGGTTGTTCAGATTTTGTTTGATTATCTAAGTGTTAAGTTGATATTTAAAGAGAGCTTGTTAAGGTTAGGATTAGGTTAGTTTGAGTTAGGAGTCTCCACATCTTTCGTTGCCCCTCTTAATATCGGTGTTACGGTAATCGGCAACAACGGGGATTAGCACGACTAGGAAGAAACTTGCGAGTATAAGCTAGGCTTTCCAACGCATAGTCCTTCCTTTTGGTGCTTGTCCGTCCGTTCTTGGCTCTTATCCATAACCTCCGGTTAATTCAACCACAACCGGTCTCACTACGGAATCACCGCTATCATGTAGGATAGGGTGCCGTAAGGAGCGGATTGTGGTTCAATTAACGGGAGTCGATTTAAGTTGTTGGGCAAGGAAAGAGTGAGAGAGATTTCCTTCTCTCAAACTTCCCTTATCCTACCCTAACAAGTATAAAACTACTCACACTTCATGATAAGGAAAAACAAAACAAAACAAAAGAGGAAGATAGAAAGAAGGAGATTAGAAAAATACGACTAACTATTTGCGACCTCACCTTGGCGAGGATCGAGCGTAAGTATCATTGTCGTATGAATGATAAAGAAAAAGAGAGAAGAAAGAAACAACAAGAAAATAACAACAACTACTTAACAATTAAAATTACAACAAGTAAAGAAAAAGCAAGACAAGCAGGATAATAAAATGATCTTCTTTATTTACCATTCCTCCCTCACAAAGCTCACTACAAGTTTAATGGAGAAGAGATGAGAAGAAGAAGAACATGTGAACTAAAACCTAGAAAAAGAAAATACAAGAATGGACCCTTTCCTTCACAAAGTTCTGGGCTATTTATAGGCTGAAAAATGAAAACCTAGGGCAACCACCAGAACACAAACAAAAAGACCAAAATACCCCTGAAAAATGTTTGTCTGTCGCCACTATACGGCCGCGGATCCGCGGCCTAAGCCAGCTTATGCCGCGGATCCGCCGCACTATGGGTGAGTTGGGGTATCGGCTTCTGTGTACTTCCCTGGTCTTCTGTCCCCTCTTGTCTGGTATATGTATTTTCTGAAAATACTTCCACATTTCTTCCAGAATATCTGTTGAGGGAAAGGTGGACTTTGGACATGGATTTTCTTGAGCTCCGCGTAGATTTCTTGGTTTTGGTGTTGCCATAGTGCTTTGTGCATGAAGGTGACAATTGATTTGTCCTTTTGTCTCCTAAACTGGTATCTGGCAACATGCGGATGAAGAGCGGAGAGCGTGTTTTATCTGTGGTTGGCAGGAACCCGGATTTTGTCGTGTTTTTCATGAATTTCACCGTTTTAGAACCGAGAACCTGTATCCTGCAATTGACTAGCAAACACGGCTCAAGAGTATCTACCGATATGCAATGTGATAAAAATTGGGCGGTATGAAAATGCAAAAATCTGATATGAACAGGCCGCGGATCCGCGGCCTTAGCACCCATTTGCCGCGGATCCGCCGCAATATTATGGAGTTGGAAGGAAAGATTTTGGGGCATGATTCTCTACTATATTTTACCAACTTTTGAAACAAAAGATTCTGGCTTTGCACTATAAAAAGGCACCGAGAGCCTCTTGGAAAATCCATCAAGCCGAACAGATCACGAAGCCACAGACGCTCACGCATCCAGGCTGATCATCAACTGTTCGTCTACCTCCTTGGAAGAGATCGAGAAGCAAACTAGTCTTTGTAATCATTTTCTAAGGAATAAAAGTGTAGATTGTTCAAGTTGATTAATAAAGGTAGTTATTTTATTTAATTCTTTTTGCATTTTACATTATGTTTTCCCTCTCTTTCTTTTCATCTTCTTCTCCCAACATGCGCGAGTAATTCTCCGCTTGTTAGGGTTCATAGGATTAGGGTAGGCTAATGGACGATGAAAATAATTAAACCCTTTTTAAGTCCTATAAAGTTTAGGAACTTTATCAAAAGAATCATTAACATCCTAATCGGGCGCGCTAGCAATTCTTTGCTAGTTCCGACCGCGATTAGCGATCAGATTAATGATTGTTTTGGTAAATGCTAGATATGAACGGAGTTCCGTGTCGAGATAAGGGTTAAGAGTGGGATTCCTTTTCCCTCCAGAAACCCTAATCTACACGCATCACCGTCGTTCTATTTCTAAATCTATTAATGGATAAAAAGGGTAACTTTTAATTAATCGTCCATAACTACTAAATCCTAACGAACCCTACAAGCCCTCTTATTATATTAATTACATCTTTAAAATAATCTAGATCTATATTTTATATTCTTGTTTAACATAGATCTAGAAATCTTTCTATAAAATTCTTTATCCCTTCTCTCTTTCTCAACACATCTAAAGTAAAAGTAAAAGGTTCCACGTTTCCCAGAGGACGACCCGTACTCATCTCGGTCTAGCTACGTGCGACACCGTTATTGATTGCGGTTAAACTACAAACACACTCTTTCGTATCAATCAGTCCATCCTTAGCAGGCCACTACATGTCCTCCCGCGCTAAGGATCAAAGCTCTCATTAAGAGGCCACCGGGCAGCAACCCTGCTCGGTCCATCCATGGCTGGTAGTTCACTACCCACCAATGCCAAGGATTAAAGCCCTAACCAAGAGGCCACTGGGCAGCAACCCTGCTCGGTCCATCCATGGCGGGTAGTTCACTACCCACCGACGCCAAGGATCAAAGCCCTCACCAAGAGGCCACCGGGCAGCAACCCTGCTCGGTCCATCCATGACTGGTAGTTCACTACCCATCGACGCCAAGGATCAAAGCCCTCGTCAAGAGGCAACCGGGAAGCAACCCTTCTCGGCCCATCCATGGCTGGTAGTTCACTAACCACCAACGCCAAAGATCAAAGCCCTCATCAAGAGGCCATCGAGCAGCTACCCTGCTCGGTCCATCCTTGGCTGGTAATTTCTTACCCCGCAATGCCAAGGATCAAAGCCCTCATCAAGAGGCCACCGAGCAGCTATCCTGCTCGGTCCATCCTTGGCTGGTAATTTCTTACCCGACGACGCCAAGGATCAAAGCCCTCATCAAGAGGCCGCCGAGCAACTTCACTACTCAACTTCCTACACGTCTTTACTAAGCGATCTCCACCTCGACTTCGGGGCCATGGAGATGTCAACCTTTCACTGGTCTTTGCACACTTGGCAAATGGTCAAATTCAACTCGACGTGCGATCACTTAATGAAAAACCGACCCAACATGAAAGCAGTACCGAGCAAATAAAAATGTTTACCACAAACAAAGGGAAAATGCACACGCAAAGAACACTGCAAAAAGATTTTTATTCATAAAGTTGGAAGTCTTTACGGAGGTATTATGGCTCCCCAGCCGATTACAAAATTTCAGCGCAAAAAGAGAATAAGGGGGCGAGGAGGTTCAGGCCTCGGGGCCGGGGAGAGCCTCGCTTCCACCACGACAACTAGGGTGGCATCTTGAAGGTCGGCGCCCACCACAGAAGCCTTGGCGCCGGTGGCCACCAGGGGCCTATCCCCCTGCAGCGATTCTGGGGGCATTCCCCTGTGCCTTATCCCCGAGGGGGTACTCACCCGGGAGCTCACCGTAAGGAAACTCCGGCATCAGGGCCTTGACAGCATCGAGGGTATCGTGCCAAACGACGGCAGTAGCTCTCCACCGCCTTCAACGCTCGGAACTCGGCACGCTTCGTTCCCTCCTTCGCTGCTTCGTTCTCCCTTCGGAGGGTGTTCGCTGTCTTCTTCACGGTGGCGACAAGCACCCTGGAATCTTCCAACTTGGCCACGGCGGCTCGGGCGGCCTCTCGGTACTTAGCGATCTCCCGATCCCCGGCCGCCGCCCGGTCTTCGAGAGCAGCGACCCTCTCTATCGCCGCCTCCAGCTCCAGGCTTGAGCTCTCCTCACGTGAGGAGAACTCGCCTGCAGCCCGCATCGCCGAGGCAATTTCCTCGTCCTCCATGTTGACGACGAGAGCGACGTGCTGGAGGACCGGAAGAAAAAAAGATGGGTTAAAAAGAAAAGGGGGCACCCAATCTCGTGAACAAAAATACTAAATGAAGACCCGAGTGGGGTGCGAACACTAACCTGCACGGCCTCTTGAGCTATGGCCGCCATTTGGGCCCGGAGGGTCCCCCGAGGGATTCTACCCTGGCCGACCGTTCTATCTCCGAGAGCAGGCTGTCGGCGACGGAAAGCCCCGAGGGTACCTCAAAGCAAATCTCCCCATTGTCCACGATGATCGTGGAAGCCGAGGAGCGGGGCGCCATCCTATGGAACCTCTTGAGGAGAGACGCAGGGGAACCAGTCTCACATCCCACCTTCGGAGCCCGGGGCTCTTGCTCCCGAGCATATTTTCGGCTCGACGCATGGCTGGACTCCGGGGCCTAGGGAGCGCTTGCACGCCTGGATGGAGCGGCCGAAGGTGAAACCGGAGCCGAAGACGGGCAAGAAGGGCCGGCGCCTCCGGCCTTCTTCCCCTTCTTCTGTTCGACCAAGGCTGCCCGAAATTTGCCTAGGTCCATGGGTTCTGCATAAGACAAAAGTACAAAGGAGTCAGCAATGCCAGAAAAAGTGAAAGAATACACAACTCTAAACAGGTCGCCTGAAAACTCCTAACTTACCCGTGAACTGGGCGGGGCTGAGTCCGGCCAAACTGAGGGCCCGATTAGACAGCAACACATCAGCCCAGAGGAGGGGCTCCCACTCCAACACCGCCACCGCGTCAGGATCATTTGACCGCCTCACCCGCGGGCAGTTGGCCCTGTGCCACTGGATGGGCACAGGCCAATCCTCACACTCGGGCGGCCCAACAAACAAAAACTTCTTCTTCCATTCGTGAATAGAAGAAGGTACTACGACGACCCTCGACCCGGCAGCACCTCCCCGGTGTTTTCTAAAAGAGATGTATACCCAGCTTGGCTCGCCCCTGCGGGTGCCGGGTGGATTTTGTAGCAGAGAGAAGAAACGAGAAGGATCCGACTGAAAGGGATCAGACGTAATTTCAACCGGACCAGGAACCCAAGGAGAATCCTCCAAGATTTCGGCATTAACTGGCCCGGGGCTAACTCAAAACAATTCAACGCCGCACTCACCTCGAAGGAGAAGGGCAGGCGCATCCTGGCCCAAAAGGCTTCCAGGTACAAGGTAATCTCCTTGCCCCGTACTTGGTCTGCGCTCTCCCCCTCCTCGGCCAGACGAAGCGAGTAGCCGGGAGAAATGTGGAAACGAGTCTGGATGGTAGCGAGCTCATCCGCATGCCTCAGCATGGATGACGCGCCAGGAGCATCCATAACCTGCGCTCTAGGGGCCGCCCCCGTCGCACGACCCCGGGAAGCATGACTAACCCTAACTCC
This sequence comes from Agapanthus africanus, assembly GCA_030015575.1. Classification (NCBI taxonomy): domain Eukaryota; kingdom Viridiplantae; phylum Streptophyta; class Magnoliopsida; order Asparagales; family Amaryllidaceae; genus Agapanthus; species Agapanthus africanus. The sequence goes on along the minus strand of JASDDO010000028.1, from coordinate 90,681,611 downwards.
CCGGGGGGACTCCGACTCAGACGAGGAAGAGGAAGAAGTAGAAGAAGAAGAAGAAGAATATGAAGCTACAAAGGACTCCCTAGACTCTTCCCGGACTATTTCTACAGACTCCTCGGTAGAAGATATCTAACCTGATCAAAGAGATGAGCCCTCGGAAGAGAAAACGCAAGGAATGCAACCTGAGGAGAAGAGCACCGAGCTAACACGACTAGGGACGAGGAGATTATGATAAGGTATGGACCCTGATGGGGATCCCACCTCTATTTATAGCTGCCAGCGTACACGTCCTATGGCTCCGATCGCCTCCCGCCAAGACAGCGCTTCACAACCAACGGTCGATAACATTCCACCTGTCGCACTCACATTGGGCGCGTCCCATCGGGCGAGAGAACACCTACGGCCTGTCTCGTCAGCCAACCAGCGCCAGACACGTGGGCTGGCGCTTCGACGAACATACGCACAAACCGGCGCTTCCTTTTTATTGCGAGATCTCTCCCCTAATCTGCTGACGTAATCAAGAAAATACGACTAATAACCCTGGAATACGCACCGACAATATCTTCAAATAAGAGCTCACTCCGGGTGACCGGTCAGACCACTCTCGACCCGACCCAGGAACGGGTCGAGACGAGAGTGAGGGGCTAATGATGATGCCCGATATTGGTGACTCCGCAGATCATGACATGTGGCAGATGACGTGTCCTAGAGCTTACAAGAAAGGATCAAGAACGGTATGTTGGAAGCATACCCGGGCTGCGACCCAAGGATGTTACCGACCTTCGGTGGCCTACCAGACCACCCCCAGCTCGCCTCCGAGTTATCACAGAACCAACATGCATCGGCCTCTCGCTCGGTCCTGAGCCTCCCGCTGAGCTGATCTTCCTCGGTCTCACCTGTTTACCCCAATCACAGCAAAGCTCTGTTCAAATTCCAAGGAGGGAGATGAAGCAAAGCTTCTGATTCCCCCCAATCAGAGCAAAACTCTACTTTGAAAATTTAAACTTTAATAAATGAAGCAACGTTTCAGATACTCTGCACTGCGCGCAGGACGCCACGTGTCAAAATCAGGCACGCGGCGCAGAGAGCCCAGCGCCCGAGGCAGCGTACCCAATCAGAGTAAGGCTTTATTTAAAACAAAAAATTAAAGGAAGCAATGCTTCAGTTGCACAAGCGCTGCGCTGCGCGACACGTGTCAGCGCAGTTGCGCAAGCGCAGTGACGCAAACGCTGCGCTGCGCGACACGTGTCAGCGCAGTTGCGCTGCGCTCTGCGCTGCGTGACACGTGTCATGCGCTGGGGCGTTTGCGCCAAACAGAGTTAAATTCTAGAAAGATCCTTCTATTCTTGTTAAAACAAGAAGATTGTCTTCTGTAAAACAGAAACCCCTGGATCAAAGATCCAACGGTGGAGAAAATTCCCCAAATCACTCAGAGAAGGATCTCTTTAACAAACTTAACAAATCTATTGGCACTATATAAAGACTCCCAGTCCCCAACTCAAAACATCATGAACATTGGGAGAGAGCAAGAACTTCAAAACAGAGAGAACTCTGAAGAAAATTCAAGAAAAAAGTAAAAACCTTTATAAAATAGAAGAATTTCTTCTGAATAGATCATTGATCTAAGAACAAGATCAATGATCTTCAATAAAAAAACAAATAATAATAGTGCCTTGCACTTTTTTATGAGCCATTGGTTCTGGAATCTAAAAGATTCTTTTCTTGAATCCAAAGTTGGATCAAGTTATTGAAACAGTGCCTTGCACTTGCTAAAACTGCACTGTTGCGCTCCTGAGTTGGCGCAAGCCACCAGGGAGTGCCACGTGTCAACTCCAAGACCACTTGCGCTGTGCGCTTTTAAGATAGAGCATTGCTCTTTAAAGTTGGCGCAACTCACCAGAGCGCGCCACGTGTCAGTAGCGCAATAGCGCAGCGCACTGCGCTGTTGCGCTTGCGCTCACCAGAGCATGACACGTGTCACCACCACAAGTGCTTGCGCTCAATAATTGGCGTAAAGCGCCTGACAAACCGCTGTCAAGTAATTAATGCACTGCATTATTTACAGAAGGGCCAAGCCCAATTAAAAAAGGCCTAACAGGCCAAATTAAACACAATGCATTATTTTAAAAAAGGGCAAAGCCCAAACAGATGCTCTGCATCATTTATAAAGGGACAGAGCCCAAATCAGAAAGGCCTAACAGGCCAAAATAAAATGCAGTGCATTATCAAAAAGGGACAAAGCCCTAGCACAGGCCTAATAAGCCAAAGATAAACAAAAACGTTGAACATATTCTCAACTGGACTTAGCCCAATCATGGCCGTAAGTCCTCAAATTAAATTGACTGAGCACGGCTGCTCTCCTAAATCAATTTACATCCGGTTCAAGGGTACATCTCGGAACTCCTCTGACACCTATCGTTGTAATCCTTCAACGACGTCAGAGAGGTGACGGGTCCCGACAACCACACATTGATACGGACTGCAGGGTCCTTAAACTCGTGGACCGAAACGTCCTTAAACTAATATTCGTCCCAAAATGGGAATGTTGGACCGAAACATCCTTAAACTAATATTCGTCCCAAAATGAGAATGTTGGACCGAAACGTCCTTAAACTAATATTCGTCCCGAAATGGGAATGTTGGACCGAAATGTCCTTAAACTAACGCTCGTCCCTAAACTGGAATATGGACCCCTACGTCCCTAAACTGGAATATGGACCCCTACGTCCCTAAAATGGAACATGGACCCCTACGTCCCTAAACTGGAACATGGAACACCATGTCCCTAAACTGGAAATCGACCGCAACGTCATTAAACTAAACAATAGAGCCAATTGCTCTCTTGTCGGATCTAAATGATCCAGTTTAAGTTGATCTTAGCCTCAATATGGCTAACGTATCCTTAAACTAAAACACCAAACCCTAATCTAAGTAAATACGGATTTGGACTAATCCACGTCCTACGGGCGACGGCATAACTTAGTCTCCGTATACAATCCACGGGCAACCACAAACAAAATAAACACACACGATACGAAGTGAACATCTAGAGAAGGAGAAAGTGGTTACCGCGATGCGGTAGCGTAATTAACTGCAGGGGCTTGCTCCAGCAGAGAAGAGCGTCCCCACAATCAAAAACCCCTCACCATGAGGGGGAATCTGACGAAGTCTGCTACATCGGACGCATCCGTATAAACTTCCGATACACGGTGCCATAAATCAACTTGGCATCTTCGGAGAGGTGGACGGATAGCCCCAAATAGCATCTGCCCCGAATCTCAGGCAAGACGAGCCTACACGGTCGCCCCTCTGTGTTCGGAGGGGAACAGATTCTGGCACGCCCGGTGGGACCTTTTCCTCTTTCCACTCCACACTTCGTGTGTCGTCTTCACGAACGAATCGCGATTTGTTAATGGTTGCCTTTGGATTTCAAATTACTAAGATTTGGTCTTTTGCCTGGCGCAGAAATCAAGCATCAATGGCCTCAAATTGCTCGAACTGCTCAAAATGCCAATGCAACCGACGCTCCGCCTCACCTGGAGGCGTAGCATATGGGCCTCAAGCGGCCTCCGTCCTTACTATGCCCGTGGAGAAAGTGACTCAAGCCACCACCGGCCTGTTCTTCGGGACCATGATCCCGCCAGCAAGCTTCACCATCCCTGTGCCAGCACCGGAAGCTTCAAGAAAGTCGGTCTTCGATCGACTTGCTATTCCCACGGCCCCTCTCAACGGGTCGTCCAATTCTTCAGTCTTCACCAGGCTGAGCTCGAACACCAAAGGGCCTATCAAGAAGCCTATAACACCTGAGGCGGTCATCCCAAAGAAGACGGCTACGCCTGAAGTCGCCAAGGCGGCTTCTCCTGTCAAAGAGTCAGTCTTTGCAAGGCTGACTATTCCCACTCCCGCTCTGAAATCTGCTTTTGACCACTTGGACACAACTCCTCAACGGACGTCAGTCTTCAATAGGCTGACACCGGCAACAGTCTCTCGCCTGAACAGGGGGCAAGAAGAAGCTATCTATGAACCAATACCGACAACTCGTCGCGCCCGACGACGCCACTGGCGCCGAATAAGGAAGACCGGGGGCAACTCCCCCTCTGGGATAACTCCGCCAGCTCCAACGGTGGAAGTTAATGCTGCTGTTCCAACTGGGAACAGCTTTGAGCTGCTGAATAGGGTACGCAGGAATTCGCCAACTGCGGTGCTCAAAAGATCTCCTCCACCGGTAGAGACCGCCATGGAAGCAGAAAAGCCGGAGCAGTCTCCTCAATCGCTGTCCTCCAGGATCTACAAGACATGGCGACGAGTCCGAGAATCTGTGATTGATCCTAATTTCTCTCGCCAACACAAGAAGTCGAAAGGTCGGCAAGAAGAAAATCCCCCGGTCAAGCAACGAAAGGCAACGACCACTTGGATGCCCAAAGCAACGGCCCCCTCAACTTCAACGGCCCATAAGAGAAGAAGGCCGGAGAAAGTCCTCACGCCGACGGCGAATATCGAAGGTGGTGAACCCAAACGCCCTAAGTCAGGGGGCATCGTGGTTCATACCGTCTACATGACGTCTGGTAAAGAGGACAGCCGCAAATCTACAGGTCATAGACCTCTCACGCGATCGGTGACCAAAGCGCAGGAGCAACAGCAAAAGCTCCAGGAAATGATGACCGTGATGGCTGCACTCACTGGGCCAAAAGAAACCCCTGAAGCGTCCTCGGATGAACGCCGAGGTCAAGAAGCTGATCGACTCTGGCTTCATCCAAGAGGTCCAGTATCCCGAGTGGATCGCCAACATCGTCCCCGTGATAAAGAAAAATAGGACAGTGCGCATATGTGTGGACTTTCGGGATCTCAATAAAGCCTGCCCAAAGGACGATTTCCCAGTGCCGGTCACCGAACTGATGATAGACAATACGTCCACTCATGAGGTTTTCTCCTTCATGGACGGCTCATCGGGGTATAACCAGATAAAGATGCATCCCGAAGACCAGAAGCACACCACCTTCAGGACTCCTTTGGGTATATTCTGTTATAAAGTGATGCCCTTCGGTCTAAAGAACGCCGGTGCCACTTATCAGAGAGCCATGACGCAGATCTTTGATGACCTTATACACGAAATCGTCGAATGCTATATTGACGATCTCGTGGTTAAAAGCAAATCATACGAGGAACATCTCGAGCATCTGAAGACCGTATTTCAACGCTTTCAACAATACAACTTGAAGATGAACCCTCTCAAATGTGCATTCAGAGTTTCCTCGGGCAAATTCCTGGGATTCGTCGTCCGACACCGAGGTATTGAGATAGATCCGTCAAAGATCAAGGCGATCATGGAAATGCCTCTGCCAAGGACTCTCAAACAGTTGCGGTCTCACCAAGGGAAGCTCGAGTATATACGGCGATTTATAGCCAACCTTTCAGGCAAGTGCCATCCTTACAGCCACCTAATGAAGAAGGGAACCTCGTTCATCTGGGACCAAAAATGCCAAAGCGCACTAGACGAGATCAAGCAATACCTGCATAACCCGCCAGTGTTGGCTGCTCCGGTCAAGAGAAAGCCCCTCATTCTTTATACAACCGCCCTCGAAGGTTCCTTAGGAGCATTATGGGCGCAAGAGAATGACCAAGGGAAGGAAAAAGCACTCTACTACTTAAGTCGAGTTCTACTGGGGACAGAAAGCAACTACTCCCCCATTGAAAAACACTACCTGGCGTTGATCTTCGCAATAACAAAGCTCAGGCACTATGCGTTAGCGCATGAAGTCCGTCTCATTTCGAAGGTGGACCCCCTTAAATATTTAATGTCGAAGGCCATATTGACGGGGCGACTCGCTAAATGGGCCCTGCTCTTGATGGAGTTTTCGATAACCTATCAGCCTCTCAAGGCAGTGAAAGGCCAGGCCATCGCTGATTTCCTCGCTGAGCATCCGATACCCGCTGATTCTCCTCTGAATTGCGATCTGCCAGACGAACATGTGTTTGACACGATCGACGGTGGTGATACCCGATGGGAGCTTTATTTCGATGGAGCATCTTCCATGAAGAAGCGCAAACAAAGTACCCCTATAATCAAATCGGGGGTAGGCCTCATCTTCGTAACTCCACAAGGAGGGATAATGCGCTTTGCTTTCTCCTTAACAGAACCGAGGACGAACAATGAAGCCGAATACGAAGCTTTGATAGCAGGCCTCGAGATCGCCATCGACATGGGAATTGAAAACCTCCTCATATACGGAGACTCCCAACTGGTCGTTAGTCAAGTAAACGGCGACTACCAAACATGCAAGCCAGAGCTGGTGAAGTACGGCGAGAAGGTGCAGCAACTGTTGACCCAAATCCCTTCCTATACTTTGGAAAATATACCACGTGCGGAAAATAGCAAAGCGGACGCGTTGGCCAAGCTCGCTAAGGAACTGGCTGATGAGAACCTCGATGATGTAAGAATCGTGATACAAAGCCGTCGGGTGCTTTCCCCAGCAGAAATATCTCCGGAATCATCCGAAAAAAAGGGAGCGACTGAGCAGACGACCCTGCAAATAAAAGATCGGGAAAATACCAAGGATTGGAGAGAAGTCTTTATAGACTACTTCAAATACCGTCGAACACCCGAAGATGCGTCCTCAAGACATCAGCTTATGAAACGAGCTCTGTCTTTCGCCTTCGTCAATGATACTCTGTACAAGAGGTCGTTTGATGCTCTATGGTTGAGATGTCTGGGACCTGACGAAGCGAAAAGAGTCGTTCAGGAAGTTCATGACGGAATCTGCGGTTCTCACCAAGCAGGCCCAAAGATGAAGTTGAAGATCAAACGGATGGGCTACTACTGGCCCACGATGATTCAAGACTGCCTTGAGTATGCGAAGCAGTGCCACTCATGCCAAATCCATGGGGACTTCATCCACCAGCATCCAAATCCGCTACACCCGACAGTGGCTAGCTGGCCATTCGAAATGTGGGGAACTGATATAGTCGGCCCCATCGAACCAGTATCGTCCAGGGGACATCGTTTCATCCTGGCAACGACTGACTACTTCTCCAAATGGGCAGAAGCAGTACCGTTAAGAGAAGTGAAGACGGAGAATATCCTCCATTTCTTCAAGACGCAAGTCATATATCGGTTTGGAACTCCGCGACGGATCATATCCGATAATGGACCAGCTTATAGAAGCCACAAGATCAGTCGCTTCGCGCAACAACACAATATAGACTGGAGATATTCCTCGGTTTATAATCCACGAGCTAACGGTCTGGCCGAGGCCTTCAACAAGACCTTGACAAAGATCATGAAGAAGACGGTGTCCCGAAATAAGAAGGACTGGCACGAGAGACTGCAAGAAGCTCTCTGGGCGTATCGAACTACGTTCAAGACAGCCACGAAAACAACGCCATATGCGTTGGTATTCGGTACAGAAGCAGTACTCTCCCTCGAGATAGAGTTACCCTCTCTACGAGTGGCAGTCCACTACGAGCTGACGGACGAAGAAAATGCTCACCTTCAGCTTGAGGAGCTTGATGCCCTTGATGAAACTCGGCTCATAGCGCAACAAAATCTGGAGGCCTATAAAGCAAAGATGGCGCGCTCATATGAAATATTGACCCGTCCGAGGACATTCCGCCAAGGCGAACTCGTGCTAGTGGTCAAAAGGCCTATGATCCCCAATCGTACCAAGCGGGGAAAATTCGAGCCAAAGTATGAAGGCCCGTACATAATAGACAAGGTCTACCAGGGTGGAGCCTATCTACTCATGGATATGCACGGTGAAAGGCCTTTCAGGCCAATAAACGGTCGTTTCCTGAAGAAATACTACGCTTGATGAGCCACAGCCTAAGTCAATGATAGATGACGATGACTGTGTCCGCTCGCTATCTTCCTAAGCTCAAGCTCTGTAAGTAGTAGCCGGCCTTCTCCTGGACGGACCACCACGTCCTAAAACTGGATAACGGACCGAAATGTCCTTAAACTAATGACGGACCGAAACGTCCTTAAACTACTACCGCAGCATCCTTAGGCTGACGAGATGAATAAAAAAAAAGAATAAAAAAATATAATAAAAAAATAAAAATAAATAAAAAAAATAATAAACGGTAAGTCCATAAGCAAAATAGGCACGGATGAAAACCCGAAAGGGCTCCGTGAGTAAAAACAGCAGGGCTACCGGCGAGTGTTCGTGAAAACCCGAAAGGGCGCGACCTCGTAAAAAAAAGAAGAAAGGAATAAAAAGAATTAAAAAAACGGTATGTCCATAAGCAAAATGGGCACGGATGAAAACCCGAAAGAGCTCCGTGAGTAAAAACAGCAGGACTACCGGCGAGTGTTTGTGAAAACCCGAAAGGGCGCAACCTCGTTAAAGGACACTTACAACGTCCTCTCGACCTTGTAAGGAGAAACCACCCGCGTGAGATCCGTACGACTCATAAGGGAGCAACACACTTAGGGATCCCCACGATTCCTAAGGAGAAAATACACTTGCGAGATTCTCACGACTCGTAAGTGTTAGTTATATGTATGCCCTAGAGGCCATTGCTGTACATACGATGTATATTGTAGTGGATGCTAGGACATATATAGGGAGGACTTTCTTGCTCGACATGATAGTATGCTATCTGGTTGTACTTTATCTTAACATGTACTCTGATTGTCTCTATATTACATGTTGATAAAGCCCTTAGAATATGTACTCGACTACTGGGACTATGATGAGATCATACTAGTGGGGCCACAGTAGTCGACGAGTACATCCTATAACTGTTCCTAGTCGTGTGTGTATCGAAACAGGGCATCGATGCACCAGAGTAGACTAGCGTATACGCATCTTGACCCATATGATGGGCGATGGATGATCCCATATCCATCGGTGTTTGACATCAAGAATGGTGTACGGGTGCTCAGTGGAGACTGGGTACACTGGACGGACTCGCCGAGAACTCCCAGATGGTATTATACCATACGTCAGATGGCAGTTCTCCGGTGACACTGGTACAGAGTAGTCTGTTGACCCGAGATCGTCATAGAGTCTTGTGTGATTCCCACTGTGCTTTGATTTCCATCATACCACGTCCAAGAGGGCGTGCAAAAAGGTGGCTTTTGGGTACAGTCCCGAATCATATGGAGGCAATGAGCGATAGGAGGGGATTCGTCTCTCCCGGTATAGGGAGTTGATGTTGTGCTGTGTTCGATTGGCTATAACCGGAAATCCCTGGCCAGAGTTGCTGAGATTTACTGGTAAGTGTTATCAGTAGTTTCTCGAACTGTTATAGACCTCATATCGACACGACTTATCGAGCTACTGGGGTGTGACGTTTACCACCCCTAGGCGAGATATGCAACATATCAGACGACGAGACCGGACTGTACGGGAGTGTTACTGTTTGGATTCACAGGAGAATGTACAGTCTTGCTTGTTGATCTTCTGAGCGCTCAATACCTGGGTAGCTGTTACGTTTAGCTGACCGCTTGCAGCTTGTGGGTGTTTGATATGATCATCACCTACTGCCGGCGTATTGACGATTCTTTAGAGTCCTACACAGAGGTTTCTTGGCTCAGGCAAAACGGAGTAGGAGCACATATGTGATATGTGCGGGACCGAGGATAATACGATATGAGATACCGTATTCTATTCTCGCGATATTTGATATCAACCAGGTCATCGGATCAAGTGTTGATTCGATGAATCGGTACGGATAAATATTAGTCGGTTATATGCGATATAGCCGGATTGTCGGATCAAGTGTTGATTCGATAATTTAATGTATAATAATATATATGATATATTAAATTACATTAACTAATATTAGCTCACTAAAAGATTCTTTTTCTCACTCGGGTAATACATTGATATATATGCGATATATGTTAAATGTATTATTTTATTTGGTTACAATAAATATTATATATGTGATATATAATATTGTAACATGATATGATAACTAATGCAACATGTTTAGTAAAGATTAATCAAGATTAGGGTTTGATTTGGGTTAATGACTTCTAGTAGTTTCTAGAAGGTTTTCTTTTTGTCATGATAAAGATATTTACAAGTGACTCATGCTTTAACCCAACCCAAACCCTAACCCTAGTCAATTCTCTACAATGGTTAAGTCAACCATGGTTGCATTATTCTTCATATTAATCCTTTCTTATTCATCACAAAAGAAAAGGGATCACTATTCTTCTTCTTCCTTCATTCTTTCATGAAAAAGCTTGCTTGATTTTTCTAAAGTGATGAATAAACATGAGAAAAAGATAAATAAAGAGAGCAAAAATCCTACTTCATCATCCTCATCTTCCCTTGCCATTTAGATGAGGGTGTTCACATCATTTCATGAGTGTTAGCTTGTGTTAAAGAAACTTCAAGGTAGATCATCTTAGTATCGAAGATCGGAAGCAAAGGTTGCGTCTTTCTCTTCGTGGAACCTCTCGAGAGTCCGGATCCCGATGATCGCAGCGAAGGGACCACAACACGGAGCATATGAAGTGAAGGACCGGATCTACAAAGGTTGTAATCCCTCTCACTTAGTGTTAAAATGTTTAGCATGTTAGTTTTCGCCTAATCTCTAGTTTAAAGTTCCGTATTCGGGTTGTTCGGCACGGCTAAATTTTTATTCGGGCATGGTTGATGCCTCGTAGACCCTTGTGGGCATGCCTAGCAACCCTACAGTAAGGAGAACTCTCTTATGGGACCCTCACGGCTCATAAGATTTGAAAGTCTTAAGTTACAGAGACCTAAACCTGTGCTTAAGCGACCCCCACAACCTTTAATATTGCCCTACAAGTGGCTCAATACTGACCCTTGTATACAATCCACGGGCGCGAATAAACATTTCCCTAACCAAGTCCCATCCGTGACTGGGGATATATACGTATGATGAACAACCCTTGTAGGTCCTCTCGATTTACAAGAAGAAAACCCTTTTGTAGGATCCTTACGACTTACAAAGGAACATACACTTAGGAATCCTCACGATTCCTAAGGAGAAAATACACCTACAAGATCCTCACGACTTGTAGGGAGAAATACCTTTGTGGGACCCTTACGGCTCATGAAGTTAAAAGCCTTAGTCGACAGGACCTTAACCCTGTTCGCTAAGCCACCTTTGTTCGATATCGACAGAGGCAAATGATGATTCGCTCCTGGCAATATCCCAGTTGTAGCGGTGCTGATGCCGAAATCGGTGTCTAATTTCAGGTTTACGGTGAAAAGCCAGCAAGCCGCACATGCATACAAGATAGCCGAAATAATGGGGCAGCTTGCAATAAAAAGCAGCAAGTAAAAACGTATGCATATAAAACAGCCGAAATGATTGGGCAACTCGCAATAAAAAGCAACGAGTAAAAATAAAAATAAACAGCCGAAATGATTGGGTACCGCGAAAAATAGCCTAAATGATTGGGCAATCGCGACTTTCGCGATGTAAAAAGCTGAAATGATAGAGCATCGCAGAAAGAAATGAAAAAAATGAAAGAACGAAACTTTTGCCCTGCAGGTAAGTCCATAGTGACCCCTGTATACAATCCATGGGCGTAAACAAAAAAAGGGAAAAGGGGACTACATTTCCCCACTAGGCTGCGTCAAAAGGAAGTCAGATCTCGACGACCACATCTACAGCCTAGAGACCAACAGCGACGTTCCTCCTCATTCCAGCAGGACACGGACGTGACATCACCAATCGGAGCCACGACAAAGTCCCCAGTTCCAAGACTCTACGGTTCATAGACAACCTAGAGTCAGCCAACGACCTCCGTCTCGGAAACAAGTCGGCCAACGACCTCCGTCTCGGAAACAAGTCGGCCAACGACCTCCGTCTCGGAAACGAGTCAGCAAATGACCTCCGTCGCGGAAACAAGTCAACCAACGACCTCCGTCTCGGAAACAAGTCAACAAACGACCTCCGTCTCGGAAACAAGTCAGCAAATGACCTCCGTCGCGGAAACAAGTCAGTAAATGACCTCCGTCGCGGAAACAAGTCAACCAACGACCTCCGTCTCGGAAACAAATCAGCCAATGACCTCCGTCTCGAAAACAAGTCGGCCAACAACCTCCGTCTTGGAAACAAGTCAGCAAATGACCTCCGTCTCGGAAACAAGTCAGCAAATGACCTCCGTCGCGGAAACAAGTCAGCCAACGACCTCTGTCTCAGAAACAAGTCAGCAAATGACCTCCGTCTCGGAAATAAGTCAACCAATGACCTCCGTCTCGGAAACAAGTCAAGCAACGACCTCCGTCTCGGAAACAAGTCAGCAAATGACCTCCGTTGCGGAAACAAGTCAGCCAACGACCTCCGTCTCGGAAACAAGTCAACCAACGACCTCCGTCTCGGAAACAAGTCGGCCAACGACCTCCGTCTCGGAAACAAGTCGGCCAACGACCTCCGTCTCGGAAACAAGTCGGCAAATGACCTCCGTCTCGGAAACAAGTCAGCAAATGACCTCCGTCGCGGAAACAAGTCATCCAACGAACTCCGTCTCGAAAACAAGTCAACCAACGACCTCCGTCTCGGAAACAAGTCAGCCATGACCTCCGTCGCGGAAACAAGTCAGCCAACGACCTCCGTCTCGGAAACAAGTCAGCAAATGACCTCCGTCTCGGAAACAAGTCAACCAACGACCTCCGTCTCGGAAACAAGTCAGCCAATGACCTCCGTCTCGGAAACAAGTCGGCCAACGACCTCCGTCTCGGAAACAAGTCAGCAAATGACCTCCGTCGCAGAAACAAATCAGCTAGTGACCTCCTCGTGGGAACAACGCTCCGACCCGGAAACAAGTCAGCCAACGACCTCCCCGTCGGAGCAATACTTCGACTCGGAAACAAGTCAACTCACCAACCACTTACGAGTCCTCTCGACTTGTAAGGGAGAAAATTCTCTTATAAGATCCTTATGACTTATAAAAGAAAACACACTTAGGAATCCTCACGATTCCTAAGGAGAAAATCCACCTACGAGATCCTCTCGATCCGTAGGGAGAAAAGTCTCTATGAGACCCTCACGGCTCATAGTGTTGAAAAGTCTTAGGCAGCGGATCTAAACCTGAGGCCTAAGCCATCGCTATCTCTTGGAGAAATCTAGATGCTTACTCTGTTATCTGTCGACCCTGTTTATTAAGACAGCATGCTGACAATAAAAGAAAGAAGAAAGTGACAGAAAGAACGTCCGATTTACATTTGAACGAGCATTCTAGATACACTCACTCATGCATAGGCAAAAGACTCAGAACGAGAAATAAGACAAGCTAGGATAAAAAAAAATTCATTTATATTGCAAAAAATTCTTACAATCATAAAAGCAATAAATGAGAAACATTATTACAATGGAATAACCTCGGATCCAGGGCACGGATTGAGGAATTCAAAAGTAAGGCCATCCAGAGTTCTTCTGGCCTTCCTGATTATTCTCGTGCGCAGCCTTTCGCGCTCCTGTGTGTCAAGGTCTTCGGCGAGGCCCCCAAGCCTTCGATAAGCAGCGATTATCGTCGTCTGCTGGAAAATTTGATGCAGGATGTCGATGAGGCCATCCCGCCGTTTCTTCGAGATCAGCCCCGACAGGTACACTGAATGCACCTTATCTTCGGCATCATCCAGCGCATTGAGCGGTAAGGACTCGTGGAACCCCAGGAGTGCTCTCCAAATTGCTCCCAGCAAGACTTTCAAGAGAGTAGAACGACGAGAGAGCAGCCAACCAATGCGTGCATTCAGACGACCCATGACCTCCGCACATCGGGCGTCTGTAAACTCTTGGTTTTGTTGACGGCCCTGTGCACGGATATCCCCGTAGGTAATGAATTCGTGCAGACTGTATAGACGCACCGCCATAATGCCTGAAGGAAACTTCATTGGAAGGTTAGCAATGAGGAAAAAACACAGGGAGTTAAAACTCCTCGAGAGCAATGCTCTGCAGACAGGAGTGACACCTGTCAAAATCGGTTATGAGGAGAATTTGAGGAAAGTCCCCTAAGAACATTGAGAGCTTTGCTCTGAAAAGAGGATATAATAATAAAAATAATATAAAATGCCATCTTTAACTTCCAAGATCCATGAAGAATTCTTAAGAGTTCTTCTATATAATTTGGAAGGAGCAAAGCTCTATTAATGAATTAAGAAAATCCAAGGAAAATCTTTTAGAGAGCAGAGCTCTATTAATGGAACCCTAATAGGGTTCTCCTTAGTCCTCTCTAGACCCCTTTAGAGCAAAGCTCTGCTAAGTGAAACCCTAAATGGGTCTTTTTTAGATCAGGGATCTATTGAGAGCAAGGCTCTTAAGATTAATTTAATTTAATCCAAATTATATTTTTACCTAAAATTCTTTAAAGTTTGAACTTTTAAAAGTGTTTAAACAAAAGAGCAGGGCTCTGAGATTCTGAAAATAAAATTCTTGGAGATGATGATCATCTGTGAAGGACCAAAGGTCCTATTTATAGGCATCAAATGCCCTTTCAACTTCCAAGAGTTGTCGCGACGGTTGGAATTCTACCACCGCTGCGCTCACGTTTGGAGGGTCACGTAAGCGCAACAGTGGGGGGGCAATTGTTTACCCCAATCAGAGCAAAGCTCTGTTCAAATTCCAAGGCGGGAGATGAAGCAAAGCTTCTGATTCCCCTCAATCAGAGCAAAGCTCTACTTTGAAAATTTAAACTTTAATAAATGAAGCAACGCTTCAGATCCTCTGCGCAGCGCGCAGGACGCCACATGTCAAAATCAGGCACGCCAGCGCAGAGAGCGCAGCGCCTGAGGCAGCGCGCCCAATCAGAGCAAGACTTTATTTAAAACAAAAAATTAAAGGAAGCAACGCTTCAGTTGCGCAAGCGCTGCGCTGCGCGACACGCGTCAGCGCAGTGGCGCAAACGCTGCGCTGCGCGACACGTGTCAGCGCAAACGCAGTAGCGCTGCGCTGTGCGCTGCGCGACACGTGTCAGCGCAGTTGCGCTGCGCTCTGCGCTGCGTGACACGTGTCACGCGCTGGGGCGTTTGCGCCAAACAGAGTTAAATTCTAGAAAGATCCTTCTGTTCTTATTAAAACAAGAAAATTGTTTTCTGTAAAACAGAAGCCCCTGAATCAAAAATCCAACGGTGGGGAAAATTCCCCAAATCACTCAGAGAAGGATCTCTTTAACAAACTTAACAAATCTATGGGCACTATATAAAGACCCCCAGACCCCAACTCAAAACATCATGAACATTGGGAGAGAGCAAGAACTTCAAAACAGAGAGAAGTCTGAAGAAAATTCAAGAAAAAGGTAAAAACCTTTATAAAATAGAAGAATTTCTTCTGAATAGATCATTGATCTAAGAACAAGATCGATGATCTTCAATAAAAAACAAATAATAATAGTGCCTTGCACTTTTTTATGAGCCATTGGTTCTGCAATCTAAAAGATTCTTTTCTTCAATCCAAAGTTGGATCAAGTTATTGAAACAGTGCCTTGCACTTGCTAAAACTGTACTGTTGCGCTCCTGAGTTGGCGTAAGCCACCAGGGAGCGCCACGTGTCAACTCCAAGACCACTTGCGTTGTGCGCTTTTAAGATAGAGCATTGCTCTTTAAAATTGGCGCAACTCACCAGAGCGCGCCACGTGTCAGTAGCGCAACAGCGCAGCGCACTGGCGCAGCGCACTGCGTTGCTGCGCTTGCGCTCACCAGAGCGTGACACGTGTCACCACCACAAGCGCTTGAACTCAATAATTGGCGCAAAGCGCCTGACAAACCACTGTCAAGTAATTAATGTACTGCATTATTTACAGAAGGGCTAAGCCCAATTAAAAAAGGCCTAACAGGCCAAATTAAATGCAATGCATTATTTTAAAGAAGGGCAGTGCCCAAACAGATACTCTGCATCATTTATAAAGGGACAGAGCCCAAATCAAAAAGGCCTAACAGGCCAAAATAAAATGCAGTGCATTATCAAAAAGGGACAAAGCCCTAGCACAGGCCTAATAGGCCAAAGATAAACAAAACCGTTGAACATATTCTCAACTGGACTTAGCCCAATCATGGCCGTAAGTTCTCAAATTAAATTGACTGAGCACGGCTGCTCTCCTAAATCAATTTACATCCGGTTCAAGGGTACATCTCGGAACTCCTCTGACATCTATCGTTGTAATCCTTCAACAACGTCATAGAGGTGACGGGTCCCGACAACCACACATTGATACGGACTGCGGGGTCCTTAAACTCGTGGACCGAAACGTCCTTAAACTAATATTCATCCCAAAATGGGAATGTTGGACCGAAACGTCCTTAAACTAATATTCGTCCCGAAATGGGAATGTTGGACCAAAACGTCCTTAAACTAATGCTCGTCCCTAAACTGGAATATGGACCCCTACGTCCCTAAACTGGAACATGGACCCCTACGTCCCTAAACTGGAACATGGACCACCATGTCCCTAAACTGGAAATCGACCGCAACGTCATTAAACTAAACAATAGAGCCAATTGCTCCCTTGTTGGATCTAAACGATCCAGTTCAAGTTGATCTTAGCCTTAATATGGCTAACATATACTTAAACTAAAACACCAAACACAAATCTAAGTAAATACGAATTTGGACTAATCCACGTCCTACGGGCGACGGCATAACTTAGTCTCCATATACAATCCATGGGCAACCACAAACAAAACAAACACACACGATACAAAGTGAACATCTGGAGAAGGAGAAAGTGGTTACCGTGATGCGGTAGCGTAATTAACTGCAGGGGCTTGCGCCTGCAGGGAAGAGCGTCCCCACAATCAAAAACCCCTCACCATGAGGGGGAATCTGACGAAGTCTGCTACATCGGACACATCCGTCTAAACCTCCGATACACGGTGCCATAAATCAACTTGGCATCTTCGGAGAGGTGGACGGATAGCCCCAAATAGCATCTGCCCCGAATCTCAGGCAAGACGAGCCTACGTGGTCGCGTCTCTGTGTTCGGAGGGGAACATCACCGACCGACCCACAACACCGATCACAGGCGCCTCTGCCACGACTCCGCGAATCTTGCTAGGCGCGAGATATCTGCCGCCCATGATCCCGCGTTCCACGCCATCACGATCCCCCATTAACGAGCATATCTCGTCATTAATAGGAAATCCCATCTATCATGCGGGCGTAACGCCAGGGGCGTAACGGCCGGTGTGAATCTCGTGCCCACCTGCCCATTGCTGCCACTATATAAACCCCTTTCTCATACGACTCAGGTAAGCCATTCTCAACCCAATAGGCCGTTACTCTGCCAAAATACCCTATCTAACTTGATCGTCGGAGGATCCTCGGTGGCACAACCATCCTGGGACTTCCTTGCAGGTAGCTCGACCTTAACCACATAAATCCCATTGAGATCCACACACTCCAGGAGGCAACCTTCAACTCAATCTCAGCCATCTATCACCGCTTGCTGCAAATCAACGGAAGGTAACATCTGAAAGAGATCCAGAGATTCATCACACTGTGTTTTGATTACTACCCAACCACGGCTTTAAAGAACCATGCATACAGATTTTAGTTGGGTACAGTCCCAAAGCAAATGGAGACAATGACCGATCGAAGGATTTCGTCTCTCCCGATATAGGGAGATGATGTCGGGATGTGCCTAATCGACTGTAACCATAAGTCCCTGGTCAGGGTGGATGAGATAAACTGATAAGTGTTATCAGTTGTATCTATGGTGGTTATAGGTCATTGATCGACATGACTTATCGGATTATTGGAGATTTGACGGATTCCGCCCTCTATACTCGGAATACAACACTCTTAGATGAAGAGTGTAACAACCCTAAACTTTCCGTACAACTTTCTGTACAAAATTTTTCAAAATATAGAAAGATGTACTTTTGTCTGAGCACAAGTTATAAGTTTGTTTTGCTTTTTAATAGCAAGAAGGACCTTATAGCTCACTGGTAAGACCTTGCACTGCTGAACCAAAGCACCAGAGTTCAAATCCCATCCCCCGCATTATTTTTAATATTGATTTTTTTTTAATTCTTAGAATCCCAAGAGTCTACACGTGCTAAACCCGTAAAACCAAAGGTCACACTAAAAAAAACTACCCCACTGTGCTAACTAGACGACGACGGACCTTCGACGGTGAGCCCCGGCCTGACTCGGGCCGACGACTCGGCCGACTCGGCCGGCAAGGCCGAGTTGACTCGGCTGAATCCGAGTTGACCCTTCATGAAACTTGTGCCTTTTTGCCCTCTGGTAACTCCTGCATAGTTTAAAACACCTGCACATTTCCAGAGCCTTTAAAATCCAATTAAAACCCTATTAAACCATATTTTTAATACAATTTTTATTACATTTTCAATACAACTTTTCATCTACCCTAAACCCTAGATTACTCTATAAATACCACCACTAAATACACACCCCTCACTCATAAGTTCTGTCCAAACTCTCAAGAAAACTCTATAGAAATTTTGTGTACAATTGGAGTTAGCAAAGGGCGAACTTCCGACGACGACTCTAGGAGCTCCTGACGACGAAACGACGCACCGGCAACTCCTACGTCCTCCTCTCCCTCTTATCTTGACTCTAATCCCATAAGTACCATCTCCCTCATTTCTAATCTATTTTTAAAACTTCTTTTATTAAAACCTGACAAAAGCGGAGTTAAATCCGACTTCCGATTCGGTTTCCTTTATAAAGTTCAATTTTTCTTAATACAACCATACTAAACTCTTACATCTTGACTATTAATCGTTAACAAAACGTGTTGAACCAGTTTCATAGCAAAATATTTCTTATTGCAATTTTTATCGTATATTTTCAGTAAAATACCATGTAGTTTAGTTTCGACTATAAAACATCATTAATCTTGCTATACCTTTAGATAGATCACGAGATAATGACCTATCTCTTCACAACAATCATATGCAACATAGCACAATACCTTTCGCGAACATAGAATACGAGAATACGAATTTACAATTAAATGCCTTTTACTATTAAAACCGTTTTCTACAAGATTACGTATTTTTTACAAATCTTTGCAAAGCGCCGCTACAACCCATTTTGGGGAATCCATCTGGGATGGTGCGGATTATCACACATCCCTTGGCTTAGTAGTGCGAGATTCAAACCTCCGTAAGGAGCATTCGGTCTCGAAAGATTTAAAAATACAAATATCTTAAGAAAATGAGAATTCTAGAAAAATAATAAATTAAAATTTATTTTATATAAACATATATATATATATATTATAAAAATATCTATTTTTGATATAATATAAATATTCTAACTTTTCTAAATCAAAAGAATCACTTTACATGAAAATACCATGAAATTCCATACAAGTTCAATACTTTACAACTAAATACCGTGTATTATGAAAAATAGATTTATCTCACTAGAAATGTCACATATATAAAATCTATATCTATGAAAAGCCTAAAGACGATAATTCTTGAGGTGTATTTTGAAAATTATACAAAATTATTTTTACATAAAACCCCCTCAAGTTTTATAAATTACAATAAGGACCCTAGTAAATATAGGTTTAAATGGAACCAGTCTCTTGAGCCTCAGAGAGCCAGAGATATGAATGCTTTCCTATTTAAGGTAGACAATTTAACAAACGGTGTTATCAACACGGTAATCATCTTTGAAAAAGACACAAATCCTGCCGTCCATGTGCAGCGGTTACCGATAATATCAAAACAATCAGGATTCAATTTCTTTTATAATTGTCTGACTCATATTGAGTCTTACTATAATCAACCTGATTTGAATGAGATTCAAGCATCAAACTACAATTCAACATGAATCAATGAATCCATATATTCAATCTATTCAATCTGTATTGACTGAACCGAACCATGGATATACATCCATCTACATGATTCATACATCTACATGATTCTCCAGTTATATCCATTTACTGATATCATGGTTTCGGTAAGTCATCCATCTATACAATTCAAGACAATACAATACAATATCATCAGTACAATCATTACTATCAATACATACACGGGGTATTGGGGCAGTTCATGCGTGAATCCAATAAAATCTCAAGAGTCCCCCTAGATCATGAATCCATGTCTACTAACACAAGCAAGCTATCATGAGAGCCCGTGTTTATTTACTCTTGGATTACAGCCTGTTGAGTATGGAATACTTCAACACTAGGATGAAGTCCCGTTACTAACAATTAATTCGGGCCCGTGGTTCCCTACCCCTGGATTACAGCCTGTTGAGATCGAGAACACTCTTGAGATTGGTTGACATTCATCCTTGAACTTACGCGTTAATACTAAATACAACATTATAACAATATCATACTACTTTAAAAGTTACACACACTCTCTCTCTCTCTGTGCGTGTGTCTATTCTACTTCTCCCCCATCTTTGGGACTTACCGAGCGATTTGTTCGCTGAAGACATTCCTTCTCTTTCTTCTTTGGAATGTTGTCAGGTGGATCGGATGCACAGAGCATGAGACCATTCAGGAGCAGTCGGAACAGGCCCTTGAGCAGTACACCAAAGACCCAGAGCTGTAGCCACTTGTACCTATTTCATTTCAGTACTTTTCATTTCTGTTATGCCACTGTTTAGGCATCGCTTTCCTTCAGATGTATTTACTTTCCATGCATTGTACAAAAGAATGTTAATAAATAAAGTTGATGTTTCATTACATTTGTCTCTTGTGTATATTTCTTTTATATTGCTTAGTTACGCTTAGTATATTTACTTCTGAGTAAATACATTGCGGGCTCGTCGCGTCCTCTGCCCGTATACTGGGAAGCGGGGCGTGACAGGTTTTGTTGGTGGCCCATGCAGGTGAGAGCTGTATGGAACTATACCATGCAGTTCAATCTGCGTGAACAACCTAAGAAATATAACACAAGAACCAGCAACTAAAACATTCTTACAATTACATATTCTTTGAATCTTATTCTTTGAATCTGTCCTAACCCTATTTTTCATTCAAGGTTATGAATTCCCCAAACAACACCAGCACCAACTTCAACAACACTCCACCACTACTACCAATCACACCTACTGTCCCTGCTTCGATCAACGAGCAGACGGTTCTACTTGAGTTGATTCGCAGCCTCCTAGAAGGACAGCGGCAGCAGACTGCTATTCTCTTGAACCGTCCAGAAGCAGAAGCACCCGGAGTGAAGCAATTCCGGGCATAGCACCCCAAGAACATTTCGGGAAAAGAGAGTCCTTTAGAAGCTGAGAAATGGGCTCAGAGTATTGAAGACGATCTGGCAGCAGCACAAGTTCCAAAGATAGCTTGGGTCTGTGTTGCGAAACTGCAGCTCACGGACAATACACGGGTCTGGTGGAAGGCGGAGAAAAGCCATCTTGATCAACCCATCGAATGGAAGACTTTCCGCGACATGTTCGATGCTAAGTACTTCCCTGAGACTGCTAGGTTCGACATAGAACAGAAGTTCATCCATCTACAACAAGGTTCAATGTGGACCAAGTCAGTAGATGAATATGATGCTGAGGTCACCATGCTCAGTCGGTAAGATATGTTTCAATGTTCGATTTTACATCACATACTACACAGCTAACACAAGACCGTAACAGGTTTGCAGCCCATCTCATACCGACTGCTGAGATCAGAGCTAGAAGATTTCAGTAAGGGTTGGACCCGGAAATCCAAACTGCATTAGCTATAGGGGATTTCCCAACCCATAATATGGCTTTGAAAGCTGCCCGAAGATATAAGGCAGTGGTGAAGAAGAAGGGCAGACCTCAATATGCCGAGGTGAAGTACCCTGCCAACCAGATGGCAGGAGAAGCCTCATCAGGACCACCGTTTGTACCAAGGAGACCAGGAGTACCAATCAACAGGCTCAGCCCGGCCTTTTGTACCTACTACAAGAGAACTGGACACCTGATGGAAGATTGCCAACGAGCAAACGGTCTTTGCCTGATATGTGGATCATCCTCACATACCATAGGAACTTGCCTACACAACCGAACTAATCCTAATTCCGCAGCTAGACTGGCTATCCAAACTCCACCTACTCGGTTAGCTCTTACTGCACCACCTCCACGTGGACCACCTTTACCTCGACAACCAGCGATGTACCAGTATGCACGAAGAAATGTGCCAAGACGTCAGGCTTACACTTTGGCGGCCGTAGAAGCTGAGACGGTTGGCCAAGGTAATCTTGGCAATCCTCTTTAACCTTTTCAAACTGTTATATCATTTTGTAATTATTCATACACTATCCAGTATTTCTATCACCAAACTTTCCATGAATCTGTTACACTTTCCTTTTACAAATTTCGAGGACGAAATTTTTATAAAGAGGGTAGAATGTAACAACCCTAAACTTTCCGTACAATACAACTTTCTGTATAAAATATTTCAAAATACAGAAAGATGTACTTTTTCCTGAGCACAAGTTATAAGTTTGTTTTGCTTTTTAATAGGAAGAAGGAGCTTGTAGCTCACTGGTAAGACCTTGCACTGCTGAACCAAACCACCATAGTTCAAATCCCATCCCCCACATTATTTTTAATATTGATTTTTTTTTTTAATTTTTAGAATCCCAAGAGTCTACACATGCTAAACCCGTAAAACCAAAAGTCACACTAAAAACAAACTACCCCACTGTACTAACCATACGACGATGGACCTTCGACGGCGAGCCCCGGCCCGACTCGGCCGGCGAGGCCGGGTTGACTCGGCTGAATCCCTTCATGAAACTTGTGCCTTTTTGCCTTCTGGTAACTCCTGCATAGTTTAAAACGCCTGCACATTTCCAAAGCCTTTAAAATCCAATTAAAACCCTATTAAACTATATTTTTAATACAATTTTTATTACATTTTCAATAAAACTTTTCATCTACCATAAACCCTAGATTACTCTATAAATACCACCCCTAAACACACACACCCTCACTCACAAGTTCTGTCCAAACTCTCAAGAAAACTCTATGGAAATTTTGTGTACAAGTGGAGTTAGCGAAGGGCGAACTTCCGACGACGACTCTAGGAGCTCCCGACGACGAAACGACACACCGGCAACTCCTACGTCCTCCTCTCCCTCTTCTCTTGACCCTAATCTCATAATTCCCACCTCTCTCCTCTCTAATCTATTCTTAAAACTTCTTTTATTAAAACCCGACGGAAACAGAGTTAAATTCGACTTCCGATTCGGTTTCCTTTATAAAGTTCAATTTTCCTTAATACAGCCATACTAAACTCTTACATCTTGACTATTAATCATTAACAAAACATGTTGAACAAGTTTCATAGCAAAATATTTCTTATTGCAATTTGTATCATACATTTTCAGTAAAATGCCATGTAGTTTAGTTTCGAATTTAAAACATCATTAATCTTGCTATACCTTTAGATAGATCACGAGGTAATGACCTATCTCTTCACAACACTCATATGCAATATAGCACAATACCTTTCGGGAACATACAATACAGGAATACGAATTTACAATTAAATACATTTTAATATTAAAACCGTTTTCTACAAGATTACGTATTTTTTACAAATCTTTGCAAAGCGCCTCTACAACCCATTTTGGGAAACCTGTCTGGGATGATGTGGATTATCGCACATCCCTTGGCTTAGTAGTGCGAGATTCAGACCTCCGCAAGAAGCATTCGGTCTCGAAAGACTTATAAATACAAATATCTTAAGAAAATGAGAATTCTAGAAAAATAATAAATTAAAATTTATTTTATATAAATATATATATATATATGTATGTATTATAAAAATATCTATTTTTGATATAATATAAATATTCTAACTTTTCCAAATCAAAAGAATCATTTTACATGAAAATACCATGAAATTCCATACAAGTTCAATACTTTACAACTAAATACCATGTATTATGAAAAATAGGTTTATGTCACATATATAAAATTTACATTTATGAAAACCCTAAAGACGATAATTAAATATTTGAGGTGTATTTTGAAAATTATACAAAATTATTTTTACATAAAACCCCCTCAAGTTTTATAAATTACAACAAGGACCCTAGTAAATATAGGTTTAAGCGGGACCAGTCTCTTGAGTCTCAGGAAGCCGGAGATATGGGTGCTTGCCTATTTAAGATAGACAACTTAACAAACGGTGCTATCAACACGGTAATCGTCTTTGAAAAGGACATAAATTCTGCTGCCCATATGCAGCGGTTACCGATAACATCAAAAAAATCAGGATTCAAATTCTTTTATAATTGTATGACTCAGACTGAGTCTTACTATAATCAATCTGACTTAAATGAGATTCAAGTATCAAACTACAATTCAATATGAATCCATGAATGCATATATTCAATCTATATTGACTGAACCGAATCATGGATATACATCCATCTACATGATTCATACATCTACATGATTCTCCAGTTATATCCATTTACTGATTTCATGGTTTCGGTAAGTCATCCATCTATAAGATTCAAGACAATACAATACATTACAATATCATCAGTACAATCATTACTATCAATACATACACGGGGTATTGGGGTAGTTCATGCGTGAATCCAACAAAATCTCAAGATTCCCCCTAAATCATGAATCCATGTCTACTAACACAAGCAAGCTATCATGAGGGCCCATGTTTCCTTACTTCTGGATTACAGCCTGTTGAGTATGGAATACTTAAATACTAAGTTGAAGTCCCGTTACTAACAATTGATTCGGGTCCGTGGTTCCCTACCCCTGAATTATAGCCTATTGGGTTCGAGAACACTCTTAAGATTGGTTGACATTCTCCCTTGAACTTATGCGTTAATACTAAATACAACATTATAACAATATCATACCACTTTAAAAGTTACACACTCTCTCTCTCTCTCTCTCTGTCTCTCTCTGTCTGTCTATTCTACTTCTCCCCAATTTTTGGGACTTACCAAGCGATTTATTCGCTGACGACATTCCTTCTCTTTCTTCTTTGAAATGTTTTCAGGTGGATCGGACGCACTAAAGCACGAGACCATTCAGGAGCATTCGGAACAAGCCCTTGAGCAGTACACCGAAGACCCAGAGCTGTAGCCACTTGTACCTATTTCATTTCAGTACTTTCCATTTCTGTTATGCCACTGTTTAGGCATCGCTTTCCTTTAGATGTATTTACTTTCCATGCATTATACAAAAGAATATTAATAAATAAAGTTGTTGTTTTATTACATTTGTCTCTTATGTATATTTCTTTTATATTGCTTAGTTACGCTTAGCGTATTTACTTCTGAGTAAATACGAAGCGGGCTTGTCGCGTCCTCTGCCCGTATACTGGGAAGCGGGGCGTAACAAAGAGACCGGACTGTATGTCGATCGTCACTTTTAGGCTCTATAGGATTTCATATAAGTTTTCATGTCTATCACTTTTTCGCTCAATACCTGGGTAGTCATTACGTGCAGCTAGTACCGTTGACGTGCTTGCAGGTTTTGGATATAATTTTATCCTACTGTTAGCGTATTGATAAGTTTTTAGAGTCCCATAAAGAGATTTCCTAGCACAGGAAAAAAATGTACAGACTGTATAGGGATACATGCAGGAGTTCGATTAAGCACGTGTATATGATACACGTAATTTAATCGAGCGTTTAATGATATTAGCTGGTTTATATATGATATAACCGGATTAATAAATCAAGTGTTGATTTAATAATTAAATGTATATTTATATATTGATATAAATGCATACATTAACTAATATCATGCTTATTTTAGTATTTTCTTATCTTAAATAATATTTATATATGATATAAATATTATTTTCTCACTTTTACTTGCTTATACATACTACTTGGATGTGTAAGAATCACATAGAAAATGTGATGAGAATTATCTTCTTTATTTTTATTAAGAAAAGAATGAGTCATTATTTAGAAGTGTTTAGAAAGATGACTCATTCTTGTTTTTTCTTAACTTGATAAAGATGAAAAAAGAGAGGATAATTCATAACATCTTCCTATCATCTTCTTCCTAATTCTTATCTCATCTTCTATCCTTATCTCTTCAGAATTCAAAAGTGAGAAAAGAAAAAGAAAGAAAAATGAGCAAAATAATTCCTTCATCTACTACTAACACTATCTTAGCAAACTAGTGTTACTAGTTAATTCACATACAACTTAGTTTGTGAGTTTGAAGCTTATGTTGGAGTCATCTTAAGGTCGGTCATCTTCGACACAAAGGAGTATCTTCAAGCTCAATCCCGGAGTCTAGGAAAGAAACCGGAGTAAAGGCGAACGCGCTACAAAGGTTGTAACTTTTAACTTTATAGTATTAGCTCACTTGTTTTGACAAATTGTTATAATTGTTCATGATTATATGGATTGAATCACTCGGCTCTCTTGAAATTTTTTAATTATCATTTCCGATTGTCATTAATTCATATCATGAGAGCCAAGTGAAGCTAACAATTCTTTTCCCCAACTAATTACTAAAATCCTAATCCAGCACCTTGTATATTTATCCGTATTTTAAATAAATATTTTCCTATTATTTTTCCTAATTATTCTATTTTCTTCACTTTTCTATTTTTCCCAATTAAAACTCACTTCCGTTTGTACTTATCCGTATTTTGAATAAGTATTTGGTAGCCTATTTTCCCATATATTTCTCCTATATTTCTATCTCTAATTACTTTCTATAATTTTCCCTATTTTTCCTAAATCCAAAGACTAACTTAATCTACCCTAAAACCCTAGCCCAAGCAGGCCCTCTTCTCTCTCTCTCTCTTCCTCTCTCCTTTCTATTTTTTTCCTTAATCCTAACCCTTAGCCCATACCCACACCGGCCCAAGACCCAAGCTTTCCCCATCCCATACCTTGACCCGAGCCCTAACCTTATTCTTTTCCTTCCCTCTCATTTTCTCTCTCTAAAATTTACCCAGCCTCTCATAGATTACCCAGCCTCTCATCTATCTTTCTTTAATCCCTTTCTATTAATTTTTATTTTCCCAGTTACTCAAACCCACAACCCAACCCACTGCCACAAAAATCCCCCTTTCTCCTTTACTTTTTTATTTTCCTATGCCTGGCTCGAGATCCCAAATCCCTCCCTCTCTTTTATTTCTCTGGCCCAGGCCCAACAACCCAAAACCCCCTCTCTCCTTTCTTTTCTCCTTACTCTTAAACCGCCTCCTCTTTCTTCTTCCTCGTAACATCACCGCTCGCTCCGCTCCATGACCCGCTCGCTCCAACGTTCGACCATGAAAGTCGTGCCCACCTCCTCAAATCTCGCCCCACTCTCTCAAACCGTTCTATCTCACACACTATCATGCTATCTTTCTCTCTCTCTCTCATCTCCCCTTATTGCAGTCGCCGTCAACCACCTCCTCCTCGGCAACACTGCCACCACTCCTCCAGCACCTCTTTTAGCAACTCCCCCAGCTGTCCAGCATCTCCCTCTAACCCTTCCATCATCCCCTCATTACAACTACCGATACCCTCTCAGGAGCGAACCGGACTTGAAAAGGAGCCACTTCTTAGGAGGTTACCCGTCCTAGGATTTCCCTAACTCGGGCATGCTTAAATACGAAGTTTTTCAAACTCCGGAGTGCCGGTTCATCTAAAAGGCGCCTCCGTAATTGACGGTGGCATCATTATATTTATAATACAGTTCGGTCCTCTTTCAGAATGTGCTTCACGAACCCGATCCCAATATTCTGAAGTGGCTTCATACTCAAATCACCATGTGTCCGCAACAGACCGCACTGAGTGTGGATAGAGCAGATCACCATGATGTTCGAAGACTGCACTGCTCTGCGATATTACATTACCCCCACCTAAGAACAGTAATTCATCCTCGAACCATAGACCTACTGTAGGGTTCCTAGGCACACTAATGAGGTCTCGCAAGGCATCAAAAATGCCAAATTCAAAAATTCCAGTGCCGAGAAACCCTAATCGAGATCGTTAACTAGAGTTTAGGAGAAACATGCAAACTAGTAAACTGCTTTACTAAAAAGTGAACGGAAATACAACCTTTGTAGATCCGGTCCTCCACTTCCTTAGCTCCATGATGATGTCCCTCCGCTGCGATCATCGGATCCCGGACTCTAGCGATGGTTTCGTCGAAGAAATGATCGGGCTAGGTTGTCGACTTCGATGCCGAAGATGATCTACGTCGAGGCAACTCAAGATCAAGCTCCACCTTCACCAAGTCATGAAACATGTGAAGAAAACACCCTATACTACTTAGCAAGTGGTAGAGAATGAAGAAATAGGAAGTGGGTTCACTTTGGTTTTGGATTTCTCACTTGATTTCAACACTTGATATTTTTCAAGCAAAGCTTTCCTTTTTCTCTTGAAGAAGAAGAAGAAAAAGAATGAAAAATAATAATAATCAAAACAAAATCAAGTGATGGTTATCATTTTGTAACCATGGGTGAGTGTAGAGAATAAACTAGGGTTAAGTTGAATGGTTAGGTTAAAGGAAAGAAACAAAATGGTTACTTCTTCAAAACTTCATGAAGCTTCAACAAAAGACAAAGCAAGCCACCATTTCATTTTCCTTTGCCAAAATGAATAAAGAGAATAAATAAATAAGTAAATCAAAACCCTAACCATTAACATAACCATGGTTTAATCATACACACCCAAGTTTACATGAATCATCAAACATGATACAATCTAGTGCACAAAACTATATCATATATACAATGTGTTCAAGTGAGATAACCAATCTTAAGTGAATCAATACTAGTTAATGTAAAGTAATATATCAAATATATAATTATACATTAAATCATTAAATCAACACTTGATTTAATGATCCGGTCATATCGCATATAACCGACTAATATCAAGTGTATCAATGTATCGAATCAACACTTGATTCGGTATCCCGGCTATATTATATATAACCGTCCAATGATACAAATCGCGAGAATAGAATACAGTATCACATACTGGTATTATTCTCAGTCCCGCACATATCTCATATGCGCTCCTATTTCGTTTTGCTTGAGCCAGGAAACCTCTGTGTAGGACTCTAAAGACTTGTCAATACGCCGGCAGCAGGTGATGATCATATCAAACACCCACAAGCCGCAAGCGGTCTGCTAAACGTAACGGCCACCCGGGTATTGAGCGATCAGAAGATCGACGAGCAAGCCCGCTCACACTCCTGTGAATCCAACTAGTAACACTTACCGTACAGTCCGGTCTCGTCGTCTGATATGTCGCATATTTTGCCTAGGGGTGGTAAACGTCAGACCCTAATAGCTCGATAAGTCGTGTCGATATGAGGTCTATAACAGTTCGAGAAACTACTGGTAACACTTACCAGTAAATCTCAGCAACCCTGGCCAGGGATTTCCGGTTATAGCCAATCGAACACAGCGCAACATCAACTCCCTATACCGGGAGAGACGAATCCCCTCCTATCGCTCATTGCCTCCATGTGATTCGGGACTGTACCCAAAAACCACCGTTTTGCACGCCCTCTTGGACGTGGTAAAGTGGAAATCAAAGCACAGTTGGAATCACACAAGACTCTATGACGATCTCGGGTCTACAGACTAACCTGTACCAGTGTCACCAGAGAACTGCCATCTGACGTAAGGTATAATACCATCTGGGAGTTCTCGGCGAGTCCGTCCAGTGTACCCAGTCTCCACTGAGCACCCGTATATCATCTCTGATGTCAAACACCAATGGATATGGGATCATCCATCGCCCATCTGTATGGGTCGAGAAGGTATACGCTAGTCTACTCTGGTATATCGATGCCCCGTCTCGATACACCCACAACTAGGGACCTTGAAGGATGTACTTATGGACTACCATGTCCCCACTAGTATGATCTGTATCATAGTCCAGGTAGTCAAGTACACATCCTAAGGGCTTTACCAACATGTAACAGAGAGACAATCATTGTACACGTTAAGGTAAAGTGCAACCAGATAGCATACTATCATGTCGAGCAAGAAAGTCCTCCCTATCTATGTCCAAGCATCCACTACAATATACATCCTATGTATAGCAATGGCCTCTAGGGCATACATATAACTAACAATCTCCCACTTGCACTAGGACCATCTGATAGCAGTGGTTGTAGTATCTCATACTCAACCATCCCATAAAACTCTCTCTCTGGGAAAAGGCCTTTGTGAGTGGATCCGCCGTGTTGTCCTCTGAGTCTACTCTCCTGACCTCGATCCCTTGGAGATCAACCATCTCCATGATCAGGTGACACTGCCTCAGAATATGTCTGGATCACTGATGGGACGGGCGTTCCTAGGCATAAGCCACAACTCCATTGTCTCACAATGGTAGGAACGAAGTTCATCTCATGAACTAATATACACCCAGACTTCCTCTTTGGTAGCATCTTTGGTAGCGATGTAGCCAGCCTTTATCGTCTAGTATGCCACGATATCTAGCTTGGAACTCTTCCAACATACCGTCCCTTTACTGAGGGTAAAGACAATGCCTGTGACGGACTTTCAGTCGTCCTTATCACCCTGGAACCTTTCCAGTGATTCTCCCCAGGATCAACTGATACCATCTCACTACAACTAGTGAGTCTCCTAACATCCAATTAGATCTATCTCATAGATCCAAAATCCAGGATTTAGGAGGTATCACTTTGATCCTATATGGTGAATCATTGTGATAAGCGGAGATTGATCGAGCGTAGCATAGGAAACTCCTTCCCTATCAAGAGTATGTCATCCACGTACTCTACAAGGATCGCCACCATACCCCCTACTACCTTTTTGTTTATACAAGGTTCATCTACCATTTTGATGATGTCAAACTCTTTGACTACTACATCAAAACAGACGTTCCAACTCCGCAATGCCTGCTTTATCCTATAAAGCATCTTGTACATGTTTCCGCTGCTCCCACTGTCTACGAAGCCCTCTGGCTGTGTACTTACAGACGCTCTCTTCTAAAACATCATTTTAGAAAAGCAGTCATGACACCCAACCGCCAGATATCGTAGTCATGGTATGTAGCCGTGGCAAGTAGGATCCGGATGGACTTAAGAATAGCCACTGGAAAAGGTTTCATCATTATCCATGCCTGGTCGATGACGAAAACCTTTAACAAGTCTAGCTTTGAAAGTCTCAACTTTTCCATCTACACCAAGTAATCTTCTCAAGATATACTTGCTCCCGATGGGGATTTAACCCTTCAGATATAGCAACCAAAGTCCATACTTTGTTGGTGTATAAGGATTCCATCTCAGATCTCTAAGCATCCAGCCATTCTTACAGAGTCCCACTCCTGATGGCCAGCTTGAAAATAGTTGGGTTATCATCTCATGATGCAATCCTCGCTCCCACTGTCATAGAGAAACCGAAGTATCTCTCAGGCGGATGAGGAACCCTACTAGATCGGCGGAGAGGCTGAGGTTCGTTGGAATCTACTGAATCCTTTGGTTCTACCAAATCATCTGCTGTAGTTTGTATAGCTGGAACCTTTCCAGTTGTACATAACAGACCTTGCCTCGAGCTTGTCCGGATTTTGCTTTTAGACATAGGCCGGACAACCCCAAATCTTAACTAACTTAAGATATGGGCTCTTCCCTTTCCATATTACATATGAAGTGGTAGGCAACTGATTTGATTTGAACCCTATTCAATAGGTATGCAGCTTCTCAAGCGCATAACTCCCAAAAGGAAATAGGAAACTCAGTAGTACTCATCATAGAGCACACCATATCACATAGGGTGCTATTGCTCCGTCCCGATATACCATCGTGCTATGGTGTATACGGAGGAGTAATACTGAGAGAGAATCTCATTCTCCTTTAGAATAGTCCAAGAATTCTATGCACAAGTATTCTCCACCTTGATCTCATCAAAGGACATAATACTTATACCCGTATTGGTTCTCTACTTCTAACTTATATTCTTTGAATTTCTCAAAAGGTTCTGACTTGTGTTTCAACAGGAACATATGTCTGAATCTTGAGAGATCATCAGAGAATGTAATGAAGTATAAAGAACCAGTCCTGGCATGTGTAGACAGGGGACCTTACATACATCATCATGTATCAGTCCTAAGAGTTCACTAACTCTTTCTCTGTTTCCAGTAAACAGAGCTATGGTCATCTTATCTCTGTGACATGACTGGCAAGTTTCACAAGATGTATATTCAAACAGATTTAAATATGCATCTATGTGCAACTTAGCTAGTCGAGTCGTATTGATATGACCTAGTCTACAATACCTCAAGAAGGATCCGTTCATTTCTGAACTCTTCCTCTTATGTGTGTTCCGTATACTAAGAACTGTAGTTTGATTTAGAACTTCAATGCTTTTAGATAACGTGCCTGAACCGATCAACTTTTGATATAGGAAATGTTCAAAACATTATCCAACAATACAAAATTTTATCATTTCTTTACTAATAAAGACACTGATATGATTTTGTATATCAGGTTCGGTATCTAATAACATTCGTTTAGAATCAATGTATTTATAATACAGGGTGACAGTGACCAACAGACTTGGCTGCAACACTTGCCCCGTTTTCTGCCTCATGAAACTTATCACCCGTTCTCAGTTCTCTACCTATCTGTAGCCCTATGTAACAGATTACATATCTGGGACACTGATCCGGTATCAAATACCCAGGACGCAGAGGATACTGAGAAATAGTTCTTTGTAATGAACACACCCGAAGACGATGCATCATATGCACTTTCTTCGTTTGGGTGGCACGGGAAATCTGGTATTCCCCAATTTCCTGCTCTGTTTTATAACAATTATAAGTTGGAGCGGGACCAACGTTCCCCAGCTCAGTATAACAAGCGGGTTCGGTCAATACATCCGTATTATTATCTTGATTAAGGCGTGATATGATCGCTACCTGTAGAGAGAGAGAAGAAAACACTCAGCGTGCGCTCTTGCAAGAATAGATTGGTTATTATTTTATCTAATCAGGATGGCTTCCACTGTTTTTATCAAGTCTTCCTTCAAACCCTAAAAGGAAAGACTAGTCGAGATTAATTACACACTACAAGTTCGCCAATCTTTCAGCCAGGCCAGTGTCGGTACTTTGAGGGAGGTCCCCCGTGCTTTCGCACGAACCTAATTATAGTAAACCTCGTTTTCCCAGAGGCGTAACCTCGTTGACACCTTTCTAGACACCTACTTGATCGGCTAATTGTAATGTGTAAAACTCTCCCAGGAGTAACAATTACTCGCAGTGGGTATCGGGATCCAACTATCTCATAGAAGGTATGCAATCTCATTGCAAATTTCAACACTTGAAATTCCCGATAATATTTTGCCCCTAACCTCCTATGACCTTGACAAAGGCCAACAAACCATAGGATGCTAGTCAAGTTCAACCCGTCATTTCCTGATTGAATTAAACCCACCCGCACGATCCTTGACAAAGGCCAACAAGGTCGCACGACTACCGTAACCCAATCTGCATCATATGCATAAGCAGATAAGCACCAGTCAGCTACCGCACACTACGCCTTGACAAAGGCCAACAAACGTAGCACGAATACTAACTACTACTTATCTGAAATGACGGAGGGCTACGACAGGTTTTTCTGAAAACCTATTGCGTAATGAACTTGATATCGTTGTAGAATCAAATGATTTTTGAAATGGAGTGTCTTTGAGGCTTTTCTAGTTTTGCTAAAGGAGTCACTCCCGGTGAAGGGATCGTCGGTCCTTTCCTCGTCGAATGAGGTGCGGGATATATCATATATATCACTGTGCAAAGCAGAAACTATAGAAGCAATCAAAAGACAAACCGAGGGTTGTAGCATCTGCCAGTTATTGCTAAAGGAGTCACTCCAGGCGAAGAGATCTCGGTCTTTTCCTTATCGAATAAGGTGCAGGATATATCATATATACCGCTGTGCAAAGCAAGAACTGTAGCTACCTGTTTTATTTTTGAAATTCGATTCTACAACATCTTTAGGTTTCTTTTATTTTCATTAATCATATTAATGAAGTCCCATCATTTAAAGCACCTAAACATCACAGATAAATACGACGTACACTTATGCCATCCGCATTCGCCTCGATGTCCCCTCGTGCACCGTTAGGTTAGGTAACTAACGACAGAGCGAGACAGGGCTAGCGCGAGTGCAAAACATAAGTAACGTCTATATAATATATCATATATACTATATACAGTATCCATCATCACATATCAAATGATCACATCACAGATATCGCAGCAGAAGAATCATATGAAACATTGGATATACTAGGACGTCCGTGTTTTCAATACGAGCCAGTATAAAACACGGATTCCACGATCGCGATGAATAGCCAAACCCACACCCCTAGACCCCTACGAGAGCGGAAAGCAACCCTGCCAATTCTAGAGTTAGGAGACCCGGACTCGACTCCTCGAGTTGGTCTCCCACTGGACTCCAGAACCCGATTACTTGTGCCCTCCTCCTTTGGTCTATCCTAGTGCGGAAAAGAAAATAATATACAAATGGTGACATCATCCGCAACCTGGAAGTGCCCCAATAAAAGAATATTACATACAAATTTTTACATGAATGATAATGAAAAACACTCATCTCACATAAAAAAAACCCCGGCTATTCAAACACGACGATCCAATATAACATATCCAGCAACACATAACATCACATGTCATCAACGTAAGTAAATATGCCCATCCCAATTGTCGTTGACATATAGCAACGAAACCGGCGATATCACATATTACACTTACGGTCGCAGAAAAGAAAGTGTAAAACTACAACAGTTGGAATCCGCAAACTCTTTAGACATCGCATGCCTAATCAAATGAATTCCTTAGACATCGCATGCCTAACAATTATAAACCCCGCATTTCAGTCTTATTATCGAAAACACTTTTCAATATCATGTCGGACAATTCAACAAGATTCCCGACATCCTGATCGAATGCTCGTCGCAAACTTTAGTAGGCGGCCGCACACCCGATACCGTCGACGAAGTGCACTGAGGCGGAACACCGCTACCGCGAGCACCCGAACGGATGCTTTCGGCGACGGAGTTCTCCTACAGTCACTTGGTCGGGGCTATGGGGCGTGGCTGTCTATTAAGTTTATCCGGCGAGTATCCGCGTACGCTACGTGATTGCGACGGACTTTTGATCGGATCAAAATTCTGTGGCAACCGATCAAGTGAGACTAAAGTGCTATGTTTATAACATTCATTCAGTTATCTCATAACTATTTGTGAATTCCAATTATTGTATCACATTCCAGATAAATAGAAAATGTTAAAGTTTCCGATCGAACAATCAAACACCCAAGTTTTCCCGAAACAGATCAACACATGAAATAAGTTTAAAAACATTCACTTCATGCCTCAGTACCAATGGTCCAGCCGTAGAAGGGTCAAGCCAACGCCTCACATGTGGCACGCCGTACTACCCCAAACCCTAAAGTTCAAAGGGCAGTTCAAGACGGTCACATAATCGAGTTAAGGTTTGTTGTCTTCTAGAGGGACCATCACGTTACTTGCACTACTAAGAACGTTCTCAAACTACGGAAAAAATCCAACAGTTGGAAATTGTAATACCCAGCCCCTTTTATACCAAAATCCGTATTTTGTCACTTTTTAATTTTATTTCTCCTAAAACCCATTCTCTTTTATTAAACCAAAACCCAGACAAAATCTATCAGTTTCTTTTTATAAAATCCCAGCCCTTTTGTAATTTTCTCATTATTTCATTTTATTCTTATTTAAACTCAAAACCCTAATTTTTCCCTTCAACCATTTCCTTTATTTACTTAAAACTAAACCCTAAAACCAAATAAATTCCTTAAGCCCACTCTTTTTATTTTCATCTAAATTTTTTTAATTCCCCTAGCCCAAACCCGCCTCAGGCCCGTTTCTTATTTTTCCCAAAATTAATTTCCTTTGTCTCTTTAAATAACCCAAGCCCAGCCCTTCTTTTTCCCTCTTCTCTATTCAATTTTCTCCTGCGGCCCACTTCCACAATTCTTCACCAAATTCCCTTTTAAATACCTCGGCCCGGCCCATTTCCCTTATCTCTACAGCCCGTCTCATCCAAGCGCTACCCGACCCGCCAGCAACAGTGCTTCTCCCCAACGTCTCTCCTCCTTTCCCGCGCGTTTCTGCCGTTACACCCCCACGTCGCGCTCGCCTCGCGCCGTAACCGCTCCTCGCGCCCACGACGCGCGACCCCTCGCACTCCCCTCTCTAACCTCGGCGCCCCCATCACCTTCTCAAACTCTTCTCTCCCTCTCTCTTCTTCCGCTCCCCTCTCGAACCCACGCCCACGGTCGCCCACGCCCCGCCACCACTGCCGGCACCCATCTCTGGCCTCCTCCTTCTTCCTCAACCCCTCCTCGACTCCAACTCCCCTCTCCCTCTCAATCTTAAACCTCCCCTCTCTCTCACGAGAAAACCTCCGGCCACCTCCCTCCATCACCACCGCCACGACATTCCTCCACCACCGTCGCTCACCCACTCGCTCTCTCTTCTCGCTCTCTCCCCACGTCTCTCTCTCTGCATTCTTCCTCTCCCTCACCACTTACACTCTCTTCCCGCTCGCTCTCTCTCCCTCCCTTTTCTTTCTGCGCGCAAGCTCAGACCCACGCCGCACCCTCACCAGCCTTGCCGTCACTCGCGCCCACGCCACCGATTTCGTCGACTCCTTCACCCTCGACGGCACTCCGTCTCCCTCTCCGACACCATCACCTGAGCACCCAAGCATTAGAACCCATCGACCCCAACTACCAATCCGCCGACGAACCCTCCTCCGACGAGCCGCGACCTCACACCACCACGACCACCGTACAGCTCCCCCATCACTTGCATCGAGCCTTGCGACCCAGCACCCCCAGACACTCGAGCTCCGGCCACTTCGAGCACCAGCATCTCTGATCTTCAGCCGAGCAGCTACAACACCCGGACCCAACCCCTCATCCCTGCACCTCACCTGAACTCCAACCCCGTCGCCGCTGAACTCATCGCCTGCACACACCCTCGCCAGAGCTCGTCTCACCATCATTCCCGAGCAAGAACCCCACCGGAAACCCGAGCTCACCCGGAGCTGCTGCCGTCGTCGTGCCGGTTCGTCGCGCGGCCATGCTGTACTTCGCTGCCGTGAGTCACCAGGCAAGTATTTTACTTGCTTACATGCTATATACTCAAGTTAGAATCTTTAATTACATTTATCTTAAAGTTACCATCTTAGAACAATAGTGTGCCATACCTGTTCGACGTGTGTTCTCAATGAAAGTACTCATCAAATTTGACGGAACTAAATGGTATTGTTTGGCCCGTATGGCTGTGGACCTAATGTGTGAATTTTGTTGGATATTATGACCGTTAACGACTAAAACAACTACCCTCAAGTTTAACCGTAAAACTAGAATTATATTGTACCTGGAAACCGTTAAAATCGCCATAAATTGTATCCACACTAGAATGATGAGCTCAAGGGCTCAAATCGAAGACGACTCGACGATCTATAACCCTACACTAGTTTCCAGATATTCCTATACTCAAACTGTGTTAATATTCGGATCGGAGTGCGACTCAGGACTGCAGTCCAGAGCGACTCTAATTATTGCTTGCTGTCCCGTAATGGGTACCACATGATTTCCTTAACTCGTACGTTGCGGAACTCTGCTGTATATTATAGGTGAATCTGTTATCTAGACAACACAAGTGGTTTCATCCTATTCCGTCATCATTTACTATTTAATCTGTAATTTAAAAGATCGGGACGCATAACAGTCCCAACAGAATCAGAACTGACATATTGGTATTGAATAGTGTATATCTCCTGACGTACAGATGCGATCGAAGATCTGTCTGTTGCGTTGAAAACCTTACTGAAAACCGTAGATTTCATCCAACTGTAGCATCGCTAAAATCTGATCCCAACTGGGATTAAACTGCGTTACGAAACGGATTTCTGATTCTGAAACCGGATTTCCAGCCGTGAACGCTTAAAATGAAATGGCTATAATTAGCGATCCTGGAATCCGATTGGCATGAAACTAAATTAGATGGATAGATAACTGAACATACTAATTATTACCTGTTTATCGTTTCGCTAAAATGTACACGTACGTTCCATGATAAATCATGCAAGTGATAAAATACTGTTTCATAACATCCTAATCATGCTTATATACTGTTCACGCATCATATCATACCCATATCATTGTATTGATAACCTAGTGATATCGTGCATTTACCCAGTGTTAGATTTTAGTGATGATTGTGGCAAGTACGTCAGTGTTCGTGTATCCGTGAATAAGTGAAAGTGATACGTACTTGTGCACAATCAGTAACCCTATTATTCTATTGCATTGTTGACGTCTGTGGGATGCGTGTACGTGTGACTATAAGTGGTATGGGACACTTATGGAAGCGCTTGCACGGGTGTCGCAGATAAGGCATCAGACACTGCCATTTATCTTAGGTATTAGTCGGGATGTGCTTGATGGAGGTCCTGCCTCCAGCTCTTGCGCAGACTTGTCACAGACCGATTGGTATTTAGGGTTATGGTTGGCGTTTGATGTGGACCACGGGGTGTGGGGTAGTTTAAGTGTGAGTTCAACAGAATCTCGGGAGTCCCATGCCGGCTTATATATTTAGGGAGTTATATGGAGATTTACAGGGTATGTGATATTCACCGTGATATACATGTTGGGCCCGTGGTCCCTTGCCCTTGGGTTCTACCCTTGGGTGGAGAACACTCGCGAGTGGTTGACTCTCACACTTGGACTGACGATAGGCTTAGTGACCTGTACAGTGAGACTTAGAGACTGATAGGGATACTGGCATTGAGACATCTTACTTACTGTGTTGTCATACGTGGCATATCATTCTACTGCTTTTACTGTTCCGCTGCATTGATTACTGCACCTTCATATTCATGTTGTCATTGATTTACTGTTATACATATCTATTTCCACTGTTAGAACTGTCACTTGATTTATATATATATTATATTGCTATTGTGTCGCTCTGACGACCTGAGTATGCATGCTCAGTGTGAGGAGAAGATTTAGCCTGGACCAGAATTAGGCGTGTATCACTGACACCCTGACTTGCTATTCAGAGTTACATTCGTTTGTTCCACTTCAGGTCAGTTCTTTACATTGTTTCTTTCAGTTACTGCATTTCTCATTACCTGCGCATCATTTGCTGTTTACCATGAAAAACTAGAAGCCGAAGTGTGACTACGGCAGGACACTTCCTTGACCGTAGGAGCATGGCTGGCCTTGTCTACCCCTCGTATTCCGTATTTTGGGAAGCGGGGCGTGACATTGTTTAGTTGGTATCAGAGCCAGGTTTTGCTTCGATTGGGATTGTAGTTTTCCGTGTATAGCTTGGCAATCTAGGCCACTCCTTGGTTTAGGTTGTAAACTTGTCATTCTTGATCCATATTCACCTCGTGTGTTCAGCTATCCATTCGCCATGGTTTCGGGTGACTTGACAAGGTTACGTGGTTGCAATTGCACTACCGTACTCTATTCAAGTGACTTAAAGTCATACAGTTAATTTCCCCACTTGTAATAAATTCATCACCTCTGATATTCTTGAATCTTTGTCCTATCCATATTATATCTTGATTCTTATAGCTTGTGCCTTATATTATCGTCAAAATCATTATTTCACGATCATGACTTCCAACGACTTTTCCTCCATCTCCACTCCCCAGAATCAGACTGTTGAGATTCTGAGTGTACTGCAAGGTCTAAAGAAAGCCCAGGAGCGAACAAACGACTTTTTGGCTGAAGGACTGAGAAGACAGGTGAATTAGGCACCAGCGGGAGTCTCAAATCATAAAGGGATCCCAGTTAGACGAGGAAAAGAGAAGAAGATGAAGCGCCAATTTGTTTCTCCGCGGCAGAAGCAGCAGAAGATCCCATGTTGTGGGTACTGTAGGAGGCCAGGACATCTTCAGAGGGATTGTCGCCGCGCCCAAGGGAAATGTCTGATTTGTGGATCCAGCGAACACCTCATCAATGGTTGCCCAGAAAGGAAAGAACTACAAGGAGGAAACTCGTCCACACTCCCCACTTCTGCCAAGTGAGGATTATCGCGTAGTTCGAACTTCGACGATAAGGCGGACCTAACGCAGGATTCAACTCACGCGACGAGAATGCAACGTTATAGTAGTCGAAGAAGGATTTTTTTCATGTTATCTACTTTCAGTAATAATGTTGTCATTTTTTTATGAATATTTCTTTCCGTTTGAAATCTTGTATGCGCTGAACTTTTGATTGAATGCAATGAAAAT
The DNA here is from genome assembly GCA_030015575.1 of Agapanthus africanus. Lineage (NCBI taxonomy): Eukaryota > Viridiplantae > Streptophyta > Magnoliopsida > Asparagales > Amaryllidaceae > Agapanthus > Agapanthus africanus. The sequence goes on along the minus strand of JASDDO010000028.1, from coordinate 90,641,466 downwards.
TTGAATCGTAATATATGTATCATTCTCTTGCTTTCTCTTTATCTAATTCTATTCATTATCACAGTATTTTAATCCTGATCTTTCAGTTCCTGCAACCGCATATTTTCCTATACTTCGTGTTAGTGTATATGCCCTAGAGGCCATTACTGTATCATACTAGTTTGTATATTACTTAATGGAAGCTTGGGATATTCACCTTGTATATACAATCTTGCTCAAAATAGTAGTATGCTACTTGGTTTGTTTCTACTTCAATGTGTACATGTGTTTATTTTAGTATATCACCTATACACATTAGTGGAGCCCTTAGGATCTTTGCTTGATTACCAGCGTTGTGATGGCAGTCACACTAGTGGGGGCTGGGTAATCTATAAGCACATCCTTATGCAGGTCCCTAGTCGCAGGACTATCGAGACAGGGTATCGATACTCCGGAGTAGACTAGCGCATGCGCTTCTCATCCCAGTGTGGGAGACGGTCTGTCCCACAGCCGTTAGTACGTCGTACTGGAGATAGTATGCAGGTGCTCGTTAGGTTACGAGTACACTGGACAGGACTCGTCGGGAACTGACCGGTTGGTATTATACCTATCGTCAGTTATCAGTTCCCAGGTGACATGAGTACAGCTTAGTCCGCTGACTTGACACTGTCACTTCGCCTCAAGTGTGTTCCCACTGTACTTTGATTACTACCCTACCACGGCTCAAAGGAGTCGTGCAAACAGGTAGTAGTTGGGTGCAGTCCCGAAGCACTTGGAGGCAGTGACGGTTAGACAGGATTCGTCTCTCCCGGTATTGGGGGTTGACATCGCGCTGTGTCTAGGAGAGCCATTACACGAGTAGTCCCTGGCCAGGGCAAGCGAGATATACTGGTAGGCTTCCAGTGCTATCTCAGGGTGTATTGGGCTTCACTCCGACACGACTTGTACCGCTATTAGGGGACTGACGTTTACCGCCCCCTAGGCCCGCCATGCGATGTATCAGACGAACAGACCGGACTGTACGGAGATTGTCACATTCAGGCTCAGTAGGAGTTCAGATGGGTTTCACCTCGTCAGTCTTCTTGTCGGCATCTACCTGGGGACCGTTACGCACAGCTAGTGCCGCTTGCGGTCTGTGGTTAAACCCACTGCCAGCGTAGTGTCGAGTCTTTAGAGTCCCACACAGAAAGCTATTCGCCTTTAGGCAAAAGAGTAGAGGTCGCATGGTTTTGCGACAGGTCGCATGGTTTTGCGACAGGGTCCGGTCACATCCGTGCACTTGTGCACGTACAGTGTCCGGACAGTTAACACTAGCGGGCTTTGGTTTAAGCCAGATCCTAGTGTACGTTTTGGGATTGGTTTTATCCAGTTTGTATTCGTGTTCCTCGGAACGCGGATGCGGGTGTGTATGCACAGTTGACGGAGAGACAGAGGCAGAGGATTCTCATTAGGGTTGTTGACCGTTGACTGTTGACTATTGACTTTTTGCTCAACCCTAATGAGAATATGATATGTAATTAACAATAATATTAATTAAGTATTGTGGTGACATGGTTGTTGAGGGGTTGACTTTGTTGACTTCGTTGACCGGTTGACTAGGTTGGACTAGTTGACCATCATGATGACAATAGCTATCATTTCATGGCAAAGACTTTTTACATGCTTGTTCTCTTATGCAATATGAGTGCATGAAATGATATAGCCATTTTGACTTCAACCATTAACACAATACTTGATTACTATTTTTGTGATGATGGCTTTGGATTATGAGAGCCAAGAGAGAAAAGTCTTTCTCATTCTATCATTTTCATTCTCTCTCTTGTATTCTTGAGCTCTCATCTTCTTCCTCTTGCTCCCCCTCTCTTTAATCTATGGTTCACTTGTCTCATGTGTTGAGAACCAAGAACCATAGAGAAAATCCCTACACACTCTCCTCTACTCACTCTAGTTCACAAGGTTTAGCAAACCGAGTGAACTAGTTTCTTCAAAGTACGAAGAAGAAGCCAAAGGTAGAAGCTTTCAGGTGTATCGATCTTCGGCGCAAGGAGACAACGGGGTGAAACCGATCCGGACAACCATCGAGGCTTGAAGACGAAGAAGTTCAAGAAAGAAAGGTATAACCCCCTAACCGAGTAGTTAACAACTCCTAGTTAGGTTGTTAGTTAGATGTTTAACCAAGATCCGGTTTTGAGTCCATGTTACCGCCTCTAGAAAATTGTTTTTCACCAAATTCCGCATGCCCGAAAGTACCGGGAGAGGTAGCATGGACTTACAGTGGTATCAGAGCCTAGTTAAACTCTATCTAACATGTTAGCATAGTAGCTAGAAATTCGATCGGAGAAAAAGTCCCGAAATAAACCCGAAATTCAAAGTTGCTGTCGATTTTAAAGTTCTGTAAAATTGATAAATTTCATCTTAAAAATCGGCTCAGGGTTTTTATTAAACACCCACGAAATTTGGTCCCACGAACCGGTCAAAGCGCCGCGGAAACGCGGCGGGAGCACGCTCCCGCCGCGGTTCCGCGGCCGAGTTGACTCGGCCGAGGTCCAAATTTTGTGCAGTGTTTTTATGGGGTTGTTTTGGGATTTTTGGAATATGTATTTTCTGCCCAGATTTTCCAGAACGAAAATTTTGTGTTTGGGGTCTGAAAATCCGTATTTTTGATCGAACTTCTAAAAGACTTAAGCTGACGGGTTTTTTCTGTGATGTGATATTTGTATTGAACGTCTGCTAATCGCTATATGTCGATTAGTGGGAGTTATACAAATCTGTGATCTGTATTGTTATTGGAATGTGTATATGAATTCATTGGATTGTCGCGGGTGAATAGCCGGGGGTTGTGAGACGAGAGTTTTCTTTTCTTTCAATTCATGTAAATTTGTAAATTGATGTAATAATTATTTGTATGGCCGCACAACCGGGTCGGGGTTGTAGCTGTCATTGTATAATTTCTTTTTACTGTTTTTGCTCCTAGGATAGACCCATGGAGGGGGTGCACAAACTACCGGGTATGCCGAAGTGCCGAGTGGCCTACTCACGGAGTTGAGGGAGGTTGCTTCGCTTCGGGTACTTGGCGGGTAGTTTGCCGCACCCGTAGGGGTCTTGGGTGGGGTATTGGCTATTCACCGCGACCGTGTAATCTGCTTTTCGTTACAGGCTCGTACGAATTGCGGATTCCTAGTATATCCAATGTGTTCATCTGTGATCTGAAATGGCTATCATTGCAGTATATCTATATATGATATTATTTAGGCGTTGCTTATGTTTTACAGCCGCGCTAGCCCAGCCCCTGCTCTGTCGTTAGTTAAGTAACCTAACGGGTAATGACGGGGCCCCGTGGCGAATGCGAATGGCATAAGCGTACGTCATATTTTGGTTATTTTCTGCAATGGTAGGATTAAATGATGGGACGCATTAAAAGAACTAATGCAAGAATATCACGCATTAAAAGAACTAATGCAAGAAAAATAAACCAAGTAAAAGTCGTTAGAACACTTTCGAAAAACCACTCGGTTCTTTTCAAAACTAACTTTTAAATGCGGAGCTTGAGCCACTCCTTTTAAAAGCTATCTCGTTCCATCGATTATATCAAGTTCACTACGTTCACGGTTTAGCCAAAACCATTCGTAGCCCTCCGTCGTTTCACATGGATGGTTAATAGTATTCAAGCTATGTTTGTTGGCCAAAGTCAAGGCATAGTGATTGGTAGCTATTGGGTATTCATGTGCAGCATAGATAGATGCGTTAGTTTGGAACAGTCGTACTGCCTTGTTGGCCAAAGTCAAGGGTAGGTGCGGGTGGATTCAAATTAACCTGGAGAACAACGGGTAGAACTTGACATGTGACTTATGATTTGTTGGCCAAAGTCAAGGTCATAAGAGCACGGGGCAAAAATCCACATCGGGAGTTTCAAAAGAACTGAAACTTGCTAGTGTTGCATACCATTTGGAGTGTGATGATTCTGGTAGGATTCCTTCAGTTTTGTCACGCGATGATATTTGGATCCCGATCCTCCTGTGAGTATATGCTACTCCTCGGGAAATTTCTCACTTAACGATCAATGCTATAAACCAAGTAGGTGTCTAGAAAGGTGTTAGCGGGGCTACGCCCCCAGGGAAAAGAGGTTATTTAATTAAGGAACTTCGCGAAAGCGTTGGAAAACCTCCCTCGAAGTACCGACACTGGCCTGGCTGAACGGTTAAGCAAGTATTGTACGGTGAGATTGATCCTGGCTAATTCTTCCTTTTTGGTTTGAGGAGGGATTCGAGAAACAGTGGGAGCCATCCTGTTTAGACAAACTAAAAACCATTCTAAACTTGCAAGAGCATCATGCTGAGTGTTTCTTCTCTCTCCTAATTGCAGCGACCAATCGACATGACTGGACTTAAGTTACCTCTAGATAAAAACATACTGACAGGGCCAAACTACAAAGATTGGCTCAGGAATGTCAAGATGGCAATCACTTACGACAAGCTGGGGTATCTTCTTACCACCAAAGCTCCCCCTGTCCCAGGTCCCAAAACCAGCGTCGCGGATAAGGAAATCCGTAAGACCTGGGAAATAGATTGCGCGAAGGCCAAGTGCCCCGTGCTTGCCTCTATGGACAACGAACATCAGAGGAGGTACGAGAATATGGACCTCGAATCCATATTTCTCCATACAAAAGAACTGTATGGAGAGCAGTCTCGTATCGCAAGATACGAAGTGTCGAAGAAGTTATTTTCGGCAAGGTTGGCCGTCGGATCATCGGTAGCGGAACACGTGCTTAAGATGATTGGCTACATAGAAAAGCTCGCGGACCTTGGGACCACGTTGGAGAATGAGCTCTATACGGACTTGATTCTCCAATCCCTTCCTTCCACGTACGCCCAGTTTATCCTGAACTTCAACTTACAAGAAAAAGAAGTTGAACTTTCAGAACTCCTCAACATGCTGAGGAGCGCAGAGGGCACCCTACAGAAAGGTAGGGAAACATCCACTTTGTTTGTAGGAGGATCTTCCTCTTCTAGGTCCAAAGCGAAAGCCAAGGGAAAGAAGAAGAAAGCCCCCGCCAAACCAAGGGGCGGTGTTAGTAAAGTGGATACGAAGAGAAAGGCAAAAGCAACAAAGAAAGTGGGAAAGCTTGTGGATAAGGAAGAATGCTTCTATTGTCATAAGAAAGAACACTGGAAGAATGATTGCAGGGCTTGGAAAGCCAGGACACAGGAATTGAAGCAGGTTGCAGCTTCAGCTTCAGGTGTGTATGTTATTGAAAACTGTCTTTCAATAAACTCTACTTCCTGGGTATTGGATACCGGATCAGGATCTCATATCTGTAATTCTTTGCAGGCGTTGAGAAACCGTAGGGTTTTGAAGGCAGGTGACATGACCCTCAAAGTTGCAAATGGAGCTAGCATGGATGCTAAGGCCGTGGGGGACTATCACCTGGGAATGTTAGATGGACATGTTTTGGTTTTGCGTAATTGCTTTTTTGTACCCAATGCAACTTGTAATATCATTTCTGTATCTTTGGTTTCTAAAGAAGGTTATGAATTTGCGTTTGTAAGTAATGTTGTAAACATTCACCTTAATCAAGTTCTGATTGGGTCAGGTACATTGAGCAATGGTATATACGTATTAAACCAACCACAGATTTTCAATGTCCAGAATACACACAAAAGAAAGTCTCCGGAAATAAATCAGACTTTCTTATGGCATTGTAGACTAGGTCACATCAATGAGAGAAGGTTGACGAACTTACATACAGAAGGATATTTGAATCCGTTCGAATATCAATCGTATGCCACTTGTCAATCCTGTCTCAAAGGAAAGATGACAAAGACTCCGTTCACTGGACACGGAGTAAGAGCGAGCGAGCTCTTGGGACTCGTACACAGCGACATGTGCGGTCCAATGTCTACACATGCGCGAAGTGGTTATTCTTACTTCATTACTTTTACGGATGACTTTTCAAGGTACGGTTATGTCTTCTTAATGAAACATAAGTCCGAACCCTTTGGAAAATTCCAGGAATATAAGAATGAAGTAGAAAGAACAAACCGGCAAAAGTATCAAGATTCTAAGATCGGATCGAGGTGGAGAATACTTAAGTGCCGAGTTCCTGGACTGTTTAAAAGAGAACGGAATTCTCTCTCAGCTTACTCCTCCATACACTCCGCAACATAACGGTGTATCGGAGAGACGGAACCGAACCCTATTGGATATGGTACGGTCCATGATGAGTAACGCTGAGTTGCCGCGATCATTCTGGGGGTATGCGCTAGAATCAGCTGCATACCTTTTGAACCGAGTTCCCACTAAGACTGTGCCTACTACACCATATGAGATGTGGTGTGGGAAGAAACCCTATCTTAAGCACATTAAGACATGGGGATGTCCAGCTTTTGTTAAAAAGCAGCATGCGGACAAGCTCGAGGCACGCTCAGTACAGTGCAAGTTCGTGGGATATCCAAAGAACTCCCAGGGATATTTCTTCTACTGCGAAGAGGAACAAAAAGTTTTTGTTTCTCGTCATGCCTACTTCTTGGAAACTGAGTTTTTGGAAAACCAGATAAGTGGGAGCACAGTAGAACTGGAAGAAATTCCAGAACCACGAGCTATTACTGAAAGTTTAGTGGAACCAGAGGGTTCAAAAGAACAGGACATTCCTACGCCGCTCCGCAGGAGTAGTAGGCAGTCTCATCCGCCCGAGAGATACTACGGTTTTCTCATAGACGGGGATAGAGAGGATTGCATCATAGATTATGATGAGCCTACTAGCTTCCAGCAGGCCGTTCAGAGCGTTGACTCGGTAAAATGGCTGGATGCAATGCGGACCGAAATGGAGTCCAAGTACACCAACAAGGTATGGACGTTGGACATTGCTCCAGACGGGGTAAAACCCGTAGAATGCAAGTGGATCTTCAAAAGGAAGATTGGTGTAGATGGACAGGTTGAGACCTATAAAGCTAGACTTGTTGCAAAGGGTTTTCGTCAAAGACCTGGTTTGGACTATGACGAAACCTTTTCTCCAGTGGCTATGCTGAAATCCATTCGGATCCTTCTTGCCATTGCTGCCTTCCACGATTATGAGATCTAGCAGTTGGACGTAAAGACCGCTTTTCTAAATGGAAATTTAGATGAGTGTGTCTATATGGACCAACCAGAGGGTTTCATTCAGAGTGGGAGAAGCGAAAAGGTGTGCAAGTTGCTTAAGTCCATCTATGAACTAAAGCAGGCATCGCGGAGTTGGAACATCTGTTTTGATGAGACGGTCAAGAAATTTGGCTTTATCAAAAATCCAGATGAACCATGCATCTATAGTAGATTTGTAGCAAGAACTGTAGTATTCCTCGTTTTATACATGGATGACATTCTCTTAATAGAAAATGACATTCCTATGCTACAATCTGTCAAGGGGTTCTTGTCACACAGGTTCTCCATGAAAGACCTGGGTGATGCCTCATACATCCTGGGGATCCGGATCCATCGTGATAGATCCAAGAGGATATTAGGACTTTCACAGTCCAGGTACATCGACACCATACTGAAAAGATTCAGTATGGAAGATTCCAAGCGTGGTAACCTACCGGCTTGTCACGGGATCACCCTCTCTAAAGAGATGTCTCCCAAGACTGATTTGGAGAGAGATCGCATGTCTATTATACCCTACGCTTCCGCGGTAGGCTCTATAATGTATGCGATGTTGTGTACCAGACCGGATGTAGCTTATGCACTGAGTGTGGTAAGCCGGTATCAGTCAAACCCTGGGGAGAAACACTGGATAGCGGTAAAGAACATTCTCAAGTACCTGAGAAGGACTAAGGAGATGTTCTTGGTGTATGGCGGAAAAGACCTCCAGATCGAGGCCTTTGCTGACTCCAGCTTCCAGAGTGACAAGGATGATTCCAAGTCCATGTCGGGTTTTGTCTTTACCCTCAATGGAGGGGCGGTGTGTTGGAAGAGTTCCAAACAGGAAACCGTTGCAGACTCGACGATGGAAGCGGAATACATCGCTGCATCTGATGCCGCAAAGGAAGCTGTCTGGATGAGGAAGTTCTTGAAAGAACTTCAGGTGGTTCCGTCCATTGTTGATCCAATACCTCTGTATTGCGACAACAACGGGGCTATAGCTTTAGCGAAGGAACCCAGGTCCCATCAGAGATCTAGACACATCTTAAGGCGGTATCACCTGATCAGGGAGATCGTGGATCGCCAGGAGATCGAGGTTCGGAGGGTTGCTTCAGAAGATAACACTGCAGATCCATTCACCAAGGCCTTGCCCCAGACTCAGTTCGAGCGGCTGATCGAGATGATAGGTCTTCGATACGCCAGTACATGGCCTTAGTGCAAGTGGGAGATTGTTAGTGTATATGCCCTAGAGGCAATTACTGTATCATACTAGTTTGTATATTACTTAATGGAAGCTTGGGATATTCACCTTGTATATACAATCTTGCTCAAAATAGTAGTATGCTACTTGGTTTGTTTCTACTTCAATGTGTACATGTGTTTATTTTAGTATATCACCTATACACATTAGTGGAGCCCTTAGGATCTTTGCTTGATTACCAGCGTTGTGATGGCAGTCACACTAGTGGGGGCTGGGTAATCTATAAGCACATCCTTATGCAGGTCCCTAGTCGCAGGACTATCGAGACAGGGCATCGATACTCCGGAGTAGACTAGCGCATGCGCTTCTCATCCCAGTGTGGGAGATGGTCTGTCCCACAGCCGTTAGTACGTCGTACTGGAGATAGTATGCGGGTGCTCGTTAGGTTACGAGTACACTGGACAGGACTCGTCGGGAACTGACCGATTGGTATTATACCTATCGTCAGTTATCAGTTTCCAGTGACATGAGTACAGCTTAGTCCGCTGACTTGACACTGTCACTTCGCCTCGAGTGTGTTCCCACTGTACTTTGATTACTACCCTACCACGGCTCAAAGGAGTCATGCAAACAGGTAGTAGTTGGGTGCAGTCCCGAAGCACTTGGAGGCAGTGACGGTTAGACAGGATTCGTCTCTCCCGGTATTGGGGGTTGACATCGCGCTGTGTCTAGGAGAGCCATTACACGAGTAGTCCCTGGCCAGGGCAAGCGAGATATACTGGTAGGCTTCCAGTGCTATCTCAGGGTGTATTGGGCTTCACTCCGACACGACTTGTACCGCTATTAGGGGACTGACGTTTACCGCCCCCCTAGGCCCGCCATGCGATGTATCAGACGAACAGACCGGACTGTACGGAGATTGTCATATTCAGGCTCAGTAGGAGTTCAGATGGGTTTCACCTCGTCAGTCTTCTTGTCGGCATCTACCTGGGGACCGTTACGCACAGCTAGTGCCGCTTGCGGTCTGTGGTTAAACCCACTGCCAGCGTAGTGTCGAGTCTTTAGAGTCCCACACAGAAAGCTATTCGCCTTTAGGCAAAAGAGTAGAGATCGCATGGTTTTGCGACAGGTCGCATGGTTTTGCGACAGGGTCCGGTCACATCCGTGCACTTGTGCACGTACAGTGTCCGGACAGTTAACACTAGCGGGCTTTGGTTTAAGCCAGATCCTAGTGTACGTTTTGGGATTGGTTTTATCCAGTTTGTATTCGTGTTCCTCGGAACGCGGATGCGGGTGTGTATGCACAGTTGACGGAGAGACAGAGGCAGAGGATTCTCATTAGGGTTGTTGACCGTTGACTGTTGACTATTGACTTTTTGCTCAACCCTAATAAGAATATGATATGTAATTAACAATAATATTAATTAAGTATTGTGGTGACATGGTTGTTGAGGGGTTGACTTTGTTGACTTGTTGACTTCGTTGACCGGTTGACTAGGTTGGACTAGTTGACCATCATGATGACAATGGCTATCATTTCATGGCAAAGACTTTTTACTTGCTTGTTCTTTTCTGCAATATGAGTGCATGAAATGATATAGCCATTTTGACTTCAACCATTTACACAATACTTGATTACTATTTTTGTGATGATGGCTTTGGATTATGATAGCAAAGAGAGAAAAGTCTTTCTCATTCTATCATTTTCATTCTTTCTCTTGTGTTCTTGAGCTCTCATCTTCTTCCTCTTGCTCTCCCTCTCTTTAATCTATGGTTCACTTGTCTCATGTGTTGAGAACCAAGAACCATAGAGAAAATCCCTACACATTGATTGACACGAAAAAGTGTATGTTTTGTAGTTAACCGCAATCAGAACGGTGTCGCACGTAGCTAGACCGAGATGAGTACGGGTCGTCTTCTGGGAAACGTGGAACCTTTTACTTTTACTTTAGATGTGTTGAGAAAGAGAGGAGGAATAAAGAATTTTATAGAATGGTTTCTAGATCTACGTTAAACAAGAATGTAAAATATAGATCTAGATTATTTTTAAGATGTAATTAATATAATAAGAGGGCTTGTAGGGTTCGTTAGGATTTAGTAGTTATGGATGATTAATTAAAAGTTACTCTTTTTATCCATTAATAGATTTAGAACTAGAATGACGGTGATGCGTGTAGATTAGGGTTTCCGGAGGGAAAAGGAATCCCACTCTTAACCCTTATCTCGACACGGAACTCCGTTCATTATCTAGCCTTTACCAAAACAATCATTAATCTAATCTCTAATCGCGGTCGGAACTAGCAAAGAATTTCCAGCGCGCCCGATTAGGATGTTAATGATTCTTTTGATAAAGTTCCTAAACTTTATAGGACTTAAAAAGGGTTTAATTATTTTCATCGTCCATTAGCCTACCCTAATCCTACGAACCCTAACAAGCGGAGAATTACTCGCGCATGTTGGGAGAAGAAGATGAAAAGAAAGAGAGGGAAAACATATGTAAATGCAAAGACAATTAAATAAAATAACTACCTTTATTAATCGACTTGAACAATCTACACTTTTAATCCATAGAAAATGATTACAACTAGTTGCTTCTCGATCTTTCCTAAGGGGGTAGTCGAACAGTCGATGATCAGCCTGGATGCGTGAGCGTCGGGAGCTTCGTGATCTCTTCGGCTTGATACCTTTTCCAAGAGGGTCTCGGTGTCCTTTTATAGTGCAAAGCCAGAATCTTTTAGTTGGAAACTTGGTAAAATTCAACAGAGATTCACCCCAAAAATCCTCAGCTCCCAACTCCATAGAAGTGCGGCGGATCCGCGGCAAATGGTGGCTAGGGCCGCGGATCCGCGCTCAAGGGGTGAGATCTCTTTGTCAATTTTCTTGGACTTTCTGATTGTGACATGTGGCAATCCTAGGCACCTTCATATTTCAGAAATCTTCTCTCGGTTGCTTCCAGACTTGGTCTCCAAGTTTGCTTCTTAATTTGGCAAGATTTCTTCAACAACTTGATTTGCTTGATTCTAGCCTTGGAAAATTCTGCACAACTTGGAAATATTCTGCACAACAACTCAAATAAGATTTTAGTAGACTTTGTTCTACTAGGATTAGGTCAATAATATTATTTGCATACATTTTCCTACCAAATGATAATAAAAATATATTAACACATGGAAAATAATGTTTTTACACATAAACCCTCACATGTATAATATATCATATTAAAGTCCTTTTTTAATATAAAAATGGTAGGAAAAATGTACTACAAATGTGCAGTTTTATCGACTGAACAAATACTCCCAAACTTATCTTTGATCGTCCCGAGCAACTAGTTTATTTAAGAGGAGAAAAAGAAAGGAGAAAACTAAGCACACTTTCGTAGGCAGACACGATTGCACTAAGCACGTGCAACAAGCCGTTAAACCTCTAGGTGTCCCTAGTAGGAGGAGTGTTGTCTCCTGAGGGTTTTCAGCGGATTACACCCACAAAATCCTATAACAAAACAAAGATGGTGAATTTTACATATAAAGATAAGAACCATAAAAGAAAGGCCTTGAAAAGAAGAGTTTCCAACTATACTAGCTTTTCAGTTGTCATGAGCCCTATCTTAATAGTCATGAAAAAATGTTAGAAATCATATCATCCCTCAATAAAACATCGTCTTTATTCTTCATTCCTACCTTTCATCCAAACATTGATCATATAACCCCACGTGTGTGTAAGGAACATCCCTACACTCGGAGAATTCAATTCAAGCTATCATACTCTTGTCCATCTACCTCAGTACTTTTTAATTTTATGAATACTTAGGTTTGCTCACACCTTTTCATGCGACCGTTAATACTTTTTGAGGTACTAACCGACCGATTACTCATGTGCTTGCAGATTCGGTGATAATATTTTCCTCGTCTTACACCACCTAAGGTTTAGCAGTGACTCCCAGACCAGTTGGCCTTAGGGCACTAGGTGAAGAGGCACCCTCGCTATATTTTTTTATTGCTGCCTTGGAAATAACAAAACCAGTGTTCATTTTTTTCTTTTCACCATTTTTATATTTTCTTCATTTTTTTTTTTTAATTTCCTTCATACTTTGGCTTTTAGACAAGAGCATTTCAAGGTATCCTCTACTATCCCGAGTTTCAAGACGTGTGTAAGTGCATATAGTAGGGTATCAACATTCAAATGTTTGGCTTACAGAATAGAAACTATTTTTCAGACTTATTTTTATCCTCAGATTAGTGACTTCCTTCATTTTACTAACTCTTGGGACAACAGCTCATAACTACTTATTACTAGTTCTTGTAAGAAAACTTCTAATTTTCTTGGTTTTCTTAAACTATTCCAATCTTTTGGATGTAATTTTTCACTTTCTACTCTTTTGTTATATAAAAAAAATTTTAATGCCCGGTGTCAAAGATAATTCAGTGAATACAAACCTCCCCCCCAAACCTGTTTTCAGCAGTGTCCTCACTGATGTAGCCTTTTGAGAACAAGGACCTGTATACTAAGGGAGAGATACAAGGGGTAAAATAATAGTTAAATGAAAAATTCCCCCAAACTTATTCTTTGACACGCATAGATATTCAATCAAATCCATTTTTTACTCACCTCCATTTCTTAAAATGAGAAAATGTTACAAAAACATGGAGGTGGGACGGAGGAAATTTAGTTTTGATAAAGCGGCTCCTGTAAAAACAGGAGCTCCTCCGCGGGGTCAGCAGAAAAATACGATTTTAATCTATGCCCATTCACTTTAAAAATCGAACCGTTTTTCAAATTTTCGACTTCAACTGCTCCGTGCGGGTGTACATACCGCACCACAAAAGGTCCTTTCCAACGAGATTTAAGCTTACCTAGATAAAGATGGAGACGGGAATCGTAAAGAAGGACTTGTTGCCCCGATGTGAAGGTTTTTCTAGAAAGATTTTTATCGTGGAACACTTTAGTCCTGTTCTTTACTATCACCGCATTATCGTAAGCTTCATCGCGGAGTTCGCTTAGCTCATTCAATTGCAGCTTTCGATAGCTGCCTGCATGCTCAAGATCAAAATTAAGCTCTTTAATAGCCCACATTGCCTTATGTTCAATCTCGACAGGGAGGTGGCATGCCTTCCCAAACACAAGGCGGTATGGAGACATACCAAGATCGGTCTTATAAGCGGTGCGGAATGCCCAAAGAGCATCCGTCAATTTGTTTGACCAATCCTTACGGCTTTTCGAAACCGTCTTCTCCAATATCTGTTTAATTTGCCTATTTGCAATCTCAGCCTGCCCGCTTGTTTGAGGGTGATAGGGCGTAGAAAGCTTGTGAGTGATTGAATATTTCCGTATCAAGGCCTCGAAAGACCTATTGCAGAAATGTGTCCCGTTGTCGCTAATGATAGCGCGAGGGTGTCCGAATCGCGAAAAGATATTTTCTTTAAGTAACTTAATGACAACTTTGTTGTCATTAGTGCGACACGGTACAGCTTCCACCCACTTCGAGACATAATCAACCGCAAACAAGATATATAGATTCCCAAAGGAGTTGGGAAAAGGGCCCATAAAATCAATACCCCAAACATCAAATATTTCCACAACCAATATAGGTTGGAGCGGCATCTCATTCCTTCGTGAAATCCGACCAAAATGTTGACATTGCGGACAAGTTTTGCAATGTTCAAATGCATCTTTAAATAATGTTGGCCAATAAAAGCCACATTGCAAAACTTTCTCCGCCGTTTTTCGAGGTCCAAAGTGACCGCCGCATGCCTGATCATGACAAAATGATAACACGCTCTTGAATTCATCGTTAGGGACACACCTGCGAATGATTTGATCGGAACAATACTTGAATAGATATGGTTCATCCCAGTAAAAATATTTTACTTGGGATAAAAATCGAAGTTTGTCTTGTTTCGACCAATCGCTAGGTATAAGTCCCGTCGCAAGATAGTTCACGATATCCACAAACCAAGGTTCGTAGGATACATTCAAGAGCTGTTCGTCGGGAAATGAGTCATTTATCGGCACGGTCACAGTTGGCGAAGAAGTGATGCGTGAAAGATGGTCGGCTACAACGTTTTCACATCCACTCTTGTCTTTGATGACAAGATCAAATTCTTGTAACAATAGGATCCAACGTATTAGCCTGGCCTTCGCATCCTTCTTTGATAAAAGATGTCGTAGAGCGGAGTGATCTGTGTAAACCACAATAGGCGAGCCAATCAAGTAGGGCCTGAATTTCTCCAATGCAAAGACAACTGCCAAGAGTTCTTTCTCGGTAGTTGTGTAATTTATTTGTGCATCATTCAAGGTCCTACTTGCATAGTAAATTACATGTGGCATCTTATCAATGTGCTGTCCTAAGACCGCACCAATAGCAAAATCTGATGCATCACACATAAGCTCGAACGGGTGGTTCCAATCCGGAATGATAAAACGGGGGCTGTAGTGAGTGATTCTTTAAGCGATTCAAAAGCAGCCTCACAATCCGAATCGAAGTGAAAAGTAGTGTCCTTGGCAAATAGAAGGGTTAAGGGTCTAGCAATTTTGCTAAAGTCCTTAATAAATCTCCTATAAAATCCTGCATGACCAAGGAAGGATCGTATATTTTTGACGCAATTGGGACGAGGGAGGTTTTGAATGACATCTATTTTAGCTCTGTCAACCTCAATGCCTTTATGTGAAATTATATGTCCAAGTACAATACCTTCTTGGACCATAAAATGACATTTTTCCCAATTCAAAGTCAAGTTCTTATCCTTACAGTGGGTAAGCACAGCGTCAAGATTACGAAGGCAGTCCTCAAAGGAGTCCCCAAAAATGGAGAAATCGTCCATAAAAATTTCCAGAAAATTTTCCACCATATCTGAAAATATCCCCATCATGCACCGCTGAAATGTAGCGGGAGCATTGCATAACCTGAAGGGCATGCGTCTATAAGCAAAAGTTTTGAAAGGACAAGTAAAAGTGGTTTTATCTTGATCCTTTTCGGCGATGGGGACCTGGTTATAGCCAGAGTATCCGTCCAAGAAACAGTAGTATTCGTGTCCCGCTAATCGTTCTAACATCTGGTCAATGAAAGGTAGAGGGAAGTGATCTTTCCTCGTCGCGGCATTGAGTTTCCTGTAATCGATACATACACGCCACCCAGTTTGGGTGCGTGTTTGGATTAACTCATTAGCCTCGTTAGTGATGACCGTGATGCCAGACTTTTTAGGGACCACATGAATTGGACTTACCCATTGACTATCAGATATGGGGTAAATTATTCCACTATCAAGACACTTGACGATTTCTTTCTTAACTGCCTCCTTCATAACGGGATTTAACCGTCTTTGTGGGTCTCGGGTTGGTTTGGCTTCATCCATCAGATGTATGTAATGTTCAACAATTAAGGGACTAATCCCTTTGATGTCAGCCATAGTCCAACCAAATGCTTCCCGATTCGATCTCAACACTGCCAAAAGTGCATTCTCTTGCTCTAAGGCTAAAGAAGCAGAAATAATCACTGGCAAAGTCTCATTCTCTCCTAAATATGCATATTTAAGATGAGAAGGTAGCGGTTTGAGATCAAGAATTGGCGGAGAGACAATAGAAGGTGGGGTAAGCGAATGATATTCGGACTCCCGAAGAGGTTCAAAACTTGCATAAGATATTGACTCAGAAAGTGCTGCTGACTTTTGCAACGAGTCAACGGGTTCAATCTCAAGGTCGGACTCATTGAACATATCCTCACTGTAAAGTGGTGCAAGATCAAATGATGTCTCATTAATGTTGTCGAGAACATCAAAGCAAAGCTCCTCATCCATGCAGCTTTCGGAAGCTATCTCGTGGATGGAACAAACATCCAGCAATTGAGCAGAAGGTTCTGATGGCTGACTTCCTAGCTTGTAAATATTAAGCTCAATTGTCATTTTCCCGAAGGATAAGTTCATAGAACCGTTACGACAATTAATTACAGCGTTAGAAGTTGCTAGGAAGGGTCGACCAAGTATCACCGGGATTTGATTGCGTGAGTTTGCCACAGGTTGTGTATCTAAAACAATAAAGTCCACGGGAAATATGAATTCCCCGACTTTAATTAACACATCCTCTAGTTCACCCCGAGGTTTGGTGATAGATCGGTCTGCCATTTGGAGAGTACAATGGGCGGGTTTTAACTCTCCAATTCCTAACTGCTCGTATACTGAATAAGGAAGCAAGTTGACGCTAGCGCCTAAATCGAGTAAAGCACGATTTATATTTTTACCCCCAATAGAAATAGAGATTGTAGGACAGCCGGGGTCCTTACGTTTCTTTGGTATTTGTTGGGTAAAAGCTGTGCTAACATTACTCGTCATGAAAACCTTTTTAGACACTTGAGTTTTTCTCTTCCTAGTGCACAAGTCTTTAAGGATTCTTGCATAAGATGGGACTTGTTGAATGGCATCTAGGAGAGGAATATTCACGCTAACTTGCTTAAACATTTCCACAATCTTCTCCATTTGCGGGTTAGGTCGGTTGGCCCTTAATCGGTTTGGAAATGGAGCTCGATCAATAAGTTTTGGGTCCAACGTTTGTGGAGAAGACTGTGGCGACGGATTCGATCCCAAAATTGGAGTGGGAATCGACTTAGATAGATTTGGTGAAATGTTTGAGCCTTGGGGAAAACGGAGAATAGGCTCGGACGAAGGTGGAAGACTAGACGAGTTAGGGGAAGAAGAAGAAGAAGGGTTATCAAATGTGTCACTATCATCAACTTGCTCACCCACTTGGTTGTTCAGCACTCTCCCCGATCTCAACGTAGTGACGGCATTCACATTATGACTTTGTGAATGGCCAGGATTCGGTAGGGGTTGAGATGGGAGTTTCCCTTTCTCTCTCGCACTCATTGCGGCGTTTAACTGTGCGATTTGGTTTTCTATTGATTTAATACTCTCACCATGGGAGGAGGAGTTTTTCGTTAGGGAATCAATAGAAGACCTCATCTCAGCCGAATTTTGCATGGATTGTTTCATGAACATATCCAAAGTTTGTGCAAGTGAGTTGTCAATACCGGCCACTTGTGGTGTAGAAATGTTGGCCGGATTTTGGAAATTCTGTGACTGAAAGGGGGGCTGATTCTGTGGTTGTGGTTGCTGTGGAGGAGGTCTTTGATAATTGCTTTGTTGGTTTTGATTCCAAGCAAAGTTAGGATGATTCCTCCATCCTTGATTGTACGTGGAAGAATAAGGGTCGTTTCTAGGTCGCTGCTGAAAAGCAGCATTAGCTTGAAACGATGCATTCATAGGACATTCTTCCGTTAAGTGTGAAGGATCCGAACAGCAACCACAGACGGTCTTAGGAAGCGTGACCTGATTTAGGGAGAAAGATGAGAACTTGTTTTCAATAGCGTCGAGTTTCTTTTGTATCGCTGCCATTTCAGCTTTCACTGCGATGGAAACGTCGAGCTGGTGAATACCTCTCTTAGTTGTAGGTGGTCTTACGCTTTCCCACTGTAACGTGTGTTCAGCAAGATCTTCCAGATATTTCCATGCTTCACCATCATCTTTAGACATGAAATTGCATTGACACATTGTTTCAAGCATCTGCTTTGTCGCTGGATTAATGCCCTCATATATAATCCGACATAAATCCCATCTTTGTATTCCGTGATGGGGGCATTGGACAAGCAGATCTTTGAAACGTTCAAAGCACTTCCAAAATGGTTCATTGGGAAGCTGGGTGAACTGGTTGATCTCGCTCCTAATATGTGCAGTCTTATGATTTGGGTAAAACTTCTTAAGAAATGCTATGACGAATTCATCCCAATTAGTGATAGAGTGTGCGGCAGTATTATAAAGCCATTTTTCTGCCAAGTCGCACAATGTGAATGGGAGAAGACATAAGCGCATAGCATCTAAAGTCAATTGTGAAGTACCCATCATTGCGCATTCGTTTTCGAATTTGGTGATGAAAACGTACGCGTCTTCCGACTCAAGCCCGTGAAATTTGGGCAGCAGATTGATGTAGTGGGGTTTAATTTCGAAATTATCCCCGTTAGGTGGTGGAAGAGATAGACAAGTAGGAAGAGGACCACGAATAGGATAGCATCTCTCTTAGAGAGAGATGCGCGGTGGATTCTGCGCACCTTCGGGCGGTGGCAGCGTGGTGTTATAATTAGATGGAGTGCCGTCCATCACGGTTGATGTGGTGTGTGGTGGGGGAAAAGAAGATGAAGAAGTACCGACTTCGGCGTCGATAGCAGGAACGCGGACAAGACGGGCACTAGGATCCCGTGTCCAGCCGAGCATGCACTAAGCGGGTTTAGTGCAAGTGGCAGCGTGTGTGTGTTTTAAAATTGGTTTGTTTTGAAAAATGTGGGACGCAAGACAAATCTCCCTAAGATGCACAAGCAACCCTAGAACTAAGGTCACCTAGGTCCAGTCTCTAGACCGCTCCTAGACTTCCAAAGGACAAGCCGCGAGATCAATCCTCTACCGCCTCCGTACTACCCTTATAGCCAGATAAGTGCCAGGTAAGTGGGAAGGAACCACGTCGTGGGCCTAATTAAAAACCACTAGCCTTTGTCACACTTGCCTAGGCACTACAAAAGTAATGCGGATAAACGATAGATTACCCACGACCTTCCTCTGTCCTTATTGAGCGCGACAGTCCTTAGAGTCTGGTCTAGATATTTTTTAAATTAATGAAGGGTTGATCTATATGCTCGGTTTGTGATTTGTGGGGCTTAGGAAGGGTGATGAAATCCCCACCTAATCTTGATTTGGTCTTTGCCCCTTAGAGTCTGTATTAAATATGCAAAACAAAACCAATCACAAAACTTTTGCAAAAAGATTTTTGAGCGGCGCAATTTTGCAAAGAATCCTGCAGAAAATAGATTTTATTGGATTTGAGGGGAGAGAGAAGGAGTTAAGAAAGATACCAGAAAATTCTATGGCCCTAACTCTTCTATCCTGCCGCGATTCCGCCGCAGAAGTGGTGCTTTTGCCGCGGTTCCGCCGCGTGGCAGAAGGATCAGTTGATGGAATTTTTTGTATAGCCTTCTGTGCTCCTCTGGATCTCTAAAAATGTCTCTGCTCCCTGTTCCCCTTAATTCTGTGTCTCCAGATCTCCTTGCAAAAATTCACGCACAAATCGTTAAATATGCAATTTGCAGTTTTGTGTTAATAATGATATGACTCGTCTAAAAATTACGCACGTAGCCTTTTCCAAGAGGCTCTCGGTGTCCTTTTATAGTGCAAAGCCAGAATCTTTTAGTTGGAAACTTGGTAAAATTCAGCAGAGATTCACCCCAAAAATCCTCAGCTCCCAACTCCATAGAAGTGCGGCGGATCCGCGGCAAATGGTGGCTAGGGCCGCGGATCCGCGCTCAAGGGGTGAGATCTCTTTGTCAATTTTCTTGGACTTTCTGATTGTGACATGTGGCAATCCTAGGCACCTTCATATTTCAGAAATCTTCTCTCGGTTGCTTCCAGACTTGGTCTCCAAGTTTGCTTCTTAATTTGGCAAGATTTCTTCAACAACTTGATTTGCTTGATTCTAGCCTTGGAAAATTCTGCACAACTTGGAAATATTCTGCACAACAACTCAAATAAGATTTTAGTAGACTTTGTTCTATTAGGATTAGGTCAATAATATTATTTGCATACATTTTCCTACCAAATGATAATAAAAATATATTAACACATGGAAAATAATGTTTTTACACATAAACCCTCATATGTATAATATATCATATTAAAGTCCTTTTTTAATATAAAAATGGTAGGAAAAATGTACTACAAATGTGCAGTTTTATCGACTGAACACACACTCTCCTCTACTCACTCTAGTTCACAAGGTTTAGCAAACCGAGTGAACTAGTTTCTTCAAAGTACGAAGAAGAAGCCAAAGGTAGAAGCTTTCAGGTGGATCGATCTTCGGCGCAAGGAGACGACGGGGTGAAGCCGATCCGGACAACCATCGAGGCTTGAAGACGAAGGAGTTCAAGAAAGAAAGGTATAACCCCCTAACCGAGTAGTTAACAACTCCTAGTTAGGTTGTTAGTTAGATGTTTAACCAAGATCCGGTTTTGAGTCCATGTTACCGCCTCTAGAAAATTGTTTTTCACAAATTCCGCATGCCCGAAAGTACCGGGAGAGGTAGCATGGACTTACACTTCGTACCTTGAGTTTTTTCCTTGATGCATTCCACTGTCTAATCATGACTTTTCTTTTCAGACCATGGCACACCCTGGAGCAGCGCCGCATCTGGATGAGGATGCACAGTCTTGCGTTTCCTTAGACCGCACGCTGATGAGTTCTGACGATGAGATCAACGGTCCCCAAGTCAATTTCGGAAACCACGATCCAGAGGGCGAAGGAGAAGCCGCCCCAGAGTTTGACATGATAGCTGATTCCGACGAAGAAGAAGGAGATCCTGAAGAGAACCTTATAGAGGAAGACCCGATAGAGGAAGATCCCGATGAAGACCCGATAGAAGAAAATCCAGTTGAGGAAAATCCGGTGGAAGAAAATCCAGAAGAAGAAAATCACATGGAATCAGACCTCGATGAAAAAGCTCTATCCGAGGAAGAAGGACCAGAAGATCAAGACCCTGCTGTGGAAGAACTTCCAATGGCGATCCCTGCGAGGCACTATGGAAATGGACGCCCCTACATGAGCGCGCGAGCCTACCGCAACTTACTGAATCTCCACAACCGCGACTGACGAGATTTCTTTTGATGTTGTCCTTCTGGCCAAATAAATCTGTGTATAGATTAGGGCCACATTTCGTGTTGAGAATGCTTTGTTTCAAATTTCCTTGAATAAAATAAATCTTCTGAGTTCGTAAACCTTTTGATTATTGGTTCGCTTGATACTTGTTTATTGCCCATATCCATTTATTTTTCTGCTGAGTTCCCTGACTGTCCACCCCTACTCATTGTATAGTTTTCACCCTCGTTCGATTAGAAAGTACCGCACCCTGATCCTTAGAATGAGCCACCATTCATCCTTCGTCTGTACCTCGATTGAGATCATTCTGGGAGGAGAAGTTCATAGTGAAATCCTCGAGTTAGCTAACCCTTCAAATTCTTGATTCATATGATGTACCGAAAGTTATCCTCCCCATACTGTTTCCCTTGTAGTCCTTTGTGGCTCACCCTTACTTCTTATGCTGACCCGATCCCAATTTCCTTGATCTTCAGCCTAAAGCCGTCACACTTCGACCTTTTGTATCAGCCACATTCCATTGTAATCCCTACCCTACCTAGGCCTAGACATACTTGTGCTTTTCCCTGTTACCCCAACTATATTTAGGGGCACTATTATTCGAAAATGTAGTTTTAGTATTTTGTATTTATCAAAGAGTACGTGTTATGGATTACTCCGTTTTATGTATTTTAAGTGCATTATTATTATTCTCATTTTCAGTAGCGCGACCTTACACCGCGCACATTTTGTCCCATGTTTCTTATTTTCACTATATGAGTTTTCTAAGCTATTTCGAAACTATTTGACCGATGCATTATCCTAAGATGTTTTAACCTACTGACTAATCCTTCACTATTTTATTATCGTTACTTTATCTTCGAGTATTGTGTTTATAGTTACTATTATCAATGTTTGTGCCTTATACTTACTATTTCCGATGTACTACTTTTGATATATTTACATGTGCATATAATTGAGTTTCGATTTTATCGAGTACGTCTCGAATATCATTGTTCATTATTGTTGTTATTTCTATTCTTATATACATATAGGTTGCCTTTGTAGTTGTTCCAGTCTTATACTTATTTAAACCTATACCTTTGAATGTTGTTCTTACATATATAAACTTTCAAATTCCATTATCTGCCTATTTCAAGTAAAGCATTACGTGTTAGTTTACAATCTAATTGCTTTTGCCTATGTTTGTATAAATTATTGTTTATTTTAAATTTCGAGGACGAAATTTTTGTAAGGGTGGTATGATGTAATACCCAGCCCCTTTTATACCAAAATCCGTATTTTGTCACTTTATAATTTTATTTCTCCTAAAACCCGTTCTCTTTTATTAAACCAAAACCCAGACAAAATCTATCAGTTTCTTTTTATAAAATCCCAGCCCTTTTGTAATTTTCTCATTATTTCATTTTATTCTTATTTAAACTCAAAACCCTAATTTTTCCCTTCAACCATTTCCTTTATTTACTTAAAACTAAACCCTAAAACCAAATAAATTCCTTAAGCCCACTCCTTTTATTTTCATCTAAATTTTTTTAATTCCCCTAGCCCAAACCCGCCTCAGGCCCGTTTCTTATTTTTCCCAAAATTAATTTTCTTTGTCTCTTTAAATAACCCAAGCCCAGCCCTTCTTTTTCCCTCTTCTCTATTTAATTTTCTCCTGCGGCCCACTTCCACAATTCTTCACCAAATTCCCTTTTAAATACCTCGGCCCGGCCCATTTCCCTTATCTCTACAGCCCGTCTCATCCAAGCGCTACCCGACCCGCCAGCAACAGTGCTTCTCCCCAACGTCTCTCCTCCTTTCCCGCGCGTTTCTGCCGTTACACCCCCACGTCGCGCTCGCCTCGCGCCGTAACCGCTCCTCGCGCCCACGACGCGCGACCCCTCGCACTCCCCTCTCTAATCTCGGCGCCCCCATCACCTTATCAAACTCTTCTCTACCTCTCTCTTCTTCCGCTCCCCTCTCGAACCCACACCCACGGTCGCCCACGCCCCGCCACCACTGCCGGCACCCATTTCTGGCCTCCTCCTTCTTCCTCAACCCCTCCTCGACTCCAACTCCCCTCTCTCTCTCAATCTCAAACCTCCCCTCTCTCTCACGAGAAAACCTCCGGCCACCTCCCTCCATCACCACCGCCACGACATTCCTCCACCACCGTCGCTCACCCACTCGCTCTCTCTTCTTGCTCTCTCCCCACGTCTCTCTCTCTGCATTCTTCCTCTCCCTCACCACTTACACTCTCTTCCCGCTCGCTCTCTCTCCCTCCCTTTTCTTTCCGCGCGTAAGCTCAGACCCACGCCGCACCCTCGCCAGCCTTGCCATCACTCGCGCCCACGCCACCGATTTCGTCGTCTCCTTCACCCTCGACGGCACTCCGTCTCCCTCTCCGACACCATCACCTGAGCACCCAAGCATTAGAACCCATCGACCCCAACTACCAATCCGCCGACGAACCCTCCTCCGACGAGCCGCGACCTCACACCACCACGACCACCGTACAGCTCCCCCATCGCTTGCATCGAGCCTTGCGACCCAGCACCCCCAGACACTCGAGCTCCGGCCACTTCGAGCACCAGCATCTCTGATCTTCAGTCGAGCAGCTACAACACCTGGACCCAACCCCTCATCCCTGCACCTCACCTGAACTCTAACCCCGTCGCCGCTGAACTCATCGCCTGCACACACCCTCGCCAGAGCTCGTCTCACCATCATTCCCGAGCAAGAACCCCGCCGGAAACCCGAGCTCACCCGGAGCTGCTGCCGTCGTCGTGCCGGTTCGTCGTGCGGCCATGCTGTACTTCGCTGCCGTGAGTCACCAGGCAAGTATTTTACTTGCTTACATGCTATATACTCAAGTTAGAATCTTTAATTACATTTATCTTAAAGTTACCATCTTAGAACAATAGTGTGCCATACCTGTTCGACGTGTGTTCTCAATGAAAGTACTCATCAAATTTGACGGAACTAAATGGTATTGTTTGGCCCGTATGGCTGTGAACCTAATGTGTGAATTTTGTTGGATATTATGACCGTTAACGACTAAAACAACTACCCTCAAGTTTAACCGTAAAACTAGAATTATATTGTACCTGGAAACCGTTAAAATCGCCATAAATTGTATCCACACTGGAATGATGCGCTCGAGGGCTCAAATCGAAGCCGACTCGACGAACTATAACCCTATACTAGTTTCCAGATATTCCTGTACTCAAACTGTGTTAATATTCGGATCGGAGTGCGACTCTGGACTGCAGTCCAGAGCTACTCCAATTATTGCTTGCTGTTCCGTAATGGGTAACACAAGATTTCCTTAACTCGTAGGTTGCGTAACTCCACTGTATATTATAGGTGAATCTGTTATCTAGACAACACAAGTGGTTTCATCCTATTCCGTCATCATTTACTATTTAATCTGTAATTTAAAAGATCGGGACGCATAACAGTCCCAACAGAATCAGAACTGACATATTGGTATTGAATAGTGTATATCTCCTGACGTACAGACGCGATCGAAGATCCGTCTGTTGCGTTGAAAACCTTACTGAAAACCATAGATTTCATCCAACTATAGAATCGCTAAAATCTGATCCCAACTGGGATTAAACTGCGTTGCGAAAAGGATTTCTGATTCTGAAACCGGATTTCCAGCCGTGAACGCTTAAAATGAAATGGCTATAATTAGCGACCCTGGAATCCGATTGGCATGAAACTAAATTAGATGGATAGATAACTGAACATACTAATTATTATTTGTTTATCGTTTTGCTAAACTGTACACGTACGTTCCATGATAAATCGTGCAAGTGATAAAATACTGTTTCATAACATCCTAATCATGCTTATATACTGTTCACGCATCATATCATACCCATATCATTGTATTGATAACCTAGTGATATCGTGCATTTACCCAGTGTTAGATTTTAGTGATGATTATGGCAAGTACGTCAGTGTTCGTGTATCCGTGAATAAGTGAAAGTGATACGTACTTGTGCACAATCAGTAACCCTATTATTCTATTGCATTGTCGACGTCTGTGGGATGCGTGTACGTGTGACTATAAGTGGTATGGGACACTTATGGAAGCGCTTGCACGGGTGTCGCAGATAAGGCATCAGACACTGCCATTTATCTTAGGTATTAGTCGGGATGTGCTTGATGAAAGTCCTGCCTCCAGCTCTTGCGCAGACTTGTCACAGACCGATTGGTATTTAGGGTTATGGTTGGCGTTTGATGTGGACCACGGGGTGTGGGGTAGTTTAAGTGTGAGTTCAACAGAATCTCGGGAGTCCCATGCCGGCTTATATATTTAGGGAGTTATATGGAGATTTACAGGGTATGTGATATTCACCGTGATATACATGTTGGGCCCGTGGTCCCTTGCCCTTGGGTTCTACCCTTGGGTGGAGAACACTCGCGAGTGGTTGACTCTCACACTTGGACTGACGATAGGCTTAGTGACCTGTACAGTGAGACTTAGAGACTGATAGGGATACTGGCATTGAGACATCTTACTTACTGTGTTGTCATACGTGGCATATCATTCTACTGCTTTTACTGTTCCGCTGCATTGATTACTGCACCTTCATATTCATGTTGTCATTGATTTACTGTTATACATATCTATTTCCACTGTTAGAACTGTCACTTGATTTATATATATATTATATTGCTATTGTGTCGCTCTGACGACCTGAGTATGCATGCTCAGTGTGAGGAGAAGATTTAGCCTGGACCAGAATTAGGCGTGTATCACTGACACCCTGACTTGCTATTCAGAGTTACATTCGTTTGTTCCACTTCAGGTCAGTTCTTTACATTGTTTCTTTCAGTTACTGCATTTCTCATTACCTGCGCATCATTTGCTGTTTACCATGAAAAACTAGAAGCCGAAGTGTGA
Organism: Agapanthus africanus; assembly: GCA_030015575.1. NCBI lineage: Eukaryota > Viridiplantae > Streptophyta > Magnoliopsida > Asparagales > Amaryllidaceae > Agapanthus > Agapanthus africanus. The sequence continues at coordinate 90,615,602 of JASDDO010000028.1, read as the reverse complement.
CTACGGCAGGACACTTTCTTGACCGTAGGAGCATGGCTGGCCTTGTCTACCCCTCGTATTCCGTATTTTGGGAAGCGGGGCGTGACAGAAATTTCCCGGCGGGGGAAAAATTGGGTATTTATATCCGGTGGAACTTTTTAACATATTCTAAAATTACCCGGAAAAGCACAAACGAAGTTAAATTATCCGATCAAATTAACGAGTCCCCAACAAAACCCTAGAAAACTCAACACTTGAGTGGAATTAAAAAATTCCCATAAAAAATTGCCAAGAAAGGACCTAAGAATAAATATATGAAATTTCAAGGACTAAGTCCAAATTTTGGCCGCGGAATCGCCGCCAAACCCATGGTTTCGCCGCTGTTCCGCGGTCAAATTATTGATTTAGAGGACCGTACTTCACAGTAATTCTTAGTTTTTCCTGCTTGTTTTTCTGAGAATTTTTAATTCACAAAAATCCACTGTTTTGAAAAATGTACAGAGAAGGGTTTTGTCGGGGTTTACGGGTTCGATCGGACTTCTAACTTCGTCTACACTTCGCCTAAAGCTCTAGCTAAGCTCTGATACCACTGTAGGGTTCCTAGGCACACTAATGAGGTCTCGCAAGGCATCAAACATGCCAAATTCAAAAATTCCAGTGCCGAGAGACCCTAATCGAGATCGTTAACTAGAGTTTAGGCGAAACATGCAAACTAGTAAACTGCTTTACTAAAAAGTGAACGGAAATACAACCTTTGTAGATCCGATCCTCCACTTCCTTAGCTCCATGATGATGTCCCTCCGCTGCGATCATCGGATCCCGGACTCTAGCGATGGTTTCGTCGAAAAAATGATCGGGCTAGGTCGTCGACTTCGATGCCGAAGATGATCTACGTCGAGGCAATTCAAGATCAAGCTCCACCTTCACCAAGTCATGAAACATATGAAGAAAACACCCTATACTACTTGGCAAGTGGTAGAGAATGAAGAAATAGGAAGTGGGTTCACTTTGGTTTTGGATTTCTCACTTGATTTCAACACTTGATATTTTTCAAGCAAAGCTTTTCTTTTTCTCTTGAAGAAGAAGAAGAAAAGGAATGAAAAATAATAATAATCAAAACAAAATCAAGTGATGGTTATCATTTTGTAACCATGGATGAGTGTAGAGAATAAACTAGTGTTAAGTTGAATGGTTAGGTTAAAGGAAAGAAACAAAATGGTTACTTCTTCAAAACTTCATGAAGCTTCAACAAAAGACAAAGCAAGCCACCATTTCATTTTCCTTTGCCAAAATGAATAAAGAGAATAAATAAATAAGTAAATCAAAACCCTAACCATTAACATAACCATGGTTTAATCATACACACCCAAGTTTACATGTATCATCAAACATGATACAATCTAGTGCACAAAACTATATCATATATACAATGTGCACAATCAAGTGAGATAATCAATCTTAAGTGAACCAATACTAGTTAATGTAAAGTAATATATCAAATATATAATTATACATTAAATCATTAAATCAACACTTGATTTAATGATCCGGTCATATCGCATATAACCGACTAATATCAAGTGTATCAATGTATCGAATCAACACTTAATTCGGTATCCCGGCTATATTATATATAACCGTCCAATGATACAAATCGCGAGAATAGAATACAGTATCACATACTGGTATTATTCTCGGTCCCGCACATATCTCATATGCGCTCCTATTTCATTTCGCTTGAGCCAGGAAACCTCTGTGTAGGACTCTAAAGACTCGTCAATACGCCGGCAGCAGGTGATGATCATATCAAACACCCACAAGCCGCAAGCGGTCTGATAAACGTAACGGCCACCCGGGTATTGAGCGATCAGAAAATCGACGAGCAAGCCCGCTCACACTCCTGTGAATCAAACCAGTAACACTTACCGTACAGTCCGGTCTCGTCGTCTGATATGTCACATATTTTGCCTAGGGGTAGTAAACGTCATACCCCAATAGCTCGATAAGTCGTGTCGATATGAGGTCTATAACAGTTCGAGAAACTACTGGTAACACTTACCAGTAAATCTCAGCAACCCTGACCAGGGATTTCCGGTTATAGCCAATCGAACACAGCGCAACATCAACTCCCTATACCAGGAGAGACGAATCCCCTCCTATCGCTCATTGCCTCCATGTAATTCGGGACTGTACCCAAAAACCACCGTTTTGCACGCCCTCTTGGACGTGGTAAGGTGGAAATCAAAGCACAGTGGGAATCACACAAAACTCTATGACGATCTCGGGTCTACAGACTAACCTGTACCGGTGTCACCAAAGAACTGCCATCTGACGTAAGGTATAATACCATCTGGGAGTTCTCGGCGAGTCCGTCCAGTGTACCCAGTCTCCACTGAGCACCCGTATATCATCTCTGATGTCAAACACCAATGGATATGGGATCATCCATCGCCCATCTGTATGGGTCGAGAAGGTATACGCTAGTCTACTCTGGTATATCGATGCCCCGTCTCGATACACCCACGACTAGGGACCTTGAAGGATGTACTTATGGACTACCATGTCCCCACTAGTATGATCCGCATCATAGTCCAGGTAGTCAAGTACACATCCTAAGGGCTTTACCAACATGTAACAGAGAGACAATCATTGTACACGTTAAGGTAAAGAGCAACCAGATAGCATACTATCATGTCGAGCAAGAAAATCCTCCCTATATATGTCCAAGCATCCACTACAATATACATCCTATGTATAGCAATGGCCTCTAGGGCATACATATAACTAACACCTACTATTGAGGAACCTGTATAGGGGCACTATAAATGCCACGCCCCACACCCCGGTACGGATGGTATTATCCATTCTGGCTGAAACCGCACGGTTTTGTCCATTAGAACGAACCAGACTCGAGAAGGGGACACTTCCCAGGTGATCTCCCATCCTAGAATTTCCCTAGCCCGAGCATACTTAACTACAGAGTTCTTCAAACTCTGGAGTGCCGGTTCATCCAAAAAGCGGCTCCATAATTGAGAGTGGCATCATTACATTTATAATACAGTTCGGTCCTCTTTCGGAATGTACTTCAGGGTCCCTGTAACGACTCTGAAATCTATGTACAAATGTAACTTGTTCGAATGTATAGAAATGGTATTTCAGCCTGACTTGGAGTTATAAGTTAACTTTTTCAATAAAAGTAAAAAACTCCTTATAGCACACTGGTTAATACTCTCTACTGTTGTGCCATAACCTGCGTATTCGACTCCCATCAGTCCCAATTATTTGTAATATTTTTTCTTTTTAACTTTTCGGAAGCCCAAAAGTTGCACGTGCAATACACGGAGAATCGAAAAGTTTCAAAAAAATCAAACGGGATAAATGAGGAGTTAACACAGTATAAAACACATGGCCCAAACTTCTAGACAGGTAGCGCACATCCGACCGCCCAAAATTGCCATATGGCCGCTACCGGCAGTCTTAATGCCCCCAAACGCCTCCGTGCTTCGTCCGTACACCCCTTCAGCTTCCCTCTACTCTATTTTATTGTTTGATTTCTCTGCAATTAAACAGAAAGCAGTCCACCCCTTTATCTACTCATTTACACTCTCTTTACTCCAATTTTTAATTCTTTTTAATTCACCATATACTTATATTCATCCTTATAAATACCACCCCACTTCTATCTCTCCCCTATTCTGAAAATTTCTAAAACATTCTTTAAATTTCTAAGCTCAAGAAAGATGTTAAGGCTAGTCAAGTGGAGTTAGCAATTCAAGTTCATTCCGTTGAAAACCGAAGCCATTTCCGGCGCTACCGCGATACCACGAAGACTTCCTCTCTCTCTCTTACTCTTTTCTCAACGCTACAGAACCCGTAACTTTCTTCCCCTCTCTTTCTTTTCACCTCAAAACAATTCTTAAAACATATCGAAAAAAGTGGAGTTAACTTGTAATCTTTTCTTTTAGACAACTTTTGTCACCTTTATCATATTAACATTTCACTCTAAATCTCTAATATTATCTTAACATATTATCTACATCATTTATCTTTTCATGTAATTAAAATTTCATGTGAAATAGCCATATAAATCGAACAATTTCATATAAATACCATGAACTTTAAAAGTAACCTTTTACCGATTGCTAAAATATATACCTATAAAAAATCACGGGATAACGGCCTACCCTACCACATGCACTATGTTTTCATAGCACAATATTTTAGATGTATATTTAATTTAAAGAATACAATTTACAATAAAATACTATTGCTTTTACAAAAAAATGTTTTTATCGATATTTTTACACCTTTTGCAATTACGCCTCTTCAACCCTTGTTAGAGGACCCGTTTGTGGATGGTGCAGATTATCGCGCGTTCTTGAGATAGTAGAGCGAGATGCAGAACTCCTCACGGAGAATTCAGTCTCGAAAGAAATACGGATTTTTTAAAGAATATGATTTTCCTTAAACAAATTAAACTTTGGAAAATAATATAAAACTATGAATCTGTATTTTCAATGAAAATAAATTGTGAAAATTATATTTTAAAATGAAAGACTAAAATTTTAATCAAACACCACCAAGTTCCAAAAGTATAGTTTTCATAAAAACACCATAAACTTTTTAAAAGCTAGATTTCATCATTAAAATATCACCAATATTAAAAATACATTGTTATAAAAAAGCTATTAATATTATAAATCACACTTGAGATTATTTTTAAACAATATTAGAACATTTTTCATAAAACCCCCTCGAGAAATATAAACAATGTAAACACAATTGAAATAATAAGAATAAATCTTTAAGGACACTAGATTAATATAGATTTAAGCGGTATCATTTCTCTTGAGCCCCAAGGAGCCGGAGAAATTGAGTGATTGCCTACTTAGTTTAGACAACACTGCAAATTAATGGAGTCGGCAATGACAGTTGTTTTGGAAAAAGACGCATGTCCTGCCGCCCATGTGCAGCAGTTGTTCGATTACTCCCGAACTTAAAAATTTCAACAGTTAAATCCATTCATAAGAAATGACCATAACCTGAATACAAACTCGAACCAGAGTCCAAACTCAAACAAAAACTTGAACACTTGATCTTGAACTTGAACACTTGATCTTGAATATCCAAACTTGAACTTGAATACTTGACTTGACTTGATCGAACCATAAATATAATTTGACATGAACTTGAAATGAATACCTGAATACATGATTACCACTTGATCATGAACTTGCACATTTTTTATATTCATGAATTCAGTCAAGACCTATTAACTTGAACTATACACTACAATACGCGGGGATAAAGAGCTAGATTGGTATGGAATGTATATCGCGGTACGAGAGGTCACTTTAAAAGACATCTACATGAATTCATGTGTCGTTGTCCCGTGGGTTATGAAGGGACCTTGTACTATATGTTACCAAAGTCCACGGGGTAAGATGGACTCCGCTCGTATACAGAAATACCTTCTTTATCAAACTATAAAAAACCACGTTAGAATAGCAAATCTTATACTTGTAAATGATCATGCTTAAATACTCGCATATACAATCTTACCTGTTCACGTTACTTGATTTCTATTCACTTTATATACCATTCAGTCATTTTCTTTTACTTCTTTTGAGGACTTACCAAGCGCTAGTTCGCTGACGATATTGCTCTCTGTTTCATTTCTTTGGAATGTTCGTCAGGTGGACCGGACTCTGAGGAGATAGAGCCGAGTCGGGAGGGTTTGGACCTGTTCGCTACTCAGCCAGACTACTAGCTTCTTCATGTTTTTACTTCTGTATGCCGTTGTTTAAGTATTTGTTTTTATCATTGTATCTTTTTATTCCAGACGGTTGTATTTAAAGTTGAATGTAAAAAAGATTATTGCTTCATTTTATTACTTTTGTTATTCTTATACTTTATTATATTGCTTAGTTATGCTTAACGTATTTTAATAGTTAATACGTTGCGGGCTTACCACGTCACCGTTTCAGTCTATTTGGGAAGCAGGGCGTGACAGTCCCGATCCTATTGTTCTGAAGCGGTTTCACACTCAGATCACCACATGTCCGCAACGTATCGTATTAAGTATGGACAGAGCAGATCACAATGAAATCCGAAAACCGCATTGCTCTGATGTATTACAGATTTTCTTTTTGACCTGTGGGGGGCTTTCAGTCAATTTTAATGTATGGAGGGTTTTTTAAGTAAATATGAAGTATGTGGGCATTTAGTAATTAGCAAAGTACGAGAAGACCTTTTAGAAAAAGCGCAATAGATCAATGTAAGTCATATATCATTATATCCAAGGAGATTGGCAGATCAATTAGGCATGAAAGATGAGCTCCAAGCGCATATTTCTCTCTGAAAAATTTGATTTTTGCGTCATATAATTTACATGACATTATAGGCATAAAATTTTAAGCATGGCCTTCCCCTATCATATGTGAAATTCATCATCCATTTGAAACGATATCAACATATACGAATACAAGTTGGGCATTATTGTTTCTCTTCATTTGGGGAGCCGTAATTACGGACGCACATTCGAATATAAAAATCAGTGAATTTATGGCCTTGGGCAGAATTCTCTACCCAAAAACTTGATATCTAAAAACCTAAAATCAATTATTTATTTCCCTTAATCTTTATTCAAATGGAAAGACATGGCTTTTTAGGAGCTTGATCAACACACTGCTCATATTTAAAGCCAACAAACCCTATGTTGTAGGTCCTAGAAGCTTCAATACACTGCTCGAGTGGACTCCCAACAAGCACCTTGTGCGTACAATGTGCTTGTCCCCAGTTTCAATGTTTCCCTTAAATCCAAAATGCAATTCAATTGCTCGAGTGGACTCCCAACAAGCACCTTGTGCGTACAATGTGCTTGTCCCCAGTTTCAATGTTTCCCTTAAATCCAAAATGCAATTCAATTTACCCAATGTGTACTATAATACTTTATAGAATTAAAAAGTTAACTGGGCGATATGGTCAACCGATGAGCGTAAATCAAAACGGGTGGGTTGCTGGGATTTTATTGTTGTGGAACCCATCACTGCTGCATACAGTTAATAATAGAGACAGTATAAAACTGTCTTTAAAAATTAATAAACGGTCGCTAATGTGTATTAGCGACCGTTCATATTGTAAACGGTCGCTAATACACGGTCGCTGATTGAACAGTCGCTGATACGTGTATGAGCGACCGTTCATAAATAGTCGCTAATATGAACGGTTGTTAATATATGTATCGGCGACCGTTCATATTGGTCGTCAATAAGACGACACGTGGACTTCCTAACGAATTTAATGGTTTCCTAATAGCAGCGAACGGTCGTTGATAAGGGTATGAGCGACCGTTCCGGTTGCTAAAACGGTTGCTAATACCTATATTTTTTTTAAATACAGAAAAATCCTATATTTCATATAAAAATACACAAAATCATAATATAGTACGCAATAATAGCGTTTCGCATACAAATCAACATATATGCACAATCAACAATATATCCAACAATATCAACAACTCAAACGAACACATACGCATATAAACCAATATATAAACACTAAACACTGTACATCCACCAATATTAACAACTCAATCGATCACATATGAACTAAAATATTAATAAATAAGCATACATGAACTAAATTGTTTTGAATACAAACAACACAATACATACGCTATATATATGTCCAACAATACGAAAAAATCTTCAAATCACGTGCAATCCCAACTTACTCAATCCTGCGAATTCAAACAAACAAATTAATATATGAACTCAAATCATAATCTTCGAAACAACGTTAGCTATACTAACACATATATATGCGTACCTCACTAACTCCCGCCATTGTCATCGTCAAAACATAATCCTTTTGCGGTTAACTTATAAGAACCTATGACTATAAAATATGAATTTTAAATATCAAAATCCAACACAGTTTAATTGTATCCTCAAATTTCTGTAAATAATAACTATACGTACCTCACTAACTCCCACCGCTGTCATTACCACCAAAATCTCGCCTTGAATAGTATCGATTCACATCGTCGAAGTCCTCCTGCAAAAAAATATACCTAATAACCATCCCTGTAGGATCGGCTGATCATGATTATACGGTTCCTGTGGCGGAGGGTGAGAATAATAAGGATCTTGTGGCGGAGGCGGAGAACGAGAGTAGTACCCTCCTTGTGATTGCGGAGGCGGAGAATAAGAGTAGTACGACGTTCCCTATGATGGGGGAGGGTAATACGGTCGCTGCGTCGGAGGAGGGTTATATGCCAGCTGCGATAGCCATGGATCCTGTGTTGACGACGGTTGCAAAGGTGGAACGTATTGTTGCGAGAATTGATCCCACCGTGTCTCCATTTGAGCTCTCCAAGTCGCTTAATCTTTCGCCATCTTTTTATCTGCTTCATCCCTCCTCCTGAGCTGTTCCTCTAGCTCGATGATCCGTTGTGCCTCAGCCGTTTGTTGGTTGGAGAGAGCGGTCGACGAACTTAAAGTTTTTCTAGAACTGGACGGTGAAAGGCTAACGAGGCCATCGTATAGATGAATACGACCGTGTCCGCTCGACTGAGAGAAAAATTGCTCTATACAAGATATCTCGGCTTCCATAGGAAGAGAATTTTCGGCCGGATATTCGAGATTTGATTCCCGATAGCTCCTCTCTGCCTCCTCGAAATTCTCCTTCGATAAATAAAACAATAATTAATTTTCTTTACAAAGTTAACAAGTGTAATTAATTTACTTTAAAAAAAAAATTAAAAACAAGTTTACCACATGTTAAGTGGTTGTATCCATCTTTTCTTCTGGCATGCCCTCTCTCATGTGCAATGCCTCCCAAGTCTCAAGGAGGCCCGGCTTTTTCCCAGCCATCTCCTGTAACGGATATTTGATTTATTTATACATAAAGATATGTAACGATAAAATTAAAAAATCGAACATTTATGTAATTAAAGATAAACTAATCAAACTAGTCATATACTGATCAGCTGGAACCGATCCATCATCTTTGAAGAAAATGCTTTGGCAAATTTTTCGAATATGCCATTTCACCTAATCTGTTTCATGCAAGAGTAATGACGATACAAAATATATAATATGCATAAATTATTAAACTAACAAATCAATACATTACAAGTGATTAGAACTGCAGAGTTTTTCATATAACAATTACATGCAAGTGATTAGAAGTGTTTACATCTACAAAGTTTATAACATATATCAATTGATTACAAGTGTTTACAGCTGTAAAGTTTATAACAGATATCAATTGATATAAGTGTTTACAACTGCAAAGTTTATATATAACACACACACACACACACACATATAATTATTACAACCGCAAAATTTGCATTTGTCAACCGGATCTGCTTCATCGAGGTCAATCTCGTCGGTAAAACTATCGAATAAGGATTTAGGAGGTGCCAGCAATGCAATCCAAGCATTTTCACGATTAGAATTTTTGACATAGAAGCACTGCTCAGCTTGTGAAGCTAACATGAACTTATCATCTTAATAAATTTCTTTATCGAGATTGACAAGCTGAAAACCGTACTCATCTATATGGATGCAAACGCACTAACAAACTTTGAACATAACAAATCATTCCTGCTCATTACTCCCGTAAAATAGCTTTATTGTGTCCTCCAGTCAACCGTAGTATTCTTTTTTTCCTCCCTGCGATCTTTGATCATGGGAACTTGAGAAGCACTTTTGTTCAAACAGATAGTAAATCCCATTATTTTTGGTAGTCAATTTCTCGGCTGTAAGTAATTTTAAGTTATTAATGTAATATGAACCGTATCGATTCACTTTTGCACTAGGACCTTTAGATAATTGCATGATTACATCCGGAAATTGCATCCCTTTTGCTATATCATCTTCAATTTACAGTACATTTACACGTAAAATGTATAAACTATATGTGATATATGCATGCGATACGTGAAATATACAAAGACATACGTATGTGTTTACGGAACCACCGTGTAAAGTGTTTCTTATGTTCTTGATTAATCTTCTAATAAGCGCACTTTCCGGAAATCTCATTCGTAAGTTCTTCAATATGTCGGCTAAAAGAATAACAATATTAACTATTTAGGCATATCTAGATATAGACACACAAAATATTGACGTGATTAAAAGTTTTGATTTATATATGTTCTGTGATCGGCAGTAATTTCAAGATTATTAAAGATATACGTATGCACTTGATCGAGCCACTCCTTCCGGTAGAATCAATCATCCCCTTATGGATGGGATAGCTGGTCATCGTTAATTCGAGAATGACGGTTTAATCTTGTTTCAACTCCACGCAACTAATAAGAAGTGAAGTTGAGGCATTCGTTAGCACAATAACTCTTGGATATTGATCGTTCCGGTCGAGCTCGATTTCGCACTTATCGTTTCAAGAATCCCAAGTATCTAAAACGTTAACGAATATTTTAAACAAATGTGAATATTATAATAAATTAAATAACACAATTGACTTAAAACAAATTACCTTTCTATTGTATACATCCACCTATATGAGACTGGTCCAACAATCATTGCCCCTGTAGCTAGATGCACAAAAAGATGAGCCATGACTGTGAAGAAAGATAGTGGAAATATCATCTCCAATTTACAGAACGTTTCAACAATACTCTTCTGCAACTTCTCGAATTTGGCTACATCCATGACTTTAGAACAAGATTTATTAAAAAAGTCGCAATACTCTATCAAAACCATGGTGACATTGGATGGCAAATTATGTCGAAGAGCCACTGGAAGCAATTGATGCGGAAAAATATGACAATCGTAAGTTTTAAGGTTCAAGAGTTTTGGTGGCTCGACCTGCACATTTTTTGCTATGTCAAAGGAGTAGCCATATGGGGTTTTGTCGCTCTTTACCATCTCACAAAATCTTTTCATAACCAATTTCAACATTGTGTGACTCGAAACTGGTAATTCATAGACACCATCATCACGAAGTACCGGATATAATTCCTGTCGGATTCCAAGCTCCTCCAAGCACTCACAAGCACTGAACTTATCCTTGGACTTAGAATTGTCCTGTAGCAATGTGCCAGCAATATTATCAAACACATTCTTCTTTACATACATGACATGAATATTGTGTCGAATCAACAGATATTTCCAGTAAGGAAAATTTCATAATATACTTTTCTTCTTCCACACACCCAACAATTCATTATATTCGAATCGCTTCCTTTTTTTGTTTATTGAAGAAACCATCTGAGTTAAAACGATTAGAATTTTATTGGAATTGACACGATAAAATCTGCTCAAAATTTTCTATCCCTGACAACTGTTTTGATGCTTCACCTATTTTCGATATTCCATCAAACTTATTTGTCATCTTTCTGTACGGATGATTCGCCGATAGCCACCTACAATGAAACTAGTAGCAAAACTTACCACGTGTCTTAAGCTGTATGGCACTGTAATCAAGACCACATGATGGACAAGCAAGCTTCGCATAAGTAGACCATTGTTCATATCATAATATTGCATTATTATATTCCCCATTCCTAGACATTTTACAAACAAACAGGTGCTTTTGAACCATGTCTGCTACTTAGTTGCAGGTTACAGGTTCTCGGAATAAAAACAGTGAAATGATGAAAAGACGATGTAAAAGTGAGACTACGACCAACAAGTAGAAGAATTTTGATCAAGCCTACATTTTGGAGAACAAACGAAGATCAATGGAAAAAGGCAACGCAAGGTTGAAGACTCCAACTCGAAGCAAGTGGTAAAAGTCCGCGACTATATTCACTGTGGAAATCTGGAAGAATACCAGAAGACATTCTGAAGAACAAACTGAAGAAAACAGAAGACATTAGCAACAGACAGAACCCCAAGAATTTGCAGCCAACAAGACCACTATTTGGCCGCGGAACCGCGGCCAAACATAGGGTTTGGCCGCGGAACCGCGGCCGTGTGGGGCCCGTGTCGGTACAGAAAGTTTGAGGCGCTGGCGATGCGTTGACTAGGTCTTTTTCTTAGGGGGTATTTTCGTAAAAACAGATGTGACGTGATTGTAACCTAGAGTTTCTATGAATTTATAAATAGAACCCTAAAAACCTGTTTTAGATTATGCCTCTTTTCATTTCATAAATTCAGATCTGTAATTCCTGTGTTGATGTTTGGAGAGAGCCATCAAAAAAATTAGTAAGTTTTCTATTCCATTGCCTTAGTTTACTTTTAATTATTTGCCCTAGTTAGATAGTTAGAATGTCATTCAATTTCTTAATGAGCGAGTAGTCTCCTCGCTTGTTAGGGTTAGCTTTAGGGAAAGGCTTGAGAGATGAAATCCCTCACCCCTTTCTTGCCCCATCACACATAATAATTAGGACTCCATGCATACATACACACACCGTTCCCTGCGGCACCTTACCCCTCGAGGTAACGGTGATACCTTAGTATAAAAGACCGGTTGTGTATGTTTTACATGGAGGTTAGGGTAATAATTGAGAAAGGAAGGACAAGAACCTAGAGGAAGAAATATCGTTTCTTCCCGATGGTACTAATCCCCTTTATTAATTATTATCATAACACCTAATAGATCTAAAATAAGGCATTGAAAACGGTGAGGAAACATTCAATTTCCCAACTTACCCTAAATCTAACCCTGGCAAGATTTAGATCTAGATAAATCTAGTTTTTAGATTTAATCAATCCGACACCCATCGGAATTAACTCGTAAGAACAATTAGGAAATTCACAAAATCCCTGTGGACCGACCCGTACTCACCGGCTAGCTACCAAGCGACGCCGTTCTTGATTGTGGTTAACAAATATTTTTGATCACAAAACATCGTACAAATCAAATGGCGCCGTTGCCGGGGATGGCGTAGTATTTTCTTTTTGAAATTTCGGGTTAATATAAATTAAAAAATCATAAAAACAGAAAATAAAAAATATATATATAAATTTTATCATTCTTTTATTATTTGAAGGGTTTATCTTGTGAATTTTGCAGGAACAACGAAGAAGTTCGGATTTGGAAAATTCTAGAAATCAAAACAGAAATCGGCAGATCTGAACAATAGAGGATCACAATAACAGAGGAGTAGAATTTTTCTCGGGGTCTGATCTGCAAACCCAACCGCGGAACCGCCATGCCTAGGTGACGTCAGCCCTTGAAATTTGCACAGTAAACTCCCTTTCTCTCTCCTCTGAACCTCTGATATCTCCTCTGTCAAATCTTCTGCAGGATTCTTTGTGCTTAAAAATCTCCCCCCTTCCAATAATTGATCTTGTGCAGGATTCTTTGCGCCGCGCTTAAAATAAAAAAAAAATGATTGCAAGTGGTTTTTACTGTTTTGCATATTTAATCGGACTTTAAGGGGCTTGAGACCAATTCAGATTAGGTGGGGATTTCATCACCCTTCCCAGGACCCAAAAAATCACATAAGGCATATGCATTGACCATTATTTAATTAAAAAATACTAGACTCAGCCCTAAGAACGTCGTGCTCAATAGGACAGAGGACTAGTTGTAGGAATCGGCTGTTGATCCTAACCTGATTTTGCGATGTCTAGGCAAGTGTGTCTAACGCAAGTGATTACTTAATTAGGGCCACTACTTGTAGTGGAGAGCCTCCCACTCACCTGGCACTTACCTAGCCGCAATTGGCGGTGAAGAGGCGGTTTGAGGTCCTATTTCTAGCCCTTTGGAACAGTTAGAAGCTGTCTAGCTGACCTAGGTGACCCTAGATCTAGGCCTGATTGTGTATTTGTGGTTGATTGAAAGTGTGTCAAAGCCCTTTATCGAAAATCTTTTTTGCAAAAAGTTCCAAATAAAGAGAAAAAGGAAAAAGGAAAAAAAATTATAAAAACTTGCAACTTGTCGCTTAAAATCCGTGCACCCCACCACCACCCACTTTCTTCTCATTGACATTTTCTTACCCCCACATTCTGTTTTTCACCTTTTTGACTACACTACCTCTTTAGTATATGTCCGTGTGGACTAAGGACACTAGCGCCCGATTAGTCCGTGTTTCGTTGGTACTGATCGACAAAGCTTTCGACTCCGAAGTCGAAATTCCTTCCATTTCCTTACCTCCACTTTCAAATTCTTCTTCCGAATGTATGTCGAGATATAATCCTAACAACACCTTACCCACGGGACTGATTCCACCTCCGTTAGGTGCGAATAACCCGAATTACCCGCCTGTTGAAGCGCCCTAACGAATCGCGCTCCAGGATCTCTTCTATCCTGTCCGCACCGCCTTACCTACCTGTCTTTCACTCCCACTGGCAAATGGGGACAATTTTGAGATAAAACCCCACCTCATCAATATGCTGCCAAAATTTCACGGACTGGAATCCGAAGATGCCTACATCTTCATAAACAAATTCCAAAACGTTTGCGCAATGATGAAAACAACCCAATTATCAGATGATGCTATAAGGCTAAGGGTCATTCCTTTCACCTTATGTGACTTAGCCGAGAAGTGGTTATACAGCACAGCATCACATTCAATTAGAAATTGGGACGAGTTTGCTAAAACTTTTCTTAAAAAGTTTTATCCTCATCACAAGACCGCGAGAATTCGCAATGAGATTATACAATTTTCCCAGCTTCCTTCCGAACCATTTTGAAAGTGTTTTGAAAGATTCAAAGACCTACTTGTTCAATGCTCTCACCATGGGATCGAAAATTGGCAACTTTGCCAAACATTATACTAGGGATTGAACCCAGCAACGAAGCAGTTGCTAGAAACCATTTGTCAAGGTCACTTTCTAACCAAATCTAGTGAGGAAGCGTGGCAGTTTCTCAAGGATCTTGCTGAACAAACACTTCAGTGGGAAAGCACCAAGACCACCTCATCTTCTTCTATTGGTCAATCTATGGCAGGCATACATCAATTAGATATGTCGATTGCTATGAAGGCCGAGATGGCCGCACTTACAAAAAAGCTAGAAGACATTGAGACCAAAATCTCATCGCCTTCTCCTGCCCCTGCTTTACCCCCACGAACTGTTTGTGCTTGTTGTTCGGATCCATCACACCTTACCGAAGAGTGTCCTTACAATCCACCTGTTCAAGGACAAGATCAAGTCAATGCTGCCTTTCAGCAACGACAAAGAAATGATCCTTACTCTTCGACTTATAATCCGGGTTGGAGGAGTCACCCAAATTTTGCTTGGAATCAAAATCAACAATTCTAAGGAAACAACAACTTTCAAAGGCCTCCTCCTCCACAACAACAAGCACCCCAACAAACTCAATACCAGCAACCTTTCCAACCACAACCTTATCCAAATCAAACGAACAATTTTGTGCCTAACAACTTTTACCCTCAAAACAATTTTTTTCAACCAAATGATGATAAGGTTATCTCGCTAGAAAAAAGTCTAGATGCGTTTCTCAAACAATCTACACAATCTGCAGAAAAGTTGGAGACTTCCATCCAGTCTTTGGTGCACAACAATGCTTTACACGATCAAAGCATCAAATCTATTGAGGCACAAATTGCACAACTAACTGCTGCGTTGAGCGAGAGAGAAAAGGGAAAGCTTCCATCTCAACCACTGCCAAATCCATGTCACACACACAACGCACATGTCGCATATGAATATCAAAATCATAATGTAAATGCGGTGACCACGTTGAGATCTGGAAGAGTGTTGCAAAATAACGTGGGTATTAGTGATGACACCCCGCCAGTGGTTCTTCTTCATCTCCTTCTTCTTCTTCTTTTTCTCCACCTTCATCTTTTTCGTTAGAGCCTATTCTTCATCTTCAAAAGGCTCTTCTTCTTCTAATCCGAACAGACCCACTTCTCACTTCACGAACACACCCACACAGGGATCCGTTCCTACTCCACAGACTTTGGAATCAACAGATTTTCAAAATGCTCCATTTCCAAACAGGTTGAGATCCAATAAACCAACTCCACAAATGGAGAAGATTGTGGAGTTATTTAAACAGGTTAGCATAAATATACCTCTCTTGGATGCAATCCAACAAGTCCCTTCATACGCGAAAATCTTAAAGGGCTTATGCTCCTCAAAGAGAAAGTCTCAAATACCCAAGAAGGTGCTAGTGGCTAGTGCAGTGAGCAATGCTATTAACCAACCTCAACCCTTACCCCAAAAACGAAAGGACCCTGGTTGTCCTACAATTTCAATAACAATTGGGGATAAGAACATCAATCGAGCACTTTTAGATCTTGGGTCTAGTGTTAACATGCTTCCCTACTCCGTGTACGAGCAATTAGGGGTTGGAGAGTTGAAACTCACTCGTTGTACTCTCCAAATGGCTGATCGATCAATCACCCATCCTAGGGGTGAGTTAGAGGATGTGTTGATCAAAGTAGGGGATTTCATATTCCCCGTTGATTTTATTGTTATGGACACACAACGTGTTGCTAACCCACGGAACCAAATTCCGATGATTCTCGGTCGACCATTTTTGGCCACTTCTAATGCCGTAATAAATTGTCGCAATGGCTCCATGACTCTATCCTTCGGGAAGATGTCTAGTGAGTTCAATATTTACAAGATAGGAAGTCTGCCCCCCGTGCCTAAAACTAGTACACGAGAAGTTTGCTCTATTCACGAAATCACGCAGGAGGACTGCGAGCTTGAAAGATTTCTGTTTGATGACAACAGTTTTGACGCCATTAGTGCGTCCATCCTTGAATCTACCACAATTGACACAACCGATATTGATTATGAATGTTTCATTTTTTCGGATGATTTTGACGACTCACCGCCCGAATATGAGTCTTTTGAATTTTTGGATGAGTTAGCTGAACCATCCGAATCGGTTGTTTGCGGTGATTTCGAACCAGTATTGGAGTCCTTTGAGTTCGAGGTAGATTCCCCAATTTCACCTTTGATTGTTTCGCCTCCGAAACTCAAACTCAAGCCCTTGCCTTCTCACCTGAAATATGCTTACCTAGGTGAGAACGAGACCTTTCCCGTTATCATATCGGCCTCTCTAGCCCTCGAGCAAGAGAAAACCCTTTTAATGGTCTTACAAGATAAGCGGCAAGCTTTCGGCTGGACTATGGCGGACATCGAGGAGATTAGTTCCCTCATAATTGAATATCATATACATATGATGGATGATGCCAAGTCGATAAAGGATCCACAGAAACATCTTGGGGATAGTGTGGATAGTCAACCTCCTCCGTTAGAAGTTGAACCACCCCCTTTTCTTTTAATAAGCTACGAGAATGCCAATATTCCACTGATTTCTGATCATTCACATTCTCGTTTTGATTCATCATCACCTCCTATCTATTCACTTACACACTTTCCATACCACCACTTCTATCTTCCCCAATTCTTTGTGGAGCGGTACAACACGTTCTTCAACCGACCGATACTCTACACAGATAAATTTTTCAACTGGTTGGTGTTGACGTTTGGTCTTTACAAAGTTTGGCAATGACGTTTAACATTATTTCAATGAAGTTTGGGGGGGCCTTTCTGTATATATATATTTTTTTTTTCTTTTAACAATAAAAAATAAAAAAAATTATAAATAAATAAACAGGGGAGTGCCGACATTTTGACCCTCTTGGTGTACCATGACAGTGAAGACACTGTCAAGGTTAAGTTTGGGGGTATGCTCGGTAAGCCTTCTTCCTTCGCATTCATGTGTATATTTTTACATTTGCATACTTATTTTAAAACCCATAAAAATTGAAAATTGAAAAAATTGAAAAAATTAAAGTATTCAATTTTGGCCATAATTGACTTGAGTTTGACAAAAAGGTTGACTAGCTAGGAAAAACTAGATGTTAGACTTAGTAAATTAAAAGCCCTAAAAATAACTTTTCTTAAAAGTTTAACGGTAGAAAATATATGTCTTTGTAGTTTATTTAGAAATAGGCAAATTTTGAGTTCACTTCTCGGGTTAAGTTAAAACAAGGGAAGAGTATTGATGTTTTTATTAAAGTATAAGTTTGAAAAATAATTTCTAGCTTAAGTCTAAATTCTGAAAATATATACCCTACAAATTGCACAAACACGCACCTTGAAACTTGGAATAGTGGAAGAGACCTTGAAATGCTCTTGTCTAAAGTCCTTTGTACGAAGAAAAAAATAAAATAAAAATAAAAGTGTGAATAAAGAGATAATAAAAAAAATGAATACTGGTTTTTGTGATTACTTAAGACTGCATTAATAGAAAAAAATATTTAGCGAGGGTGCTTCATCACCTAGTGCCTTAGACCAACTGGTTTGGGAGTCACTGCTAAAGCCTTAGGTGTTACAAGACTGGAAATTACGCTTTAATGTGCATACACATCTTGTAATCGTTTGTTGGTACCTCAAGAAGTATTAACAGTCACATAAAAGATGTGTGAGCGAAATTCATCTAAAAATTCACCTATTAAGAAGTGCTTTGGACAACGGACAAGAGTATGATTGCTTGATTTGAATTTCCAAGTATAAGGGTGATTTATACACACGTAGGGGTATGTGATTGGGGTTTAGATAAGAGATAGAAATGAAGAATAGGACGTGTATCTTTAGTAGAGATGATAAAAATTCCTAAGTTGAGATGGAACCCTAGAAGGAAAACTTAAGAGATGCCAAAAGCTAAGTAAATTCACAAGAACATATATAGTCTTAAGTTAAATGATAAGGAAGTGTGAAGAATACGGGTGGATAATTTATGAGTCGAAGATAATAGAATTCCTTGTTAGAAAACCTAATTGGAAAATAAGAGTTAATAGGCCGAATTGATAGGATTTTGTAGGTAGTATCCGCTGAAAACCATCAGGAGACAACACTCCTCCTACTAGGGACACCTAGAGGTTTAACGGCTTGTTGCACGAGCTCAGTGCAATTGTATTTCCCTGTGAAAGTGAGATTATGATTTTTCGAGAATAAAACTAGGTTTGCTCGAGGACGAGCAAAAGATAAGTTTGGGGGTATTTGTTCATATCATAATATTGCATTATTATATTCCCCATTCCTAGACATTTTACAAATAAACAGGTGCTTTTGACCCATGTCTGCTACTTAGTTGCAGGTTACAGGTTCTCGGAATAAAAACAGTGAAATGATGAAAAGACGATGCAAAAGTGAGACTACGACCAACAAGTAGAAGAATCTTGATCAAGCCTACATTTTGGAGAACAAACGAAGATCAATGGAAAAAGGCAGCGTAAGGTTGAAGACTCCAACAACCATCCAGATAACATGCCGTATGCTGTAAAATTGTTGATTGTTCAAATAACAGCCGCTCGCATTCTAAACTTCTTCTCGGCGTATGCATCATATGTCTCTACTCCATATTCCCAGAGTTCTATCAGCTCTTCAATTAAAGGTTCCATATAAACGTCGATGTTCTGGCCAGGTGAATATTTTTCAGGAATTAATAAGAAAAGAATCATATACGATTGCTTCATACACATTTAGGAAGCCAGATTGTAAGGCATAAGCAATACCGGCCATGTGGACCAACTAGACCTTATGAGCCCGTAAGGCATGAAACCGTCGGTTGCCAAATCTAGACATAAATTTCTCGGCTCATCTCCAAAATAATCAATAATGTTTAATTGCTTCCATACTTCTGCATCAGCCGGATGCCTCAGCATTCCGTCTTTGATCCGACGATCGGAATGCCATCGCATAAAAAGGATTTAAATCCATCTTCAGACGCTATGTCCTTTGAAATATATAAATTTTGCAATCTCTTAGCCAGGGAAAATAATGAAGGAGTTTGGCTGAAATTTTCTTGCTCTTTTTGCTGACATCGGACGTTTCGACGATTGAATTTCGCTTAATATTTTTCCACCCGGACAAGTTTCAAGTGGGACACTCAATGAAAGACGCATAATCTTTGCGATACAGCACACAGCCGTTGGGACATGCATCGATCTTCTCATACGGGAAACCAAGTGTCTTAACAATTTTTTTTGCCTTGTAATGATTCTCTGGAATGCTTTCCATTTCTTCAGGAATTAGCTTACGTAGGAGATCAAGAACCACGTCAAAGTGCTCGTTAGCCATCCCGCTGATTATTTTCAAATGGAGAAACGTTATTACAAATGATAGTCTACTAAATTTCGTACAGTTTTCGTACAGATCTTGTTCGTTTTTCTCTAGAAGTTTCTGCAGTTCTTCTACTTCACCGGTGCCTTCAGACGGTTCAATATCACTCATTGCCTCTCCAGCAAATAAATTTTTCAACATCTCATGCGTGTCATATATCCTGCCACCCGTCGGAAATTCAGCTTGAAAAGCAGCGATCTCATTATCCATCCTCATTTACTCGTCACGTATTCACTTATCATGGTAATTCCAATGTATATAGTTCAGTTCAAAACTCTCTACAAACACATGTTCTTCTATCACTTTACGTCGAAAATGAACTCTATTCTTACATTTCTTATAATGACAGAACAAGAGTCCGTCTCGGGTACGCTTTGGATTCATCTCCGCGTAATCTAAAAAAGATTTAAGTCCATCTTTAAATCGGATGTCTTTCAAACTATACATATCTTTTTTCCCCATGTGCATAAACGATTTATCCGAAAGAATTCTCATATGTTATCACATAGATAATCATATGAATTTAATATATTTTATGATTTTATTATAAGCATATCATTAAATAAAATTTCAAGTCTTAAATTAGACTTTATGATGCAGACGCATTAAAGCATCTAAAATCATTTAAGATTAACGTAAGTACTCAAGGCAAAAGGTCGGGACAAATAATTATTGTCAAAGCTAAAGATCCTAATTCTTATTACGAATGCAACACTCATATCTCACTTTCTCCTGTGTCTTCGTCCATTTCAAGAAAATTTCGACAACACTTTCCACCTGTTTGCCATGTTCGTACATAAATATGTACAAGAAGAACAAGTGAAAAGCACCGTCGAATCTTCTCGAAATTGACGAAAATACATGAGGAAGTGAGATGTGAATATTGTTGCATTCATGACTTGTCAATACCGGACAAATCCAACAATTATTGTATGTCAAATCCTCTCGTCGAATGCTACACATATGTTTGAATAAATTGATCGGGAAGCTCAACTTTCACAAACATCTGTAATTCTATTCGACGGAAAAAAGATTTGACATACTCTAATTGTAGGATGGGAAATTATAGGTCGATCTTAAACAAGTTTAAGACCTTTCGTTCTTAAACTTACTAATTAAATGATAAAACAAAACCGTACTTAGGTTTATAATCAAAATTTTAGGATTTTCCTTAAAATTTTCTATTTAATCATTTTTAATTATGGTCTCGGTTCACTAATATCTGCTCTTAATTAAGGTTTCTTAATTAATGTTATATTTTAATTCGTGTTAACATTGGAAATTTTTTATTTAGGTTTTTCCGTCTCTAATTACGGTTTTATATTTTTAACTTAAGATTACCTTAATTTGTTAATGGAACACATTTCTTTCTTCAAATTGACAAGAATAAAGATAGGAAGGTATCAAAAGCTTGACAACTCACAAATTAAGAAGAATAAGATTACATATCGCCATTGATAATCCCTAGAGTACTTTTACCAGCTGGTTCTAGTGCTTGGCCATGCCACTACTTGGCCACTTTCTCATCTTTCTCTTGATCTTCTTTGCATGCCCACTCCTGTCTTCACATTTGTCTCCAAGTGCCTTTAATTTCTCTCATCTCCTTTTGATTTCTTTTGTTTTGTAATTTTGGATGCCCACCAACCAATTCACATGGCACCAGTGTCTACAGCCTGGACATTCTTCTTCATTTTGGCTCATATACCATGCATTAGTTTTGCTAATTTGCATGGCGCCATTGTCTCATGATCATATATATATTGGCATAAAAATAGAAAAACCATTTTAATATCTAATATGATGATATTTGATGAGTTAGCACAAAGAATATGGCTGCTTCATTGAAGATTCATTCAAATTGCAATTATCTCGAATATATATATATATATATATATATATAGAGAGAGAGAGAGAGAGACTCTGACTGACTGATAAGACGAGTGGTAAATCCAAGATACAAAGTTATTAGTCATGAGCTAACTGAAAGTCCTATTAGTTTTTTTTTTCCCTTCATATAATTAACTTGTTTAGGAAAGCCATCTTGCGCCCATCAGTATTGAGTAACACGCACACACTTGGAAAAGCTTCAATGGTATTGACGATATTCATCTATGTTGCAAACCTCCATATCTATATCAAAATACATTCTTTAATATTGGATCACATAGTGTAATAATATTACCATTGCTTATGCAGCGGTTGTTTGAGTTTTTGACGGTGAAAGTGAATCCGGCAACACGTTTTTTGACGGAAAAGAGGCATATGCATGCAAGTTCCGGCTTTCAAATTCTACGGATTGGCCAATAGAAACTGCATTAATCCAATTTGGATCATATGCCTATAGACCAAACCCGAAAACCGACCATTGGTAACTCAAGACATATACATATGAAACATGCATGCATTTGAATTCAAATGTGAAAGATATACGAAGATATAATCCCCACATGCATCAACAATTATGTTCACTCTTCTCGAGATTGAGAGAGGTCAATTTCATCTCCATCGTCGGCACGTGCCAGGCCGACCTCGTCGCACAAAACACGTGCCAGACCGACCTCGTCGCACAGATTATAAAGGCTTCACGTCAACAGGGTCAGCCAATGGGATGAGGACACGTCTGCTTTTAAAAATAACCCCACCGACGACAGCAATCATGGACATATATAACCAGTAAACTTTACTTCATATGATAAAATAAAAAGGTTAAGTTTAAAGTTAGAACGCCACTACTTTTTCTCCAAGGAAATTAGGCCATTTGGTACTAGTTTCATACTACTTTTTCTGTATTAACTACAAATGCAGAGAATGTTCGTAGAACATTCATAGGTGGATTGGATCGAAGAAATATGTTCAAATATTTTTCCAAAACGAACATGAGATTTTTGTTTCAACTTTTAAATTACTATAGAGCTTTTGATCTAAGAATCCAAATTGCCATTTATGAAACCACTCTTGAAAGGAAAATTTTATGTTCTTCTTTTACCTTTTTAATTTATGGATCTTTAGGTTTTTTATATGACACCATTTGAAGACCATTTTAACGGGTGTACATAAATCCCAAAATTTAAACGTAAAATTTGATGGGTTATCAATTGATGGGTGGGCCTTGCTGGTCTCCTTCAGATGTTGTCTCTCATTGATCTACCGATGGCTGCAGTTTGACGGCTGGGATTTGATCTGGAGCGTGATCTCCTGTGATGTGTGGATCTCAATGGGTTGGAGGAGATTTGCGCTGAGTACCTGCAAGGAAGTCCCGGGGTGGTTGGGTACCACCGAGAACTTTCCGACGATCAAGTCAATAACAAGATCCGAGCAGAGTAACGGCTTAGTGGAGTAAAAATGGCTTACTTGATCCCTCTGGGAGAGGGGTTTATATAGTGGCGGCGGCATGCAGGGGCAGGCGCGAGAATCACGCCGGCCGTTACGCTCCCGACGTCATGCCCGCGTGATAAGAGGATCTTCCCATTAATGGCGAGATAGGCTCGTTAATGGGGATCGTAATGATGTGGAACGTGGGCGCGGAAATCTCGCGCATGGCGAGATTCGTGGAGCGGCGGTTACGCCTGCGAGTGGTGTCGTTGGTCGGTCGATGAGACCGAGGAAGATAGCCTCGGCGGGAGAGCTCAGGGGCGGGAGAGAGAGCCGAGGCATCTTGGTCCTGTGATAGCTCGGAGGCGAGCTGGGAGGCCGAGAAAGCTAATTTGTGCATGGGGGCTCTGAGGAGAGCCAGCTTGTGCTTGCGGGTCGGGCACAGGGGTGGCCTGGTTGGCCCCTGCAGGCCCTTTCTTCCGAGCTCTAGGACACGTCATCTGCCACGTGTCACGATCTGAAAGATCGCCGATATCGAGCATCATTATTAGCCCCCCACTCTCGTCCCGACCAGCTGACGGGTCGGGTCGTGAGTGGACTGCCGGGCCACCCGGGGTGAGCTCCCTTCGAAGATATCGTCGGGACGTGTCTCCGGGCAATCTGTTGTCTTTTCTGCCAGCGAATCATGGGCGAGATCTTGCATTTAAGGAAGGTGCGCCGGTTCGTGCGTTTCGTCACTGAAGCAACAGTCCACGTGTCGAGCATCGGTTTGGGCGACGCGACATATTGCAGACCTGCGGCGTCTGATGGGATGCGGCCCAATGCTGGAGCGACAGGTGGAGCAATCGGGGTCGTCGGGCACGAGGAGTCGTTTTGGCGAGGGATGATGGGCGTCGTTGGATGAGGGCGGTGGCAGCAATAGATAAGGATGGGATACACTCCAGGGCCCCTATCTTTTCATACTTTCCTCGCTTTAAGTCCTGATAGCTCGGCGCTCTTCTTCTTTCTTCTGCTTTGGCCACCCGAGGATCCCTCTTCTCCAGGTTAGATGTCTTTCTTTATAGAGTTTGTAGACGTGGTGGGAGTAGGTTCTAGGGACCCTCCAGTCGAGCCCGAGTCTTCCCGGAAAGCAGGGGTCAAATCCTCTTCCCGGGATCGTGCGACTGGGGCAGCCCCCACGGAAGAGGTGGCGGACGCCGCTCCTGGCATGCCGTCTTCGATGAGGCATAAGATTGAGCTCGCCAACGCTCGGGCTCGCTTCCATATCCCTTCTGGCTATACGCTTCTCTTGGCCAAGGAAGGAGAGAGGGCAGACCAAGTACGGGGTAGGGAGATCGCCCTGTACCTGGAAGCCTTTTGGGGCGAAATGCGCCTGCCCTTCCCTCCGGAGGTCATCGAAGTGCTGAACTTCTTCGGGTTGGCTCCGGGCCAGTTAGTGCCAAACTCATGGAGGATCCTCCTCGGGTTCCTGGTCCGCCTGAAGCTATAGGCGGTCCCCTTCAGTCTCTCCATCCTTGATTCCTCTCTCCTCTTCAAAAATCATCCTGGGGATCGAGCGGGCGACCCGAGGTGGGTCTACCTCTTCTTTAGGAAGTGACAGGGGGGTGCCGCCGGGTGAGGAGTTGTAGTCCTGCCTTCTTCTATCCATGATTGGAAGAAGAAGTTCTTCTTTGTTGCGCCGCCCGAGGGTGAGGACTGGTCCGTGCTGACCCAATGGTCAAGGGATAAGTGCTTCCCGGAAATCAGTCCAATGACCCCGCCGCGGTGAGAGTGGCGTCGTGGGAGCCCATTCCCCGACCTGACGTGCTGCTATCTGAGCGGGCCTTGAGTTAGGCCGGGCTCAGCCCCGTCGAGTTCGTCAATGAGTTAGGCTTACGTTTTGCTTTATTTTCGTATGCGCTGCTAACTCCGATGTATCTTGTTTTATGCAGAACCCATGGATATGAACGAACTCCGAGCTTCCATGCGACAGCTGAAGAAGGGCCCGAAATCTGGAGGCGCCAGCTCTTCCCGCTCGAAGCCTGTCCTAGTTCCTTCGGCCGCCGTCCCGGTGCCTCCGGGGGCCGTACCTCCTCAGCGTTCGGTGGCGGGTCCCGCCCCAGAGTCCAGCAGAGCGCCGAGCCGGAAGCGGGTGCGTGAACAGGAGGGCCCAACATCGGAGGAGGAGACCGGGTCTCCATCAGCCCCCTCAAGAGGGTCCACCAAAGGGTTCCTCGGACCCCGGCCTCCCCGATCATAGTGGAGGAGGAGGACCTCTGCTTTGCGGTGCCCTCGGGGCTC
The DNA here is from genome assembly GCA_030015575.1 of Agapanthus africanus. Lineage (NCBI taxonomy): Eukaryota > Viridiplantae > Streptophyta > Magnoliopsida > Asparagales > Amaryllidaceae > Agapanthus > Agapanthus africanus. Next base: position 90,589,995 of record JASDDO010000028.1, on the reverse strand, counting down.
GCTATCGCCGACAGCCTGCTGTTCGACATCGAGAAGTCGGCAGGGGGCAGGGTCCCCGGGGAGACCCTCAGAAGCCAGATGGCGTCCATTGCCCAGGAGGCCGTGCAGGTAAGCGCTCGGCTATTCGCGAGATTTGATGTCTCCTTTTTCTTTCTGACCTCTCTTTGATTATCTCAGGTCCTCCAACATGTCGCCCTCACCATTCTCATGGAGGAAGAGGTGATAACCCCGGCGATGAAGGCTGCGGGCCAGCTTACCTCGCTGGAGAAGAGCTCCAAGCGGGAGCTGGAGGCGGCGATGGCGAGGGTCGCCGCTCTGGAAGGCGAGGTGGCGGCCGGGAAGCAGGAGGTGGCCGCTGCGGCGCGGGCGGCAGTGGCCTCGAAGCAGGAGGCTGCCCGGCACCATGAGGCCACCGTGGCCGCCAAAGCCAAGCTCCAGGACGCCAGGGTGCTTGTCGGCACCATGAAGAAGACGGTGGAGACCCTCCGGAAGGAGTTGGAGGTGGCGGCCGAGGAGGTGAAGCGGGCCAATCTCGGGGCAGCTAAGGCGGTGGAGGACTATAAGAAATCGAAGGACTACTACTCCGACCTAGTCGTGGCCACTACGAGCATCTGGCACGAGGCCCTCAATGCCGTCAAGGCCCGGATGCCTGAGTTCACTGATGAAGAGCTCCGGGCTGAATACCCTCTCGCGGGTGCCGACGAGCAAGGGGACGACCTCGGAGAAGAAGAGTTCCCTGATGAGGAAGTGGCCGAGGACCCTGCCCGAGCCGTGGTAGACATTGAGGTTCCCGGGGTTGCGCCTGGCCCCGAGGCCTGAAGCCCCTCGTCTTCCTGCTTTTTTTTTATTTTGCCTCATCGGGAATTCTGTAAGGCTGGGAAGCCCCCAATACCCTTGTAAAGAATTTTGTTTGTGCGAATAAACTTTTGTTGTTTCATTGCTTGCATATTATCCTTTGTTTGTGAAGAATACTCGCAGAATATTCGAACTTGCACTGTTGAGCTTCCATGTCAGGTCAGTTCTTCGTCTGGCAATCGCGCGTCAAGTTGATTTCGATCACTTGCCAAGCATGCAAGAAGGATGTTGGAAAGAAGGTATCTCCATGGCCCCGAAATCGAGGGGGGATCGCTCAAGCTTATATATACCTGGTGTCTCTTAGAGAGTACTTCAGATCTGCGGCGATTGATGGGCAGTAGGCTGCCCGCTGCAGATGTGCCGAGCCGAAGGGAGCTTGGTGTCCTCACTCTGAGGGCTTCAGATGCCACTTGGTGAGGGCTTTGATCCCTGTTGTCATGGGTAGGGAGCTACCAGCCAGGGATGACCGAGCAGGGTAGTCACTCGGATGCCTCTTTGTGAGGGATTGGATCCCTGGCGTCGTGGGTAGGGGGCTACCAGCCGGGAATTACTAAGCAGGGTAGCCGCTCGGTGCCTCTTGGCGAGGGCTTGGATCCCTGGCGTCGTGGGTATTGAGTTACCAGCCGGGGATGACCGAGCAGGGTAACCGCTAGGTGCCTCTTGGCGAGGGCTTGGATCCCTGGCGTCGTGGGTAGGGAGCTATCAGCCGGGGATGACCGAGCAGGGTAGCTGCTTGGTGCCTCTTGGCGAGGGCTTTGATCCCTGGCGTCGTGGGTAGGGAGCTACCAACCGGGGATAGCCGAGCAAGGGTCGGGCTCGGCTGCCTCTAGGGAGGGCTTTGATCCCTAGCATCGTGGGTAGGGAGCTACCATCCGGGGATGACCGAGCAGGGTAGCTGCTCGGTGCCTCTTGGCGAGGGCTTTGATCCTTGGCGTCGTTGGTAGGGAGCTACCAGCCGGGGATAGCCGAGCGAGGGTCGGGCTCGGCTGCCTCTAAGGAGGGCTTTGATCCCTGGCGTCGTGGGTAGGGAGCTACCAGCCGGGGATGGCCGAGTAGGGTAGCTGCTCGGTGCCTCTTGGCGAGGGCTTTGATCCCTGGCGTCGTGGGTAGGGAGCTACCAGCCGGGGATAGCCGAGCAAGGGTCGGGCTCGGCTGCCTCTAGGGAGGGCTTTGATCCCTGACGTCGTGGGTAGGGAGCTACCAGCCGGGGATAGCCGAGTAAGGGTCGGGCTCGGCTGCCTCTAGGGAGGGCTTTGATCCCTGGTATCGTGGGTAGGGAGCTACCAGCCGGGGATAACCGAGCAAGGGTCAGGCTCGGCTGCCTCTAGGGAGGGCTTTGATCCTTCAGGACGGAGGGCCGAGCAGGGTTACTGCCCGGTGCCTCTTGGCGAGGGCTTTGATCCCTGTCGATTGTGGTAGGATGCTACCAGCCAGGGATAGCCGAGCAAGGGTCGGTCTCGACCGCCTCTAGGGAGGACTTTGATCTTTAACGTGGGAGGGGCTGTAAGAAGCCTACTAAGGATCGAAGGCCGAACAGGGTTACTGCCTGGTGCCTCTTGGCGAGGGCTTTTGTCCTTTAGGATGGGGCCGAGCAAGGTTACTTCCCGGTGCCTCTTGGCGAGGGCTTTGATCCCTGTCGGTTGTGGTTGGAAGCTACTAGCCGGGGATAGCCGAGCAAGGGTCGGGCTCGGCCACCTCTAGGGAAGGCTTTGATCCTTAGCGTTGAAGGGGCCGTAGGAGGCCTGCTAAGGATAACCGGGCAGTGAAGCTGCGCGGTTTCCTCTTGGCGAGTGCTTTGATCCCTGGCATTGCACGTAGGGAAGCTACCGGCCAGGGATAACCGGGCACGGTAGCTGCGCGGCTGCCTCTAGATAAGAGCTTTAATCCTTAGCGCTGGAAGGGCCGTAGGAGTCCCGCTAAGGATAACCGGGCAGTGAAGCTGCGCGGTTGCCTCTTGGCGAGGGCTTTGATCCCTGGCGTTGTGCGTAGGGAAGCTACCGGCCAGGGATAACCGGGCAGGGTAGCTGTGCGGCTGCCTCTAGATGAGAGCTTTGATCTTTAGCGCTGGAGGGGCCGTAGGAGTCCCGCTAAGGATAACCTGGCAGTGAAGCAGCGCGGTTGCCTCTTAGCGAGGGATTTGATCCCTGGCGTTGTGTGTAGGGAAGCTACCGGCCAGGGATAGCCGGGAAGGGTAGCTGTGCGGCTGCCTCTAGATGAGGGCTTTGGTCCTTAGCGCTGGAGGGGCCATAGGAGGTCTGCTCAGGATAACCGGGCAGTGAAGCTGCGCGGTTGACTCTTCATGATGTTTTGTCTGACCTTCCCGGTGTTGGTATGGGGAATAGGAACAGTTACGGCGAATACGCGTAACATGCGCATTAAATGCGTGGGGGGGTGAAGCGCAGAGCCGCGTCGTTTCGATTTCACCAGAAAAGGCTCAATGCTTGCCGCGTGGCGGCACCTTTGTGGGCAAAAACGGGCGGCTGTTGGGTCCTTTGGGAGCGCAGCGGGCTATAAAGCGGAGGGAGTGTTGTTCCTTCCTCTCTTCACAAGCAAATCGTAAAGATGGAAGACTTCCCCTTCACCATCCCCGACATCATTCACTTCGAAGACGTGTACCTCTACGACCAGAACTGCACCGAGGACACGGTGCAGTTGGTTTTTGGCAGCATCGAGGATCACTTCGGCTTGCTTCTCCCCCGGCGCTCGCCCCTGCTGCAGCTGCTGATGTACTCCATTTGGAGAGCGTCGCCGGGGCTCTACAACCCCTTGTCCGGGCAGCTCCAAGACGAGGCTGGGGGCAAGCTACGGTCTCCGAGGCGTTTCGGCCTGATCTCTGCGGGTCAGCTGAACCGCTCGGTGGCGCTCCTCCGTGAGTGCTACCAATTGAAGCTCGATGCCAACGCGCGCGGGGGGAATCGAGGGCAGAGGCTGGATTCTGCAAGGTCTCGGCTGGCGGAAATCTTCTCGGAGTACCACGAGCAGTGCTCTCTGCACCCTCTTCCCCCGCTGTTGTAAAAAAAAAATTTCGATGTATGGCCGAGGAGCCCCTAGTACCCCTTTTTTTGAATAAATAAAACTGTTTTCTTCTTTTTCGCAATGTTCCATCGATTTTTTTTTATTATATAAGCACCAGATTCTAGGAAAAGTTTACATTATCTTTGAAAAAGAAGTACATGCTAGTAGATGACCTTATCTGCACAGTCCGAACCCCTCGGATGTTTGTTGGTCTCCGTGCTCGGAAGAGGGTACTGGGCTCCGCGGGCGCCGGACGTATCATCTGTTGATACGAGCATGATTTGGCCGATGGTCAGCTCGGCGGGGGAGGGACGCTGCTCCTGCTCGCGGTCGGTTTGCCGCTTATCCCTCAGGTAGGCGGCGAGGTGCCCTGATCGGATGAGTTCCTCGATGTAGTCCCGGAGCTGCTTGCAACTCTCCGTGGAATGGCCGAGCAACCTGTGGAAACCGCAGTAGGGGCCCCGGGTTCGCTTCGAGGCCTGACACGGGATCGGAGGGAACTTGAAGAACCCTTCGCCCTTAGCCTCCTCCAGTAGCATTGCTTGGGAGACGTTGAGCGGGGTGTACTCCTGAAACTTTGGATGGTAGGGCTGCTGGCGCTCTGGTCTGTCTTCCCTTGCCCTCTTCTTCTGGTCGGGTCGGTCTGTCCGGGGAAGGTTCGCATTCACCTCGGACTCGAGCTGGACTTCGCGCTCAGCCCATGCCTTCACTTCGGCCATGGTCTTAGGTTGCGCCAGTGCAAAGGAGCATAGCCACTCCTTGTGCCTAAGACCCGACCTGAGTGCCGTGATGACCGTTTCGTCCCGGTGCTCGGGGACCTCAAGAAGGGCGTTGTAGAAGCGGGTGACGTAAGCTTTGAACGTCTCCTTGTCCCCGCTCTTGATTGTGAAGAGGTAGTCGACCGTGCGCTTTTACCAACGGTTCCCGACGAAGTGGCCGAGGAACTGAGTGGCCAGCTCGTCGAAGGTTGAAATCGAGCGAGGCTCGAGTCCTCAGAACCGGTCCCGCCCGGAGTGGATGAGGGTGGCCGGGAAAGCTCGGCACTGGGCAGCGTCGGAGTGGTCTTGGAAGCTCATTCCCGCGGTGAAAGCATCCAAATGGTCCTTCGGGTCGGTTTTCCCGTCAAAGAGAGAGACCTTTGGGGGCTTGTTACGCGAGGAGACATGGACAACGAGCGGCTCCTCGGTGAATGGCTTGGTGAGCGAGTCGGCGGCGTACTTAGCCCCGTCGCCCGAGAGGTGACCTTACCGACATATGCCCTCAATCTTCTTCTCGAGGGCACCGAGTCGGCCGTGGTGCCCCGAGGATTCAGCACCCCCCGATCCCTGGCCTCTGCTGTGGGAGACCCGCATCTGGACGTGGCCCCGGTTCCTCTCGATGAGGTTCCTCAGATCCCCGGGCGAGGTAGCCCTCGAGCCACCATGGCGATCCCTGTCCTCGCGACCCCGTCGAAGGAGGGGGCGTTGGTCATGCCTGGGAACAGGCGAGCTGACCGACATCTCCTCGGGAGGGTAAGGGTCGCGAGGAGGCTTGAGGCGAGGCGCTCTGGCGGCGGATCTTGGTGTAGAGTTGTGGGACGCCCAGCGGGCTGCAGAGAGTACCGGTCCGGGAGACCTATGGCCACGGGAGGTAGCTTGTCGGTGGTCGGCTGTGCCGACACGGACGGAGTCTTCTCGAGACGGAGGAGCGATGATTTGGGGTTCAGGCCCTGCCTTTTGGACGCGGACGAGCGCCTCCACGATGGACGCTAGTCGGTCTATTCGGCCGGTAGGGCGTTGATGACAATCGCCGGGGGAGGTTCATCCGCGCCTCCATTGAGGGGAAGGCGGCGGCTAGTGCCTGGATCTTCAGGGTGATCGCTCGCCATGTGGTTGGAGATCGGGAGACGAACTTTTGTTTTTGTGGAGTTAGTTTCCCACAGACGGCGCCAGCTGATGGGTGGGCCTTTCCGATCTCCTTCAGATGTTGTCTTCCGTTGATCTGCCGATGGCTGCGGTTTGACTGCTGGGATTTGATCTGGAGCGTGATCTCCTGTGATGTGTGGATCTCAATGGGTTGGAGGAGATTTGCGCCGAGTACCTGCAAGGAAGTCCCGGGTGGTTTGGTACCACCGAGAACCCTTCGACGATCAAGTCAGTAACAAGATCCGAGCAGAATAACGGCTTAGTAGGGTAAAAATGGCTTACTTGATCCCTCTGGAAGAGGGGTTTATATAGCGGCGGCGGCATGCAGGGGCAAGGGCGAGAATCACGCCGGCCGTTACGCTCCCGACGTCACGCCCGCGTGATAAGCGGATCTTCCCATTAATGGCGAGACAGGCTCGTTAATGGGGATCGTAATGGCGTGGAACGTTATAACAACTCCAATTTTGTATACCAAAAATTTGCTTTAAATATAGTGTATACTTGGAGTATTAATGTTGCTGGAAACAATTTAAGTATCTAATTCCTTACAATAATTACAAGAAGGAGCTTGTAGCTCATTGGTAATACCTTGCACTGCTGAACCAAGCCACCGGAGTTCAAATCCCATGCCCCACATTATTTTTGTATTTATTTTGTTTTATTTTTTTTTGGAAGTCAACGGTAAAAAGGCCATAACTCCCAAAATATGTACTGGACAACAAAAAGTAAAAATACCAAGTTGTTCCTCAGGAAAACCCCCGGCCATTGGACCCTTGACTCGGCCCGACTCGGCGCAGCCGGCCGGCGAATCGGCCGACTCAGTCCGGCCGATCCGGCCGGACTTGGCCGGACGGTCGAGCCACCAACTGAGAAAAGTTGGCTCTTGACTTGGTCAACCCTCTTGCATACTTATTATACCTGGATCGGTTTTGATTTGGCCAATAAATCCCTTTTACTCCTACGTTTAATGATTTTTAATGAATTTTTAATGTTTTTTTTATATTTTCTTTTAATATTTTTAATCCAAACCCTAACCCTAGCCTAGCCCTATATAAAGACCCCTATCCTCTACCTTTTTCCCTCACAACTCTAAGTCTACTCTCTCAAATTCTCGAGAACTCGGTACGAAGAGCAAGAAGCGAAGCGCTGCCGAAATCGACGACGGATTCCGGCGACCGGATCAGAACCTTCGCGACGCTTTCGACGAATCGGCAACCACCACATCACTTAGATTCCTTAGCTTGTCCAAACCGTAAGTCCCACCTCTTCTATCTCCCTTTTCTTTAAGGTAAAAATACGACTTTTTGGAACCCGACGGAAATCGGACAAACCGATTTCCGATTCGGTTTTTCTATAAATTTTCACTTGTCACCTAATACATATTATCTACCCATATTCATGTTGACTATTAATCACCCATAAACCAATTTAATCAAACTTTTTCACATGAAATGATAGCTTCTTTGCAATACCGTATTCTTTTCATAAAAATACCATGAAGTTCATTTTTCTTAGTTTAATCAATTACCTCACTCCTAAATATGTTTATCTTGATCACAAAACTTGTAGAACTCAATTTGAATGAAATTTCACACATAAAATGATAACGTTTTCGAATACCGTATTCTTGCGCTATAATACCTTTAAGTTTAATATAGCATGTTTTACCTTTAAACTTCACCAAAACTTAATATAAGTCACGGGGTAATGACCTACCCCTACACACACTCAATATAACCCTAATTGATAAATATTAAAAATACAGAATACGAAATTACAGGACTTTTCACTAAAATACCATAATCTTTATAACTTTTATTTAAAGCTTTAAGTTGTAAACATTTCTAAATAAAATGAAAACACGATTGGTCATGGACATCGATCGTTTATCTAAACTGTCTTGTGGTGTCTAGGCAAGTGTGTCTAAGGCTAGTGGTTTTTAATTAGGCCCACGACTGTGGTTCCTTCCCACTTACCTGGCACTTACCTGTCCGCAATTGACGGTGAAGAGGCGATTTGAGGCTTCTAATGACTCATCGTTTAGACCTTAGAAGTAGGCTAGTTGGCTTAGGAAACCCTAACAACTAAAATACGGAAAACTATACTTTTTGCAAATAAATACCTTATATTTATAAAACCGTTTTCCCAAATGAAAAGTATTTGTTAAACCTAAGCAAAGCGCCGCTACAATCCACTTTTGGGGAACCTGTTAGGGATAGTACGGTTCATCGTGCACCCGCAGGCTAGTAGTGCGAGATTCAGACCTCCGCAAGGAGCATTCGGTCTCGAAAGGTTCAAAATACGATATTTAAGGAAAATGGTATTTTTTTAATAAAATATTTATATAAAATTATTCATGTGTTAATATATATATATATATATATAATTATCATTTAAACACCTATTTTATCATAATATAAAGTTTCCACATTTTTCTAAAAAAATTACAAGATTAAAAGTTACACTAAAATACCATGAATTTCAGATAAAACAATTAATACTTTGATTAGGATATATTCACTAGAATAATACAAATAAAATTCACATTCTTTATAACAATAAAGACGATTATTAAATACTTGAGGTGTATTTTGAAACTATACAAAAGTATTTTTATATAAAACCCCCTCAAGTTTTACAAATTACAATAAGGCCCCTAGCTAATATTGAACTTCAAATTATTTTCTTTTAGTCTGACTCGGGTTAGAGTCTGACTATTTCTGACTTGAATACGATTCAAGTCAATCTATATTATTTTATATTCCAACACAATTTGAATACATGAAACCCTGAATCCAGTTAACAATATATTCTTTTTGACTGAATCAAACCATGGATATTCATCCATTTCCTGATATTCCATTTACCTGATTATACAGTTACAACATGCTTACTGATATCATGGTTTTGGTCAGTCACTCAATTTACATATTCCAATACTACAATACTGTTAAAACACTACGCGGTTTAAGGGGTAGATTGGTACGGAAGGTGTTAAAGGTGGCACGAGGTGGTCAGATTAAGACACCTAACCTGAATCCTATTGCTGTTGTACCGTGGCATAACGGTTCCTTGTACTTTCCTTTTGCCCTGATCTCTAGCATATAGAGATCCCCCTCGTATACACTGGCATCCTTCTGTACCAAGTTACAAACAACAGCGTTACACAATGTTCCATAATATTCAACAATATAATACTTTAGAAAATACTGTTACTCTGTCATTCTCATTCTTCTTATTCTTTGGGACTTACCGAGCGACCTGTTCGCTGACGACATTCTATTTCTTTCTTCTTTGAATGTCGTCAGGTGCGTTGGACCAAGCTGAGATCGAGCCCACCGGTGAAGATTTGGAGCAGTTCCAAGAAGACCCAGAGCTCTAGATAATTGTACCTTGTTCTTTCCAGTATTTTTCATTTCTGTTATGCCACTGTTTAGGCATTGCTTTTTCATTCCAGTTGTATTTTCATTTCATGCATTGTACAAAGAATGTTATTAATAAAAGTTGCTGTTATTTCAATATCATTTGTCTCTTGTGATTATTTTATATTGCTTAGCTACGCTTAGCGTATGTACTTCTGAGTACATACGTAGCGGACTGTTTCGCCCAATCAGAGCAAAGCTCTGTTAAAATTCAAAATTCAAAATTTTGAAGCAACGCTTCAAATCTCGAGCGCAACGCGCCACATGTCAGGCGCTGATATGTCAGCGCAGCGCCCAAGAAGGCGCGCCCAATCAGAGCAAAGCTCTATTTTTCTGAAGCAACGCTTCAGCTGCGCTGCGCACTGCGCTGCGCGACACGTGTCAGCGCAGATGCGCTAGCGCAGTTGCGCTGCGCTCTGCGCTGCGCGACACGTGTCAGCGCAGTTGCGCTGCGCAGTACGCTGCGCGACACGTGTCACGCGCTGGGGCATCTGCGCCAAACAGAATTAAATTTCCAAGAAATCTTTTCTGTTCTTGTTAAAACAAGAAGATTTTCTTCTGCAAAGCAGAAGCCCTTGGATCAAAGATCCAACGGTGGGGAAAATTCCCCAAATCACTCAGAGAAAGATCTCTTTAACAAATTTAACTAATTTATGAGCACTATAAAAAGGACCCCAGACCTTAATTCAAGATCATGAACATCTTTCTAAAAAAAAAGAGAGAGAAGAGAACTCTTGAGAACTCCTCAAGAACAACAGAAGGTAAAAATCTTTAGGAAAAAGAGAAAATTCTCTTATGGACAAATTATTAATCTAAGAACAAGATCAATAATTTTAAAATAAAAGAAAAATAAGTAATAATAGTGCTTTGCACTTTTTTATGAACTTCTGGTTCTTGAAACAAAAAAATTTATTTTCTTTGATCTAAATTAGATCAAGAAATCAAATAGTGCTCTGCACTCCTGTTCTTGAATCTAAAAGATTCTTAATGCTTTGCACTTCCAAACTGCGCTGTTGCGCTCTTGAGAGAGCGCCACGTGTCAGCTACAAAACAACTTGCGCTACGCGCTCTCGAAATAGAGCTTTGCTCTCTGGAATTGGCGCAACTCACCAGAGCGCGCCACGTGTCAGCAGCGCAACAGCGCAGCGCATTAGCGCAGCGCACTGCGCTATTGCGCTTGCGCTCACTAGAGCGTGACACGTGTCACCACCATATGAGCTTGCGCTCATTACTTGGCGCCAAGCGCCTGACAAGCCACGTGGGGCACTGTCAGAGTATTTAATGCCCTGCATTATTAAAGATAAGGGACAGAGCCCAATTAAAAGGCCTAACAGGCTTAATTAAATATGCTATGCATTTTAAAAAGGGCAGAGCCCAAACAAAATAGATGCTCTGCATCATTTATAAAGGGCAGAGCCCAATCAAAACAAGAATAATGCAGTGCATTACTAAAAAGGGGTAAAGCCCTAGAACATGCCAAAGACAAAAAAAATAATATTGAAACTGGACTTAGCCCAATTTTGGCCATAGGTCCTTAAATTAAATTGACTGAGCAAAATTGTTCTCCTAAATCAATTTACATCCGGTTCGAGAGTATATCTCCGAACTCCTTTGATATCCGTCGTTGTAATTCCTCAACGACGTCAAATAGGTGACGGGTCCCAATGACCACACATCGATACGGACTGCGGGGTCCTTAAACTCGTGGACCGAAACGTCCTTAAACTAATATCGGACCGAGACGTCCCTAAACTAATATCGGACCGAGACGTCCCTAAACTAATATCGGACCGAAACGTCCTTAAACTAATATTGGATCGAAACGTCTTTAAACTAACGGTGGACCAGTATGTCCTTAAACTGGTATTGGACCACCATGTCCCTAAACTGGCACAATAGAGCCCAAATGCTCTTTTGTCGGATCTAAACGATCCCGTTAAGTCGATCTTAGTCCCAAACTGGACTAACGTATCCTTAACAACCGTTTAAGTTGATCTTAGCCTCAAATATGGCTAACGCATCTTTAAACCTTCAAACAGACTTTAGTCCCAAATTGGACTATAAATTCCCCCAATCAACTTTGGCTCAAGGGTACATCTCTGAACTCCTCTGACATTTGTCGTTGTAATTCTTCAACGTCGTCAGAGAGGTGACGGGTCCCGATGACCATACATGCAATGGACCACTATGTCCCTAAACTGGAACAATAGAGCCCAAATGCTCTTTTGTCGGATCTAAACGATCCCGTTAAGTTGATCTTAGTCTCAAACAGGACTAACGTATCCTTGACGAACGTTTAAGTCGATCTTAGCCGCAACGCGACTAAGGCATACTTAAACTAAAAACACCAAACCCAAATCTAAGTAAATATGGATTTGGACTAATCCACGTCCTACGGGCGACGGTATTACTCAGTCTCCGTATACAATCCACGGGCAACCACAAACAAAACAAACACCCACGACACGAAGTGAAATTTTGGAGAAGGAGAAAGTTGTTACCGCGAAGCGGTAGCGTAATTAACTGCAGGGTCTTGCGCCTGCAGGGAAGAGCGTCCCTACAATCAAAAACCCCTCTAGCGAGGGGGAATCTAACAAAGTCTGCTACATCGGCCGTATCCGTCTAAACCTTCGATACACAGTGCCATAAATCAACTTGGCATCTTCGGAGAGGGGGACGGATAAAACCAAATAGCATCTGTCCCGAATCTCAGCGTCAGGCCATCGCGGTCCTGTGCGCCGTCTTTCGGAGGGGAACAGATTCTGGCACGCCCGGTGGGACCTTTTCCTCTTTCCACTCCACACTTCGTGTGTCGTCTTCGCGAACCAATCGCGGTTCGTTAAAAATGGTTGCCTGTGGATTCCAAGTTTACTAAGATTTGGTCTCTCATTTGGTGCAGAAAAGAAAACAAGCATCGATGGCCTCAACCTGTTCAAAGTGCTCCAACTGCGGTTGCAGCTCGCGTCCGGACTCAACTGGGAGCATAACCTACGGGCCCCAAGCGGCTTCTTTGTTCACCATGCCAGTGGAACAGGTAACTCAAGCCACCACTGGGCTCTTCTTCGGGACCATGCTCCCGCCAATGAGCTTTAGCACTCCTATGCCCGGACAAGAAGCTCCTAAGAAGTCGGTCTTCGATCGACTTTCAATTACTGCGGCCCCTGTCGACGGATCGCCCGCTACCAAACCGACAGCCTCTGTTTTCACCAGGCTAAATCTGAACTCTAAAATGGCTGTCCGAAGGAAGGCAATAACTGCTGCCCCAGGAGTCGTCAAGGCGGCTTCCCCTATCAAAGAGTCAGTCTTTTCAAGACTGACGATTCCTGCTCCTGCATCTGCTCAGGGATCCGTCTTCGGCAGGTTGAATATCACCCCTCAGAAGACAACCTCAGTCTTTAAGAAATTAACACCGGCGGTGCCTCATTCAGACAGGGGGCAAAAAGAAACTATCTCAATCTCTGAGCCAATCCCAACGGCTCGCCGTGCTCGACGTCGCCATTGGCAACGAGTGAGGAAGGCAGGGGGCAACTCTCCCTCAGGGCTAACTCCACCGGCTCCAGTGGTGGAAGTCAACATTGCTATCCCAACCGGGAACAGTTTTGAACTGCTGAGGAGGGTACGGAAGAACTCTCCAACCGCTACACTGAAGAGATCTCCTCCACCTGCGGAGAGAGTTTCAGAAACGAAGCAAGAACAGCCCCCTCAAAAGCTGTCCTAAAAAATATATAAAGTTTGGAGGAGGGTTCAAGACTCCGTGATTGACCCAGGTCACTCTCGTCACCAGAAAAAGGTGAAGGTGGAAAGAGACAAGGACCGTCCCATTAAACAACGGGGGACAGCAGCCGCTGGGATGCCCACTTCAACGGTTCCTTCAACCTCAACGGCCCACAAAAGAAGGAGGCCAGAGAAAACTCCCGCGTCAGCGGCAAAAATTAAAAATGGTGAACCTAAACGCCCCAAGTCAGGGGGCATAACAGTTCATACGGTTTATATGGCATCGGGAAAAGAAGATAGCCGCATATCAACAGGTCATAGACCGCACACGAGGTCAGTGACCAAGGCTCAGGAGCAGCAGCAGAAGCTCCAAGAGATGATGAACGCTATGGCCGCACTTACAGGGCCAAAAGAAACCCCTGAAACATCCTCGGACGAGCGTCAAGAACAAGAAACGGACACAGAATTCCTTCGTCGCGTACTGGAGAAGAAGGATAAAGAAGCTGCGGAGCAGGCAGCCAACATAAAGAAGATGGCCCTCCTGTTCCAGGATATGGTGGGTATGATGATTCAACAAGATCCACCTGCTGAAAATCCCCCAATCATTATTGAAGACGATAGGGGAGAAACGTCGAATCCTCCACCAGTTTTGTCCGCAGCTAAAGAGGATACAATCTCCAAAGCTGATTTGGATGAATACATCGCCCAGCAAATAAGGGTTCATCACGCAACCGAAACAGCCGGCCAGGTCGTGAAAACGGGGAGACCATATCCGAGTTGGTACGATCAAATCAAATACCTGCCAGGTTATACGATTCCCAAGTTCCATGTCTACAAGGGGACGGGCAATCCTCACCAGCATGTTGCCCAGTTCAGGGCACTCTGCGGTAATACCGGTGGAGATGACAAGCTTTTACTTCGCCAGTTTGTTGGAAGCTTATCGGATACGGCGTTCGAATGGTACTCTGAGCTTCCGAACGACTCTATTAAAACCTTCGCGGAGATGGAGCTGTTGTTTACTCAGCGTTTTGCAAACGCTAGTGAACGTACCCCGATGACAGCACTGATTAACGCCAGGGTGAAACCCGGCGAGACGTGGGTTCAGTACGCTATACGATGGCGGAACTTATGGTCAAAGTGTGAGCAGCGCATTGAAGAAGCTCCCGCGGTGGGTATGTTTGTGGGAACCCTCGATCCACAAGCAACCATCCCACAATTTATGATGTTCTTCAAGCCGACAACCTTCTAGGCTTTGATTGACAAACTATCGCAGATGGACCAGATGGGCCATAAACCCCCTCTCCCAAAGCCGGACTCCCGAAATGATAAAGGGAAGGGAAAAGCGATCGTTGTCGCTAATACCCAACAACAGCCGAATAATGCGAAGCCGGTTGTGCGTCAAGGTAATACGCGTCCGTACGTAGACCTTGAGGAAAGACTAGGGCGTCCTTACTCCTTTCCCCGTGATAAAACGAAGAGATTATTCGAGCTGGCGTTACGCAACAGACTCATAAACCTGCCAGATCCAAAACGTCCGTTGCAACCAAGTGACGTCAACGAGCCCAACTACTGTCCTTATCATCGAGTACTAGGCCATCCGATCGAAGATTGCTACGTTTTCAAGAATTGGCTTGAAAACCAGTACTGACAGGACAAGTTCGCGTTATCTGACAAATGGAAGGTGAATCCCCCGCAGCCCCACACCTCTAAGGGGACGAATACGCCGGGGGCAACATGCTCCGTCATTGAAGAAGCTCCTTGGGAGGTTGTATTATCAGCCAAGACAAAGAGAATGCTAAACGATCTTCAAACATGTCCAGCGATCGAGTGGAGGAACCCGTTGGAACCGCAGGTCATTGAAGGGATGTTAAAACCTCGTCCGATTCAAAAGATTGGTGGAAGTGGCCCAAACACTCATAACCAGCCGTTAAAATCTTCGAAAAAGAAGAAGAAGAAATCTAAGAAGCCCGTGAAGCCTTGCGACAAGCGCACGGACTTACAAAAGCAAATTGACGCGCTGGAGGAATACAATCAGAAGGCACGAACCCCCATTACATTCCAAGAGTTCCTCAGCCATGTCTTTCAAGAAGAGGATGAGGGAGAAAGTTCATCAGATGAATCCGAGGAATATGTGACGAGCTGTCATATGATTTCCCATTCGATCACGAATGATGAGGAGATTCCTTGCACCGAAAAACTGGGGGCAGATCCTGAACCAAAAGTTCTGGGGCCATCAGATGAAGTAATTGACGCACTCCTTAATGAAGCTCGGTTGAAAAGTAAAGCTGATCGGGAGCACGAGGCGGCTATATTTGAAAGGGCCAAGCGCCAGCGACTTGATGAAGGAGCTGAGACGATCCCACTGGAGCAAAACACCTCCACTACCGACAAAAGCCAACTCAGGATGAGGAAAAAGTTCGCTAAAGCCATATCAATGGGCATGAAGCTACCATCCTCTGAAGGAAACATCGCCGGTAAAGTGGAAACGCACCCCTCGTATTGCTTATATCATCAGAGAATTTCGCACCCCACTCAAGAGTGCAAAGCTTTCGATAGATGGTGGCAAGGATACGTTGCTCATCGACAATGCTTTAAGCGGGAAAAACGTAAAACTCGTCGGGAGCAGAGAAATACGACCGAAGGGCTTAAAAGAACTGCTGGCGATTGTTGCATGGTTAACACCGGTGGATCACAAGTGCCTACATTCAGGAGTGATTCTGATGAAGAGCTAGAACTTGCCCCTCTCTTTAAAGAGTCCGCTTCAGGAAAAGAAGAAGAACCGAAGGTCTGCGAGAATATCCGGCTGCGGAATCGGACGCTGCCTGAAAAGAACCTCGGACCCTTGAACAGAAAAGATAAAGGGAAAGAAAAGGTCTCTGAAGATATCATCTTAGATAACCAAGTGGCGGAAGAGTTAAACGCCAGGAACCCGCCGAAAAGAAATAAGGTAGACTACAACGTTTTGGCGCATCTGAGGAAGCTGCCCTCACAGCTCAGCATTCTTGATGCCCTTTTGCTATCAAAAGAGGCGAGAGATTCGTTGATTAAGGCGCTCCAAGACCCGGAACAATTCCAAGCATGCCTGGCCGAGGAAAAGATGAAGGATGAATTGGAGGAAGTGCACACGGCCGATGTCACTTTTGGCGATGAAGACCTTCTACTTAGGACGTGCGAACACAATCGCCCTCTCTATGTCTCGGGATACTGCCATGATATAAGGATAGGCAAAATCCTGATCGATAACGGGTCGTCTGTTAACCTACTCAACGTGCGGGTGTTGAAGGAAATCTGCATGAGCGTCCAGCACCTTGCTCGGGACAAGATCACCATCTCCGGGTTCGACTCCCAATCGTCAAAGACTCTTGGATCTGTGATACTGACGCTACGCTTCGGGCTACTCGTCACGGACATTAAGTTCCACGTCATAGACGCCAAGACATGCTACAACGCTTTGCTCGGCCGACCATGGTTATACGAGTACAACATCATCCCTTCTACACAACATCAGTGTATGAAGTATTTTAAGGATGGTTTCGAGTATACCGTGACGGGAGAACTGAACCCGTTCTCTGTGAACGAGGTCCGCAAATACGAAGATGCCAAATACTTCTTGCCGGATTTCGAAGACACGGAGAAGTGCCACAAGCCGGAGAATAAAACTAACGCCACCATCCCTGTCTTCGGCAGTGATACCGAGGAGGAAGAGGAGATCGTTTATTCGGGTCCGCCCCAACATAATAAGCCAGAACCGTCCACTCCTACATTAGTCTTTGGTAGTGATTCGGAGGATGAGGTCCATGTCGTATTCTCTGTTCGACCTTCAATACAATCTTCCGCTGACGAAGAGCAAAGTCTGCAAGTCGCCATGGTGCCGCCTAAACATCATAAAGAACTGGACGCACTTAATATCTACAGTGTAGAAGAGCTGCGGACATTCTATATCCCTCCCAGGCGAGAAAGCGAGAAGGCAATCCTATTCTACCGTTCTGAAGAAAACAAGGTGGAAAAAGAAGTCTGGCATGGCGCGGATCCCACGCTCGACAGGCTTCAGCCTATCCGTCTTCCCAGATATTATACAGAAGGTTTGAAGAAGCTGCTGAAACGCCAGGGGATATCCTTCAAACAGACCGTTAGAGAGGCCAAATTCTATGACAGGGTCTAGAACATTCCCGGGATCCAACGCAAACTGCCTAACGGGAGAATGGAAACAAGAGGGCTTGGATACATCCGTTCAAAGAAACGAGAGTTACTACCCGGCTGCTACGTCATATATGACCTTGATGAAGAAGCGGATGCTCAATGGGAGGACGCTAATCCTAAGCCAGTGAAAGTTCCAGATGCAAAAGAGCCCAGTTCGTCGTTCGAGGAACAAATGGACAGACTTGTAAAGAAAGCTGGTCAAAAAGTCCGAGATGATCACAACCGTAAGACGGCCATCTATGAGAAAGCCAAGACGCAACGCCTTCTCCAACAGGCCGTAAAGGATGAAAATGCCGCTCCTTGTCAACCCGTTATAAAGAAGGCTCAGCTCAAAAGCAGAAATAAGTCGAAAGGCCAAAAAGGCGCTCAACAACCACAAAGCAGAGCTAAGAAACCACGCATACGAGAGTCGAGCGTTATGGACCTAGCCCTCATGAAGAAAATGGGTCGAGCATTCATTTCCTCGGAGCAAGACGAAGAAGATACTTGATCTTGCTCTAAAACATCAAATGCTTACATTGCCGGAGTCTAAACACCATGAACAAGCAGGCGAAGCCTCACACCCGGACTATTGCTCTTACCATCGAGTAGTAGGTCATCCTCTTGAAGATTGCTTCACCTTCAAGAATTGGGTCGAAGATTAGTACCAGCTTGGTAAATTCGCTCTGTCCGACAACTGGAGGGTAGCACCACCACAAAAGCACGAACCCAAGGCCACGAAAGAAAAGCCAGTTCCACATTGGGATTGGAAGCGAATTCGTACCTGTCACATGATAACAATACTACAAGAAGAATCCGAGAACATGGACAGCCTTCCCTGGTGCCTCGAAAACAGCAATGATGAGGTAATCTCAGAATTTCCCCCAGCTCCGAAAGAACTAGAGGATGGAATACATACCACTGCAGATAACCTCAAGAAAATCGAGTTGGGAACGGTGAACGATCCGCGACCGACATTCGTCAGCGAGCTGCTGTCTGAAGAAAGGGTGGCTGCGTTAAAGGACGTCCTTGTGCAGCATAAAGATTGCTTCGCATGGAACTATTCCGAGATGCCAGGACTAGATCCAGAAGTTGCTGTACATAGACTAGCGATATCCTCGGGTGTCAAGCCAGTCAAACAAGCGCCGAGAAGAATGCGGCTCGAGCTCGAGATGAGCATCAACGCTGAAGTCAAAAAGCTGATAGACTCCGGCTTTATCCAGGAGGTTCAATACCCTGAATGGATTGCTAATATCGTCCCAGTGATGAAGAAAAATGGGACGGTGCGCATATGCGCGGATTTTCGGGATCTCAACAAAGCCTGCCCAAAGGATGATTTCCCAGTACCAGTCACCGAACTGATGATAGACAATACGTCCACGCATGAGATTTTCTCATTCATGGACGGCTCATCAGGATATAATCAAATAAAAATGCATCCTGAAGACCAGAAACATACGGCTTTCCGGACTCCTTTGGGAATATTCTGTTACAAGGTGATGCCCTTCGGTTTAAAGAACACCGGTGCCACCTACCAAAGGGCCATGACGAAGATCTTCGATGACCTTATACACGAAATCGTTGAATGCTATATCGACGACCTCGTTGTTAAAAGCAAATCATATAAGGAACATCTCGAGCATCTGAAGACCGTATTTCAACGTCTTCGGCAATACAACTTGAAGATGAATCCGCTCAAGTGTGCATTCGGAGTTTCCTCAGGAAAATTCCTGGGATTCATTGTTCGACACCGGGGTATCGAAATAGATCCGTCCAAGATCAAGGCAATCATGGAAATGCCTCCGCCAAGAACTCTCAAATAGCTGCGGTCTCTCCAAGGGAAGCTCGCGTACATACGGCGATTTATAGCCAACCTCTCAGGAAAGTGCCGTCCTTACAGCCACCTGATGAAGAAGGGAACCCCGTTCGTCTGGGATCAAAAGTGCCAAAGCGCACTAGACGAGATCAAACAGTACCTGCAAAACCCTCCAGTGTTGGCCGCTCCGGTTAAGGGAAAGCCTCTCATTCTTTATACAGCCGCCCTCGAAGGTTCTTTAGGCGCATTATGGACACAAGAGAACGGTCAAGGGAAAGAAAGAGCACTCTACTACTTAAGTCGAGTTCTACTGGGGGCAGAAAGCAACTACTCCCCCATTGAAAAACACTGCTTAGCGTTGATCTTCGCGATAACAAAGCTCAGGCACTATGCGTTGGCGCATGAGGTCCGCCTCATTTCGAAGGTGGACCCTCTTAAATACCTAATGTCAAAGGCCATATTGACGGGACGACTCGCTAAATGGGCCCTGCTCTTAATGGAGTTCTCGATAACGTACCGACCTTTCAAGGCAGTGAAAGGCCAGGCCATCGCCGACTTCCTTGCTAAGCACCCGATACCTGCCGATTCTCCCCTAAAGTGCGATTTGCCAGACAAACATGCGTTTGACGCAGTCGACAGTAGTGATACCCGTTGGGAGCTTTATTTCGATGGAGCATCTTCCATGAAAAAGCACAAACAAAGTACGCCAATGATCAAATCGGGAGTAGGCCTTATCTTCGTGACCCCACAAGGAGGAATAATGCGCTTCGCTTTCTCCTTGACAGAACCGAGAACGAATAATGAAGCTGAATATGAAGCTTTGATAGCAGGTCTCGAGATCGCCATTGACATGGGAATTGAAAGCCTCCTCATATATGGGGACTCCCAGCTAGTCGTCAGTCAAGTGAACGGCGATTACCAAACATGCAAACCGGAATTGGTAAAATACGGGGAAAAGGTGCAACAACTGCTGACCCAAATTCCCTCCTATACTTTGGAAAGTATACCACACGCAGAAAATAGCAAAGCGGACGCGTTAGCTAAGCTTGCTAAAGAACTGGCTGACGAGAACCTCGATGAGGTTAGAATCATGGTACAAAGTCGTCGGGTGCTCACCCCCGCAGAAATACCTCCGGGATCACCCGAAGAAAAGAGAGTGACTGAACAAGCGACCTTACAAATAAAAGACCATGAGAAGGTTGAGGATTGGAGGGAGGTCTTTATAGACTACTTCAAATCCCACCAAATGCCCGAAGATGCATCCGCACGACACCAGCTCATGAAACGAGCTCTGTCTTTCGCCTTCGTCAATGATACTCTATACAAGAGGTCATTCGATTCTCTGTGGCTGAGGTGCTTAGGATCGGACGAAGCGGAAAGAGTCGTTCAAGAAGTTCATGACGGAATCTGTGGTTCTCACCAAGCAGGCCCAAAGATGAAGTTAAAGATCAAACGGATGGGCTACTACTGGCCCACGATGATTCAGGACTGCCTCGAATATGCGAAACAATGTCACTCATGCCAAATTCATGGGGACTTCATCCATCAGCATCCCAATCCACTACATCCAACGGTAGCTAGCTGGCCATTCGAAATGTGGGGGACTGATATAGTCGGCCCCATCGAACCAGCATCGTCTAAAGGACATCGTTTCATCCTAGCGACGACTGACTACTTCTCTAAGTGGGCAGAAGCAGTACCGTTGAGAGAAGTGAAGACTGAGAATATCCTCCATTTCTTCAAAACGCACGTCATATATCGGTTTGGAACTCCGAGACGGATCATCTCCGATAACGGGCCAGCTTACAGAAGCCACAAGATCAGTCGCTTCGTGCAACAGCATAATATAGACTGGAGATATTCCTCTGTTTATAACCCGCGAGCCAACGGACTAGCTGAAGCCTTCAACAAGACATTGACAAAAATCATAAAGAAAACGGTGTCCCGTAATAAGAAAGATTGGCACGATAGACTGCAAAAAGCTCTTTGGGCATATCGAACTACATTCAAGACGGCCACGAACACAACGCCGTACGTGTTGGTGTTCGGTACGGAAGCAGTACTCCCCCTCGAGATAGAATTACCCTCTCTGCGAGTAGCAGTTCACTACGAGCTGACGGATGAAGAAAATGATCACCTACGGTTTGAAGAGCTGGATGCTCTTGATGAAACCCGGCTCATAGCGCAGCAAAATCTGGAAGCTTATAAAGCAAAGATGATGCGCTCATACGAAAGATTGACCCGACCTAGGACATTCCGCCAAGACGAACTTGTGCTAGTGGTCAAAAGGCCTATGATCCCCAATCGCGCCAAGCGGGGAAAATTCGAGCCGAACTATGAAGGCCCGTACATCATAGATAAAGTTTATCAGGGTGGGGCCTATCTACTCATGGACATGCACGGTGAAAGGCCTTTCAGACCAATAAACGGTCGCTTCCTAAAGAAATACTACGCTTAATGAGCCACAGCCTAGGTCAACGATAGATGACGACGACTATGTCCGCTCGCTATCTTCCTAAGCTCAAACTTTATAAGCAGTAGCCAGCTTCTCAATAGTGGACCGAAATGTCCTTAAACTAACAGCGGACCGAAATGTCCTTAAACTAATAGCAGACCGAAACGTATTTAAACTACTACCGCAGCATCTTTAGGCTGACGAGATATAAAAAAAAACATATAAAAATAAAATAAAATAAAAATGGTATGTCCATAAGCAAAAAGGGGCACGGATGAAAACCCGAAAGGGCTCCGTGAGTAAAAACAGCAGGGCTACCGGCGAGTGTTCGTGAAAACCCGAAAGGGCGCGACCTCGTAAAAAAAAGAGAGAAAAAGAAAATAAAAAAAATAAAATAAAAGCGGTACGTCCATAAGCAAAATGGGCACGGATGAAAACCCGAAAGGGCTCCGTGAGTAAAAACAGCAGGGCTACCAGCGAGTGTTTGTGAAAACCTGAAAGGGCACAACCTCGTTAAGAAACACTTATAGGGTCCTCTCGACCCTGTAAGGAGAAACCACCCGCGTGAGATCCTTACGACTTACAAGGGAATAACACACTTGGGAATCCTCACGATTCCTAAGGAGAAAATACACTTGCGAGATCCTCACGACTCGTAAGGAGAACTCTCTTACGGGACCCTCACGGCTCGTAAGATTTGAAAGTCTCAAGTTACAGATACCTAAACCTGTGCTTAAGCAACCCCCACAACTTTCGACATTGCCCTACAAGTGGTCCGGTATTGGCCCTTGTATACAATCCACGGGCGCGAATAAACATTTCCCTAACCAAGGTCCATCCGTGACTGGGGATATGTTCGCATAACCCTTGTAAATCCTCTCGATTTACAAAGAGAAAACCCTCCTGTAGGATCCTTACGACTTACAGAGGAACAAAACACTTAGGAACCCTCACGATTCCTAAGGAGAAAATACACCTATAAGATCCTCACGACTTGTAGGGAGAAATAGCTTTGTGAGACCCTTACGGCTCATAAAGTCAAAAGCCTTAGTCGACAGGACCCTAACCCTGGTCGCTAAGCCTCCTTTGTTCGACAATGACAGAGGCAAATGATGATTCGCTCCTGACGATATCCCAGTTGTAGCGGTGCTGATGCCGAAATCGGTGTCCAATTTTAGGTTTACGGCAAAAAGCCGTTAGGCCGCACATGCATACGAAATAGCCGAAATGATGGGGCAACTTGCAATAAAAAAAAAGCAGCAAGTAAAATGTATGCATGCGAAATAGCCGAAATGATGGGGCAACTCGCAATAAAAAGCAGCGAGTAAAGATAAAATAAATAGCCGAAATGATTGGGCACCGCGAAAAATAGCCGAAATGATTGGGCAATCGCGACCTTCGCGATATAAAAGCTGAAATGATAGAGCATCGCGGAAATAAAACAAAAAAAAATGACGATAAAACTTTGGCCCTACAGTTAGGATCACATCGATCCCTGTATACAATCCAAGGGCGTAAACAAAGAGGGAACCATACTTTCCCAGAGGGCTCCGTCAGACGACGAAGCCAAACCTCGACGGTTCAATTCAACCGAAGAAGCCAGTGTATTCAACAAACTCCTCGACTCACGGATACAAACACTCCTTGACGAGAGCCTTCTGATTCGCGTCGACCTGCAGAGCCACCAGTACCTCCGCGGGAATCCTCGACTCGTTTCAAACCCCAAGGAAACAAATAATCCTTGGCGCTTGGGAAACAAATAATCCCAGCAAATTCCTCGACTCACGGATACAAACACTCCTTGACGAGAGCCTTCTGATTCGCGTCGACTCGCAGAGCCACCAGTGCCTCCGTGGGAACCCTCGACTCGTTTCAAACCCCAAGGAAACAAATAATCCTTAGCGCTTGGGAAACAAATAATCCCAGCAAATTCCTCGACTCACGGATACAAACACTCCTTGACGAGAGCCTTCTGATTCGCGTCGACTCGCAGAGCCACCAGTGCCTCCGTGGGAACCCTCGACTCGTTTCAAACCCCAAAGAAAACAAATAATCCTTGGCGCTTGGGAAACAAATAATCCCTAGCAAAATTCCTCGACTCACGGATACAAACACTCCGTGACAAGAGCCTCTTGACCCACGTCAACTCGCAGAGCCACCACTGTCTCCGCAGGAGAATTCCCGGTTCGTCCCAACTTGCAAAATGAAGTCTCGGGCAGCAAGAATTGAAAAACTTGCTTCCTGAACAATGGGGCCCTGCAAGTCAATCCAAAATGGTCTCTTGCATACTATTCACGGGTCTCACTCTCCAAAGTCGATTTTCGACAAGGAGGGAAACAACCGCTTACGAATCCTCTCGACTCGTAAGAGGAAAAATTCTCTTATAGGATCCTTACGACTTATAAGAGAAAACCACACTTAGGAACCCTCACGATTCCTAAGGAGAAAATCCACCTATGGGATCCTCTCGACCCGTAGGGAGAAAAGCCTCTATGAGACCCTCACGGCTCATAGAGTTGAAAAGTCTTAGGCAGTAGACCTGAACCTGCGGCCTAAGCCATCGCTATTTCTTGAGGAAGTCGGAATACTCGTTTTTGATATCCATCAATCATGGTTATTAAGACAGCCTGCTGACGATAAAAAGAAGATGACAGAAAGAATATCTGATCTACATTTGATCTGGCGTTCGTGACGCATTCATTTATGCACGGGCAGAAGACTCAGGACGAGAAATAAGACAAGCTGAAATGAAAAGGGGGAGGGTTTCCATTCATACCGCTAGAAAATTTCTTTTTTACAATCATAAGAACAATAAATAAGAAACATTATTCAAATTATTACAACGGTATAACCTCAGATCCGGGGCACGGATTGAGGAAATCGAAAGTAAGGCCATCCAGAGCTCTTCTGGCCTTTCTAATTATTCTTATGCGCAGTCTTTCGATCTCCTCTGTGTCAAGATCATCGGCAAGCCCTCCTGGCCTTCGATAAGCAGCAACTATCGTCGTCTGCTGGAAGACTTGGTGTAGGATGTTAATGAGGCAGTTCCGCCGTTTCTTTGAGATCAGCCCTGTCGGTACACTGAATGCACCTTGTCTTCGGCATCATCCAGCGCATTGAGCGGTAAGGCCTCATGAAGACCCGTAAGTGCTCTCCATACGGCTCCCAACACGACTTTCAAAAGGGCCGAACGACGAGGCAACAGCCAACCACCGCTTGCGTTCAGACGACCCATGACTTCTGCACATTCAGCGTCTGTAAACTCCTGGTTTTGTTGACGACCCTGAGCGCGGATATCGTCGTAGGTAATGAACTCGTGCAAACTGTATAGATGCACCGCCGCCATTATGCCTGGAGGAAATATTACAATAAGATCAGCAATAGAAAAGTAACAATATACATAGAGGACTAAATGCCTAGAGAGCAAAACTATGTTCAAGGATAAAATCCCCTGGATGAAAGCTCTGCTGGTTAAGATTAATCCAAGAATCGATTTTACCTAAAGTTTTTCTAAAAACATTGAAAAAAGGAGCATGGCACCGGAGTTCTTGAAGGCAAGAACAAAGCTCTGAAGTTTTTGAAAATAAAAATCTGAAAGATGATAAGTATCTGTGGGGGACCAAAGGTCCTATTTATAGGCATCAAGTGCCTCTTCGACTTCCAAAAGTTGTCACGGCGGTTTACCCTAATCAGAGCGAAACTCTGTTCAAATTCCGAGGCGGGAGATGAAGCAACGCTTCGTCTTCCCCCAATCAGAGCAAAGCTCTGTCTTGAAAATTAATTTAATAAAGCGACGCTTCAGATTATTTGCGCTGCGCAACGTGCCACGTGTCTGACGCAGACGCATCAGCGCAGCGCCCAAAGCAGCGCGCCCAATTAGAGCAAAACTCTATTTCAAGCAAAATTTAAGGAAGCAACGCTTCAGCTGCGCTGCGCCGTGCACTACACGACACGTGTCAGCGCGGACGCGGCAGCATAGTTGTGCTGCGCCGTGCGCTACACGACACGCGTCAGCGCAGATGCGCCAACACAATTGCGCTGCGCCGCGCGACATGTATCATACTATGGAGCATTTGCGCCAAACAAAATTAAAGTTCTGAAAAAATCTTTTCCGTTCTTGTTAAAATAAGAAGATTTTCTTCTGTAAAACAGAAGCTCTTGGATCAGAGATCCGACGGTGGGGGAAGTTCCGCCAAATCATTCAGAAAAGGGATTTCTTCAACAAATTGAACTCGCTTATCAATTTGCAAGATGAAGCCTCAGGCAGCAGAGGTGGGAAAACTTGCTTACTGAAAAATGGGGCCCTGCAAGTCAATCCGAAATGGTCTCTTGCATACTATTCACGGGTCTCACTCTCCGAAGTCGATTTTCGACAAGAAGGGAAAAACCACTTACGGGTCCTCTCGACTCATAAGAGGGAAAAATTCTCTTGTAGGATCCTTACGACCTATGAGAGAAAACCACACTTAAGAATCCTCACGATTCCTAAAGAGAAAACCCACCTATGAGATCCTCTCGATCTGTAGGGAGAAAAGTCTCTATGAGACCCTCACGGCTTATAGAGTTGAAAAGTCTTAGGCAGCAGATCTGAACCTGCGACCTAAGCCATCACTATTTCCTAAGAGAGTCAGGATACTCGTTCTGATCATCAGTCAACCATGATTACTAAGGTGGTATGCTGGTAATGAAAGAAAGAAAAGACGGAGAAAATAACACATTACAAAAAAAAAAGGGTGTATCTTTTATTCGTAAACTTGATTGGGTACAGGATACATTATGTCAAAGAATGAAAAAGTATATATATACATTCTTTTATCTACAATTACAAACGATACAAAGGGGGATAGCTACTGAGGAGGAAGTGTTTTTAGTAAATCCACAAGTTGCTCTCGCACTTCCTTCAGCGCCTCCTCCTGAGCGGCTGCCGCGGCCACCTCCGCTTCCACCCGGGCTCGCTGCTGCAAGAAAGATGAAAGTTGCTCCTCCGCCGCCTTCTGGGCTGCTTCTTGGCTGGGTGCAGCTCGCTCGACAGCATCAAGGTGTTGCCTCAATGATAACCCTTCAGAAAGACATTGCAGAAGGCCCTCAAAGACAACCTTCAGCCGTGCGGCGTTGGCCTCCACCCGAGCATGCAGTTGGGCAGACTTGCTCGAAGTCTCACCTCGCTCCTTGCGTCTTGAAATGACTTCTTGTTCAAGGTGATGGAAGTAAGGAGCACTCTGCTCAATCCACGCTGTTCTTTGATTACTGGCAGCCAAGGCCTCGGGAGCGGGACGCAGCGACTCCAACCGATGCAGGCGGGCCTCGATCTCCCTGCAATGGTTAACCCAAGATGTGACGATGCCCTCATCATGAAGTTCACGAGTATTGCTAGCATCGGGTTAACCATCATAGCGAAGTCTGCGGCAGATGTAGGAGTTTCAACGTCGAGTTCCTCGACGTAGTCACTCAACATGCGCAGACTATTCGCGGCGCCTTTTGAAGACAGACTCCTCAGATAAGGACCCGCCGGCATTATGATGCGAGATTCGAAGGGCGCCGAGATCAGAACGACAGCTGAAAAGAAACAAGATGTGATCAGATAACAGTTCTGAAAATAAAGAAGGAAGACTTTATCAATGTGATAGTTCCTATACCAGTTGAGACAGGTGGCAAGGTCGGGAGGGCTGATGGCGCAGCTGATCTCTCATCCCCTCCTTCAATCTGTAGCACTGCAGTTGAGATGAGAAAAAGAGGTTAGAGGTAATTCCATCAATAAAAAAAAAAGGAAGGATGTCAACGGAAATCATACTCACCAACGCCACCACACGAAGAAGCAAGCTCGGATGGGAAAGAAAAATGTGGGAGCAACATCTGATATACATGATCAAAAAGTACTCCTGAAAAGACACAACAGCACGACTTTAGTACATGCACTATACATCTGAAAGATAAGATTAACAAGTTGCAAACCCATACCTTCCAACATCTTAGACGGTATGAGAGAGGGTTGGGAGGTAACCACCGCCAAGGCAGTCGTTGAAGGCGCTCCTTCAAGCAGTGGGGCATCAGCGCTGGTGCACCTGCGTTACAAGAAAAGTGAACTTGTCAGAAAGGATTGTAAAATAAGAAAGACAGTAACCTGAGGTTTACCTGAGGAGCTCCCGGCCGAAACAGAAGCGACTCCCTCCTCTATCGACATAAGGCCACCGCCCGTAGCCTCATCACCCGACTCGATGGGGACCGTCGTCGTGCTAGCGCGACCAGGAGATGACAGGAGATCGTAAGTAAGGAGGGCAATAATTGGAGCGTTGCCGGATTCTTGGAAGGAAGCGGCTGACTCTTCCCCAAGAGTCGTACCCATCTCGCCCGCAACTTCTTCGAGCTCCGCCGTCTCCGTCGGCTCATCCACTGTCACCACGAGGTCGCCGGCTTCAAGCACCTCGTCCACCACCAGCCTCGGTTCAGTTATAATGATCATATCATCTGCCACCACTTCAGGTTCGGCATCAATGACCTTCTCGGCGGTAGGCCCCTCGACCTCCACTTCAGGCTCCAAAGCCACAGCGACATTGCCCACCGTCGGCTCGAGTTCGGCAGGTACCGCCTCCTCTGCTTCTTTGGGATCAACGGTTTCCGCCTCCCCCTCGATCGGACTCGGCCCTGCAAGATAAGGGATATAAGGACCAATGACATTAAAAACCCTTATAACAAAAACTCTGAGAGAAATATTACCTGAAGCGGATTTACCGTTTGCGCTCCGAACTGCACGCGCCACCTCTCTGCGGGCAGTGGATAAGGCAACAGGGGCCTCTTCAGATGGAGTATCAGCACGAGGGGCGGTGCTGGGGCCCGCTCCCGCAGCCAAGGCAGCCCGGCGCGCCTTCGACTCACGCCTTTGCCGCTTCCTTTCCTCCCGGGCTGTCTCGATGGATCTTAGTGACGCCTCCTTCAAGGCGTCTTCATCCTCGTTCAGGGATGCCTCCAGAGCCTTTAAGGCATCCTTCATCGTCTCTTCAAGACGAACCTCCTGCGGTGGCCCAGAGGAAGCGGGAACATCGGCAGCTGGTAAAACATCTGCGTCGCTTGGTGGGAACGGCATTGAGGTTTCTGCAATAAAAAGAGAAAGGTTAGATCGACCATAACACGAGCGGGATGGAGACTTGATGGATTAAAACTTACTAAGGCCCATAGACGCTCTAAGACGTTCCTCCTCCTGGAAAGTCTTCAAAGAAGCGGCGATGGCTTCTTCATCAGTGATGCCTGTCGAAAGGAAAGAAAGAAAAGCGTTAGTCAAAGGCAATGAAGAGGATATGTTGCAATAAAGAAAAGGCGACTAATAGTTACCTGATTGCGCAAGCTTGGCCAGCCACGCGTCACGCTTTGCCAACCACGCCGAAGTTTCGAGGGCGGATTCTAAGTCTGTATCGTCTGGCGGCGGCATCACTAATCCTTCGTTCGTCCCGTATTCGATCAGGCCCTCGGCATAGGGAGCATGGGGTTCCTGACCGAACACGACGTCCGCAGCGAAGAGCGACTTCTTTTTCTTTTGCCCTCCGACCCTAGGCTCACGAGGGATCGACTTCCGTTTAGCAGCTACTTTAGGACGACGGGTCCCGATGTCCGCACCCATGCCAGACTTCGGCGAGGGTACAACCACTGTCTCCGCCAGAGCACGGGGCGCTGCAGGTGCATCTGCGACATCAGGGAGCGACAAGTCACGTGGAGGGCTTCGCGCACGCGATGGTCCGGTTCTGACCTCTTTTAAAGGGGCAACTACTGGGGTCCTTGGGACCAAAGGAGCGTTGCGATCGGTACCTGGAGGCACACCCTTACGATCGACCAACAGTCGCCTTTCCTCCTTTATAACTGCTCCTGTTGTATGATTGTACCAGTCTTTGTACACATTGAGGAGTCTCGGAGCATAAGCCGGCGCATTGATAAAAAAATGAAAGCTCATATTCAGGCGCATGAAATGGTGCAGTGCGTTCTCTATCCCTTCTTCAGTGGCAGTGGGTTCCAGCAAGAAGGCTTCCAAGGGGACCCCTTGATCGTAGCCCAGTTGTTGGGCAAAACGATGCGGGTTATACCTCATAAAAATTGCCACACCATTCTGCCTAAAGACTAAGAAACCCGGTCTAATGGAATATAAGTGAAGGGTCTCCCGAGCCGTCAAAACTGAGGCTCCATCTTTAAAGACATCTTGTAATGGCCGCGTCACAGTGGTAGACACCTTTCCAATGGTCAATACCTTATCGACAAAGGACATACCGGCTCCAACGGTGTGAGGGCGAAGGAGTAAGCCCCTGGCGTTCCGCGGTGATGGGGTTACAATTGATGCGCCGATCAGCTGTATAATGCGGGGAAAACCGCACTTGTCAAAGAACGAGGGCCTTTTGTGCATGCCAAAGACACCCGCTGTGTGTAGCTCGAGCCACGATGCAAAGTAATGCATCGGGAAAACCACATGCAGTACCCCGGGCTCATTAGCATCCGCTGCTCGACTCAGGCCATGGTATAAGTGCGCCAAGCCAGCAATCCCAACAGCTACCTTTACCCCGATGACCATCCGGTGAGCTGGGTAAAAGACAGAGGGTCGCATCCGATGAGAGTGCATTGGGATTGCAAACCAGCTCAGCCACAATCCAAGAAATCCCAAGAAAAAGGCCTCCTCATCCATTCCAGGGGCCGCAATTTCTGCAAATGACATAGTAGGGAAGTCCGGAAGAAAAAAACCCTTTTGATCTATATCCTTCTCCAGTAGGTTGTCCACACCTAGACCGAAGGGGTCATCCAGGGTGGCGAACTTGGCAGCCTCCGATGAAATGACGCTTGGACGAAGGAAACGAGCAATGAAGTCCTCAAAGTTAACTCCCCGACCCCCATGTTCAACGAAGAGGGACTCATATATGTTCAACACTTTAATCAAGCTTGGGAATTGATGTTGAACGGCATTCTCCGGTGTGACCCCCCTTACCATCGGCCTAGCACTAAAGACGTACACATCTGTCGGGAGCAGCTCCTCATAATGTTCCCCCATCACTGGTAAGCCAGATACCTCCGCAAACTCCTCCAAGGAGATTGACACTTCCCGATCCATGGCAAGGAAAGTGTGGGTAGGAATATTCCATTGCTCCAAGAAGGCTTTGAACCACCAGGTGGGGAGCGTGGGATACTGGAAAAGAGAGACGTAGACCGCGGTGTACAGTCCTAATCTTATCAACTGCGACTTCTTCGTCGACAGGATGTACCGGGCCCACGGCAGATAACCAATCGGGTGGCGAAGGATCAGACCAAGGTTATAAGATTGCCCCTAAGGTCGTGCTTCACCCTGACAGATACGGCGCCCTAGGATGTCCAAAACCATAGGACGCTGAACCGGTATCGCATCTATAGCGGGATGTAGAAAACCCTTCGATGTCCAATCCACCAACTCCACGGCATACTGCACCGAGGGTGGGGTAGCATAGTGAATCGCCGTGATGGGCTCAGACGGCACTGCGCATGTGAAGCTGCGTCGACCCATAATAATCTGGTTATACCAAGACCCCTAAAGGTGGAGTTTCTTGTACTCCGGGTCATATTCTCTAATCATGGTCAGGACTTCACGGTCCAAGGGTGCCTCAGGAAATCCCCCCTCCGAGCGGACGAACGGGAATGAAGTGTCTAGAGACATGATCGCTGCAAAAAGAACAATTTAGCCGTTAGTATTGTAATTCCAACGTTTGGCGTCTAAAAAAAATGCATTAGTCAAATTAAAATTAATTAATTACACCGCACCACAGTGCAGTGAGTAGGAGACCAAAGAGGGACCCACAAAATCTAAATGACAATACGTCAGTTAATAAGACAATCTCATCATTGGATGAGATTGTCAGTTGGCCCCAGGAAAACATGCCCATTTAAAAAAAGGGGGGAAGAATCCCTAGAGACAAGGAGAAAATCTCCCCTTTCAGAGCAAAGCTCTGTCACAGAATGACACTTGTCAAATTCTGGTCTCAAAGGAATAAAATTCCTTAAAAAGAGCATAGCTCTGTGATAATAATGGAAAAGATCCATCAGAAGATCTTAATACTTAAAATTTTTCTTTTAAAATTTTTAGGACCTTGAAAAACCTATGAAAACTTATGATAAGTTCTTCACTTGGCAGATCTAAAAGATCCACACTTGATCTATGAGCAAAGCTTTGCTCATGGGTTAAAACCCATGAATAAGATCCCTGTAGATCTATAAGTTTTGAGAGCAAAGCTCTGTTTATGAAACCCCAATGGGGATCCCTTTGGATCGAAAGATCTGTGAGAGCAAAGCTCTTTGGTTAAGATTAAGTTAAATTAATTTGATTTAAATTAATTTTTACCTAAAGTTTCTGACTTTAGAAATGAGCAAAGCTCTGAAGTTCTTGAGTGAGAGCAAAGCTCTGGAAAATAAAAATCTTAAAACGGTAAGATTTTTCTAAGGGCCAGAGGTCTTATTTATAGGGCGCTTGCGCCCCTTGAGCTCACCCCTTGATCCAACGATCAAGAGTTTGCCACCGCTGCACTCAAGTGTGCGCCACGTGAGCGCAACGGTGGGGGGGCATTTGTTTCGCCCAATCAGAGCAAAGCTCTGTTAAAATTCAAAATTCAAAATTTTGAAGCAACGCTTCAAATCTCGGGCGCAACGCGCCACATGTCAGGCGCTGATATGTCAGCGCAGCGTCCAAGAAGGCGCGCCCAATCAGAGCAAAACTCTATTTTTCTGAAGCAACGCTTCAGCTGCGCAAGCACTGCGCTGCGCGACACGTGTCAGCGCAGATGCGCTAGCGCAGTTGCGCTGCGCGACACGTGTCAGCGCAGATGCGCTAGCGCAGTTGCGCTGCGCTCTGCGCTGCACGACAAATGTCACGCGTTGGGGCATCTGCGCCAAACAGAATTAAATTTCCAAGAAATCTTTTTTGTTCTTATTAAAACAAGAAAATTTTCTTCTGCAAAGCAGAAGCCCTTGGATCAAAGATCCAACGGTGGGGAAAATTCCCCAAATCACTCAGAGAAAAATCTCTTTAACAAATTTAACTAATTTATGAGCACTATAAAAAGGACCCCAGACCTTAATTCAAGATCATGAACATCTTTCTAAAAAAAAAAAGAGAGAGAGAAGAGAACTCTTGAGAACTCCTCAAGAACAACAGAAGGTAAAAACCTTTAGGAAAAAGAGAAAATTCTCTTATGGACAGATTATTAATCTAAGAACAAGATCAATAATTTTAAAATAAAAGAAAAATAAGTAATAATAGTGCTTTGCACTTTTTTATGAACCTCTGGTTCTTGAAACAAAAAATTTTATTTTCTTTGATCTAAATTAGATCAAGAAATCAAATAGTGCTCTGCACTCCTGTTCTTGAATCTAAAAGATTCTTAGTGCTTTGCACTTCCAAACTACGCGCTCTCGAAATAGAGTTTTGCTCTCTGAAATTGGCGCAACTCACCAGAGCGCGTCACGTGTCAGCAGCGCAACAGCGCAGCGCATTAGCGCAGCGCATTAGCGCAGCGCACTGCGCTATTGCGCTTGCGCTCACTAAAGCGTGACACGTGTCACCACCATATGAGCTTGCGCTCATTACTTGGCGCCAAGCGCCTGACAAGCCACGTGGGGCACTGTCAGAGTACTTAATGCCCTGCATTATTAAAGAAAAGGGACAGAGCCCAATTAAAAGGCCTAACAGGCTTAATTAAATATGCTATGCATTTTAAAAAGGGCAGAGCCCAAACAAAATAGATGCTCTGCATCATTTATAAAGGGCAGAGCCCAATCAAAACAAGAATAATGCAGTGCATTACTAAAAAGGGGTAAAGCCCTAGAACAGGCCAAATACAAAAAAAATAATATTGAAACTGGACTTAGCCCAATTTTGGCCATAAGTCCTTAAATTAAATTGACTGATCAAAATTGTTCTCCTAAATCAATTTACATCCGGTTCGAGGGTACATCTCCGAACTCCTTTGACATCCGTCGTTGTAATTCCTCAACGACGTCAAAGAGGTGACGGGTCCCAACGACCACACATCGATACGGACTGCGGGGTCCTTAAACTCGTGGACCGAGACGTCCCTAAACTAATATCGGACCGAGACGTCCCTAAACTAATATCGGACCGAGACGTCCTTAAACTAACGGTGGACCACTATGTCCTTAAACTGGTATTGGACCACCATGTCCCTAAACTGGCACAATAGAGCCCAAATGCTCTTTTGTCGGATCTAAACGATCCCGTTAAGTCGATCTTAGTCCCAAACTAGACTAACGTATCCTTAACAACCGTTTAAGTTGATCTTAGCCTCAAATATGGCTAACGCATCCTTAAACCTTCAAACAGACTTTAGTCCCAAATTGGACTATAAATTCCCCCAATCAACTTTGGCTCAAGGGTACATCTCTGAACTCCTCTGACATTTGTCGTTGTAATTCTTCAACGTCGTCAGAGAGGTGACGGGTCCCGACGACCATACATGCAATGGACCACTATGTCCCTAAACTGGAACAATAGAGCCCAAATGCTCTTTTGTCGGATCTAAATGATCCCGTTAAGTTGATCTTAGTCTCAAACAGGACTAACGTATCCTTGACGAACGTTTAAGTCGATCTTAGCCGCAACGCGACTAAGGCATCCTTAAACTAAAAACACCAAACCCAAATCTAAGTAAATATGGATTTGGACTAATCCACATCCTACGGACGACGGTATTACTCAGTCTCCGTATGCAATCCACGGGCAACCACAAACAAAACAAACACCCACGACACGAAGTGAAATTCTGGAGAAGGAGAAAGTTGTTACCGCGAAGCGGTAGCGTAATTAACTGCAGGGGCTTGCGCCTGCAGGGAAGAGCGTCCCCACAATCAAAAACCCCTCTAGCGAGGGGGAATCTGACAAAGTCTGCTATATCGGCCGCATCCGTCTAAACCTTCGATACACGGTGCCATAAATCAACTTGGCATCTTCGGAGAGGGGGACGGATAAAACCAAATAGCATCTGCCCCGAATCTCAGCGTCAGGCCATCGCGGTCCTGTGCGCCGTCTTTCGTAGGGGAACACGGACCTCGTCGCATCCACTTCGCCGTACACTGGGAAGCGGGGCGTGACAGGTTTTGTTGGTGGCCCATGCAGGTCAGAGCTGTATGAATCCCTATCATGCAGTTCTGGTCTGCGTGAACAACCTAAGCAATATAACACAAGAACCAGCAACTAAAACATTCTTTACAATTCATGTCCCTTGAATCTTACAAATTTCTATTCCTTGAATCTTATCATTTCATATATTTGAATCTGTCCTAACCCAAATTTTTCTTCAAGGTCATGGATTCTCCGAACAACACCAGCACCAACGTCAACAACACCCCACCAGCACTACCTCTCACACCAGCTGTTCCCGCACCACCCACTGAGCAGACGATGTTATTCGATGTGATCCGCAGTCTTCTCGAGGGACAGCAACAACTTCTGAGCCGTCCTGATAACGATGCACCGGGAGTAAAGCAATTCAGGGCTTTGCACCCAAAGCAGTTCTCTGGTAAAGGAAGCCCTCTCGAAGCAGAAGAATGGGCACAAAGCATCGAAGACAATCTGGCCGCAGCTCAAGTGCCAGACCACGCTTGGGTCCGTGTAGCGAAGCTACAACTCACGGATAACGCTCGCAATTGGTGGAAGGCAGAAGAGACCCGTCTGGCACAGCCGATTGAATGGAAGATATTTCGCGAGAAGTTTGACGCGAAATATTTCCCTGTGACTGCCAGGTTCGCTATGGAGCAGCAGTTTATTCATCTACAGCAAGGATCAATGTGGGAGAAATCGGTAGATGAATACGATACTGAGTTTACTATGTTGAGCCGGTAAGATATGTCACAATGGTTAAATTTTTAAATATCACATATTACACAACTAACGCAATCTTTAAACAGATTCGCGGCACATCTGATACCGACGGACGAGATCAGAGCCCGTCGTTTTCAGCAAGGTTTGGACACAGAGATCAAGGTTGCTCTAGCCACAGGAAAGTTTTTGACTCATGAGGAAGCCCTAGAAGCTGCCCGCAGTTATGAGGCAGTCATAAAAGAGAGGGGCAGACCTCAGTCTGCAGGAGTCAAGCACCCTGCCAACCAGATGGCAGGTGGAGCCACGTCCAGACCATCTTTCGTGCCGAGGCGACCCGGAGTACCAACTCATCGTCCTAGCCCAGCTTTTTGCACCTACTGCAAGAGAACTGGACATATGATGAAGGACTGCCGTCGAGCCAACCGCCTCTGTTTAGTTTGCGGTTCAGCCACTCATGATATTGGATCTTGTCCCCAAAGGCAGAACTCAGTTGCTGCACCCAGGCCAGCAAATACTTATCAGCAGCGACCCGCTCTTCAGGCACCTGCTACCAGACTTGCACTGCCTGCACCACCTAGGGGACCACAAGCTGCACCACCTCCTCGACAGTTCCATCAAGCTCAAAGGAACGTTCAGAGAAATGCTCCTCAGGTCAAGAGGAATGCTCCTCAAGCCAGGAGGATTGTGCCGAAGCGCCAGGCTTTCATGATCTCTGTGGAAGAAGCTGAGGCCACTGGCCAAGTCATTACTGGTAAACCTTCTTTCTCAAACTTATCTTCAGTCTTGTTTACCTACACACTTTCCCTATACCTAAAACCTATCCCATATACCTTAGGTACAATCCTAGTAGCTTCACTACCTGCACTTGCACTGTTTGATACTGGAGCATCCCACTGCTTTATGTCGCAACGGTTTGTCCGAACCCATGCGATTCCAGTCTCACCGCTTGTATCCAACTGGAATGTCAGTTCTAGGAATGGTGTTCTAAAGGCAACTATGGGATACAGCATGTGTCCAGTCGTCGTCTGCAGTCGATAGTTTTACGCTGACTTCAAGGTACTGGATATACCAAATTTCGATGTGGTTCTAGGAATGGACTGGCTTGGAGCCTTTTATGCTACCATCGACTGTCGTCAAAGGAGGGTAGTATTTGAAATTCCCGATCATCCGGTCTTCTATTTCAAGAGTGGAGATCGTACACTGGAGCCAAGTGCTTACAAAGCAAAACCAAGGGAAGCAGTAGTTGCAACAACTCAGGCAGAGGAAGAATCAAGACCGGAGGTAGTTCGAGAGTTCGATGA
The DNA here is from genome assembly GCA_030015575.1 of Agapanthus africanus. NCBI lineage: Eukaryota > Viridiplantae > Streptophyta > Magnoliopsida > Asparagales > Amaryllidaceae > Agapanthus > Agapanthus africanus. The sequence goes on along the minus strand of JASDDO010000028.1, from coordinate 90,553,506 downwards.
TGTATTCTCTGACGATATATCAGGTTTGCCTCCCGATCGAGCTCTTGAATTCAGTATTGACTTAGTACCAGGAGCACAACCGGTGATCAAAGCACCGTATAGACTAAGTCCGGAAGGATTGAAGGAAGTTCGAACACAGTTGGACGAATTACTGGCGAAAGGATGGATTCGTCCTAGCACTTCAAGTTGGGGAGTACCTGTACTATTGGTGAAGAAGAAGGAAGGTTCATACAGGATGTGCATCGACTATAGGGCCTTGAACGAAGTTACTATAAAGAACAAGTATCCACTCCTGCGCATCGACGATTTATTCGATCAGCTAAGTGGATCTTATGTCTTCTCTAAACTAGATCTTCGTTCAGGTTATCATCAAGTGAAGGTCAAGGAGGCTGATATTCACAAAACAGCTTTCAGAACTCGCTATGGACATTACGAATTTCTAGTAATGCCATTTGGAGTGACCAATGCACCAGCAATCTTCATGAACCTTATGAACCAAGTTTTCCGGGAATATTTAGACAGGTTCGTTGTCATCTTCATCGACGACATCCTGGTATATTCAAAGAACCGGAAGGAGCATGCAGAGCACTTACGAATTGTCCTGGAAACACTTCGACAACATAAGCTTTACGCCAAATACAGCAAGTGCGAGTTTTGGCTAAAACAAGTTGGTTTTCTTGGACACATCGTATCAAGAGAAGGGATTTCTGTGGATCCAGCAAAAGTTTCAGCAGTCAGCGAATGGCCTACACCAAAATCAGTGAAGGATATTCGGAGTTTCTTGGGCTTGGCTGGATATTACAGAAGATTCATTGAAGGCTTTTCGAAGATAGCAACACCCCTGACCAACCTCACACGAAAAGATGAAGAATTTGTGTGGTCAGAAACATGCGAGCAAGCTTTCGTAGAACTCAAATCAAGACTGACATCTGCACCTATTCTCGTCATACCGGATCAATCTGGAGGATTTGAAGTACATTGTGATGCATCCGGTAAGGGACTAGGATGTGTTCTACATCAGCACGGTAAGGTTGTGGCTTATGCTTCAAGACAACTGAAGACTCATGAGCGCAATTATCCGACGCATGATCTGGAGTTGGCAGCCGTCATTTTTGCTCTCAAGATTTGGCGCCACTACTTACTTGGTGAACGAGTGAACATCTACACAGATCACAAGAGTCTGAAGTATGTGTTTACTCAGAAGGAGTTGAATATGCGGCAGAGAAGATGGTTAGAACTTATGGCTGACTTCGACATCAACTTGCAATATCATCCAGGAAAGGTAAACGTAGTACCTGATGCTCTTAGTCGCCAACCATTAGCAATGAATCTCACCGCTCAGTGGAAGCTTCAGCAAGACTTACATCAGATGGAGATCGAACTAGTCATGCCAGGTGATGTTTCAAATTTGATGAATCTGCAAGTTCAATCAAATATTGTCAATCAGATCAAAGCAGCTCAAGCCAGCGATGCTAAGTTGCAAAAGATCAGAGAACAAGTGGAGAATGGACTCAGAACAGATTTCATCATCCATGAAGACGGATCTTTGAGATACGGCAGCAGATTGTGTGTACCAAAGGGTCCTGTTCGGGAAGAGTTAATGAAAGAAGCTCACAGCTCTCCATATTCAGTACATCCTGGAGGTACCAAAATGTACAAAGATCTACGTCAGAATTATTGGTGGCATGGAATGAAGCGTGAAATAGCCAGGAGTGTCGCAAAATGTTTGGTGTGTCAGCAGGTAAAGGCTGAACATCACAGGACAGCTGGACTACTTCAACCGTTACCAATTCCAGAATGGAAGTGGCAGCACATCACGATGGACTTTGTAACTGCTCTTCCTCGCAGCACAAAGGGTAACGATGCGATTTGGGTCATCGTGGATCGACTCACAAAGTCGGCTCACTTCATCCCATTTCGAGTTGGCCAATCAACTGAGACATTAGCGAAGAAGTACATGGAGGTAATAATCTAATTTAAGATTTAAGCTCTTCATACTGTACTATCTCTGATACCCATGAACTCATACAGGAAATTGTGAGACTTCATGGAGTACCGGTCTGCATTGTCTCCAATCGTGACACAAGCTTTCGATCGCAATTTTGGCAGAGTCTGCAAGCAAGCTTGGGAACAAGTCTGAACTTCAGCACGGCTTATCATCCACAAACAGATGATCAGTCGAAATGAACTATTCAGATCTTGGAGGATATGCTCAGAGCATGTATGCTCGACTTCAAGGGATCTTGGGAAGATCACCTGCATCTGGTGGAGTTTGCGTACAACAACAGCTACCAAGCAAGCATAGGAATAGCACCTTTTGCAGCTTTATATGGAAGGAAGTGTCGATCGCCATTAAGTTGGGACGACATCGGAGATAGAGAACTTCTTGGACCAGAGATGATAGTAGCAACTGTTGATGTGGTTCGTACTATCAGGGAAAGAATGCGCATAGCCCAAGATAGACAGAAACACTGGGCAGATGCGAAGAGACGACACTTGGAGTTCCAGCCAGGAGATCATGTATTCCTGAAAATCTCTCCGAACCGCGGAGTGATCAGATTTGGAAGACGGGGAAAGTTGAGTCCAAGATACATTGGACCGTTCGATATACTCGAACGAGTCGGTGAAGTGGCATATCGTTTAGCGCTTCCACCCTCATTGGAAGGAGTGCATAACGTGTTCCATATATCCCAACTCAGAAGGTATGTGAGTGACCCCAGCCATGTACTTGATCATTCCGAGCTCACGATACAGCCTGATTTGTCTTGTGAGTAACAACCTGTGGAGATCCTGGACAGGAAAGTGAAGACACTTCGGAACAAAGAAGTTAATTTGGTCCGGGTAATATGGAGGAAAGACACTCCAGGAGAATCCACGTGGGAAAGGGAGGATGGGATGCGTGCAAGATATCCGCACCTTTTTGTAATCCAGTCCTTAAATAAAAGTTGTAAATTTCGAGGACGAAATTTTTGTAAGGAGGGTAGATTGTAACAACTCCAATTTTGTATACCAAAAATTTGCTTTAAATATAGTGTATACTTGGAGTATTAATGTTGCTGGAAACAATTTAAGTATCTAATTCCTTACAATAATTACAAGAAAGAGCTTGTAGCTCATTGGTAATACCTTGCACTGCTGAACCAAGCCACCGGAGTTCAAATCCCATGCCCCACATTATTTTTGTATTTATTTTTTTTTGGAAGTCAACGGTAAAAAGGCCATAACTCCCAAAATATGTACTGGACAACAAAAAGTAAAAATACCAAGTTGTTCCTCAGGAAAACCCCCGGCCATTGGACCCTTGACTCGGCCCGACTCGGTCCGGCCGATCCGGCCGGACTTGGCCAGACGGCCGAATCACCAACTGAGAAAAGTTGGCTCTTGACTTGGTCAACCCTCTTGCATACTTATTATACCTGGATCGGTTTTGATTTGGCCAATAAATCCCTTTTACTCCTAGGTTTAATGATTTTTAATGAATTTTTAATGTTTTTTTTATATTTTCTTTTAATATTTTTAATCCAAACCCTAACCCTAGCCTAGCCCTATATAAAGACCCCTATCCTCTACCTTTTCCCCTCACAACTCTAAGTCTACTCTCTCAAATTCTCGAGAACTCGGTACGAAGAGCAAGAAGTGAAGCGCTGCCGAAATCGACGACGGATTCCGGCGACCGGATCAGAACCTTCACGACGTTTTCGACGAATCGGCAACCACCACATCCCTTAGCTTCCTTAGCTTGTCCAAACCGTAAGTCCCACCTCTTCTATCTCCCTTTTCTTTAAGGTAAAAATACGACTTTTTGGAACCCGACGGAAATCGGACAAACCGATTTCCGATTCGGTTTTTCTATAAATTTCCACTTGTCACCTAATACATATTATCTACCCATATTCATGTTGACTATTAATCACCCATAAACCAATTTAATCAAACTTTTTCACATGAAATGATAGTTTCTTTGCAATACCGTATTCTTTTCATAAAAATATCATAAAGTTCATTTTTCTTAGTTTAATCAATTACCTCACTCCTAAATATGTTTATCTTGATCACAAAACTTGTAGAACTCAATTTGAATGAAATTTCACACATAAAATGATAACGTTTTCGAATACCGTATTCTTGCGCTATAATACCTTTAAGTTTAACATAGAATGTTTTACCTTTAAATTTCACCAAAACTTAATATAAGTCACGGGGTAATGACCTACCCCTACACACACTCAATATAACCCTAATTGATAAATATCAAAAATACAGAATACGAAATTACAGGACTTTTCACTAAAATACCATAATCTTTATAACTTTTATTTAAAGCTTTAAGTTGTAAACATTTCTAAATAAAATGAAAACACGATTGGTCATGGACATCGATCGTTTATCTAAACTGTCTTGTGGTGCCTAGGCAAGTGTGTCTAAGGCTAGTGGTTTTTAATTAGGCCCACGACTGTGGTTCCTTCCCACTTACCTGGCACTTACCTGGCCGCAATTGACGGTGAAGAGGCGATTTGAGGCTTCTAATGACTCATCGTTTAGACCTTAGAAGTAGGCTAGTTGGCTTAGGAAACCCTAACAACTAAAATACGGAAAACTATACTTTTTGCAAATAAATACCTTATATTTATAAAACCGTTTTCCCAAATGAAAAGTATTTGTTAAACCTAAGCAAAGCGCCGCTACAACCCACTTTTGGGGAACCTGTTAGGGATAGTACGGTTCATCGTACACTCGCAGGCTAGTAGTGCGAGATTCAGACCTCCGCAAGGAGCATTCGGTCTCGAAAGGTTCAAAATACGATATTTAGGGAAAATGAGATTTTTTTAATAAAATATTTATATAAAATTATTCATGTGTTAATATATATATAATTATCATTTAAACACCTATTTTATCATAATATAAAGTTTCCACATTTTTCTAAAAAAATTACAAGATTAAAAGTTACACTAAAATACCATGAATTTTAGATAAAACAATTAATACTTTGATTAGGATATATTCACTAGAATAACACAAATAAAATTCACATTCATTATAACAATAAAGACGGTTATTAAATACTTGAGGTGTATTTTGAAACTATACAAAAGTATTTTTACATAAAACCCCCTCAAGTTTTACAAATTACAATAAGGCCCCTAGCTAATATTGAACTTCAAATTATCTTCTTTTAGTCTGACTCGGGTTAGAGTCTGACTATTTCTGACTTGAATACGATTCAAGTCAATCTATATTCTTTTATATTCCAACACAATTTGAATACATGAAACCCTGAATCCAGTTAACAATATATTCTTTTTGACTGAATCAAACCATGGATATTCATCCATTATCCTGATATTCCATTTACCTGATTATACAGTTACAACATGCTTACTGATATCATGGTTTTGGTCAGTCACTCAATTTACATATTCCAATACTACAATACTGTTAAAACACTACGGGGTTTAAGGGGTAGATTGGTACGGAAGGTGTTAAAGGTGGCACGAGGTGGTCAGATTAAGACACCTAACCTGAATCCTATTGCTGTTGTACCGTGGCATAACGGTTCCTTGTACTTTCTTTTTGCCCTGATCTCTAGCATATAGAGATCCCCCTCGTATACACTGGCATCCTTCTGTACCAAGCTACAAACAACAGCGTTACACAATGTTCCATAATATTCAACAATATAATACTTTAGAAAATACTGTTACTCTGTCATTCTCATTCTTCTTATTCTTTGGGACTTACCGAGCGACCTGTTCGCTGACGACATTCTATTTCTTTCTTCTTTGAATGTCGTCAGGTGCGTTGGACCAAGCTGAGATCGAGCCCACCGGTGAAGATTTGGAGCAGTTCCAAGAAGACCCAGAGCTCTAGATAATTGTACCTTGTTCTTTCCAGTATTTTTCATTTCTGTTATGCCACTGTTTAGGCATTGCTTTTTCATTCCAGTTGTATTTTCATTTCATGCATTGTACAAAAAATGTTATTAATAAAAGTTGCTGTTATTTCAATATCATTTGTCTCTTGTGATTATTTTATATTACTTAGCTACGCTTAGCGTATGTACTTCTGAGTACATACGTAGCGGACCTCGTCGCGTCCACTTTGCCGTACACTGGGAAGCGGAGCGTGACAAACGTGGGATGTGGCCGGCGGAGATCTCACGCATGGCGAGATTCGCAGAGCGGCGGTTACGCCTGCGAGTGGTGCCGTTGGTCGGTCGATGAGACCGAGGAAGATGGCCTCGGCGGGAGAGCTCGGGGAAGAGAGGGAGAGCCGAGGCATCTTGGTCCTGTGATAGCTCGGAGGCTAGCTGGGAGGCCGAGAAAGCCAATTTGTGCATGGGGGCTCTGAGGAGAGACAACTTGTGCTTGCGGGTCAGGCACAGGGGTAGCCTGGTCGGCCCATGCAGACCCTTTCTTTTGAGCTCTGGGACACGTCTGCCGCGCGTGTCACGATCTGGGAGATCGCCGATATCGAGCATCATCATCAATGATTTATTTTCTGCCCAGCTGACATGTTTGGACTTGCCATCATACTGAATCAATCTGTCTAAGTGATAACAATTCTTTTAATTAGGATTGTATCTGTAGCCATCTCACTGGTATTATTCCAAATTCTCGTCTTTTGTTTTTTTACCATGTTTTTAAAATTTCCTTTTCCTCTGATAAAATGATATTATATCACTGCACATATGTCTGATAGAACGATATCTATCAATCCCGCTACTTCTTATTCCCCTCTCTCTACACACCCACTTTCTCTCTCTAAAAATGTCCCTCTCTCTCCTCAATCTCCTCCTCCTCCTCCTCCCCCTCCCTCTTCTCTCATCATCATCAATGGCGAAGGTCTTCAAACGTGACGGAACCCCGTGCACAATGTGCGCCTCCTGCGACAACCCTTGCCAGCCCTACTCCTCCCCTCCCCCTCCTCCGGCGACCTCCTCCGACCGCCCTCCGCCGCCGGCCCCGCCGATGTACTCCTATGCATCCCCTCCGCCGCCCTCCGGCGGCGGCCGGTCCTCCTACACCTCGCCGCCGCCTCCCTCCGGCGGTGGCGCATATTATCCTCCGCCCATGGGAGGCGGCTACCCTGCGCCGCCGCCTCCGAACCCGATCCTGCCGTACTTTCCGTATTATTTTTACAGCCCTCCGCCGCCGTCTGCATCGTCTCAGTTGAGGGTGACCCTGTTTTCGAACATCTTGTTCATGTTTTTGTTTTCGTTTTTGTTTTAGGCCTTGAATTTCTCCAAATTGGGAAAATTTCTTCCCTGTATCACTCATGCCGGATCATGAGGGAGAAATAAATAAAAACACTGATCCATGTCGTGTGCTCGACAAGTTTTATCTTTGCATCTCTTCTGTCCGGATGCATTGCATCCATATATCGAGTAATTTCTCCCAAATTGGGGGTTTCATGCATGTTGGCTGATAATTTGGTGACATACTTGTTTAGATCTCACTTACTTTGTTGGTGTTGAGTAATTTGTAGTTAGTAAGTGTAATTCTTGTAACATTGAAGGCTAATCGATGATAATAGAAACAAACGAAGGATGTTGGTGGTGAGAAATATTGTTCTGATGTCAATAATTGCAGGCCTATAGTTACTCGTCTGTTCAAATATCAAATTTTACATCATGTTGATTTTGTTGGTAAATTTTGCATGTAACCCAATAATTTGCAGTCAAATTTTATTAGCCTTTCTTTATAAATGACCGGAAGGTTCTGTCAATTTTATCAACGGCTCTTTATAATTTTATAGACGACTGTAGGTTTTTGCCAATTTTATTAGTGATAATTTGGTATCAAGATGATGACGAAAACCTTTTTATTTCTTCTTCCTAAACAACACTTTTGATCTTTTTTCTCTCTTTCTTTTGCCTTCTTATTTTTGTTCTAGTTTACGAGATTTACCCTACATTCATGATGTGTTGTCATATTGTGTGAATAATTGGTTGCAAGAAAAATGTTATATGTGTAAAAATGAGAATGATTAGCTGTCAGCGCAGCTGTGTAGTTTGCATATATAGCTCTGTTACATGTGAGCCATTGTCATGCACCATTTTCCAGTCATATTGTATAGCATCTATCAGTGTAATTTTTATTTTATACCAACCAAAAAGAAGTAATTTGAAGCAAATTGCCAACACCTAATAAACCTCAAAAGCAGGTTATAATAAACTCTTCATAAGCAACAGCATAAGTCATATGATAAATATCTGACCCCTTCTCTTAAGCTCAAGATGAGTCAGCCGCACACACAAAGGGTTTGCAAAAAATGAAAAATTGATGAAATACCTTGTGATGTTATGTGAGGTGAAATGCTTAAGAAAAACATATGATGGTAATGATAATGAATTGTTTAAGCATTAGAATGCTCAAAGTACATGATATGATGTTAGCATGTCTGATGTGAGTTTTTATGGCACAAGATAAATATGACTGAATATTTTCATGATACAATAATACATAAGATGTGGTTCTTGAAAGTTGGTTAAAACCGTCTTTTCGTTAGATGTACAAATTTGTAACATGTTATATTTGTATCAATATATTCTGAGGAAAAAATAAGTAACATCGGCCGAACAATTTTAGTTTTGTATTAGAGGAAACTAGTTAGGATTGGGTTTTACGTTGTTTGGGTTGTTTATGAAAAAATCGTTGTGGGGCCATAGGAGATGGCTTGTATATATGACAGTGCCCTGTTTTTTTATGGAACCAATGACATGTCATATTGTTCTAGAACATGATTTGCTTTTATGCATTAAAGTATCTGCTAAACACTAAACATATCACTACAATTGAGCAAATGGGCCGGCCAGGCTGCCACATAGCGGACCAGGCCCGTTCTAGGGCCAGGCTAGACTCGGCTGGTGCAGCCCGACGACTCGGCCACGAGCCCGAGCACAAGCCCGAATTTTTGGTTTGGCCCGCTGTCCATGCTGGCCAGGAGGAATCAAAATAATGGGAGTTAAGGGGTTCCGGGGGTGGCGAATGCAGGGGGGAAAACCAACAAAAATGAAATAAAGGGCAGGGAGCATGGGAAGGTATGGAAATTTAAAAAAAAATTACCAAAATTTTAATTTTTTTCAAAACCCTACCATTCAAAATTTTACATTCTCATTCCCCCTCATTCAAAACTCTATAAATACCTTCTTACACATTTTATTTTCATCACAATTCAGAACAATACAATTTTCAATCTCCAGGTCTCTCTTTAATTTCCGAAAAGTTTAATATTAAAATTTGGAATCGAGCAACCTTTATTCCTGTAATCTCAATCTTTATTTCAGTCTTCAGTAATTAGATTTTGCTATTTGGAATCGGGATTTTTTGGTATTGGTTATATATTTTTCTCATCTAATTTTTTTTTATCATCTCTCTCTCTTTCTCTTACTAATTTTTTTTACTTAGGCATAGACGGTTCATTATCATCACAAGGTAACAAGGGTGCTTCATCATCACATAAACGCTCTCTTCAACTTGATTCGAATGCAAAAGAGACAATTAGATTAAGAAATATGGCCGTCAGTGCAACATCACGTAGACATTCTTTTCAAATTGACCTGGATACACAAGAGGCAATTAGATTGAGTAATGTAATGCCAATATCTGATTCTTGTTTTCCTAAATTTGATTCTGTTAATTTTGAGATGCCTGCTAATTTTCAAATGTTTACACCACAAAGTCATGTCTCTGAAGAAGTTTCTGCTCCTAATGTTCCAGAAACTGGTACTTCTGCTTCCAGACCCGAAAGATCTAGAACTTCTGAAGTTTGGAAATGTCTTACCAAAAAAGTTGTTGAAGGTAAAGACGAACATGCTGTTTGTAAGAATTGCGAAAATGATTTTACTTATGCCTCTAAAAATGGAGCTGATCATCTAAAAAGGCATCTAAACACCAATCAAAAAGCAAATTCTTAGCAGACGACTCTAAGTATGGTATATCTAACTTTTTAACTATTTTTTCTTATTCTCAAGATACTAATAGAAGAGAACTTGCTAGAGAACTTGTTAAAGATGTTATACATGCTGAACGACCATTTAGTTTTACTAAAAATGAGAAATTTGATAAATTAGTAAAAACTGCATATAATCCTGTATTTCAAAGGATACCAAGAAATACACTTAGAAATGATACTTTTAAATATTTTTATAAAGCCAAAACTAATTTAATTGGTATTTTTGCAAATCTTAAAGGTAAATTGCATTAACTTCTGAACTTTAGACAGCAAAACAGGGCATTACGTATATTTGTATTACTGCACAATTTATTGATAATGATTGGATTTTACAAAAAAGATTTATTGGTTTTTCGAAAATGGAGCATCCGCATTCTGGAAACAATATAAATAATTGTATTTTGACCACTTTACGTGGATATGATATTCAAAATAAAATATTTTCAATTAGTTTTGATAATACAACTAATAATACTTCTACTGTAACAAATTTAAAAAATAATTTAAATTTTATTTTAAATGGAGTATTATTTCATCAAAGATGTGTATGACATATTTTAAATTTAATTGTACAAGATAGTCTTGAAATTATTGATCCTCATTTATCAAAACTTTAAAACGTAATGATATTTATTGAAACCTTTGGATCCAGAAAACCATTTTTTAAGCAATTTTGTACCTAATTAAATTTAAAATTTAGATCTTTCAAATTCAATATTTCAATTAAGTGGAATTCTACTTGTGAAATGTTGAAATGTGTTTTAAAATATAAGGTTTCTATTACTTTATTTTTTCAGGAACAAATACCCGGTAATAATTTAGAGAATGTTGATTGGTTTGTTCGTAGATATGTTATGAAATTTTTAGAAATATTTTATAATGCAAGTATAACTTTATCTAGTGTTTATTATCCAACTACATGTTTATCAGCAGAACAATTATTTTATATTAGTAAAGTTATTAATGAACATTTATTTGATCCTAAAAGTGCATTTGCTGGAATGTTAAATAGCATGGTTTCCAAATTGAATAAATATTTGGGGCAAATTCCTGCATTATTTTGTTTGGTTACAGTTTTTTATCCTAAAATTAAACTAGATAGTTTATTTATTTATTACAGGGATACCATGATAACTTAGGTACTGATATAGAAAATTATAAAAATGTTTTAAATTCTTATTTGCAAAATATGTATACCATGTATGATGCATAGTATGGTCTAAATAGAACATCTTCTTCCTCTTTCTGTTCACTTCAAACTTCTAAAAGGGAATTTTTGCATTTATAAATATAAAGAAACAAAAAACCATTGTTTCTACCACTTCTTCTAATGAACTTAAAATGTATTTACAAACTGATTTCAATTGCTTTCTCACTACTGAACAAATAGATAATTTTTATATTTTAGATTAGTGGAAAACAAATGAATACATGGATCTTGTGCTTTTCTACCATGGCTCATGATTTGCTAAAAACACCGGTGTCTACAGTAGCTTCGGAATCTGCTTTTAGTGCAGATAATAGAGTTCTGAGCAACACAAAAGCGAGAATGTCGGATGAAGCAGTGGAGATCGCAGCATGCCAAAAATATTTGTTCGATGCAGAAGCTAGAGAACAACATATTAAAAGCATTGAAGACTCCGACACTCATGAAGAGTAAAGACGGATAGGAGTTCACTAATTACTTTTTTTTTAATTGTATGAGAGGTAAGACTTGCCAATTTATGTCCCCCACTAAAAAAAAATTAAATCAATAAAATATTTAGATCTGGTCCAGACCTAAACAAAGTTCTGGCTATTTTTTTTTAAAAACCCTCCAAAAAACTAAATTTTAAAAAAAAATCACTGCAATTGCTGTCTGGCTTGCCCGACCGGCCCCGCACGGGCCCTATCGAAGCCGGGTTTTGCTTGGGTTTAGGGCACGCGGGCCAACCTGTTTGCCACTTACAAACCTAAATACGCGGGGTAACCTTTTAATTTTCTCCACTAGATTTTTAATTTATTTTTCTCACAATTCTAACTAAAAGTGCCATCATGATCATGATTTTTATAGAAGGGAAATGGATTGAGAGAAGGGGTTGGACTCGGGTTCAGGGCACTCGGGCAGGCCGTAGGCCCGTTCAACTCGAGTTGTGCCGGCTCAAAGATTGGACAAGCCCGCTGGGCTTAGGGTCAGGCCGGCCTGACCCAGCCCATTTACGACCTACAAACCTAAATACTCCAAACCTAAATAATCGGAGTAATCTTTTAATTTTCTCCAGCAGATTTTTAATTTATTTTTCTCACAATTTGATCGAAAAGTGTCATCATGAACGATTTTAATAAAGGGAAATGGATTGAGAGGCGGCATGGTTGGTTCGCCTGTATTGCCAATAGAAAATACCATTTTTTTTGGATTCTTGTATGTCTGCAGGGTTATTTCATTCTTGGGAAATGAAACCACACATATCGGATTCTATGAAAAATAGTTATCCATTATTACATCTAACTAGAAATGGGAAAACTCTATTATGCAAGCCTTTGCATAGCCGTTGGATGGGCTTCTTCCACATACAAGAGACGCTCATCCAAGGGTTCTAGAGAGCCTTGCACCATTTAAACCCTTCTGGAACAGAATTTTTCCTAGAATAGATTTTTTCCTGGAAACGTGGCATATATATATTGGAAAATAGATGAAATAAAACTTTCTCTATATATTTTCCCCCCACAATTGCCTCCATGTTGAATAGTCTACACTCTTAACATGTATACTCCATGTTGAATAGTCTACTCTCTGACATGTGTAAGTATGAATAGATTGATTCATCTATTCCGATTATATACTTTGTTATTTGTGAGGATGTGGATAACATTTAGTCTCATGTCGGAAAATTTATAGGATGTATATGGATATAAGATATAATATGGAATAAATTTTCATAAGAATTGAGTCTTTTGGATAAAGTCCCGCTGTATTAAAAGCGTATGCACGTCCATGGTTGTGAGCCCTAAGAGAGAATTTGCTTGTGGAAAAAAAATCAACACAGGAGGAAGTTTAATTTGGATAGATTGTGTGATAGGATTTCAAGCCCGGTAATTAAAGCATTACTCTTTACATAATTCCTTTATACATGTAGTACACCGATAAATATTAGACCGAAGAGTTTGGTTCAAAATACTTTTTAGTTCCAGCTTTCTTCTACTCCTCAATCCATTCCAACTTGCTCAAAAAAAAAAAAGCCGCACCCACCTCAATCGCCCCGGCCTCCTCTGCCTGAGCTCTATCTCTCGCCGCCGCTAAGGATGTAAATGAGCCGAGCTTGAGCGAGCCAAGCTCATTTTGGATAGATTGTGATAGCATTTCAAGCCCGGTAGGTAAAGTACATAATTCCTTTATAAACATGAAGTACAAGGATAAATATTAGACAGAAGAGTTTGGTTCAGAATACTTTTTAGTTCTAGCTTTCTTCTACATCTCAATCCATTCTAACTTACTCAAAAAAAAAAATATGAAAGCTGCACCCATCTCAATCGCCCCGGCCTCCTCTGCCTGAGCTGTGCCTCTCGCCCCCGCCGCCGCTAAAAGTGTAAATGAGCCAAGCCCAGCAATAGTTCGGATCGAGGTTTTTTTGGTCGGCCCATGTCTGGCTCGGGTCCGAATCGAGCTGGAGATGCTCAGCTCAGCTCAGGCCCGGCTCGATTAAACATGCCCAGCTCGTGTTCGGCTCAGATCCGGCTCAATTAATTAAATTTATTTTTAAAACTTCTTTTCTACAATCAAAACTTTTCCTTTATACAAATGATAAAACAAAACAGAAATCAAACAATTCAAAGCTTTCACTTAATCTAGATCTCGAAATATTTAACCAAGACCTAACAATTAAATCCTCAAATACAACAAGAAATCATCTCTACATATTACATATTCTCATCATCATCATCATCAAACCATGCAGAAATCGCAAAATACAACACCTAAAAAGAAGAAATCGAGAGAGGCTCTTCAAAATACCTTACTCAATCGAATCCCGAACTTCAAAAGTGAGACCTTTTGTTTAAAAATCAAAACTTTAAATAAATCTAGAGATATGAAGAAAAAAAACTAGAGAGAGAAAGAGAGAGATACGACATATTTGAGATAGAAGAGAAGTGTCTGGAGTTTGAAGTGGATCTGAAGTCTAGCCTCTAGGGGTTTTTTTCACTTTCTTTTTCATATAAGATTATATTATAAGTTAATAGGTAATGGGTAGCTACTAACTACCAAGTGACGTACTAGTCACTACTCACTAGACTTATATTATGAATTTTAGGTTAATAGATCATGGATGCAATTGTATTTGGGCATATACAGATATACTCAAGCTGTTACCGAACTCGAGCTGGGTACCGAACGAGCCAGGATCGGTTCATGTTCGACTCGTTAAATAAACGAGGTAAGGTTTTGACTCATATGCGGTCATTAATAAACGAGCCAAATTTAAATGAGCTCTTAGCGAGCCGAACACGAACCGGCTCATTTGATTACCAGCCCTAGCCGCCGTCCCTCCCACGGGTCAGCATTATAACAGTATTGATGGAATTCTTTAGGATATACGGCTAACTCATGTGGGCCACACTGAATTAATAATCAATTGTATAGCTCAGAGCCTAAGGACTCTATTTCAGAAAATGTTATAAAAAAAATTCTTAATGATTTATTGCAAACCCATGCTACTTCTTATTTTAAAATTATAAACAATAATTATCCGTGTAAGAAAGAGCTTCTCTCTCTAATTAATCTTTACTTTTCTCTGCAAATAAAAAATCTTTTCTTTTGAATTCCATATGTGTGTGTGTAAAAAATCTTTTCTTTTGAATTCCATATGTGTGTGTGTATACAGAGAGAGAGAATAATGGAGGAAAAATGCCATAGGAGGGAATTTCCTCATATGGCGTCAAAAAAATACACCCTCCATCGTGTATTCCGACGATCGAAATCCATCATCTTCATCGTTATCATCGAAGATGTGGATACGCCAAATTTCATATGATTCTATAACTTTTTCAGCGTTGAATTAGCGGGTTCAAAATTAACGGTTTACCGACAATAGAACTTTTTACATTGCTAAATCAACGGTGAAAAAGGTTGTAGAATCACATGAAATTCGACGTACCCACATCTTCGATGATAAAGTTAGAGATCTCTAAATCTCGTAAAATTTGAAACATAACATATCTAACACATGTAGATAAGAATAGCCGGTGCGGATTGGTGAAAAACACGACGAAATGTCTATTTGAAAAGTGGATCTCAAAGTAAAAAATAAGTGTATACCTCATAGGATGAGCTCTCTCTCTCTCTCTCTCTATATATATATATACATATATATATAAGAATAATGAAGAAAAAAGACCCCATGAGATTTTTTCCGTTAGATGACGCCAAAAATCTATATCCCAATGATTTTTTTCGACGATCGACACTCATCATCATCTTTATCATGTAAGATGTGGATACATCAAATTTCATGTGATTCCACCACATTTTCATCATTGAATTAGCAATGTAAAAAATTCTATTATCGTTAAACTGTTAATTTTACACCGACTAAATCAACGGTGAAAATGTGATGAAATCACATGAAATTTAGTGTATCCAAATCTTACATGATAAATATGATGATGATGGATGCAGATGGCTGAAAAAACATGAAGGGTGTATTTTATAGCTATCATAGAAGCGGAGGAAATTCTGGCATCTTTCCTACATTATTATCTCTGTATATATTCCGAAATACTCTTTCATACGTGATGCACGTGCAATATTGGTAGCATTAATGTAACGTGTAATGATTATCATGATTGCACAACAAGATTGCATAAACCCTGTCCTTTTACCAAAAAATAATTTCACAAAACCTTACCGATCATCAAGCAGAGTCAAACATTTCCAAACAGAAGAAACAACTTAGCATCCCTAAATCTCCATGCATATGTCGATTCTTATGCATGGGGATACATACAGATTGAATACTGCACGGACATATCAATATCATATCTGAATTCACATATCTGAGTATCCATATCCATAATTAAATACTTTGTTATTTCTGTATCTGTATCCGAAAAAATATTTAAATATATATCCGATAGGATCCAGTAACTTATATCAGTATTCAGAAAATATATTTATTCCGAGTCCGATTTCCAAAAGAGTTGTATCCAAAAACAAAACCCCTTATATTATACTCACAAACAATAATACCTAATTTTAAAAAAACTCATGATACTTGAATCAATAATCGACTTCAACATAATTTGATTTTTTGCATTGCAAATCAAAATCCCATAGCCGAAAACATTATATGTTTACAATTGCTTGGTCTATGCTCTTCTACTTCAAACATCACCACCCAAAAACCTATAAGCATATATATATATATATATATATATATATATATATATAATTAATGGAGTCATTTAAATTATTATGTAAATAGCAATCCAGAGGATAGAGTCATCAAAACAAAAGCAGCCTGCTCTTCTTCCCCCGAAACCCTCTGCTTACAACACTTCTTCGTCTTCAAACCCAACACCTTCATCTTAATCTCCATTCCTTTAACCTCCCTCCTCTTCTTTCTATATCGAATCCCACAAGCATTACATAGTGACTGCAATCAATCCCATCGCACCCCATCAAAATTCAAATATAAAATCAAACACATACCCATTTCAAAAGGTGCAAGATTTTAGATGCCCATCTGATCAAAAAACCAAATTGAGTGAGAAATTTGTACCTTGGGTCCATTTGGGCCCCCTCGCCAAAGAGGGGTTTTTGTGGTTCTGCAATCGGCGCAGCTCTTTGATCCTGAATCTAAACTTTCCCTTGATTCTGGATGATCTATAGATCGAGGCTCCTGTGGTCGCAGTCAGAGATCAGTGAGTTAGAGAGAGAGAGAGAGAGAGAGAGAGAGAGAGAGTTAAGCTGACCTTTTCATTGGAGAGATCCATTAGAGAGCCTTCAGATCTTTGAAGTTGAGCTCACTTCTTTGTTGATGATCTTGGATCTGTTTCTCTCTCTAGAATCAGCTCAAGAGAGAGAGAGAGAGAGATGAGGGAATTGTGGAGGGAAAGGGGAAGCGTGGAGGGAAGAGAGGAAAATTAGAAGTGAAATATTGAAATTTTAGAGTGAGAGAGATATTTTAGAAAGAATTTTTTTTTTCTTTCGTCTAAAAAATTCTTAAAAAGAGATTATGGAATGCCTAATTAATTTTCCACATGATTAATTATTTATAAGTAAATTGAAGAGGAATCTTGGGACCTAGCCACCGTCGTTTATCGAATTTTATTCCTAATACCAAAGATTCTGTAATCAGTTATGTGCCCCGAACAGCAAACATCATTATTTCTAGACGTGGCTCCAGCTTATCAAGAATTACACGTGTCAACAGAATAGTGGTTGATATCCATGCGCCAATAGAGTGTGGGCTCGCCAAGAATTGGCCCGCCGCGTTCCTCAGGCCATGTTTGGTTGCAGGATTTGTTCAGGGAATTCAAGGAGTCCATAATTTTGTTTTTTGTTGGAGAATTTGGATTTTTAGAATTTCTTTGTTTTTTTATGGGGTGTCCATTACAAAACATGGATTTCTGAATCCTAAAATATTTCAAGGATTTTCAAGGATTTAGCACTATTCATTATACTTTTAGATGAGACTCGTGTACTTTATTTATTTAATAATCCTCTCTGTCTCTCTCGCATGTTTGGTTGCAGCATTATGGATTTGGATTTGGATTTTGGATTGTGGAATTCTGGGATTCCATAATTTTGTGTTTGGTTGATGGATTTGGATTTCTAGAATTCCTTTGTTTTTTATGGGGGGGCTTACCACAAAGCAAGGATTCTTGAATTTAAAAAAATTTCAAGCATTTTCAAGAATTTGACACTATTCATTGTACTTTTAGATGGAACCCGTGTGCTTTATTTATTTAATAATCCTCTCTCTTTCTATCTCTCTCTAAAATCCGCAAATCCAAATCCCATTTTTTTCACCAACCAAACAAAAATTACAAGGATCTACAAATCCAATACTAGGAATCCAAAACCAATCAAACAACAAATTACCAAATTCAGAAATTTCAACCGTACTATTTTGGAATCCAAATTCCATAATCCTGCAACCAAATAGGCCCTAAAATCCTCAAATCCAAGTCCCAATTTATTTTCACCAACCAAATAAAGATTACAAGAATCTTCAAATCTAATACTAGAATTCCAAAACCAACCAAACAACAAATTACCAAATCCAGAAATTTTCAACCGTACTATTTTGGAATCCAAATTTCATAATCTTGCAGCCAAACAGGCCCTAACCCGCGGCGGGTCTTCCATGGAAATTACGATTTTACCCGTGCTTCACAACTCTGTAAAAGGATGCGAAGGGATCGGCTGTTGTCGGACGTCAATATGGATACTGATAGTTATCAAATTATGAAACAAATATGTAAAAGTTTTAACGTTAGAGTTAAAATTTACTATTATTTTCTTCTAATACTTGCTTATTAAATCAGATGCATAGAAAGAGCGAATAAACATATGTGTTACTAAGTCAAGATCTGGTGTTGTTTACGGATGCAGTTACGATTATCATCGGAATTGAAAATTAGTATTGGGGTTTGATCAAAATTGGATATGGATATAACGTCATCTATATCCATTTTGAGATTTGTTAGCGATGATACCATAAGTGGGAATTCCCCAGATCATGACACGTGGTATATGACGTGTCCCGGGACTTACAGGACAGAAGCAAGCACGATACATTGAAGGCACTCCCCGGACCCTCGTCCCGAGGATTGACCCGACCTTTGATGGCCTCCCAGAATACTTCTATGCCCGCCTTACAAATAACCATCCGCTCGCCTCTGAGCCCTCCTACACGCTGAGCTTCCTTAGCCCTCCCAGCTCGTCTCCGAACTATCACAAAACTGAGCTTCCTTGGTGTCACGCCCCGCTTCTCAGTATACAGGAAGGAGACGCGACGAGACCGCTACGTATTTACTTTGAAATAAACACGCTAAGCGTATCTAAGCAATATAAGTAATATACACAAGAGACAAAGACAATAGATATAATTGAATAACAACTTTATTTACTAACATTCTTTTTACAATACAAATGAAAGTAAATACATGGAATAAAAGCAATGCATAAACAATGGTATAACAGAAATGTAAAGGAAATGTAATGTACAAGTGAACTAGAGGTCTGGATCTTCAGTAAACCGGTCCAAGTCCTCGCTGCTGGGCTTGATCTCCAGTGAGTCCGAATCACCTGACGATATTCCAAAAAAGAAGAAAGAGAATGTCGTTAGCGAACAAATCGCTCGGTAAGTCCCATAAATAGACAAGAATGGAATAGACGGAATAAAGAGTATATTGTTATAATGTTGTATTTAGTGTTAACGCTGCTGTTTGTAGCTTGGTACAGAAAAATACTAGTGTATACGGGAGGAGTCCTACCATTCCGAAGACTAAGGTATACGGAGCACAACGAACCGTTCAGCCACGGTACACCGACAATGGAGATTCAGGTTAGGTGCATTATGGTTACAGTCTCGTGCCACTTTTAATACCTTTTGTACCAATCTACCCCTTATAAACTCCGCGATGTCTTGATTGTATTGATTGTATTATATTGTCTTGTAAATTGTATAGATGGATGACTTGCCGAAACCATGATATCAGTAATGGAACGGATATAATGGAAGAACATGTAAATGGAATATATCCATTTTTCGGTTCAGTCAATACAGATTGATATAGATTGAATAGATGGTTTCATATTGAATCATGTTGTATTGTAATTTGTACTTGAATCACATTCAAGTAAGATTGATTAGATTAAGACTCAGTCTGAGTCAGACACTTTTTAAAAGAACTTGAAATCCTGATTGTTTTGGTGTTATCGGTAACTGCTGCACATGGACGGCAGGATTTGTGTTTTTTTCCAAGACAATTACCGTGTTGATAACACCGTTTGTTAAGTTGTCTACCTTAAATAGGCAAGCACCCATATCTCCGGCTCCCTGAGGCTTAAGAGACTGGTCCCGCTTAAATCTATGTTTACTAGGGTCCTTATTGTAATTTAGTATAAGTTGAGGGTTTTTTATATAAACTAATTTTGTTATACTTTCAAAATATATCTCAAGTATTTAATTATCGTCTTTAGATTTTTCTTAGATATTTCTTTTATTTAATGTGAAATTTCTAGTGAATATGACCTAATTTTTAAAGTATAAGGTATTTATTTGAAATATTGGAATTGTATGGTATTTTTCTGTAAATGGGTTGTTTTCTTGAATTTTAGAAATGTAGAATATTATAAATATTTAAAACTAGATATTTTGATATTAATTACATATATATTTATTTATTAAAAATATAAGTTTTATTTATAATAGAAATTACATTTTCTAAAGAAAAATGTATTAAAAATCTTTCGAAATCGTATGCTCCGTGAGGAGGTCTGCATCTCGCTCTACCAGGCCCGAGGATGTGCGATAATCCGTACCATACCGAACGGGTCCCCAATAGTGGGTTGTAAAGGCGCAATTGCAAAGATTTGTTAAATACATTTCTTATAGAAAAATGTTTTATAAGTTGAAGGTGGTTATATGTAAAGTCATATTTTCCCGAATCTATGTTCCCAAATTCTATCGTGCTATATTAAATATGTGTGTTGTGAGGAGCTAGATCATTATCTCGTGAGTTTTCTAAAGATAACACGGTTAAAGGGTTTAAACATGTCGATATGAAATATAAAAGAATTTTAATGTAAAATTGAAATACAACTTGCTATGGTTATCATTTTGATGTCAAACTTGTTCTATTTTCTTTGTTAATGATTACTAAACAATATATCAAAAGTTGTAGGTTTATTATTAAGAAAAAGTTGTATTTTTAAGAGAAAAGAGAATCGGAAGCCGGATAACTCCGCTTTCGACACATTTTAAGAATGAAGAGTTTAGGAATAGCAAAAGAGAGAGAAAAAGGGGACTTACTGGCTTGGGGTCAAGAGGAGTGAGAGGGGGTCCTAAAGAAAGTTTCGGGGCGTCGTTTCGTCGCCAGAATCTTCTCGGATGTTCGTCGGAGTTTCGCCCTTCACTAACTCCACTTGTACACTAAAAGACTTGGAATTTTGGTATAATTTTTGCTAGAGAATTCTGAGTGAGAGGGGTATAAGATAGGGTGGGTAATTATAGGGCAATCTAGGGTTTAGGAGGAATGAATAATGCATTAAAATTTTGCATTAAAAATTGAATTTGAAGAGTTTACTATTATCTGTAAATGTGCAGAGTAAATAAGTAATACAGGAGTTAAGGGGGGAGTCCAAGGGTCTAGGGTTTCTAAAAAATTTGAGTTTGGACCATGTTGGACCGGCGACACCGGCCTGAGAGTGAATCTCGCCAGTCGGATTCATGGGGTGGGGGCTCGGATTGGGGCCACGTGTCCCCGACACTTCAACTAGCATATTTATCATGTTTGATTATTCTATAACTTACCCTATTACGCGTGTTGCACATGTAGACACTTGAGCTTTTAAAAGGTTAAAATAAATAACTAAAAAGATAATGTGGCTGGGGGGATTCAAACACAGGGGCTACGTCACAGCAGTGCAAGGCTTTACCAATGTGCTACAAGTGCTTTCTTGTTGTTCTAAATCAAAACAAATACTTATAGCATTCACAGGAATTTTAAATACCCCAATTGAAAATTAATTTTAAATGAATTTTATGTACACAGAATTTGGAGTTGTTACAGTCTACCTTCCTTACAAAAATTTCATTCTCGAAATTTACAATTTATTTTAAGGACTAGTTTACAAATAAGTGATGGTATCTTGCATGCATCTCATCTTCCCTTTCCCATGTCGATTCTCCTGGGGTGTCTTTTCTCCGCATCACTCGAACCAAGTTGACTTCTTTGTTCCGAAGTGACTTCACTTTTCTGTTCAGGATCTCAACAGGTTATTGCTCACAAGATAAATCTGGCTGTACAGTGAGCTAAGAGTGATCAAGAATATGGCTGGGGTCACTTACATACCTTCTGAGTTGGGATATATTGAACACATTGTGCACTCCTTCCAATGAAGGTGGAAGTGCCAAGCGATAAGCCACTTCACCGACTCGTTCAAGTATGTCGAACGGTCCAATATATCTCGGACTTAGCTTACCCCGTCTTCCAAAACGGATCACTCCACGGTTCGGAGATATCTTCAAAAATACATGTCCTCCTGGCTGGAACTCCAAATGACGGCGTTTTGCATCAGCCCAGTGCTTCTGTCGATCTTGGGCTATGCGCATCTTTTCTTTGATAGTACGAACCACATCAACAGTTGCTACTATCATCTCAGGTCCAAGGAGCTCTCTATCTTCGATGTCGTCCCAACTTAATGGCAATCGACACTTCCTTTCATAAAGTGCTGCAAAAGGTGTCATTCCTATGCTTGCTTGGTAGCTGTTGTTGTACGAAAACTCCACAAGATGTAGGCGATCTTCCCACGATCCTCCGAAGTCTAGCATACATGCTCTAAGCATATCTTCCAAGATCTGAATAGTTTGCTCAGACTGACCATCTGTTTGTGGATGATAAGCTGTACTGAAGTTCAGACTTGTTCCCAAGCTTGCTTGCAGATTTTGCCAAAATTGCAATCGAAACCTGGTGTCACGATCGGAGACAATGCAGACCGGTACTCCATGAAGTCTCACAATCTCCTCCATGTACTTCTTTGCTAGACTCTTGGGCTTCTAAAAGGTTAAAAGAAAAATAACTAAAAAGATAATGTGGCTGGGGGGATTCGAACACAGGGGCTACGTCACAGCAGTGCAAGGTTTTACCAATGTGCTATAAGTGCTTTCTTGCTGTTCTAAATCAAAAAAATACTTATAGAATTCACAGGAATTGTAAATACCCCAATTGAACAATAATTTTAAATGAATTTTATGTACACAGAGTTTGGAGTTGTTACACTCGACCTCTCGCTCTCCTCCGAGTCTCCCGCCGAGCTAAGCCTCTCCGGTTCTACCGAGAAACTAAGAACGCAGAGCCCAAGCGCCTCCGCCACGGCTTCGCGTATCTTACCAGAAGCGAGATATCCGCCACCTAACATGCCGCGTTTCACGCCGTCGTATTCCCCATTAACGAGCGTATCTCGTCATTAATGGAGGGATCCCGTCATTCACATAGGCGTAACGTCAGGGGCGTAACCAACGGCGAAGATCTTGCGCCAGCTCGTTCCATGCGACCACTGTAAAAACCCCTCTCCCAGACGACTCAGGTAAGGCAATTTCAATCCAACAAGCCACTACTCTGCTCAAATTTCTCGGCTAAATTGATTGTCGGAGGGTCCACGGTGGTACAACTATCCCGGGACTTCTTTACAGGTAGCTTGGCTTCACCTCAAAATCAACCCATTGAGATCCACATGTCCAAGGAGACAACCTTCAACACTAATCTCAACCCTTCATCGACTCTCGTGACAGATCGACGGAAGACAACATCTGAAGGAGATCAAGACCTCCATCAGTTGGCGCCGTCTGTGGGAAACCAATTTTTTTTCTACCCATCGAAAGTTGATCTTCCGCTCTCGACTTCATGGTAAGCGAAAACCGTGACGATCCTAGCACAAGCCGCCGCCTTCCCTACAATGGAGGCGTGGACGGATCCACTCCCCCTCCGAACGGTATCCACGCCTTCTCGGCGAGGATCGACAGGCTCGCGTCCAAACTGGACGCCCTTGTCCGTGTCCAAATGGCGGGTTCAGCCCCCCAGATCACTGTTCCCCCTCCTAAGGATCACAACCTCCACAGAGAGGAGGATGACACCGCCCACGCTAGCACCACCAAACAACGCCATGCTTACTTCGGCGACCGTGGCTCCCCCACGGTGACCGATTCAATGGCCCGCTAGGCGCCACACGGCTTCACGCCGTGGTCTCGTGAAAGAGCCCATCGCCCCGAGGCCCGTCGTGTTCCCGTCCCTCCCGAGGAGGCATCGGTCAGCTCGCCTGCTCCCAGGCATAACCGAAACCCTTTCCCTCGATGGGATTGCGCGAATGGCACTTGCCGTGAAAACTCAAGAATGACCTAGCCAGGGGACCTGAGGAATTTGATAGAACGGAATCGGATTCGCAGCCTGACACAGACCACAAGCGGGAAGGGCCACCACTCTGACTGCGCCGAATCCTCAAGGTATCACGACCGCCTCGACTCCCTCGAAAATAAAATTGAGGGTATACATCGGGAGGGTCATCCATCCGGTGATGGGGCCAGGTACGCCGCCAACTCACTTACGAAGACCTTCACCGAGCAGTTGCTTGCCGTACACGTCTCGTCCAGGAACAAGCTTCCCAAGGTGGCCCTTGTTCGCCGCTGAAAGACGCGGCCGGGACGTTGGGGCATCCGGCCTGAATTTTGGGGGCAGATACTATTTGGTTTTATCCATCCACCTCTCCGAAGATACCAAGTTGATTTATGACACCGTGTATCGGAGGTTTAGACGGATGCGGCCGTTGTAGCAGACTTCGTCAGATTCCCCCTCGCTTGCGAGGGGTTTTTTGATTGTGGGGACGCTCTTCTTTGCAGGCGCAAGCCCCTGCAGTTAATTACGTTATCGGGTTACGATAACCACTTTCTCCGTCTCCAGAAGGACACTTCGTGTCGTGTGTGTTTGTTGTTTTTTTTGGTTGCCTGTGGATTGTATACGGAGACTAATTCGTGTTGTCGCCCATAGGGCATGGATTAGTCCAAATTCGTATTTTCTTAGATTTAGGTTTGGGTTGATTTAAGGATCGTTAATCTCTTTTAGGATTAAGATCAAATTAAATGTTTGTTGAGAATACGTTAGTCCAATTTTAGACTAAGATCTACTCAACAGGTTCAGGATCATTTTTGATCCAACGAAAGAGAATTTGGGCTCTGTCGTCTTAGTTTAGGGAAGTTGCGGTCCATTGGGTTTAAGGACATCATAGTCCGTGGAGTTTAAGGACATCATAGTCCGTGGAGTTTAAGGACATCATAGTCCATAGTTTAAAGACATCATAGTCTATAGAGTTTAGTTTAGGGACGTTGCGGTCCTAAGGAGTTTCTGGTTGTCGGGACCCGCCACCTCTCTGTAGACTTTGAAGAATTATAACGACACATATCAGAGGTGTGAAGAGATGTACCTTTGAACTAATGTTGATTGGGAGATCTGTAGTCAGGTTTGGGACTAAGACCAATTAAAGAGATTGTGAGCACATGCGCTTGGTTGATCTGAATTAGGGACTTGTGGCTAATTTGGGCTCAGTCCACTCAGTTTTGAATAAAATGTTGAACATTTGTTTGGACTCAGTCCACTCAGTTTTGGATAAAATGTTGAACATTTGTTTGGGCTCAGTCCACTCAGCTTTGGATAAAATGTTGAACATTTGCTTGGGCTCAATCCCTTTTTGTTCAACAATGCTGAGTATTGATTTGGGGTTCTGACACCCCTTTTTCTTTTGTGTTTTACTGAGTGTTGAACACTTTTTATGGCGTTAGGCTTTATTTAAAGAATACTTTGTGTTCTCTCAGCGCACACGTGAGGAGCACGTGGTGCGCTTGGCGCTGAGCGCCAGACCTGGAGCGCTAAGACGCTTCTTGTGAAATAGCGCACACGTGGGGAGCACGTGGTGTGCTTGGTGCTGAGCACCAGACCTGGAGCGCTAAGGCGCTTCTTATGAAATAGTGCACACGTGGGAAGCACGTGGTGCGCTTGGCGCTGAACGCCAGACTTGGAGTGCTGAAGCGTTTCTTTTGAAATAGCGCACACGTGAGGAGCACGTGGTGCGCTTGGCACCGAGCGCTAGGCTTGGAGCGCTGAAGCACTTCTTTTGAAATAGCGCACTGTCACGCCCCGCTTTCCGGTGTATGGCGAAGTGGACGCGACGAGGTCCGCTACGTATATACTTAGAAGTACATACGCTAAGCGTATCTAAGCAATATAAAAATAAATCATAAGAGACAAGAGATATAGAAATAACAACAACTTTATTAATAACATTCTTTTGTACAATGCATGAAAAGTAAATACAACTGAAATGAAAAGCGATGCCTAAACAATGGCATAACAGGAAATGAAAATACTAAATAGAACAAGGTACAATGTCTAGAACTCGGGGTCTTCGTGAAGCTGATCCAAGTCTTCACCGGTGGGCTCGATCTCTGCCGGGTTCAAAGCACCTGACGACATTCAAAGAAGAAAGAAATAGAATGTCGTCAGCGAACAGGTCGCTCGGTAAGTCCCAAAGATAATGAAGAATTAGAAAAGACAGAATAAGAGGTATTTTCTAAAGAAATTGTAAAATATTGTGTTAATGCTGTTGTTTGTAGCTTGGTACAGAAGGATGCCAGTGTATACAAGAGTGGTCTCTATATGCTAGAGACCAGGGAAAACGGAATGTACAAGGAACCGTTAAGCCACGGTACAACAACAACGGAATATAGGTTAGGTGTCTTAATCTGACCACCTCGTGCCACTTTTAACACCTTCCGTACCAATCTACCCCTTAAACCCCGTAGTGTTTTGATATTA
The DNA here is from genome assembly GCA_030015575.1 of Agapanthus africanus. Lineage (NCBI taxonomy): Eukaryota > Viridiplantae > Streptophyta > Magnoliopsida > Asparagales > Amaryllidaceae > Agapanthus > Agapanthus africanus. The sequence continues at coordinate 90,526,980 of JASDDO010000028.1, read as the reverse complement.
TTGTTGTATTGTATTGTGTAAGTTGGATGACTGATCAAAACCATGATATCAGTAAACAGATTGTAACTGCATAATCAGGTAAATGGAATAATGGAATAATAGATGTATATTCATGGTTTGATTCAGTCAAGTTGTATAGATTGTTAACTGGATTCTGGGATTCATGCATTCATATTGAGTTAGAATATTAAAGAATATAGATTGACTTGAATCATATTCAAGTCAGAAATAATCAGACTCAAACCCGAGTCAGACCAAAAGATATGTAAGTCGAAGTTCTATATTTGTTAGGGTCATTATTGTAATTTATAAAACTTGAGGGGCTTTTATGTAAAAATACTTTTGTATAGTTTTCAAGATACACCTTAAGTATTTATTATTCGTCTTTATAGTTATAATGAGTGTGAATTTTATTTGTAATATTTCTAGTGAAAATATCCTAATTACATAAATAAAGGTATTAATTTGTAATATTGATTTATTTGAAATTCAAGGTATTTTAATGTAACTTTTAATCTTGTAATTTTTAGAAAAAGGTGGAAACTTTATCTTATAATAAAATAGGTGTTTAAATGATAAATATACATATGTTTATACAAGAATAATTTTTAATAAATATTTTATTTTCCAAAATCTCATTTTTCTTAAATGTCGTATTTTAAACCTTTCGAGACCGAATGCTCTTTGCGGAGGTCTGAATCTCGCACTACTAAGCCCGAGGGTGCACGATAAACCGTACTATCCCTAACGAGTTCCCCAAAGGTGGGTTGTAGTGGCGCTTTGTAAAGATTTTATAAATACTAATCATTTAGAAAACGGTTTTATAAAGATAAGGTATTTATTTATAAAAGGATGTAAATTTCCGTATTTAAAATTCTAGGGTTCCCTAAGCCAACTAGTCTATTTCTAAATGGTCTAAACGATAAGCCATTAGAAATCTCAAATCGCCTCTTCACCGCCAATTGCGGCCAGGTAAGTGCCAGGTGAGTGGGAGGCTCTCCACTACAAGTAGTGGCCCTAATTAAGTAACCACTCGTCTTAGACCACTTGTCTAGACACCACAAAGTCAGGTTTAGATAAACGATCGATGTCCACAATTTATCGTATTCCTATTAAAGATATTGTTTTAAAATTGTATATATCTTAGAACTTTTAGAAAATGTTTTATTAAGAAAATGGTATTTTAATGTAAAATCTTGTTTTGTCGTATTCTAAATTTTCAAGGTAGCGTGTTATGATTACATATGAGTGTGTGAGGAGGTAGGTCATTACCTCGTGATCTATTTTAAGGTATAGCAATGTTAAGAGGTTAAATGTGATAAACTAAATATGGTGGTATTTAAGTGAAAGAATACGATATATTGCAAAATCTATCATTTCATGTGTGAAAACTTATTCAAATTAATTTTTAAGTGATTAGTAGTCAACATGAAGATGTTTAAGAATTATGGAATTAGTGATAAGTGAGATTTGATAGAAAACCGAATCGGAAATCGGGTTGTTCCGATTTCCGTCGGGTTTATAAAGTCGTATTATTATGAAGGAAAAGACAGGTAGAAAAGGGAAACTTACGGGTTTGGATAACGCTAGAGAGTGAGAGGAAGGTAGTAGGTTTGCCGGTGCGTCGAATCGTCGTTGAGAGGTCCTAGCATGATCACCGGGATTTCGCCGTCGATTTCGTCAGCGCTTCGCCTTTCGCTCGTTTTCTAACGTACCAAGTTCTCTTGGAATTTTGGGAGAGTGGACTTAGAAAAAGTGATGAGAGGGTAGAGCGTATGGGGGGTTTATATAGGGTTAGGCTAGGGTTAGGGTTTTTAATAAAAAATATAAAAATATATATAAAATTATATAAAAATTCATTAAAACTCATTAAACCTAGGAGTAAAAGGGATTTATTGGGCAATTGATAACCGATCCAAGCATTTAGAGTGTGCATGAGGGTTGACCAAGTCCAGAGCCAACTTTTCTCTGTTGGTGACTCGGTCGTCCGGCCAAGTCCCGCCGGCGGCGCCGGACCGAGTCGGCCGATTCGCCGGCCGGCGATGCCGAGTCGGGCCGAGTCAGGGTTCCAGGGGCCGGGGATTCTTCTGGGGTATAATGTGGTATATTTACTTTTTCATGTCCAGTACATATTTTGTGAGTTATGGCCTTTTGACTGTTGACTTCCAAAAGAAATTAAAACAAAATAAATACAAAAATAATGTGGGGCATGGGATTTGAACTCTGGTGGCTTGGTTCAGCAGTGCAAGGTATTACCAATGAGCTACAAGCTCCTTCTTTTAATTATGGAGTGAAATAAATACTTAAAGAGATATCAGCCGCAATAAATACTCCAAGTATACATTGAATTTAAATCAATTCTTTGTACATTAAAAATGGAGTTGTTACACGCACACGCGAGGATCACATGGTGCGCTTGGCGCTGAGCGCCAAACTTGGAGCGCTGAAACGCTTATTATGAAATAGCACACACGTGAAGAGCACATGGTGCGCTTGGCGCTGAGCGCCAGATTTGAAGCGCTGAAGCGCTTCTTTGGCAGTTCTGGTCAGTTCTTGTAGGGTTCCTAGGCACACTAATGAGGTCTCACAAGGCATCAATCATGCCAATTTCAAATTTTACAAGTGCCGAGAAACCCTAACACGGACCGTTAACTAGATTTTAGGCGAAAGATGCAACTAGTTAACAACTTAACTACAAGAACGGAAATACAACCTTTGTAGATCCGGTCCTCCACCTCCATAGCTCCGCAATGAAGTCTCCTCGCTGTCCAAATCGAAACCCGGGCTCTAGCGTCGGCTTCATCGGAGAAATGGGCGGGCTAGGTCATCGACTACGATGCCGAAGATGATCTACGTCGAGGCATCACAAGATCAAGCTCCCACTTCACCAAGTCATGAAAACTTGTGAAGGAAACACCCTATACTACTTGGCAAGAGGTATAGGATGAAGAAATAGGAGGTGGGTTCACTTTAAATTTGGATTTCTCACTCTTTTTCATCAATCACCATTGATGGAAACTTGGTTTTCTTCTTGAAGGAGAAGAAGAAGAAGAAGATGAATAATATGATAAGTCTTTTAAAAAGAATAATAAAAATCGTTCTTATCATAATATTAACCATGGTAATGTGTAGAGAATTGACTAAGGTTAAATGAATGGTTAGGGTTAATGAGATGAAGACAAAAGGGTTACTTTGGTCAAAGCTTCATGAAGCTTCAACAAGCTTCATGAAAGAAAGAAACCTTTTGTTTTTCTTTTCTCTTTTCTTTTAATCCAAAATAAAAAGATAAATGAATGAATAAAAGAAAACCCTAACCATTTACTTAACCAAGGTTTAACTCTTTACACATACCCTAGCAATCTTGCATCATCAAACATGATACGTTCAAGTGCACAAAAAAATATATCACATATATGATGTGCACATGCGAGTGAGAAAAACCATCTTAAGTGAACCGATACTAGTTAATGCAAAGTAATATATCAAATATATAATTATGCATTAGATCATTAAATCAACACTTGATTCAATGATCCGGTCATGTCGCACACAACCGACTAGTATACAATGTATCGTTTTATCGAATCAATCCTTGATTCGATAACTAGGTTATATCGCATACAACCATTCGACACATTCATCGCGAGAATGAAATACGGTATCACATACACGCATTATTCTCGGTCCTGCACATATCTCATATGCGCTCCTATTTCGTTTCGCTTGAGCCAGGAAACCTCTGTGTAGGACTCTAAAGACTCGTCAATACGCCGGCAGCAGGTGATGATCATATCAAACACCCACAAGCCGCAAGCGGTCTGCTAAACGTAACGGCCACCCGGGTATTGAGCGATCAGAAGATCGACGAGCAAGCCCGCTCACACTCCTGTGAATCCAACCAGTAACACTTACCGTACAGTCCGGTCTGATCGTCTGATATGTCGCATATCTCGCCTAGGGGTGGTAAACGTCAGACCCCAATAGCTCGATAAGTCGTGTCGATATGAGGTCTATAACAATTCGAGAAACTACTGGTAACACTTACCAGTAAATCTCAGCAACCCTGGCCAGGGATTTCCGGTTATAGCCAATCGAACACAGCGCAACATCAACCCCCTATACCGGGAGAGACGAATCCCCTCCTATCGCTCATTGCCTCCATGTGACTCGGGACTGTACCCAAAAACCACCGTTTTGCACGCCCTCTTGGACGTGGTAAGGTGGAAATCAAAGCACAGTGGGAATCACACAAGACTCTATGACGATCTCGGGTCAACAGACTACTCTGTACCAGTGTCACCAGAGAACTGCCATCTGACGTGAGGTATAATACCATCTGGGAGTTCTCGGCGAGTCCGTCCAGTGTACCCAGTCTCTACTGAGCACCCGTATATCATCTCTGATGTCAAACACCAATGGATATGGGATCATCCATCGCCCATCTGTATGGGTCAAGAAGGTATACGCTAGTCTACTCTGGTATATCGATGCCCCGTCTCGATATACCCACGACTAGGGACTTTGAAGGATGTACTTATGGACTACCATGTCCCCATTAGTATGATCCGCATCATAGTCCAGGTAGTCAAGTACACATCCTAAGGGCTTTACTAACATGTAACAGAGAGACAATCAGTGTACACGTTAAGGTAAAGATCAACCAGATAGCATACTATCATGTCGAGCAAGAAAGTCCTCCCTATATATGTCCAAGCATCCACTACAATATACATCCTATGTATAGTAATGGCCTCTAGAGTATACATATAACTAACAATCTCCCACTTGCACTAGGGCCATCTGATAGGAGTGGTTGTAGTATCTCATACTCAACCATCCCCTAAAAGTCTCTCTCTGGGAAAAGGCCTTTGTGAGTGGATCCGCCGTGTTGTCCTCTGAGTCTACTCTCCTAACCTCGATCACCCTGGAGATCAACCATCTCCATGATCAGGTGATACTGCCTTAGAATATGTCTGGATCACTGATGGGATGGACGTTCCTTGGCATAAGCCACAACTCCATTGTCACACAATGGGAGGAACTCAGTTCATCTCATGAACAAATATACACCCAGACAGTCTCTTTGGTAGCATCTTGAGTAGCGATGTATCCAGCCTTAATCGTCTAGTATGCCACGGTATCTAGCCTGGAACTCATCCAACATACCGTCCCTTTACCAAGGGTAAAGACAATGCCTGTGACTGACATTCAGTCATTCTTATCACTCTGGAACCCTTCCAGTGATTCTCCCCAGGGTCGGTTGATACCATCTCACTACAACTAGTGAGAATCCTAACATCCAATTAGATCTATCGCATAGATCCAAAATCCAGGATTTAGGAAGTATCACTTTGATCCTATATGGAGAATCCTTGTGATAAGCGGAGATTGACCGAGCGTAGCATAGGAAACTCCTTCCCTATCAAGAGTATGTCATCCACGTACTCTACGAGGATCGCCACCATACTCCCTACTACCTTTTTGTATATACAAGGTTCATCTACCATTTTGATGATGTCAACTTCTTTGACTAATCCATCAAAAACAGATGTTCCAACTCCGCGATGCCTGCTTTATCCTATAAAGCATCTTGCACACATTTCCGCTGCTCCCACTGTCTACGAGGCCCTCTGGCTGTGTACTTATAGACGCTCTCTTCCAAAACATCATTTAGAAAAGCAGTCATGGCACCCAACCGCCAGATATCGTAGTCATGGTATGTAGCCGTAGCAAGTAGGATCTGGATGGACTTAAGCTTAGCCACTTGAAAAGGTTTCATCATTATCCATGCCTGGTCGATGATGAAAAGCTTTAACAAGTCTAGCTTTGAAAGTCTCAACTTTTCCATCTACACCAAGTAATCTTCTCAAGATATACTTGCTCCTGATGGGGATTTAACCCTTCAGAAATAGCAACCAAAGTCCATACTTTGTTGGTGTATAAGGATTCCATCTCAGATCAATAAGCATCCAGCCATTCTTACAGAGTCCCACCCCTGATGGCCAGCTCGAAACTAGTTGGGTTATCATCTCATGATGCAATCCTCGCTCCCACTGTCATAGAGAAACCGAAGTATCTCTCAGGTGGGTGAGGAACCCTACTAGATCGGCGGAGAGGCTGAGGTTCGTTGGTAACTATTGAATCCTTTGGTTCTATCAAATCATCAGCTGTAGTTTGTATAGCTGGAATATTTCCAGTTGTATATAACAGATCTTGCCTCGAGCTTGTCCGGATTTTGCTTTTAGACATAGGCCGGTCAACCCCAAATCTTAACTAGCTTAAGAGATGGGCTCTTCCCTTTCCATATCACATATGAAATGGTAGGCAACTGATTTGATTGGAACCCTATTCAATAGGTATGCATCTCCTCAATCGCATAACTCCCAAAAGGAAATAGGTAACTCAGTAGTACTCATCATAGAGCACACCATATCAAATAGGGTGTATCTGCTCCGCCCCGATATACCATCATGCTATGGTGTATTCGGAGGAGTAATGCTGAGAGAGAATCTCATTTTCCTTTAGAAAAGTCCAAGAATTTCGTGCTCGAGTATTCTCCTCCTTGATCTCATCAAAGGACATAATACTTATACCCGTATTTTGGTTCTCTTCTTCTAACTTATATTCTGTGAATATCTCAAAAGGTTCTGACTTGTGTTTCAACAGGAACATAGGTCTGAATCTCGAAAGTTCATCAGAGAATGTAATGAAGTATAAAGTACCGGTCTTGGCATGTGTAGACAGGGGACCTTACATACATCAACATGTATCATCCCAAGAGTTTACTAACTCTTTCTCTGTTTCCAATAAACAGAGCTGTGGTCATCTTATCTCTGTGACATGACTGGCAAGTTTCACAAGATGTAAATTCAAACTGATTTAAATATGCATCTAAATGTAACTTCAGCTAGTCGGGTAGCATTGATATGACCTAGTCTACAATACCTCAAGAAGGATTCGTTCATTTCTGAACTCTTCCTCTTGTCTGTGTTCCATATACTAAGAATTGTAGTTTGATTTAGAACATCAATGCTTTTAGATAACGTGCCTGAACCGATCAACTTTTGATATAGGAAATGTTCAAAACATTATCCAACAATACAAAATTTTATCATTTCTTTACTAATAAAGAGATAGATATGATTTTGTATATCAGGTTCGGTATCTAATAACATTCGTTCAGAATCAATGTATTTGGAATACAGGGTGACAGTGACCAACAGACTTGGCTGCAACACTTGCCCCGTTTTCTGCCTCATGAAACTTATCACCCGTTCTCAGTTCTCTACCTTTCTGTAGCCCTATGTAACAGATTACATATCTGGGATCCTGATCTGGTATCACATACCCAGGACGTAGAGGATACAGAGAAACAGTTCTTTGTAACGAACACACCCGAAGATGATGCATCAGCATGCACTCTCTTCGTTTGGGCGGCACGGGAAATTTGGTATTCCCCAATTTCCTGCTCTGTCTTATAACAATTATAAGTTGGAGCGGGACCAACGTTCCCCAGCTCAGTATAACAAGCGGGTTCGGTCAATTCATCCGTATTATTATCTTGATTAAGGCGTGATATGGTCGCTACCTGGAGAGAGAGAGAAGAAAACACTCAGCGTGCGCTCTTGCAAGAATAGATTGGTTATAATTTTATCTAATCAGGATGGCTCCTACTGGTTTTATCAAATCTTCTTTCAAACCCTAAAAGGAAAGACTAGCCGGGATTAATTACACACTACAAGTTCGCCAATCTTTCAGCCAGGCCAGTGTCGGTACTTTGAGGGAGGTCCCCCGTGCTTTCGCACGAACCTAATTAATGTAAACCTCGTTTTCCCAGAGGCGTAACCTCGTTAACACCTTTCTAGACACCTACTTGATCGGCTAATTGTAATGTATAAAACTCTTCCAGGAGTAACTCTTACTCGCAGTGGGTATCGGGATCCAACTATCTCATAGAAGGTATGCAATCTCATTGCAAATTTCAACACTTGAAATTCCCGATAATTTTGCCCCTAGCAGCTATATGACCTTAACATAGTCAACAAATCATAAGTGCTAGTCAAGTTCAACTCGTCATTTCCCGATTGAATTAAACCCACCCGCACGACCCTTAACATAGTCAATAAAGTCGCATGACTACCCTAATCCAATCGCATCATATGCTTATGCAGATAAGCACTAATTAGTTACCGCACACTACGCCTTAACATAGTCAACAAACGTAGCACGAATACTAACTAGTACTTATCTGAAATGACGGAGGGCTACGACAGGTTTTTCTGAAAACCTATTGCGTAATGAACTTGATATCGTTGTAGAATCAAATGATTTTAAAATGGAGTGTTTTTGAAGCTTTTCTAGTTTTGCTAAAGGGGTCACTCCCGGTGAAGGGATCGTCGGCCCTTTCCTCGTCGAATGAGGTACAGGATATATCATATATATCACTTTGCAAAGCAAAAACTCTTAAAAGCAATCAAAAGACAAACCGAGTGTGTAGCATTTGCCAGTTATTGCTAAAGGAGTCACTCCCTGTGAAGGGATCTCGGTCCTTTCCTCATCGAATAAGGTGCAGGATATATCATATATACCGCTGTGCAAAGCAAGAACTGTAGCTACCTGTTTTATTTTTAGAAATTCGATTCTACAACTTCTTAGGTTTCTTTTACTTTCATTAATCACATTAATGAAGTCCCATCATTTAAGCACCTAAACATCACAGATAAATACGACGTACACTTATGCCATTCGCATTCGCCTCGATGTCCCCTCGTGCACCGTTAGGTTAGGTAACTAACGGCAGAGCAGGGCAGGGCTAGCGCGGGTGTAAAACATAAGTAACGTCTATATAATATATCATATATACTATATACTGTATCCATCACAGAACATATCACATGATCACATCACAGATATCGCAGCAGAAGAATCATATAAAACATTGGATATACTAGGACGTCCGTGTTTTCAATACGAGCCAGTATAAAACACGGATTCCACGGTCGTGATGAATAGCCAAACCCACACCCCTAGACCCCTACGAGAGAGGCAAGCAACCCTACCAATTCTAGAGTTAGGAGACCCGGACTCGACTCCTCGAGTTGGTCTCCCACTGGACTCCAGAACCCGGTTACTTGTGCTCCCCTCTTTGGGTCTATCTTAGTGCGGAAAAGTAAATAATATACAAAGGGTGACATCTTCCGCAACCTGGAAGTGCCCCAATAAAAGAATATTACATACAAGTTTTTACATGAATAAAAATGAAAAACACTCATCTCACATAAAAACCCCCGGCTATTCAAACACGACGATCCAATATAACATATCCAGCAACACATAACATCACATGTCATCAACGTAAGTAAATATGCGCATCCCAATTGTCGTTGACATATAGCAACGAAACCGGCGATATCACATATTACACTTACGGTCACAGAAAAGAAAGTGTAAAACTACAACAGTTGGAATCCGCAACCTGCATAGACATCGCATGCCTAATCAAATGAATTCCTTAGACATCGCATGCCTAACAATTATAAACCCCGCATTTTAGTCTCAAAATTGAAAACACTTTTCAATATCAAGTCGGGCAATTCAACAGGATTCCCGACATTCTGATCGAATGCTCGTCGCAAACTTCAGTAGACGGCCGCACCCCTGATACCGTCGACGAAGTGCACCAAGGCGGAACACCGCTGCCGTGAGCACCCGAACGGATGCTTTCGGCGACGGGGTTCTCCTACAGTCACTTGGTCGGGGCTATAGAGCGAGGCTGTCTATTAAGTTTACCCGGCGAGTATCCGCGTACGCTACGTGATTGCGACGGACTTTTGATCACATCAAAATTCCGTGGCAACCGATCAAGTGAGACTAAACTGCTATGTTTATAACATTCATTCAGTTATCTCATAACTTATTGTGAATTCCAATTATTGTATCCCATTCCAGATAAATAGAAAATGATAAACTTTCCGATCGAACATTCAAACACCCAAGTTTTCCCGAAACAGATCAACACATGAAATAAGTCTAAAAACATTCAGTTCGTGCCTCAGTACCAACGGTCTAGCCGTAGAAGGGTCAAGCCAACGCCTCACATGTTGCACGCCGTACTGCCCCAAACCCTAAGGTTCAAAGGGCAGTTCAAGACGGTCACATAATCGAGTTAAGGTTTGTTGTCTTCTAGAGGGACCATCGCGTTACTTGCACTACTTAGAACGTCTTTAAACCACGGAAAAATCCAACACTTGGAAATTTTCCGGCAGGGGAAAAATTGGGTATTTATATCCGGTCGAACTTTTTAACATATTCTAAAATTACCCGGAAAAACACATAGACAAAGTTTGATAATCCGATCGAATATACGAACTCCCAAAACACCCCAGAATATTCAACTCTTGAATAAAAATTAAAAATTCCTAGAAAATCCAGCACCATAAAAGAGGAATTACTGTGCAAATATTATTGGCTGATGTCATCAATTGGCCGCGGAACCGCCGCAGAAGGCATGCTTCTGCCGCGGTTCCGCCGCGCTTTAGACACATCTTTAGGTAATTTTTGTACCGTAATTCTTAGAATTCCCTGCTGAATTTTTTAAGCATTTTTAATCTGGAAAAAACCCAGTTTTTGAAAAAAGTCCAGAGAGCATGTTTTGAATTAGGGTTTCGGTTCGATCGGGTTTCAAACGTCGTCTAGACTTCGCCTAAGGCTCTAGCTAGGCACTGATACCACTGTAGGGTTCCTAGGCACACTAATGAGGTCTCACAAGGTATCAATCATGCCAATTTCAAATTTTACAAGTGCCGAGAAACCCTAACACGGATCGTTAACTAGATTTTAGGCGAAAGATGCAACTAGTTAACAACTTAACTACAAGAACGAAAATACAACCTTTGTAGATCCGGTCCTCCACCTCCATAGCTCCGCAATGAAGTTTCCTCGCTGTCCAAATCGAAACTCGGGCTCTAGCGTCGGCTTCATCGGAGAAATGGACGGGCTAGGTCATCGACTACGATGCCGAAGATGATCTACGTCGAGGCATCACAAGATCAAGCTCCCACTTCACCAAGTCATGAAAACTTGTGAAGGAAACACCCTATACTACTTGGCAAGAGATAGAGGATGAAGAAATAGGAGGTGGGTTCACTTTAGATTTGGATTTCTCACTCTTTTTCATCAATCACCATTGATGGAAACTTGGTTTTCTTCTTGAAGGAGAAGAAGAAGAAGAAGATGAATAATATGATAAGTCTTTTAAAAAGAATAATAAAAATCATTCTTATCATAATATTAAGCATGGTAATGTGTAGAGAATTGACTAAGGTTAAATGAATGGTTAGGGTTAATGAGATGAAGACAAAAGGGTTACTTTGGTCAAAGCTTCATGAAGCTTCAACAAGCTTCATGAAAGAAAGAAACCTTTTGTTTTTCTTTTCTCTTTTCTTTTAATCCAAAATAAAAAGATAAATGAATGAATAAAAAAAAACCCTAACCATTTACTTAACCAAGGTTTAACTCTTTACACATACCCTAGCAATCTTGCATCATCAAACATGATACGTTCAAGTGCACAAAAAAATATATCACATATACGATGTGCACATGCGAGTGAGAAAAACCATCTTAAGTGAACCGATACTAGTTAATGCAAAGTAATATATCAAATATATAATTATGCATTAAATCATTAAATCAACACTTTATTCAATGATCCGGTCATGTCGCACACAACCGACTAGTATACAATGTATCGTTTTATCGAATCAATCCTTGATTCGATAACTAGGTTATATCGCATACAACCATTCGACACATTCATCGCGAGAATGAAATACGGTATCACATACACGCATTATTCTCGGTCCCGCACATATCTCATATGCGCTCCTATTTCGTTTCGCTTGAGCCAGGAAACCTCTGTGTAGGACTCTAAAGACTCGTCAATACGCCGGCAGCAGGTGATGATCATATCAAACACCCACAAGCCGCAAGCGGTCTGCTAAACGTAACGGCCACCCGGGTATTGAGCGATCAGAAGATCGACGAGCAAGCCCGCTCACACTCCTGTGAATCCAACCAGTAACACTTACCGTACAGTCCGGTCTGATCGTCTGATATGTCGCATATCTCGCCTAGGGGTGGTAAACGTCAGACCCCAATAGCTCGATAAGTCGTGTCGATATGAGGTCTATAACAATTCGAGAAACTACTGGTAACACTTACCAGTAAATCTTAGCAACCCTGGCCAGGGATTTCCGGTTATAGCCAATCGAACACAGCGCAACATCAACCCCCTATACCGGGAGAGACGAATCCCCTCCTATCGCTCATTGCCTCCATGTGACTCGGGACTGTACCCAAAAACCACCGTTTTGCACGCCCTCTTGGACGTGGTAAGGTGGAAATCAAAGCACAGTGGGAATCACACAAGACTCTATGACGATCTCGGGTCAACAGACTACTCTGTACCAGTGTCACCAGAGAACTGCCATCTGACGTGAGGTATAATACCATCTGGGAGTTCTCGGCGAGTTCGTCCAGTGTACTCAGTCTCTACTGAGCACCCGTATATCATCTCTGATGTCAAACACCAATGGATATGGGATCATCCATCGCCCATCTGTATGGGTCGAGAAGGTATACGCTAGTCTACTCTGGTATATCGATGCCCCGTCTCGATATACCCACGACTAGGGACTTTGAAGGATGTACTTATGGACTACCCTGTCCCCACTAGTATGATCCGCATCATAGTCTAGGTAGTCAAGTACACATCCTAAGGGCTTTACTAACATGTAACAGAGAGACAATCAGTGTACACGTTAAGGTATAGATCAACCAGATAGCATACTATCATGTCGAGCAAGAAAGTCCTCCCTATATATGTCCAAGCATCCACTACAATATACATCCTATGTATAGTAATGGCCTCTAGGGCATACATATAACTAACAGTTCTGTGCTCTGAGAATTAAATTCTCATTTATAAGAGACTTTGTCTCATGGATCTAAGAACTAAGTTCTTCTATGACCCCTTTCGTTTTTCTTTATGAGAGACTTTGTCTCATGGATCTAAGAACTAGGTTCTTCCTTTTACGAAGAGATGCTATGATCTCTTCTGTTTTTGTGAAAGATTTTGTCTTATAGATCTGTGATCTTGAAAAAGAACCAAGTTCTTATTTTTTTTATCAAGAGATGTTATGATCTCTCTTCTTTTTATTTACCTTAAAGAAGGCTCTTCTTCTTAGTGCATGCTCTTCTCTTTTTCTTTTCTGAGAACTTGAAGTTTTATGGGGGGTTCTCCTGTGCTAATGATCTTGATGATCTCCTCTGCCTCAGACTTGAAGTCTTGGGTCCTTTATATAGTGGAGGCAAGTTTGTTAATTTGGTTAAAGAGATCTTTCATTGAAAGATCTCTGATTGATTTGGGGATTTTATCCCCCATTGGATCTTTGATCCTATGGCTTCTGTTTTACAGAAGATTTTTCTCTTGTTATTAAAAAGATTGGAAAATATTTTCCTAAACAGAGATTATTCTGTAATCTTGGTGATTTTATTAATCACCGTTGGATCTTTGATCCAACGGTGTGCTGTTTTACAGAGGGCAATCTTTCCTGTTTAGGAAGATCCGAGGAATATTTCCTCAGCAGAATTTGATTCTGAATTTTGATGATTTATCATCTTTGTTAGATCTTTGATCCAACGGTGGAGAATATTTAGTTCTGGCGCCAGCGCTCTCGTGCTTTTCACGTGATGCGTTATCATAGAGTCTTTGACTCTTAGCGCTTTGCGCTCTCGTGCTTTGCACGTGAGGTGCTGCCTCAGAGTCTTTGACTCTTTAGCGTTGACGCTCTCAGCGCTCTCATGCTTTACACGTGAGGCGCTGCCTCAGAGTCTTTGACTCTTTAGCGCTGGCGCTCAGTGCTCTCGTGCTTTGCACGTGAGGCGCTGCCTTAGAGTTTTTGACTCATGGCGCTGGCGCTTAGCGCTTTCGTGGTTTGCACGTGATGCGCTGCCTCAGAATCTTTGACTCTTTAGCACTGGCGCTCAGCGCTCTCGTGCTTTGCACGTGATGTGCTGTCCCAGAGTCTTTGACTCATAGCGCTGGCGCTCTCGTGCTTTGCACGTGAGGCGCTTCCTCATTACTGAAGGTGTCCTTTCACCTTCCTTCTTCGCTTTTCCTTAGTCAAACTTCTCTTTCCCAGTGCTTGGAAATAGTTCTATCATGCACAACATTTTCTGTACCTAGACTTAAATGTCTCCCTTCATAATATGAAGCAATGCTTCTTTTCTCTCTCATTTTCAGAGAATCATTTTAACAGAGAAGAGCTATGGCTTGTAAGCGCCCACATGCTCGCCGTCAGCCATGGGAGGTGTCCATTGAGGAAACCGTTCCTCGTTTTGCTGCGCGTTTGGTGAACCCTACTATTATGGACGACTAATGCGACACGGTGTTGCACAAGCTCTTGACTCGTATAGGATCTCCTCTCCCCATCGGCTCTATTTGGCTCCGGATGGTTTTCTTATCTGTGATCAATGATATTCCCCTTCTTTCGGCGAAGATGACTCCGGCAATACTCGACATCGTGGAAGACAAGATCGAGTGCTTCCACGAGGCACTTTTGATCACCACAGCTCTGAGGGATCGCTCTGCTCGGCTGCTAAGCCAGATACGGGATCAGCGGGTCGTCATGTCTGCCTTTGCTGATGGGTGCGGTGCTGACCGATGGGTAGCTACTCTTCGTGAAGATCGCCGCTTTGTTATGGTGGATAAGGCAGAGAGAGAGTTAGATAATTTTATTCATAGTTTTGTAAATCTCTGTACTTTCGATACCATGTTTGGTGATCTATTTCCTGTAGAATAAAATGTTCAATTAAATACTTTGTTTTTGTCGTTGAACACCTGTTCTTCTCCTGATGTGTGCATGTGCGTGTATGAATGAGCCTGGTTTCACACATATCTGTAAAGAAACTTAAGCCGGCATAAACAGGAACAAATAGCTCTTGGCCGAAGATTTTGGTGGGAACAAATGCCCCGCACTACTTTATCCACGTAAGTATGTACGTGGGTGAAGTAGTGCAGAGTCATGTATAGCCATAAAATTGAGAGCTTAGGAGGCAAGTTTAGGGTCCTTGTAGCCTAAGCCTTTTCTCATCTTCATGAGCCGTAAAGGTTTCAAGAAGGTTATTTCTCCCTACGAGTCGAGTGGATCTCGTAGGTGCAAATTCTCCCTAGAGATCGTGAGGATTTCTAAGTGTTCATCGCCTCCGTGAGTCATAAGGATCTCACTCGGGTATTTTTCCTTATGAATCGTGAGGACCCGTAAGTAGCTTCTTTATTTCATTGGCGAATTTGGCTTTGGCAAATGTGGCCCGCAGATAGTCCATCTTGACCTCCTTGCAGAGCAACAATGGCTTAGGAAACAGGTTCAGATCTGCCGCCTAAGACTTTTCAACTTTATAAGCCATGAGGGTCTCATAAAGACTTTTCTCCCTACGAGTTGAGAGGATCCCGCAGGTGTAATTTTCTCCTTAGGGGTCGTGAGGACTCCTAAGTGCGTTTTCTCTTGAGAGTCGTAAGGATCTCACAAGAGAATTTTCTCCCTTACAAGTTGAGAGAACTCATAAGTGGCTGTTTCCTCCATTGTCGATATTCGACTTGGGAGAGTGTGGCCCATGGATAGTCCATCTTGACCTCCTTGCAGGGCAGTGATGGCTTAGAAGACAGGGTTAGGATCTACCGCCTAAGACTTTTCAACTTTATGAGCCATGAGGGTCTCATAAAGACTTTTCTCCCTACGGGTCGAGAGGATCTCGCAGGTGTATTTTCTCCTTAGGAGTCGTGAGGATTCCTAAGTGCGTTTTCTCTTGAGGGTCGTAAGGATCTCACAAGAGAATTTTCTCCTTTACAAGTCGAGAGGACTCGTAAGTGGTTGGTTTCCTCCTCGTCGATGTTCGACTTCGGAGAGTGTGGCCCATAGATAGTCCATCTTGACCTCCTTACAGGGCAGTGATGGCTTAGGAGACAAGGTTAGGATCTGCCACCTAAGATTTTTCAACTTTATGAGCCATGAGGGTCTCATAGCGACTTTTCTCCCTACGAGTCGAGAGGATCCCGTAGGTGTCTTTTCTCCTTAGGAGTCGTAAGGATTCCTAAGTGCGTCTTCTCTTGTGAATCGTAAGGATCCCACAAGAGAATTTTCTTTATGCGCAGGGACATTAATTTCCCCGCAAGTCGAGACGAATCGAGAGATTCTCATAAAGACACTGATTTCCTTGCGGGTCAACGCGAATCGAGGGATTCTCGCCAAGGACGCTGATTTCTCTAAATCGAGAGGTCTTGCCAAGGACACTGATTTCCCTGGGGTCGAGACGAATCGAGAGATTCCTGCAAAGACACTGATTTCCTTGCAAGTCGACGCGAATCAAGAGGTTCTCCCCAAGGACGCTGATTTCCCTGAATCGAGAGGTCTTGCCAAGGACACTGATTTCCCTGGGGTTGAGACGAATCGAGAGATTCCTGCAAAGACACTGATTTCCTTGCGGGTCGACGCGAATTGAGGTTCTCGCAAAGGACGCTGATTTTCCTGAATCGAGAGGTCTTACTAAGGATACTGATTTCCCTGGGGTCGAGACGAATCGAGAGATTCCTGCAAAGACACCGATTTCCTTGCAGGTCGACACGAATCGAGAGCTTCTCGCCAAGGACGCCGATTTCCCTGAGTTGAGGTTTTGCCAAGGACACTGATTTCCCTGGAGGTCGAGACGAATCGAGAGATTCCTGCAAAGACACTGATTTCCTTACGGGTCGACGCGAATCGAGGTTCTCACCAAGGATGCCGATTTCCCTGAATCGAGAGGTCTTGCCAAGGACACTGATTTTCCTGGGGTCGAGACGAATCGAGAGATTCCTGCAAAGACACTGATTTTCTTGCGGGTCGACGCGAATTGAGAGGTTCTTTCAAAGGACGCTGATTTTCCTGAATCGAGAGGTTTTTGCCAAGGACACTAATTTCCCTGGAGTCGAGACGAATCAAGAGATTCCTGCAAAGACACTGATTTCCTTGTGGGTCGACACGAATTGAGAGGGTCTCGCCAAGGATGCCGATTTCCCTGAATCGAGAGGTCTTTGCCTTACTTGTTTCCGAGACGGAGCGTTGATCCGGCGGGGATGTCATTGGTTGACTTGTTTCCGAGACGGAGCGTTGATCCGGCGGGGAAGTCATTGGTTGACTCTAGGTTGTCTGTGGACCGTATAGTCTTGAAACTAGGGACTTTGCCGTGGCTCCATGTCACGCCCCGCTTCCCGGTGTACGGAGAAGGGGACGCAACGAGGTCCGCTACGTATTTACTCAGAAGTAAATACGCTAAGCGTAATTAAGAAATATAAAAGAAAATACACAAGAGACAAGATATAATAAAAACAACAACTTTTATTTATTAACATTCTTTTGTACAATGCATGAAAAGGAAATACAACTGAAATAAAAATGATGCCTAAACAATGGCATGACAGGAAATGAAAAGTACTGAATGGAAAATGTACAATGAAACTAGAGCTCTGGTTCTTCAGCAAGCTGATCCAAGTCTTCTGCAGATGGCTCGATCTCTGTCGGGTCCAAACCACCTGACGACATTCAAAGAAGAAAGAAATAGAATGTCGTCAGCGAACAGATCGCTCGGTAAGTCCCAAAGATAAGAGAGAAGTAGAAAAGAAGAAAGAGAGAGAGAGAGTAGCTTTTAATATTGTATTATATTGTTGTAATATTGTATTAACGCTGTTATTTGTAGCTTGGTACAGAAGAATGCCAGTGTATACGAGAGGGGTCTCAGTATGCTAGAGACCAGGGCAAATGGAAGTACAAGGCTCCGTTATACAACCCGGAACAACGGCAATTGGATTCATGTTAGGTGTCTTAATCTTACCGTCTCGTGCCACCTTTAACACCTTCCGTACCACTCTATCCCTTAAACCCCGTAGTGTTTTATTTGTATTGTTTTGTACTATAAATTGTATTGAATGTATAATTGAAAGACTGACCGAAACCATGATATCATTAAACGGATGTAACCGTAGAATCATGTAAATGGAATAACTGAGAATCATGTAAAACGAATATGTATATCCATGGTTCGGTTTAGTCAAGTCATATAGATTGATAACTGGATTCATGAATTCATGTGTTCATATTGAAGTGGAATATTGTAGATTGTAGATTTACTTGAATCATATTCAAGTCAGAATGATCAGACTCAAACTCGAGTCAGACAATTAGAAAAGTAATTGAAATCCTGAATTAGGTTTGGTGTTATCGGTAACCGCTGCACATGGGCGGCAGGACTTGTGTCTTTTTCAAAGACGATTACCGTGTTGATAACACCGTTTGTTAGATTGACTACCTTAGATAGGCAAGCACCCATATCTCCGGCTCCCTGAGGCTTAAGGGACTGGTTCCGCTTAAACCTATATTTACTAGGGTTTTTATTGTAATTTATATAACTTGAGGGGGTTTATGTAAAAATAATTTTGTATGGTTTTCAAAATACAACTCAAATATTTAATTATCGTATTTATGTACATACAACAATTTAATGATCAAGATAAATATGTATACATGTTCGAATAGCATGAAATGAGTGAAGTATATTATACGAGTAACTACCAAAAACAATGCTATAAAGAAATATTATGTACGACTAATTAATCAAGTTGAACGAATGCGGAACATAAAAAAAAATATAGCTCTAAGTGTTTTGCATGCGTAAGTTCCAGTTTCACCTAAATACGACTACAGATTTGAGAGATATATTTGTTTTCGTATCGTTGCGCAAAACAGATCAGAATCTGTTCAGCACCGTCACATATTTTTAAAACACAGTTTGAGTTAATTTCCATCAGATTTCAGGTTACGAAGATTATTAGAAAATTGTAGGTATTTTGAAGTACTTATCCAAAACACCAAGATTCACATGATTTGGATTTATGAAGCTCTAGTTATAATCGTTTTAATATCAGCGTTTAAAACAGAAATTCAGATTTTTGGACAGCAACTATATGTTATATTGCAAAGACTATATCGGAGTGTTTCATGCATTTCTAAGTAATCAAGTATACATAAAATTATATTTCTATCAATTGTGCATCTACACATCTAAATTTTGTCACGAACAGATATCGGGAGTTTGAGTTATGTCTAATTTAAAAACAGTGTGCGAATCAGGACAGATTCTGTCCAGATTCGTCGCTTAATATTGTAACGCAGTTTTCTTTATCTTATGTTGGTTTTCAGTAAAAACTTAAAACTAATAAAATCTATATTATTCGGTTTAGATATCTAAAACACCTAAGTTTGCTCAATTTGTATATCGGTATACCAAGATATGTATCCTAGAAGTTGACCAATAACTGCAGTTTTCTATTTTACGAACAGTGAATAAAATCGATATAATTCCTAAACCATTAAGTGATTCGATCTAAAATTTTTATAGAATGTACAAAATAATATACTCTATCATATTTAAATTTCCTGAAATTTTCAGAAGTAAAAATTAATTTCTAAAAATTATTTTAAAGCTAAAAGTATTGATATGTATACTAAAATCGGCAAAAATATTAACTAGTATTTTATGCAGGCTTCTATTTTTCTCTTAATAAACAAACCGATTTCATGAGACATTATAGATATATTGTGACATGAAATTTGTATTCTCACAACTTGTAATAAACATTCATAGTCATGAACAAATAATTAAAAACACTTTAATTTGACCAAGATGCAATAAGGTATTATTAAACCATATAAAACAATATATATCTAGACTTATAAATATGTATATGTTTATATTTATCTTCTCTTACGGATTACGATATAAAAAGAATAGAGAGTTTATGAGGTATGACAAGAGGAAAATAAGAGATGGGGGGAAGGAGAGAGAAGGGACTTACATACACAAGCCAGTATTGTCACCGGGCTTGTCTATCCGCCGATAGCCTCGCTTTACTAGCGAGACCTTCTTGAAGACTTCTTCATGTTCTTCTTCTTGGACCCTAGGTGAAGAGGGAGAAGTGAGAGATAAAAATGTGAGGAAGGAAAAGATAGAGGAGGACAAATAAAGATGGTGTAATGGTGAATAATAATGTATGCATTTAACATGAGAATTAAAAGAGAAATGAAAGACCACCATTCATTTTGGAAATGAAAGGTCTCATTTGTAGGTTATGAGAAGAATAAAAAATGATAAAAAATAATTGCAAGAATGGGGATTTGAACATTTGACTTATGGAATAACAATGCAAGGACTTAACCAATGAGCTACAAGGTTGTTCATGCACATATTTAATTAGAATTAAATATATGTTGTTGCTTAAAAAGAAAGTTGGCTTTCCAGATGGGCTGTAGAGAATAAGAATGATGGATTTGGGTTAAATATTTATGAAAGAAAAAATAAGTATGAGAAGTTAAAAACTTAAATATAAGAAAAAGAAATTGTACACAGAAAAATACATAATAGATTTAGGAATAAAATAATAATAAATTTAATAGAAACAGGAAAATACCAAGTACAAATAAATACGGTATATTATTGAAGAGGGATAATATAAATGTATAAAGATTTTGGGGTCATTACACTCCACTTTGTTGACGTCGGGTCCGAATATTGCTGGAATAAGGAGGAACGCCATTGTTGTTCTCTAGGCTGTAGATGTGGCCGTCGAGATTTGGAACTAGGGTTTTTGCAGTTGCTCCGATTGGTTGCGACCCTGAGGTCGGTTGTTGACGTTACGTCTGCATCCTGCTGGAGTTGAGAAGGAACGCCGTGTTGATCTTCTGGGATGCAGATGTTGCTGTCGAGATCTGACTCTCTCTTTGACAAGGTCTGGTAGGGAAATGTGGTCCCCTTTTTGTTTATGCCCATGGATTGTATACATGGATTAGTATGGACTCACCTGTAGGACAAAATTTTCATTCTTTCATTTTTTTATTTCCTTCCGCGATGCTCTATCATTTCAGCTTTTTATATCGCGAAAGTTGCTATTGCCTAATCATTTCGGCTATTTTTTCGCGGTGCGCAATCATTTCGGCTATTTTTCTTTTTACTCGCTGCTTTTTATTGTAAGCTGCCCAATCATTTTGGCTATTTCATATGCATATATTTTACTCGCTGATTTTTATTGCGAGTTGCCCAAACATTTCGGCTAATTTTTTTTGCGAGTATGGAACTCAAGATCTAATACCAATCCTAGCATCAGCATCGCTGCGACTGGAATATTGCCAGGAGCGAATCATCATTTTCCGTGAAAGGACTTGGAATTTGATACCGATTTAGGCATCAGCATCGCTACCACTGGGACATTGCCAGGAGCGAATCATCATTTGCCTTGAAAGGACTTGGAATTTGTTACCGATTTAGGCATCGGTATCGCTACTACTGGGATGTTTCCAGGAGCGAATCATCATTTGGCTTTGTCGATTCGAACAAAGGTGGCTTAGCGAACAGGGTTAGGATCCCATTTACTAATGCTTTTTGACTTCATGAGCCGTAAGGGTCTCATAATGGTGTTTCTCCCTATGAGTCGTGAGGATCTCGTAGATGCGTTTTCTCCTTAGGAATCGTGAGGATTCTTAAGTGTATGTTCTCTTGTAAGTCATAAGGATCTTGCAAGAGTGTTTTCTCCTTGTAAATCGAGAGGACCTACAAGTGTTTGTTCATCAAACGAGGGCATTCCTCGTCGTTGGTGGGACTCGGCAAGGAAATGATTATTTATGTCCGTGGATTGTATATAAGGGTCAGTATTGAACCGCTTGTAGGGCAAACTGGAAAATGTGATGGCTTAAGAACAGGTTAAGATCCCTGCAACTTAAGGCTTTTGAATCTTATGAGTCGTGAGGGTCTCATAAGAGGCTTCTCCTTACGAGTCGTGAGGATCTCGTAAGTGTAATTTCTCCTTAGGAATCGTGGGGATCCTTAAGTGTGTTGCTCCCTTGTTAGTCGTAAGGATCTCACGTAGGTGTTTTATCCTTACAAGGTCGAGAGGACCTCGCAAGTGTGCACAAATTTTTTACGAGCCTGCGCCCTCTCGGGTTTTCACAAACTCGCCGGTAGCCCTGCTGTTTTTACTCACGGAGCCCTTTCGGGTTTTCATTCATGCCCATTTTTCTTGTGGACGTACCGTTTTTTTTGCGAGTATGCGCCCTTTCGGGTTTTCACAAATATCGCCGGTAGTCTTGCTATTTTTACTCACGGAGCCCTTTCGGGTTTTCATCTGTGCCCATTTTGCTTGTGGACGTACCGTTTTTTTTGTCAGCCCTAGGATGCTGCGGTTTGTAGTAGTTTAAGGACGTTTCGGTCCGTCGCTAGTTTTAGGACATTGTGGTACACAGCTAGTTTTTTTAGGATATTACGGTCCATTGTTATTTTTAGGGACATTTCGGTCCATTGTTCATCCTGTATGCATGTGTATTTGTCGCGTGACGGTATACATAACAATAAAGTGGGATACACCCATTTAAGGTGTGATTTAGTTTTGTTGGGATGTTTTGTGATCCATCCCCACCGCGACTTCTTCCACTTGACGTCGACGCCTGACTTTTTCGAATATGGCCATTTTGCGTTCTTGATCAACTTTGCTCTTCTGACGGGCTTCGGTTCGCAGCACGTCAATCAGCTTATCGGATGGTTCCAAGGATTTTGGTGCCGATTCTGCCCCCAGCTCTTCTATGTCATCTTCTAACGCTGAGTTAGTTTATTCATCTCCTCAAAAGTCTTATTGACAGCCACAAAACATCATCAATTTCCCAAACCCTTCTCTTGAATTTCAAAGTTCACAAATCCATCACTAAACGACTTCTAAATTTAAACAAAATGCTAGGAAAACAAAACTACCCTACATGAAAAGAGATATACCTCATGGTTACACCCAAGCAAAACCCTAGAAGTCCCAATGTTTTCAAAATCTCACTTTGCTTGGTCCAATGTGTAGAGGAAGAGATGAGGATTAAATTTTGTAAAAGGAGTATAAGGTTTTGGGGATTATTTGAAGATGGATCTAGGGTTACAAGTGGAGGGAGATGGGCTTGAGGATATGAAGAAGGAGATGAAAATGATGGGGGAAAAAGGTTATGGCAGCCCCCCCTCTCTCACTTATTCTCACACACTCTCTCTCTCCAATTATTCACCCTTTTAACCCTTTTTCATTCCTTTTTCTTTTCTCTTTCAAATTCAAAACCAAATCACATACTACCCATAAAACAACACAAATGCAACAACATGTAACCAAATATAACATGACATGGTGCACTAGCCATGGAAAACTGTAGAAACACGGATTTGGCTTAATTGCGATTAGCAGTGCACTAATCGGGTTTTTATCCAAACTGCATATAATAAATTTTAAAAATGCTAAATCCCTTAAATATATTATTAAATGAATAAATCATTTTAATTTCTATTTATTTCACAATTATCGGTATATATTTATACCCTTTTTCGAAAACCCCAATTTCGCAAATCGGGCAGTTTTCGGGAAAAATATTATTTTAATATTAAATTCCAAAAATAATATTTTATATTTTCTGAAATGTTACAGATATAGTTGAGAAACTCATGGTGTGTGACTGGGGTCCGCGCCTTCTGGTTGTATTCCTCCAGCGCGTCAATATGCTTTTGTAGGTCCGTGCGCTTGTCATCAGGCTGCGCAGGCTTCTTGGTCTTCTTCTTCATCTTCGAAGAATTTGACGGCTGGACCTGGATATTTTGCCCCTTGCTACCAACTCTCAGTGTCGGACGCGGTTTCAGTATTCTCTTAATGATCTCGGGCTCTAGCGGGTTTTTCCACCTGATTGCGGGGCATGCTTGAAGATCCTTCAGCATTCTTTTCGTTTTTGCCGAAAGAACTACTTCCCATGGAGCTTCCTCTATGAATGAGCATGATGCCCTCGGTGTGTTTACCCTTTTAGGAGTGTGCTGTTATGGCGGATTTATCTTCCAGTTTTCGAACAGCGTGAACTTGCCCTGTTGGTACTGGTCTTCAACCCAGTTTTTGAAGACGTAGCAATCTTCGATCGGATGGCCCAATACTCGGTGGTAGGGGCAGTAATTGGGATCGTTGACGTCGTTCGGTTGCAGTGGGTGTCTCGGCTCTGGTAGAGTGATGAGCCCGTTGCGCACTGCCAGTTCGAACAGTCTCCTTGTTTTATCCCGGGAAAACGAGTAAGGACGTCTCAACTTCTCATCGAGGGATTACCGCTTTTTGCTTTAGTGAACAACCGGTCTTGGGCCACTCGGTTGTTGTTGAGCGTTGGCGACAAAGGTTGCTTTCCCTTTGCCCTTTTCATTTCGCGGCTCCATTTTTGAGGAGGACGGTCTATGGCCTATCTGGTCCATTTGGGCCAGCTTGTCGATCAAAGTCTGGAAAGTGGTCGGCTTGAAGAACATCATAAACTGGGATATGGTCGCCTGCGGATCGAGGGTTCCCACAAACATGCCCACGGCAGGAGCTTCCTCTATGCGCTGTTCGCATCTCGACCATAGGTTCCGCCACCGAATGGCGTATTGAACCCAGGTTTCTCCTGGCTTCACCCTGGCATTGATCAATGCCGTGATTGGGGTGCGTTCGCTGGCACTTGCGAAACGCTGAGTGAATAGCAACTCCATCTCCGTGAATGTTTTGACGGAGTCGTTTGGAACTTCTGAATACCATTCGAAGGCCGTCTCTGCCAAGATGTCGATGAATTGGTGAAGCAGCAGCTTATCGTCACCTCCAGTATTGCCGCAGAGAGCCCTGAACTGGGCGACATGCTGATGGGGATTGACGGTCCCCTTATATACGTGAAATTTGGGGATTGTGTATCCTAACGGGTACTTAATTTGATCGTACCAGCCCGGATAGGGTCGTCCAGTTCTGACGACTTGGCCGGTTGCTTCATTCGCCTGATGAGCTCGTATCTGTTGAGCTATATAGTCGTTAAGGGCGTCTTTGGAGATGGTCTCTTCCTTGGCTGCTGATAGCGCATGAAGAGGGTTTGATGTCTCCCCTTTATCGTCTTCAATTATTACCGGAGGATCTTCGGCTGGGTGGTCTGGCTGCATCATCATGCCCACCATATCTTGGAACAATTGCGCCATTTGTTTTATGTTGGCCGCTTGTTCCACGGCCTCTTTGTCTTTTCTCTTGAGCATTCTTCGGAGGAATTCAGCATCAGTTTCTTATTTTTGGCGCTGCTCCGACGATGTCTCCAGGCTTACTTTCGGCCCAGTGAGTGCGTCTATCTTCGTTAGCATCTCCTGGAGCTTTTGCTATTGCTCCTGGGCTTTTGTCACAGATCGGGTGAGTGGTCGATGACCCGTGGAGATGCAGCTATCCTATTTCCCGGAAGTCATGTAGATGGTGTGCACTACCATGCCCCTAGACTTGGGGCGTTTGGATTCAGCACCCTTGAGATTTGTTGCCGACACAGGGATTTTCTCCAGCCTTCTCCTTTTATGAGCGATCGAAGTTGAGGGGGTTGCTGCAGTAGGCACCTGAGCAGACGATACTTTGCATGGCATGGCAGAAGGATGGTCCTCTTCCTGTTGAGTCTTCATCTTTTTCTGTCGGCGGGAGTAGTCCTTATCGATCACAGAATCCTGGACTCTCTGCCAGACCATGTGGATTTTGGAAGACAGCCGCTGAGGGGGATGCTCCGGCTTCGACTTTGTAACATTCTCCACAGGTGGAGGAGATCTTTTCAATACAGCGGTCGGAGAATTCTTGCGGACCTTCCTGAGTGGTTCAAAGCTGTTCCCAGTTGGAACAGCAACATCGACTTCAACCATCGGAGCTAGTGGAGTCAATCCAGAAGGGGAACTGCCCCCAGTTTTTCTCACTCGACGCCAGTGGCGACGTCGAGCATGTCTTGCAGACGGTACTGGCTTAGTTACGGGGTGGCTTCATCATGCCCCTTGTTCTGGTGAAGGGTTGCTGTTGGTGCCAGCCTATCAAAGACTGACGTCCGCTGAGAAAAAACATCCAACCTATTGAAAACTGACCTTTGGGCAGGGGAAGTAGTTTGGACGACCTCAGCCGAAGCAGGAAATGGGATGGCCAGTCTCGCAAAGACCGATCCCTTAGCAGGAGAAGCCCTTTTGACGACTTCGTCCGTCGGAGTTGGAATGGCTATCCACTTCGGGATGACTCGTTCAGGTATTGCAAGCTTCTTCATGGACCCACTTGAGCTTTGGCCTAGTCTGTTAAAGACCGAGGCATTGGACTTGGAATTGGTCGGCCCATTGAAAGGGGTCGTGGTAGTGGTGAGCCGATCAAAGAACGACTTCTTTGGAGCTTCCTATGTTGGCATTGGAGCGTTAAAGCTCATTGGCGGGAGCATGGTCCCAAAGAATAACCCAGTGGTGGCTTGTGTCACCTGCTCCACTGGCATGGCAAAGATGGAGTCCGCTTGGGGCCCATAGGTCACTCCTCTGGCGAGGACGGAGTGGGAGTTATTGTTGCAGCTGGTGCAGTTGGAGGCCATTGCTCTTCTTTTCTCTGCACGGGAGAAAGACACCAAATCTTAGAACTTCGAATCCAGGGGCAATCATGTTAAACCGCGATTTGTTCACGAACACGACACACGAAGTGTGGAGTGGAAAGAAGAAAAGGTCCCACCGGGCGTGCCAGAATCTGTTCGCCACCGAAAGACGCGGCCGGGACGTTGGGATGTCCGGCCTGAATTTTGGGGGCAGATGCTATTTGGTTTTATCCGTTCACCTCTCCGAAGATACCAAGTTTATTTATGGCACTGTGTATCGGAGGTTTAGACGGATGCGGCCGTTGTAGCAGACTTCGTCAGATCCCCCTCGCTTGCGAGGGGTTTTTTGATTGTGGGGACGCTCTTCCCTGTAGGCGCAAGCCCCTGCAGCTAATTACATTATCGGGTTACGATAAACACTTTCTCTTTCTCCAGAAGGTCATTTCGTGTCGTGTGTGTTTGTTGTTTTTTTGGTTCCCCGTGGATTGTATACGGAGACTAATTCGTGTTGCCGCCCGTAGGGCGTGGATTAGTCCAAATCCGTATTTTCTTAGATTTGGGTTTGTGTTGCTTTAAGGATCGTTAATCTCTTTTGGGATTAATATCAACTTAAATGTTTGTTGAGCATACGTTAGTCTAATTTTAGACTAAGATCTAGTCAACAGGGTTCATGATCATTTTTGATCCAACGAAAGAGCATTTGGGCTCTGTCATCTTAGTTTAGGGACGTTGCGGTCCATTCGGTTTACGTCCATTCGGTTTAAGGACATTATAGTCCGTGGAGTTTAAAGACATCATAGTCCATGGTTTAAGGACATCATAGTCCGTGGAGTTTAAGGACATCAAAGTCCATAGTTTAAAGACATCATAATCTATAGAGTTTAATTTAGGGACGTTGCAGTCCTAAGGAGTTTCTGGTTGTCGGGACCCGCCACCTCTCTAAAGACGTTGAAGAATTACAACGACACATATCAGAGGTGTGAAGAGATGTACCCTTGAACCAATGTTGGTTGGGAGATCTGTAGTTAGGTTTGGGAATAAGACCAATTAAAGAGATTGTAAGCACATGTGCTTGGTTGATCTGAATTGGGGACTTGTGGCCAACTTGGGCTCAGTCCATTCAGTTTTGAATAAAATATTGAACATTTGTTTAGACTCAGTCCACTCAGTTTTGGATAAAATATTGAACATTTGTTTGGGCTCAGTCCACTCAGCTTTGAATAAAATGTTGAACATTTGCTTGGGCTCGGTCCCTTTTTGTTCAACAATGCTGAGCATTGATTTGGGGTTCTGACACCCCTTTTTCTTTTGTCTTTTACTGAGTGTTGAACACTTTTTATGGCGCTAGGCTTTATTTGAAGAACACTTTATGTTTTCTCAGTGCACATGTGAGGAGCACGTGGTGCGCTTGGCGTTGAGCGCCAGACCTAGAGCGCTAAGGCGCTTCTTGTGAAATAGTGCACACGTGGGGAGAACGTGGAGCGCTTGGTGCTGAGTGCTAGACCTGGAGCGCTAAGGCGCTTCTTGTGAAATAGCGCACACGTGGAGAGAACGTGATGCGCTTGGTGCTGAGCGCCAGACCTGGAGCGCTAAGGCGCTTCTTATAAAATAGCGCACATGTGGGGAGCACGTGGTGCGCTTGGCGCTGATCGCCAGATTTGGAGCGCTGAAGCGCTTCTTTTGAAATAGCGCACACGTGAGGAGCACGTGGTGCGCTTGGCGCTGAGCGCTAGACTTGGAGCGCTGAAGCACTTCTTTTGAAATAGCGCACACATGAGGAGCACGTGGTGCGCTTGGCGCTGAGCGCCAGACTTGGAGCGCTGAAACGCTTCTTATGAAATAGCGCACACGTGAGGAGCACATGGTGCGCTTGGCGCTGAGCGCCAGACTTGAAGCGCTGAAGCGCTTTTTTGGCAGTTCTGGTCAGTTCTGTGCTCTGAGAATTAAATTCTCGTTTATAAGAGACTTTGTCTTATGGACTAAGAACTAAGTTCTTCTATGACCCCTTTCGTTTTTTCTTTATGAGAGACTTTGTCTCATGGATCTAAGAACTAGGTTCTTCTTTTTATGAAGAGATGCTATGATCTCTTCTGTTTTTGTGAAAAATTTTGTCTTATAGATCTGTGATCTAGAAAAAGAACTAAGTTCTTATTTTTTTTATCAAGAGATGCTATGATCTCTCTTCTTTTTATTTACCTTGAAAAAGGTTCTTCTTGTTAGAGCTTGCTCTTCTCTTTTTCTTTTCTGAGAACTTGAAGTTTTATGGGGGGTTCTCCTGTGCTAATGATCTTGATGATCTCCTCTGCCCCAGACTTGAAGTCTTGGGTCCTTTATATAGTGGAGGCAAGTTTGTTAATTTGTTTAAAGAGATATTTCATTGAAAGATCTTTGATTGATTTGGGGATTTTATCCTCCGTTGGATCTTTGATCCTATGGTTTCTGTTTTACAGAAGATTTTTCTCTTGTTATTAACAAGATTGGTAAATATTTTCCTAAACAGAGATTATTCTGTAATCTTGGTGATTTTATTAATCACCATTGGATTTTTGATCCAACGGTGCGCTGTTTTACAGAGGGCAATCTTTCTTCTTTAGGAAGATCCGAGGAATATTTCCTTAGCAGAATTTGATTCTAAATTTTGATGATTTATCATCTTCGTTGGATCTTTGATCCAACGGTGGAGAACATTTAGTTCTGGCGCCAGCGCTCTCGTGCTTTGCACGTGACGTTGTAACAGAGTCATTGACTCTTAGCGCTTGGCGCTCAGCGCTTGGCGCTCAGCGCTCTCGTGCTCTGCACGTGAGGTGCTGCCTCAGAGTCTTTGACTCTTTAGCGTTGACGCTCTCAGCACTCTCGTCTTTCGCACGTGATGTGCCGTCTCAGAGTCTTTGACTCTTTAGCGCTGGCGCTCAGCGCTCTCGTGCTTTGCTTGTGAGGCGCTGCCTCAGAGTCTTTGACTCATGGCGCTGGCGCTCAGCGCTCTCGTGCTTTGCACGTGATGCACTGCCTCAGAGTCTTTGACTCTTTAGCGCTGGCACTCAGAGCTCTCGTACTTTGCACGTGATGCGCTGTCTCAGAGTCTTTGACTCATGGCACTGGCACTCTTGGCACCCAGCGCTCTCATGCTTTGCACGTGAGGCGCTTCCTCATTACTGAAGGTGTCTTTTCATCTTCCTTCTCCGCTTTTCCTGAGTCAAACTTCTCTTTCTCAGAGCTTGGAAATAGTTCCATCATGCACAACATTTTCTATGCCTGGACTTAAATGTTTCCTTTCATAATCTGAAGCAATGCTTCTTTTCTCTCTCATTTTCAGAGAATCATTTTAACAGAGAAGAGCTATGGCTTGTAATCGCCCACATGCTCGCCGTCAGCCATGGGAGGTGCCCATTGAGAAAATTGTTCCTCGTTTTGCTGCGCACTTGGTGAACCCTACTCTTACGGATGACCAATGCGACACGGTGCTGCACGAGCTCTTGACTCGTATAGGATCTCCTCTCCCCATCGGCTCCATTTGGCTCCGGATGGTTTTCTTGTCTGTGATCAATGATATTCCCCCTCCTCCGGCGGAGATGACTCCGGCAATGCTCGATGCTGAGGAAGATAAGATCGAGTGCTTCCACGAGGCACTTTTAATCATCACAGCTCTGAGGGATCGCTCTGTTCGGCTGCTAACCCAGGTACGGGCTCAGCGGGTCGTTATGTCTGCCTTTGTTGATGGGTGCGGTGCTGACCGATGGGTAGCTACTCTTCGTGAAGATCGCCGCTTTGTCATGGTGGAGAAGGCAGATAGGGAGTTAGATAATTTTATCCATAGTTTTGTAAATCCCTGTACTTTCGATCCCATGTTTGGTGATCTATTTCCTGTAGAATAAAATGTTCAATTAAATACTTTATTTTTGTCGTTGAACATCTGTTCTTCCCCTGATGTGTGCATGTGCGTGTATGAGTGAGCCTAGTTTCGCACATATCTGTAAACGAAACTTAAGCCGGCATAAACAGGAACAAATAGCTCTTGGCCGAATATTTTGGCGGGAACAACCCTCTTTGATGGGAAATCCGACCCAAAGGACAATCTGGATGCATTTACGGCGGGCATGAGCTTCTAGGATAACTCCGACACTGCCCAATGCTGAGCATTTCCCGCCACCCTCATCTGGGCTGGACGTGTTTGGTTCCGAAGACTAACGCCATGCTCCATCTCTATCTTTGATGAGCTGGCCGCCCAGTTCCTCGGTCATTTCGTCGAAAACAGACGATAAAAGCGGACCGTCGATTATCTCTTCACCATAAAAAGCGGAGATAAGGAATCCTTTAAGGGATACATCACTCGCTTCTACAACGCTCTTCTCGAGGTTCCCGAGAACCAGGATGAAACTGTCATCACTGTCCTAAGGTCGGGTCTTAGGCACAAAAAGTGGCTCCGCTCTTTTGCATTAGCGCAAGCTAAGACCATGCCCGAGATAAAAGCTTGGACCGAACGAGAGATCTAACTCGAGTTGGAGGTGAACGCCAACCTGCCCCGGGGCGACCGAGCCGACCAAAAGAAGAGGGGCAGAGAAGAGAAGAAGAGGGTTGACCGACCAAAACCGTACTCCCGAAGTTTCAGGAGTACACTCCTCTCAACATCTCCCAGACCGAGCTATTAGAGGAGGTGAAGGGCGAGCGATTCTTCAAGCTCCTGCCGGTCACCCACAAAGCGGCTAAATGAACCCGGGGCCCGTACTGCGCCTTCCATAGGTCGCTGGGCCACCCGACAAAGAACTATAAACAACTCCGCGAATACATCGAGGAATTGATCCGCTCTGGTCACCTGGCGAAGTACCTACGGGAGAAGCGATAGGCAGATAGGGAGCAAGAGAACCAGCCCCCTCCCGGTGAATTAACGATCGGCCAAATCATGGTCGTTTCCTCGGGGTCTGCCTGTGGAGCCGGTGAGACTCACCGCCTCCTACTCATCGAGGGAACAAGCGACCCGCCCCCAGAAGAAATGCAGGACCGCCGAGCCCATCATCTTCACTGATGAAGACCTCCGCGGTATATCCTTGCCTCACAACGACCCTCTCGTGATTACGACACGGGTCCACCGTTACGAGGTTCAGAGGATATTGGTCGATTCCGGAAGCTCGGCAGATATCCTCTTCTATAACTACTTCCAACGTATGGGGCTAAGGCCGTCCGACCTACGGCCAACCTCTCATGTCCTAACTGGGCTCACCAACCACTCCATCCTGGCCGAGGGAGTGATCACCCTCCTCCTCAACATTGGGAAAGCGGGCCATACGATGACCGTATCGGTGGAATTCATCATCGCCAGGATCCCCTCATCCTACAACATCCTCCTGGGTCGTCCGACATTAAACGCCTTCCGGGCTCAAATCTCGACCTACCACCTTGCGATCAAATTTCCATCAGATCAAGGGGGATAGGCCGGGCCTACGGGAACCAGCGAATCGCTAAGATTTGCTTCACCGCGACATCCACCACCGCAGAGCAGAGAGACGAACTTGAAGACACAAATGATTTCCAAGGGTCCTTGGACACTTCCGACGAACAGAAAGAAAGCGCTAACAGAAGTCCCCCTCGTCGAGGGGAATGAGGGACGAACCGTCTAGATCAGATCCCTTTTAACGGGAGCCCGACGCGAAGACTTGATCCGCTTTCTCCGAAGGAACTCAGACGTATTCGCCTGGGCACCTGCTGACATGCCCAGGATCGACCCCAAAGTAATCTCGCACAAGCTCGGGATCGACCCGAAGGCCCGACCCGTCAGACAAAAGAAGCGAAGTTTCATGCCGATCAATCAAAGGGCGATTGAGGACGGGGTCGATATATTGCTCGCAGCCAACTTCATTCAAAATGTTGACTATTCGGATTGGCTGGCGAATGTAGTCATGGTTAGAAACGCGAACGGGAAGTGGCTCATGTGCGTCGACTTCACAGAGCTGAACAAGGCCTGCCCGAAAGACAACTATCCCCTCCCTCGGCCAGCTAGTAGACAGCTCGGCAGGCCATGAATTGCTCAGCTTCATGGACGCTTTTTCCGGCTACAACCAGATCCGTATGAACCCGGCAGATGAAGAACTTACCGCGTTCACCACGGACCGGGGGGTATACTGCTACAAAGTGATGCCCTTCGGCCTCAAAAATGCTGGGGCTACATATCAGCACCTAATTAAAAAAATGTTCAAATCGCAGATCGGGAAGAACATGGAGGTTTACGTCGAAGACATGCTTGTGAAATCAACTTCATTGTACGAGCACACCAAAGATCTTGGCGAGACGTTCGACATCCTCCGCAAGTACAAAATGAAGCTGAATCCAGCCAAGTGCGCGTTTGGAGTCACTAGCGGGAAATTTCTCGGGTTCATGGTTACCCACCGAGGAATCGAAGCTAACCCGGAAAAGATCGGCGCCATTCTCAACATGGCCACACCAAAGAGCAATGTTGAGATCATGCGACTCACGGGGAGAGTGGCCGCTCTAAGTCGCTTCATGTCGAGATCCGGAGAAAAGTGCCTCCCATTCTTCAAAACCCTGAGAAAGATCCCAAAGTTCGAATGGTCGGAAGAATATCAAAACGCTTTCGAGCAGCTCAAAGCGCACTTGGAAACTCCCCCACTGCTCACCCGACCAATCGAAGGAGACGAGCTATTATTTTACCTTGCGGTCTCCGATCGTGCGGCTGGCTCGGTGCTCGTCTGAGAAGTCGAAGGAGTATAGAAAGCGGTCTACTACGTGAGCCATGTTTTCAAAGGCGCGGAAACAAGGTACCCGGCCATAGAAAAGATAGTCTTGGAGCTTATTGTCTCTTCAAGGAAGCTATGGCACTACATCCAGGCACACACCATTCTCGTACTCACCGAGCGGCCTATAGGGACTATTCTCGCCTCCCCCGAGTCGTCTGGTCGTCTGGAGAAATGGAGGTGGGTGTTATCCTAATTCGAAATCAATTACCGCCCCAGGAAAGCCATCAAAGTACAAGTTCTGGCAGACTTCATTGTCGAGTGCACTATCTCCACCAAGGAAGTAGCATCGGCACATGTCCCCGGATCCCGACCCTCGGTCAAGGAAATACCCGAATCTGTCTCCGATTGGATCCTCTACGTGGATGGATCCTCTACCGAGAATGGGAGCGGTGTCGGCCATATCATTTGAGGCCCGAACGAGGCAGAGATGGAGTACTCTTTGAAGCTCGGGTTCAGAGCGTCAAACAACACCGCGGAATACGAGGCCTTGCTAGCCGGGTTGCGAATCGCTTTCGAGTGGGGCTGAAGACAATATGGATTCGCAGCGACTCCGCCCTGGTCGTCGGCTAAGTGACCAGACATTTCGAGATCCGAGAGCCGCTCATGGTGAAGTACTTGGCCGAGGTGAAAAGACAACGAAATTTTTTTGACGAAGTCCAAGTGGAACCGATTCCCCCGCACCTGAATGCCCAAGCCGACGCCCTGAGCAAGCTTGCCTCTTCCTATACGGCCAACAATAAGAGAAATATCCTCTTCGAAGTCTTGCCACAGCCCAGCGTGGAAGACAGAGAGGTAACGCTTCAAGTATACACTGCTTGGGAGGAAGGCCGGGATTGGAGGAAGCCCTTCGTGGAGTTCCTGAAGGATGGTACACTTCCGGAAGACCGAGGGGAAGTGCGCCGCCTTCGAGCCAAAGCCCGCCATTTCATCTGGAGCAATAGGAACCTTTATAAGAAGTCATATACACAACCCCTACTCTGGTGCGTCGACCCTCATGATGTGAGATACACGAAGGGGAAGATGGAGCGCATCAGGAGGCCCGTACACTGGTCTAGAAGACGCTCTCCAAGGATATTATTGGTCGAAGATACACCATGACGCTTAGAAGCTCGTCATAAAATGCAAAAGCTGCCAACTCTACGGCAGCATACCCTGTCTTCCGGCTACTGAGCTAACGGCCCTCACCTACCCTTGGCCGTTTTCCTTATTCCCGCCAAAAAATTTCTGCGCAAAAGAGCCCAAGGTATCAAATGGCAATGATACGTTTAAGAAAATGTGAACCAGTATTTTCCGGACTGTATTTTGACAAACTCCCGAATGAGAAATAGCTAAATTCTGATGGTATAGAAAGCGTCTCAAAAAATCCTTCGATTTGATATATTACGGGCTTTATAATTCATCTGGGATCAAAATTTATGAGCAAATATGCTATGCACGTGTAATCTAAGGAAGAAAATGCGAACCGGTATTTTCCGAGCTGCAATTTGACAAACTCCCGAATGAGAAACAGCTAAATTCTGATGGTATAGAAAGTGTCTCAAAAAATCCTTCGATTTGATATATTACGGGCTTCATAATTTATCTGGGATCAAAATTTATGAGCAAATATGCTATGCACGTGTAATCTAAGGAAGAAAATACGAACCGGTATTTTCCGAGCTGCAATTTGACAAACTCCCGAATGAGAAACAGCTAAATTCTGATGTTATCAAAAGCGTTTCGAAAAAGCCTTCGATTTGATATATTATGGGCTTCATAATTCATCCGGGATCAAAAGTTATGAGACATCACGTGCCCACACGTGACCGGGCATCACGTGCCCACACGTGACCGGGCATCACGTGTAGACACGTGACCATTTACAGGCAAAGCCTGTAGGCACTGAATAAAATAAATAATTGAAAATAATTAATCAGTGGGGTCACGTGCCAATACGTGATGGGCCTTTAAACTCACTGAAAAGAATTAAAGGTATAACAAAATGACAAGGAAAAACCCCAATGGGGTATCACGTGCCAACACGTGACCAAGGGTCACGTGCTGACACATGATAATTTCTGAGTTTTTTAAAAACAAAAGAATTAAATTCTGGTCAAATACTTAATCAGGGTGTCACGTACCAACACGTGATGGGTTCCTAGAGATCTATGAATTAATAGAATTAAATTCTAATTAAGAGGAAATCAAAAAACCTAACTGGAAAAATATTTCTCTAAATCATTCCAAACAAAAAAGATGGTGCTCTGTAAAATGGAGCACCGTTGGATTAAAAATCCAATGGTGATTAAAAATCACCAATTTATGGAAAGATTTCATACAAGGAAAGATTTCCCTGAAATTTGTCAGGAATAACAGATAAAAGATCTTTTGGATTAAAAATCCAATGGTGAATAAAATCCACTGAGTGATCTAAAAGATCATGTTGGTTACAAAATCAATTAAAATCTTTAAATGAAAGATTAACAAAACAAATTGATTCTTTTCTTTCACCTATAAATAGGAGCCAAGAAGAGAAGAGCGGAGAACTACTTTTTTGGAGATAACAACAACAGAGAGAAAAAATAGAGGAGAATTTAATTCTCAAGAGAGAGAAAAAAGATCTCTTCAGAGAAAAGAAACCCTAGGTGAGAAAGGGGAAAGAGATCTAAGTTCCATAAAACAAAGAGAATTTAATTCTCAATCTAAGAGTTTAACTCTTCTGCAAAAAAACTTTGTTCTTCCTCTGGTTGAAGATCTGCAGAAGGAAATCTCCCCACAGGTTGATAATTTAATTCTCATCGGAGAGATTCTGCCATGCAACTTAGAGGGAGAATTGAGTTTAGAAAATTTAATTATGTTTTTAGGGGAATTAAATTCCTATTTATGTGGAAGAATTAAATTCTTATATAGGGTTAAACCCTAGTTCTGTCTTGGAAGAATTAAATTCCTACGAAATTGGGAGAATTAAATTCTCATATAGGGTTAAACCCTAGTTCTGTTTGGGAGGAATTAAATTCCTGTGAATTTGGGAGAATTAAATTCTCATATAGGGTTAAACCCTAGTTTTACTTTTGCGAGAATTAAATTCTCTAAACTCAATTCTCTCTCTAAGTTTTGGATCTGCATGGCAAAATCTCCCCGATGAGAATTAAATTCTCAACCTGTGGAGAGATTTGCTTCTGCTGATTTTCAACCAGAGGAAGAACTAAGTTCTTTTGCAGAAAAGTTAAACTCTTAGATTGAGAATTAAATTCTCTTTGTTTTATGGAACTTAGATCTCTTTCCCTTTTCTCACCTAGGGTTTCTTTTCTCTGAAGAGATCTTTTTTTTCTCTTTTGAGAATTAAATTCTCCTCTGTTTTTTCTCTCTGTTGTTGTTATCTCCAAAAAAGTAGTTCCCTTCTCTTCTTTTCTTGGCTCCTATTTATAGGAGAAAGAAAAGAATCAATTTGTTTTGTGAATCTTTCATTGAAAGATTTTGGTTGTTTTTGTAACTAACATGATTTTTTAGATCACTCAGTAAATTTTATTCACCATTGGATTTTTAATCCAAAATATATTCTGTCTGTTATTCTTGATGAATTTTAGGGAAATCTTTCCTTGTATAAAATCTTTCCACAAATTGGTGATTTTTAATCACCATTGGATTTTTAATCCAACGGTGCTCCATTTTATAGAGCACCATCTTTTTTGTTTGGAATGATTTAAAGAAATATTTTCCCAGTTTGGGTCTTTAATTTCCCTTAATTAGAATTTAATTCTATTATTTCGGAAGGGTTTTAAAAGTCTATCACGTGTTGGCACGTGGTCCCTTTATCTGATTATTATATAGAATTTAATTCTATCAATTAAAGAATTTAGGAACTTGTCACGTGTTGGCACGTGACCCTCTTGATTAAACATTTTATTCAGAATTTAATTCTGCTTTTTAACAGAGCTAATGTCACGCCCCGCTTCCCAGTGTACGGCGAAGTGGACGCGACGAGACCCGCTACGTATGTACTCAGAAGTACATACGCTAAGCGTATCTAAGCAATATAAAATAAATACACAAGAGACTAGAGTATAAAAGAACATCAACTTTTATTTATTAACATTCTTTATACAATACATGGAAAGGAAAATACAACTGAAATAAAGATACCTAAACAGTGGCATAACAGGAAAAGGAAAGTACTGAAAAGAAAAGTGTACAATGAAATTATACTGCTGGGTCTTCGGCAAATTGCTCCAAGTCTTCTTCTGTTGGCTCTACTTCTGCCGGGTCCAAGTCACCTGACGACATTCAAAGAAGAGAGAACATAATGTCGTCAGCGAACAGATCGTTCGGTAAGTCCCAAAGGTAAGAGGGAATTAGAGAAGACATTATAAGAAGATACATTGTTAAAGTGTAAACTATTGTTTTACGCTATTATTGTAACTGCATTTTCATGTGTGTGATTTTAGCAGAGGAAAATGTTTTATCTACGAAAGCTAGAAGAGAAGCAGAAAGAAGGGGACTTACGTGCGAATTGGGACGTAAGGAAACATCGAAACTTCATTGGGGCATTTCACCGAACACTTCTGGCGCAAAAATTGAAACTTGGACAGAACGAAGATCCGGAGGCATGTATATAATCGTGTCGATCACGCGGTCTCGGGCATAGTCATGGGACCTCAATTCACGACTTGTGGTTGCGTCGTATGGACTTATTGAAAATCGATGGTGTGGTCGTAAAATAAAAGAGGAGGCTTGGGGTTGTAGTTGTTGTTGCAGGGACGTTGACGGGGCCTTGGCAATTGATTTCGAACACAATTACAAGAGCCCGACCACTTGTTGAAAGAGTCGGCTCGGCCACATGGAAGGGTGGCAAGGTCGGCCAAGATGGGTGAAACAAGGAAGAAGAAAAAACAGCAGCGGGAAGTGTGTGATATGTGTTTATAAGTATATGAGAGGGGAGAGAGGGAGAGTCTGCCTTGATGAAAATTGATGAGAGAAAGTGAGAGTGTGGCCTGATGAGAGAGAGTGGGAGTGTGGCCGTTTACAAGAGGGGAGGTGAATAGAGTGGGGGATTTGAAAGGGCAGTGGTTTTAACAAAATATGAGATTTTAATTAAGAAGCAATTAAAGGTTTTAGGGCTTGGGTTTGGAGGGAAAACATGGGAAGAGTTTTAAGAGGGGAGAGATAATTAACATAGCAATCAATAATAATAAAAATTAATGAGAATAAAACCTCACTCCCCATGTTCAGCCAATCTGATGGAATATGTAGGGTTTAGTTGATTAAATTAGGGCTCTGTTGGGGTTTAAAGGAAATGGGTTTGGGCTTGATAATGGGTTAAGAGTCTGGACATGTAGGGAAAGAATTTAAAATAAAGCTATAGGCTTGGGCTGATTAAGGAATGAACAAATAGAGAAAAAAAAGTTTTACTAGCAAATGAGATTTGTTTTAGATTTAGAAAAATAAAATAGAAGGGATTTAGAGATTAATGAAATTATAAAAATGGAATTCGACTTTTGGGAAAATAATAGGAAAATAGGAATAGAAAAATTATATAACCAAGAATAAATTATTACTGTATTTTATTAAAATATTGGAATTTTGGGGTCGTTACATTCTACCCTACTTATAAAAAATTTCGTCCTCGAAATTACTCAAGAAGGATAATGTAATCGAGTAAGGAAACATGATTTGGAAAAGACAGTCGTGTTTCATCTTCGTGCTCCATCAGCCGGTTCTCAAAATAAATTACGATGAAGAGTTTTGAAAATTTGAATAGATACTGTTAGGATAATGAAGAGTAGCTTTCAAGAATGTCGCGATGAATAAAGGTAGATAAGATTTCGATTGATACAAAGATAAAGAATGAAAATATCAAATTTAAATTCAGGGAAGGATATAAGTTAATAAAGAAGATATGATTCAATAATCAAGGATAAGATTATGCGGTAGAATATAACTAAATTAGGAGGAAAGAATTAAAGGTAGATTTTCAAGTTACTCAAGTAGAGTACCACATTATAATTATGCCGCAGTTCATAATTATAATCACTTAACTCCATTCAAGTCGCTCAAATTCTACAAGCAGAGTCATTATGTTAAAATTTAAGAAAAATAATAAGAAATCTAAAAGATAGGATCAAACGGGGATGAAGAGTTTACAATTTGTTTACGTCGAGACACGGAAAAAGATAAAATCAAGGTGCAGACGTTAGAGTCTACCCTCCTTAAAACAATTTTGTCCGCGAAATTACTCAAGAAGGATGATGTAATAGAGTAAGGAAACAGAATTATGATGTTGTCGTCTTCGAGCTCCGTCGATTGATACTCTAACCAATTGAGCTAATATACTAACGAGATACAAATAGAAAGGGAGAATTAAGACTTAAGAATTCAAAAGTCTTGAGATAGACTTCAAAGAAACCGAAGGTGGGGTTCAAGATGGATTCAAGGAATATGTAATGTAAAGAATGTTTTAGTTGCTGGTTCTTGTGTTATATTGCTTAGGTTGTTCACGCAGACCAAAACTGCATGATAGGGATTCATACAGCTCTGACCTGCATAGGCCACCAACAAAACCTGTCACGCCCCGCTTCCCAGTGTACGGCGAAGTGGACGCGACGAGGCCCGCTACGTATGTACTCAGAAGTACATACGCTAAGCGTATCTAAGCAATATAAAATAAATACACAAGAGACAAGAGTATAAAAGAACATCAACTTTTATTTATTAACATTCTTTGTACAATACATGGAAAGGAAAATACAACTGAAATAAAGATGCCTAAACAGTGGCATAACAGGAAAAGGAAAGTACTGAAAAGAAAAGTGTACAATGAAATTATACTGCTGGGTCTTCGGCAAATTGCTCCAAGTCTTCTTCTGTTGGCTCTACTTCTGCCGGGTCCAAGTCACCTGACGACATTCAAAGAAGAGAGAACATAATGTCGTCAGCGAACAGATCGCTCGGTAAGTCCCAAAGGTAAGAGGGAAGTAGAGAAGACATTATAAGAAGATACATTGTTAAAGTGTAAACTATTGTTTTACGCTATTATTGTAACTGCATTTTCATGTGTGTGATTTTAGCAGAGGAAAATGTTTTATCTACGAAAGCTAGAAGAGAAGCAGAAAGAAGGGGACTTACGTGCGAATTGGGACGTAAGGAAACAGCGAAACTTCATTGGGGCATTTCACCGAACACTTCTGGCGCAAAAATTGAAACTTGGACAGAACGAAGATCCGGAGGCATGTATATAATCGTGTCGATCACGCGGTCTCGGGCATAGTCATGGGACCTCAATTCACGACTTGTGGCTGCGTCGTATGGACTTATTGAAAATCGATGGTGTGGTCGTAAAATAAAAGAGGAGGCTTGGGGTTGTAGTTGTTGTTGCAGGGACGTTGGCGGGGCCTTGGCAATTGATTTCGAACACAATTACAAGAGCCCGACCACTTGTTGAAAGAGGCGGCTCGGCCACATGGAAGGGTGGCAAGGTCGGCCAAGATGGGTGAAACAAGGAAGAAGAAAAAACAGCAGCGGGAAGTGTGTGATATGTGTTTATAAGTATATGAGAGGGGAGAGAGGGAGAGTCTGCCTTGATGAAAATTGATGAGAGAAAGTGAGAGTGTGGCCTAATGAGAGAGAGTGGGAGTGTGGCCGTTTACAAGAGGGGAGGTGAATAGAGTGGGGGATTTGAAAGGGCAGTGGTTTTAACAAAATATGAGATTTTAATTAAGAGGCAATTAAAGGTTTTAGGGCTTGGGTTTGGAGGGAAAACATGGGAAGAGTTTTAAGAGGGGAGAGATAATTAACATAGCAATCAATAATAATAAAAATTAATGAGAATAAAACCTCACTCCCCATGTTCAGCCAATCCGATGGAATATGTAGGGTTTAGTTGATTAAATTAGGGCTCTGTTGGGTTTTAAAGGAAATGGGTTTGGGCTTGATAATGGGTTAAGAGTCTGGACATGTAGGGAAAGAATTTAAAATAAAGCTATAGGCGTGGGCTGATTAAGGGGTGAACAAATAGAGAAAAAAAAGTTTTACTAGCAAATGAGATTTGTTTTAGATTTAGAAAAATAAAATAGAAGGGATTTAGAGATTAATGAAATTATAAAAATGGAATTCGACTTTTGGGAAAATAATAGGAAAAATAGGAATAGCAAAATTATATAACCAAGAATAAATAATTACTGTATTTTATTAAAATATTGGAATTTTGGCGTCGTTACAGCTAAGGAATCATCACGTGTCAGCACCTGACCCTTGGTAACGTGTGAGCACGTGATGCCCCATTGGGGTTTTTCCTTAGTGTTTTATTATACCTTTAATTCTTTTCAGTGGGTTTAAAGGCCCATTACGTGTTGGCATGTGACCCCACTGATTAATTATTTCCAATTATTTATTTTATTCAGTGCCTACAGGCTTTGCCTGTAAATGGTCACGTGTGGTCACGTGATGCCCGGTCACGTTTGGGCACGTGATACCCGGTCATGTGTGGGCATGTGATGCCCGGTCACGTGTGGGCACGTGATGCCCGGTCACGTGTGAGCACGTGATACCTCATAACTTTTGATCCCGGATGAATTATGAGGCCCATAATATATCAAATCGAAGGCTTTTTAGAGACGATTTCGATATCATCAGAATTTAGCTATTTTTCATTCGGGAGTTTGTCAAAATGCAGCTCGGAAAATATTGATTCGCATTTTCTTCCTTAGATTACACGTGCAAAGCATGTTTCGGCGAGGAACGGATTCTGGCACGCCTGGTGGGACCTTTTCCACTTTCCACTCCACACTTCATGTGTCGTGTTTTTCCGCGATCAAATAATCGCGGTATATGTGTTTTTGGTTGCCCTTAGGGGAGTGGATACTGAAGCCGGCATTTCGTCTCTATGAAGAATGGCGTTTGCTCCCACCCTAGCAACTCAGGCTCTGTCATATCTGGTGGAGTCAAGTACGGGCCATTTGCAGCCTCGAATCTCTGCAATCCAGCTTTTCAAGAAATCAACGGGCTTCTCTTTGGGTCGATACTCCCACCTCCCACCTTCGATACCTCAACGCCGATGGAGGAAGCTCAGAGGAAGTCTGTCTTCTACAGGATGGCTCCCCAAGCAGCTGCTTTGCCGACGGAATCAGTTCTCAAACAACTGGTACATGCCAAGGACCAAGGTCGACGCAGGGGGCAGAATATTCAAGCTCTCAAAGAAAACAGGGGGCAGACTCGGCAAAATCCCGAAGCTAATCAAATCCCGGTCGTATGAAATGGTCGACGTCGATATCAGCGTCATACAAAATGAGCTGAGGGGCATCTCTCCTTCTGGATCGACTCCGCCGGCTCCAACGATGGAAATTGATACTGCTGTTCCAACTGGGAACAGCTTTGAACTACTTAACAGGGTGCGCAGGAATTCGCCGACTGCTGTGCTAAAAATATCTCCTTCACCTGTGGAGAATACCATAAAGGCGAAGCTTGAACAGCCCCCTCAGCGGCTATCCTCTAAAATTTATAAAGTTTGGCGACAGGTCCCGGATTCCGTGGTAGATCAAAACTATCCCTGCTGATAGGAAAAGATGAAGGTTCGGCAAGAAGAGGACCATTCTGTCAAGCCATAGAAGGCGACAGCTATTTGGGTGCCCATTGCAACGGCCCCCTCAGCTTCGACCGCCCACAAAAGAAGGAGGTCGGAGAAGATCCCTGCGTCTTTGGCAAATGGCAAAGACACTGAATCTAAACGCCCCAAGTCTAAGGGCATGGTGGTGCACACAGTCTATATGGCATCCGAAAAAGAGGATAGCTGTATCTCCACAGCTCATCGACCGCTTACGCGATCTGTAACAAAGGCCCAGGAGCAATAACAGAAGCTCCACGAAATGTTGACGCAGATGGCCGTACTCACAGGGCCAAAAGCAGGCTCGGAGACATCCTCGGAGCAGCGCCGTGAGCAGGAAACGGATGCCGAATTCTTTCGGAGAATGCTTGAGAAGAATGACAAAGAGGCTGCGGAACAAGCGGCCAATATAAAACAAATGGCCCTTCTATTCTAAGATATGGTGGGTATGATGATCCAGCCAGACCCTTCAGCCGAAGACCCTCCCGTAATAATTGAAGATGATAGAGGAGAGACATCAAATCCTCTGCCGGCTCTGTCAGCAGCCAAGGAAGAGACCATCTCAAAAGCTGCCCTGGATGATTACATAGCTCAGCAGATACGAGCTCATCAAACGAGCGAAGCAGCCAGGCAAATTGTTAAGACTGGACGACCCTATCCGGGTTGGTATGACCAAATAAAGTACCCGCTGGGATATACGATCCCCAAATTCCACGTATATAAGGGGACGGGAAATCCACACCAGCACGTTGTTCAATTTAGGGCTTTGTGCGGCAACACTGGAGCGGATGACAAACTACTGCTTCGCTAATTCGTTGGTAGCTTGTCAGAGACAGCATTCGAGTGGTACTCTGAGCTCCCGAATGACTCCGTTAAGATATTTGCAGAAATGGAGTTACTGTTTACACAAAGGTTCGCAAGTGCTAGCGAACGCACCCCAATCACGGTGTTGATCAATGCTAGGGTGAAGCCGGGAGAGACATGGGTGCAGTATGCAATCCGGTGGCGGAACCTATGGTCGAAATACGAACAACACATAGAGGAAGCTCCTGCAGTAGGCATGTTTGTGGGAACCCTCGATCCTCAGGCGACCATATCCCAATTCATGATGTTTTTCAAGCCGACCACCTTCCAGGACTTGATTGAAAAACTGGCCCAAATGGATTAGATGGGCCATAAATCGTCTACCTCGACGATGGAGCCTCGAAATGAGAAGGGTAAAGGAAAAGCAATCTTCGTTGCCAACGCTCAACAACAGCCGAGTGGCCCGAGACCGGTTGTTCGCCAAAGCAACAAACGGCAATCCCTCGATGAGAAGTTGAGATGTCCTTACTCATTTCCCCGGGATAAAACAAGGAAACTGTTTGAACTGGCAGTGCGCAATGGGCTCATCACTCTACCGGAGTCAAGACACCCAATGCGACCGAACGATGTCAACGATCCCAATTACTGCCCCTACCACCGAGTATTGGGCCATCCGATCGAAGACTGCTACGTCTTCAAAAATTGGGTTGAAGACCAGTACCAGCAAGGCAAATTCGCGCTGTCTGAAAACTGGAAGGTAAATCCACCACAACAGCACACCCCTAAAAGGGTGGACACGCCGGGGGCATCATTCTCTTTTATAGAGGGAGCTCCACGGGAAGTCATTCTTTCGGCAAAAACTAAAAGAATGCTGAAAGATCTTCAAACATGTCCGGCGAGCAGGTGGAAAAGCCCGCCAGAGCCGGAGATCATCGAGGGGATGCTG
Organism: Agapanthus africanus; assembly: GCA_030015575.1. Classification (NCBI taxonomy): domain Eukaryota; kingdom Viridiplantae; phylum Streptophyta; class Magnoliopsida; order Asparagales; family Amaryllidaceae; genus Agapanthus; species Agapanthus africanus. Next base: position 90,482,403 of record JASDDO010000028.1, on the reverse strand, counting down.
AAACCACGCCCAACATTAGGAGTTAATAGTGATGGTGGACAAAACATTCAAGCCCAGCCGTCAAAATCTTTGAAGAAAAAGAAGAAGACCAAAAATCCCGCGCGGTTTGATGACAAGCGCACGGATCTGCAAAAGCATATTGACGCGCTGGAGGAATATAAGCAGAAGGCGCGAACCCCAGTCACACTCCAAGAATTTCTCAACAATATCCTTGAGAGCGAAGATAACAACAATAACGACGGGGATGACTCGTCAGAAGAATCTGAGCACTATGTGGTAAGTTGCCACATGATCTCTCATTCGGCGTTAACTAATGAAGAAGCTCACTCAATGATAGAAGACAGCATAAAAGATCTGGGGGCAGGATCGAAGCCAAAACCCTTGGAACTGTCTGACGAGATGATCGACTTGCTACTGAATGAAGCCTGTCAGAAAAGCAAAGCCAATCGAGAGCGCGCGAACTGGCTATATTCGAAAAAGCCAAACGCCGACGACTGAATGAAAGGGTCAAAGCACCCCAACCGGATCAAAGCATCCCTATCGTCAGCAAAAGCAAGCTTAAAGTAAGGAAACGATTCGCCAGGGCCCTGTCAATAGGAATGAAGTTGCCCTGTTCAGAGGAAATTCTCCCGGCAGTATACATCTTGATGAAGTGGACATACATCCTAACTTCTGCTTATACCATCAGAGAATTGCACACCTTACCGAAAAGTGCATAGCCTTTAAAAACTGGTGGCGGGGATATGTTGCCTATCGACAACACGTTCAACGAGTGAAGCGCAAGCCTCGTCGGGAACAGAAAAGCATGACAGATGAGCGCAAAAGAGCCGCTGGCAACTGTCATATAGTCGACACCAAGGGATCGCAAGTCATCACCTTTGGAAGCGACTCTGACGAAGAAATCGCCCTCAGCCCTCTCTTCAAGGAATCCACCACCGACACAAAAGATGCGAAGATTTGTGAGAAAATCTAGCTGCGTAATCGTACACTGCCCGAAAAATCTCGGACCTGAGGACCGAAATATCCCTAAACTAACAATGGACCGCGATGTCCTAAAACTTGCAAATGACCGAGACGTCTATAAACTACTACGGACCACGGCATCCCCAGGCTGACGTGGTAAAAAAAAAGGTATGTCCACAAGCAAAATGGGCACGGATGAAAACCCGAAAGGGCGCCGTGAGTAAAAACAGCAGGACTACGGGCGATGTTTGTGAAAATCCGAAAGGGCGCAGACTCGTAAAAAAAAAGAAAGAACGGTACGTCCGTAAGCAAAATGGGCACGGATGAAAACCCGATAGGGCCCCGTGAGTAAAAACAACAGGACTACCGGCGAGTTTTGTGAAAACCCGAAAGGGCGCAATCTCGTTAAAAGACACTTGCAAGGTCCTCTCGACCTTGTTAGGAGAAAATGCCTGCGTGAGATCCTTACGACTCACAAGGGAGCAATACATTTAGGAATCCTCACGATTCTTAAGGAGAAACTACGCTTACGAGATCCTCACGACTCGTAAGGAGAATTCCCCTTTGAGACCCTCACGGCTCATAGGATTCAAAGCCTTAAGCTACAGGGATCTAAACTTGTTCTTAAGCCAACACAATCCCCAGATTGCCCTATAAGCGGTTCAATATTGACCCTTGTATACAATCCACGGGCACGAATGAACATTTTCCTAACAGAGTCCCACCAGCGACTAGGGATATGCTCACACGCTGAACAAACACTTGTAGGTCCTCTCGACGTGCAAGGAGAAAACACTCTTGTAAGATCCTTACGACTTATAAGAGAATACACACTTAGGAATCCTCACGATTCCTAAGGAGAAAACACACCTACGAGATCCTCATGACTTGTAGGGAGAAACATTTTTATGAGACCCTTACGGCTCATGAAGTCAAAAGCCTTAGTCGACGGGATCCTAACCCTGTTTGCTAAGCCACCTTTGTTCGATATCGACAGAGGCATATGATGATTCGATCCTGGCAATGTCCCAGTGGTAGCGATGCTGATGCCTAAATCGGTATCAAATTCCAAGTCCTTTCATGGCAAATGATGATTCACTCCTGACAATATTCCAGTCGCAGCGATGCTGATGCTGAGATTGGCACCAGATTCTAAGTTCCACACCCGCGATAAAAAATCGGCGAGCCAAAAATGCATATGAAATAGCCGAAATGATGGGGCAACTTGCAACGAAATCAGCAAGTAAAAATGTATGCATACAAAAACAGCCGAAATAATTAGGCAACTCGCAATAAAAAGCAGCGAGTAAAAAGAAAAATAGCCGAAATGATTGGGCACCGTGAAAAATAGCCGAAATGATTGGGCAATTGCGATTTTCGCGATATAAAAAGCTAAAATGATAGAGCATCGCGGAAAGAATTAAAAAAATGAAAGAATAAAACTTTTTTCCCTGCAGGTGAGATCACATTGACCCCTGTATACAATCCATGGGCACAAACAAGAAGGGAACCATATCTTCCCACCGGGCTTCGTCGAAGTGAAGCCAAATCTCGATGGTTCATAGACAACCTGAAGACAATCTCGACATTCGTCGCGATATTACAGACACAATGTCAACAAACGAAGCGAAGGAAGATCCCTAACTTCAGGGCCTCAACGTCAACATCGACAACTTAGAGATCAACACCGGCATTCTTCCTCCCTCCAATCGGATGCAGATGTTACACCAATAAACGGAGCTATGGCAAAGTCCCCTAGTTCCAAATCTCGACGGTTCACAGACAGCCTAGAGACTACCCCGGAACCATGGCAAAGTCCCCTAGTTCCAAATCTCGACAGTTCACAGACAGCCTAGAGATCACCAACGACGTTTCTCCTTACTCCAGCAGGATGCAGATGCGACGTCAAAAAACGACCCTAGGGTCAAAACAACGGAACCATGGCAAAGTACCCTAGTTCCAAATCTCGACGGTTCACAGATAGCCTAGAGACTACCCCGGAACCAAGGCAAAGTCCCCTAGTTCCAAATCTCGACGGTTCACAGACAGCCTAGAGATCACCAACGGCGTTTCTCCTTACTCCAGCAGGATGCAGATGTGACGTCAACAAACGACCCCAGGGTCAAAACAACGGAACCATGGCAAAGTCCCCTAGTTCCAAATCTCGACGGTTCATAGACAGCCTAGAGACTATCCCGGAACCATGGCAAAGTCCCCTAGTTCCAAATCTCGACGGTTCACAGACAGCCTAGAGATCACCAACGACGTTTCTCCTTACTCCAACAGGACGCAGATGCGACGTCAACAAACGACCCCAGGGTCAAAACAACGGAACCATGGCAAAGTCCTCTAGTTCTAAATCTCGACGGTTCACAGACAGCCTAGAGATCACCAACGACGTTTCTCCTCACTTCAACCAGATGCAGACGTGATGTCAACAACCAACCTCAGAGTCGCAACGAAGCGGAGCCATGGCAAAGTCCCTAGTTCCAAATCTTAATGGCCACATCTATGGCCCGAAGACCAACAACGGTGTGCCTCCTCATTCCAGCAGGACACAGATGCTACACCATCAATCGGAGCCACGACAACGTCCCCAGTTCCAAGGCTCTACGGTTCATAGACAACCTGGAGTCAACCAATGACCTCCCTGCCGGATTAACGCTTCGTCTCGGAAACAAGTCAACCAACCCCAGAGAAATCAGTGTCCTTGAGCAACCTCCTCGATTCAGGGAAATCAACGTCCTTGACGAGAGCATCTCGATTTGCATCGACCCGCAAAGAAATCAGTGTCTTTGCAGGAATCTCTCGATTCGTTTCAAACTCTGAGGAAATCAGTGTCCTTGGCAATACCTCGATTCAGGGAAACCAGTGTCCTTGACGAGAGCATCTCGATTCGCGTCGACCCGCAGAGAAATCAGTGTCTTTGCAGGAATACCTCTATTCGTTTCAACTCTGAGGAAATCAGTGTCCTTGGTAATACCTCGATTTAGGGAAATCAGTGTCCTTGACGAGAGCATCTCGATTCGCGTCGACCCGCAGAGAAATCAGCGTCTTTGCAGGAATACCTCGATTCGTTTGAACTCCGAGGAAATCAGTGTCCTTGGCAAAAATCTCGATTCAGGGAAATCAGCGTCCTTAACGAGAGCATCTCGATTCGCGTCGACCCGCAGAGAAATCAGCGTCTTTGCAGGAATACCTCGATTCGTCTCAACCCCAGGGAAATCAGTGTCCTTGGCAACATCCTCGATTCAGGGAAATCAGCGTCCTTGACGAGAGCATCTCGATTCGCGTCGACCCGTAGAGAAATCAACGTCTTTGCAGGAATACCTCGATTCGTTTCAACTCCGAGAAAATTAGCGTGCTTGGCAAAAACCTCGATTCAGGGAAATCAGCGTCCTTGACGAGAGCATCTCGATTCGCGTCGACCCGTAGAGAAATCAGCGTCTTTGCAGGAATACCTCGATTCGTTTCAACTCCAAGAAAATCAGCGTCCTTGGCAAAAACCTTGATTCAGGGAAATCAGCGTCCTTGACGAGAGCATCTCGATTCGCATCGACCCGCAGAGAAATCAGTGTCTTTGCAGGAATATCTCGATTCGTTTCAACTCTGAGGAAATCAGTGTCATTGGCAAAAACCTCAATTCAGGGAAATCAGCGTCCTTGACGAGAGCACCTCGATTCGCGTCGACCCGCAGAGAAATCAGTGTCTTTGCAGGAATACCTCGATTCGTTTCAACTCTAGGGAAATCAGTGTCCTTGGCAAAACCTCGATTCAGGGAAATCAGCGTCCTTGACGAGAGCATCTCGATTCGCATCGACCCACAAAGAAATCAACGTTTTTGCAAGAATACCTCGATTCGTTTCAACTCCGAGGAAATCAGTGTCCTTGGCAAAAACCTCGATTCAGGGAAATTAGCGTCCTTGGCGAGAGCATCTTGATTCGCGTCGACCTGTAAGGAAATCAGCGTCTTTGCAGGAATATCTCGATTCGTCTCAACTCCGAGGAAATCAGTGTCCTTGGCAAAACCCGATTCAGGGAAATCAGCATCCTTGACGAGAACATCTCGATTTGCGCCGACCCGCAGAGAAATCAGTGTCTCTGCAGGAATATATGACATCAGCAAAGTGGAGCCGCGGCAAAGTTCCCAGTTACATGACTCGGCGTGCACAGACAAACCAAAGTCAACCCTCGACCTCCCTGTTGAAGCAATGCTTTGACTCGGAAGTAGGTCAACTCATCAATCACTTACGAGTCCTCTTGACTTGTAAGGAGGAAAATTCTCTTGTGAGATCCTTACGACACTCAAGAGAAAACACACTTAGGAATCCTCACGATTCCTAAGAAGAAAATACACCTACGAGATCCTCTCGACTCGTAGGGAGAAAAAATCTTTATGAGACCCTCACGACTCATAAAGTTGAAAAGTTTTAGGCAGCAGATCTGAACCTGTTTCCTAAGCTTTCGCTTCTTACTTCGATTCAGGAAAATCAGCATCCTTGGCAAGAACCTCTCGATTCTTTTCGACTCGCAAGGAAATCAGTGTCTTTGCGAGAATCTTTCGATTCGTCTCGACTTGCGGGGAAATTAGTGTCCCTACGCATAAAGAAAATTCTCTTGTGGGATCCTTACGATTCTCAGGAGAAAACGCACTTAGGAGTCCTCACGACTCCTAAAGAGAAAAGACACCTATGAGATCCTCACGACTCGTAGGGAGAAAAGCCTTTGTGAGACCCTTACGGCTCATAAAGTTGGAAAGTCTTAGGCAACAGATCCTAACCCTGTTTCCTAAGCCATCGCTACCTTATAGAGAGTTCAAGATGAACTGTTATCTACCATCTATGGGCCACACTTGCCAAAACTACATGCCACTGAAATGGAGAAGTTACTCATGAGCATATAAACTACTTCATGCCAGAGTAAGACATAAAGAAACAGAAGGGTGCGGCTCATGGAGCTGAAGGTTTGGAACTATATTCCTTAAGAGTCGAGATTCGAGTCAATGATAAATGACGACGCTTGTGTCCGCTCGTTATCTTCTCAGATCAAGATCCTGAAGATTATATACCAACCCAAAACTGGTCATACGCTATGAATTACTTTGCACTACTTCACCCACGTATATACTTACGTGGGCAAAGTAGTGGGGGGCATTTGTTCCCGCCAAAAAATTTCTGCGCAAAAGAGCCCAAGGTATCAAATGGCAGCGATACGTTTAAGAAAATGTGAACCAGTATTTTCCGGTCTGTATTTTGATAAACTCCCGAATGAGAAACAGATAAACTCTGATGTCATCGAAAGCATCCTGAAAAATCCTTCGATTTGATATATTATGGGCTTCATAATTCATCCGGGATCAAAAGTTATGAGCAAATATGTTATGCACGTGTAATCTAAGGAAGAAAATGCGAACCAGTATTTTTCGAGCTCCATTTTGACAAACTCTCGAATGAGAAACATCTAAATTCTGATGTTATCGAAAGCGTCTCGAAAAAACCTTCGATTTGATATATTATGGGCCTCATAATTCATCCGGGATCAAAAGTTATGAGGCATCACGTGCTCACACGTGACCGGACATCATGTGCCCACACGTGACCGGGCATCACGTGCAGACACGTGATCATTTACAGGCAAAACCTATAGGCACTGAATAAAATAAATAATTGAAAATAATTAATCAGTGGGGTCACGTGCCAACATGTGATGGGCCTTTAAACTCACTAAAAAGAATTAAAGGTATAATAAAATGACAAGGGAAAATCCCAATGGGCATCACGTGCCAACACGTGACCAAGGGTCACGTGCTGACACGTGATAATTTCTGAGTTCTTTAAAACAACAGAATAAAATTCTGGTCAAATGCTTAATCAGGGGGTCACGTGTCAACACGTGATGGGTTCATAAAGATCTATGAATTAATAGAATTAAATTTTAATTAAGAGGGAATCAAAAACCCTAACTGGAAAAATATTTCTCTAAATCTTTCCAAACAAAAAAGGTGGTGCTCTATAAAATAGAGCACCGTTGGATTAAAAATCCAATGGTGATTAAAAATCACCAATTTATGGAAAGATTTCATAAAAGGAAAGATTTTCCTGAAATTTGCCAGGAATAACAGATAAAAGATCTTTTGGATTAAAAATCCAATGGTGAATAAAATCCACTGAGTAATCTAAAAGATCATGTTGGTTACAAAATCAATTAAAATCTTTCAATGAAAGATTGACAAAACAAATTGATTCTTTTCTTTCACCTATAAATAGGAGCCAAGAAGAGAAAAGAGGAGAACTACTTTTATGGAGATAACAACAACAGAGAGAAAAAAGAGAGGAGAATTTAATTCTCAAGAGAGAAAAAACAGATCTCTTCAGAGAAAAGAAACCCTAGGTGAGAAAGGGGAAAGAGATCTAAGTTCCATAAAATAAAGAGAATTTAATTCTTAATATAAGAGTTTAACTCTTCTGCAAAAAAACTTAGTTCTTCTTCTGGTTGAAGATCTGCAGAAGCAAATCTCCCCACAGGTTGAGAATTTAATTCTCATCGGGGAGATTCTGCCATGCAGATCCAAAACTTAGAGGGAGAATTGAGTTTAGAGAATTTAATTCTCGCAAAAGTAAAACTAGGGTTTAACCCTATATAAGAATTTAATTCTCCCAAATTCACAGGAATTTAATTCCTCCCAAACAGAACTAGGGTTTAACCCTATATGAGAATTTAATTCTCCCAATTTCATAGAAATTTAATTCCTCCAAGACAGAACTAGGGCTTAACCCTATATAAGAATTTAATTCTTCCACATAAATAGGAATTTAATTCTCCTAAAAACATAATTAGGGTTTAACCCTACAGAGAATTTAATTCTTAAAATAAAGGGACTTGAAAGATCTCCATGCACGTAAAGAACTTGGTCACGTGATGACACGTGACTCCTATTCTCAGTGATCAGAAAAAAAGAATAAGACTAGGCCGCGTCCCCTCACGTGACCCCTAAAAAGATCCTCCAAAAATAAGAAGGAATTAGCTCAGAGGCAATGCGTCACGTGCACCCATGTGACCTCTAAAACAAAGAGAATAAAGGCAAAGGCAGATTCTAATTTGGGCGCCCTCACGTGTCCTCACGTGACCCCTAATAAACACCTTAATAAATCAGTGCATGAGTGCCTATCACGTGCCCACACGTGATGGTCGTGAAAACTAAAAGTGTTTAACACTTATTTGCAGATTTGAAAATAAAACAAAGGAAGACTGGTCCCCATCTTCAGGCGCCTCACGTGACCCTACGTGACCCCTTCTTTTCTAGTGTTTAACACTATTTTGAGTATTTTGTCTCCAGTGTTTAACACTGTTTTAAATACATCACGTGAGGACACGTGACCGCCAGATGTCCTCCAGTGTTTAACACTATTCTAAAACCAGCTTAGCCCAAATTGGCTAAGTTTTCCAGAGGCAAATATCCCCTTCAAATGAGCCTTAAAATCCAGAGCTATAATGATTAATGCTCAAAGACAAAATGTTATCAGAGCCTTCAGACACTTGTTTAGCATTGCTAAATAATGATGGGCTGAACCCAGACAAATGCTCAACAGGCCAACAAAGGGCCAACATTTCAAATTTAATTGGACTTAGCCCAACTTGGCCATAAGTCCTCAATTCAGATTTAACTGAGCCAATGTACTCATAATCTAATTAATTGATCTTAGTTCCAAAATTGGACTACAGACATAGTCACATAATTCGCGAATTATTCGCCGAATTCGCGAATTATTCGCGAATTTTTGATCAGACGAATTAATCTCCGAATTAATCGCCATTGCCGAACTGGCCGAATAATTCGCGAATTATTCGCGAATAATTCGCGAATTATTCCCGAATTATGTGAAAAAACAGCGAATAATTCAAAAAACAGCAAATAATTCACAAAATCAAAACCTAGCGTCTCATATATTAATTTATTGCTCGAAATCCTTCCCGAACATTTCCCGAACACTTACCGAATCTTTCCCGAATATCTGCCGATTTTTTCCGAATAGTTCTCCGAATCCGAATTTTCGACCTCGCCGAATTATTCCCGAACGACGAATTTGTGACTATGACTACAGATCCTCAAATCAACTTTGGTTCAAGCGTACATCTCTTCACTCCTTTGATATTTGTCATTGTAATCCTTCAACGTCTTCAGAGAGGTGACGGGTCCCGATAACCAATCATAACCTTAGACTGTGGGGTCCTTAAACCCATAGACTATGATGTCCTTAACCTCGGATTGTGGGGTCCCTTTAAACCCATAGACTACGATGTCTTTAACCTCGGACTGTGGGGTCCCTTTAAACCCACGGACTATGATGTCCTTAACCTTGACTGTGAGGTCTTTAAACTTACGGACTATGATGTCCTTAACCTTGACTGTGATGTCTTTAAACTCACGGACTATGATGTCCTTAACCATGGACCACCATGTCCTTAAACTGGTAATTGACCGCAAAGTCCCTAAACTAGAACAATAGAGCTTAAATGCTCTTTTGTTGGATTTAAATGATCTTGTTAAGTAGATCTTAGTCTAAAATTAGACTAACGTATTCTTAACAAATGGTTAAGTTGACCTTAGTTTAAAATTAGACTAACGTGTCCTTAACAAACTGTTATGTTGATCTTAGTCTAAAATTAGACTAATGTATTCTTAACAAACGTTTAAGTTGATCTTAGTCTCAAATGAGACTAACGTATCCTTAAACTCAACCCCAAACCCAAATCTAAGAAAATACAGATTTGGACTAATCCACGCCCTTCGGGCGACAACATAAATTAGTCTCCGTATACAATCCACGGGCAACCAAAAATAAAACAAATATACACGACACGAAGTGACCATCTGGAGAAGGAGAAAGTGGTTACCGCGATGCGGTAGCGTAATTAACTGCAGGGGCTTGCGCCTGCAGGGAAGAGCATCCCCACAATCAAAAACCCCTCACAATGAGGGGGAATCTGACGAAGTTGGCTACATTGGCCGCATCCGTTTAAACCTTCGATAAATGGTGTCATAAATCAACTTAGCATCTTCGGAGAGGTGGACGGATAGCTCCAATTAGCATCTGCCCCCAAATTCAGGCAAGACGTCTGTCTTCCCGGTTTTCGGCGGTGAACATTCCTATTGGGGGATGAACATAGTGGGCCAACTTCCCACTGGTACGGGCGGACACAAGTACATCCTTATCGCGGTAGACTATTTCACGAAGTGGATTGAGGCCGTCCCCATCATAAAATCAGACGCCGCCACTACCATAAAGTTCCTACAGAACAACGTAATCTCTCGATTCAGGATCCCATGGTGGATCATTACCGACTACGGGATGAATTTCGAAAACGACAAAGTCAAAGAGTTCTGCAATGAATACCACATACTGATGAAGTTTGCCGCGGTCGCGCATCCTCAATGCAACGGACAGGCTGAGGTTGCTAACCGAGACTTCATCTGAGGTCTTCAAGCTCATTTGGAAGGGAGGTAGAGTAGCTGGGTCGAGGAACTACCGTGGGTACTAAGGGCTTTAAGCACATCGAAAAAAACTCCCACGGGAGAGACCCCCTTCAGCCTCTACTACGGTACCAAGGTAATGGTCCCAACGGAGATTGGACTGCCTAAATACAGAGTCGAACACTTCGATGACGAAGCCAATACCTCGGCGCTCCGGACTAATTTGGACACCTTGCTAGAGAAGCGGGACCGAGCACAGATCAAAACGGCCACTTACCAACAACAAATTGCTTGCTACTACAACGAACGGGTTAAGCATCGCGCCTTCAAGATGGAAGATTTGGTCTTAAGGCGGAACGAATTTGTAGATCAGGGAAAACTGCACAAGTTCTTCCTGAAGTGGGACGGACCTTTCCTCGTCTCCGAAGTATTGCCCGGTGGAGCCTATCGCTTACAAGACGCCGAGAGACGCAAGTTTCTTCGGCCTTACAACGCTGAAAAACTCAAACTATACAAATGAATCCATTTTCTTCTTTTCAAAGCTATGTAATTTTTCTTAAGTCTCCTGTATTAAAAGGGAACTCTTCCGCAAATTTTGTTCTTTTTCTCGGTTTCGAGATCCCTAGATTCATTTCTAAGAGAGTATGTAAAAAGTACTAAGGGACAAAAAGAGACAAAACACATCAGAAAAGAAGAACGTTATTCATTAAAAGGTACTATGGGCTCCTCAGCCTCACAAAAAATTAGAACAAAGGGGGTAAGGGGTTGTGATGATACTCATAAGTGGGGATTCTCCATATCATGACACGTGGTAGATGACGTGTCCCGGTGCTTACGAGACATGAGCAAACATGATACATTGAAGGCATTCCCCGGGCCTTCGCCCCGAGGTTTGACCCAACCTTTGAGGGCCACCCAGAACACTCCTATGGTCGTCTTACAAATAACCATCGGCTTGTCTCCGAGCCCTCTTACATGCTGAGCTTGCTCGGCCTCCCGCTCACCTCCGAGCCATCACAGAACCAAGCTTGCTCGGCCTCCCGCTCGCCTCCGAGCCTCCCGCCGAGCAAAGCATCCCCGATTCTACCGAGCAACCAAGAACGCAGAGCCCAAGCACCCTCGCCATGGCTCCGCGTATTTCGCCAGAAGCGAGATATCCGCCACCCAACAATCCCGTGTTCCATGCCGTCGTATCCCCCTATTAATGAGCCTATCTCGTCATTAATGGAGGAATCCCATCATTCACGTAGGCATAACGTCAGGGGCGTAACTGACGGCGAAGATCTCATGCCAGCTCGCTCCCTGCGACCGCTATAAAAACCCCTCTCCCAAACGACTCAGGTAAGGCAATTTCAATCTAATAAGCCGCTACTCTGCTCAAATTCCTCAGCTAACTTGATCGTCGGAGGGTCCACGGTGGTACAACCACCCCAGTACTTCTTTGCAGGTAGCTCGGCTTTACCTCAAAACAAGCCCACTGAGATCCACATGCTCAAGAAGACAACCTTCAACACCAATCTCAACCCTTCATCGACGCTCGCGACAGATCGACGGAGGACAACATCTGAAAGAGATCAAGACCTCCATCAGTTGGCGCCATCTGTGGGAAACCAATTTTTTTTCCACCCATCGAAAGTTGATCTTCCGCTCTCGACTTCATGGCGAGCGAAAACTGTGACGATCCCAGCACCAGCCGCCACCTTCCCCACAACGGAGGCACGGACAGATCCACTCCCCCTCCGAATGCCATCCACACCCTCTCGGCAAGGATCGATAGGCTCGCGTCCATAATGGACGCCCTTGTCCATGTCCAAATGGCGGGCCCAGCCCCCCAGGTCGCCGTTCCCCCTCCCAGGGATCACGACATCCACAGAGGGGCGGATGACACCGCCCACGCTGGCACCACCGAGCAACACCGTGCTCACTCCGGCGACCGCGACTCCCCCACGGCGACCGATTCAATAGCCTGCTGGGCGCCACACTGCTCCACGCCTTGGTCTCGTGAAAGAGCCCATCGCCGCGAGGCCCGTCGCGTTCCTGTCCCTCCCGAGAAGTATCGGTCAGCTTGCCTGCTCCCAGGAATGGCCGACACCCTCTCCCTCGATGGGATCGCGTGAACGGCACTCATCGTAAAGACTCAAGAAGGACCTTGCCAGGGGACCTAAGGAATTTGATAGAACGGAATCAGAGTCACAGCCTGGAGCAGACCACAAGCAGGAAGGGCCACTACTATGACTGCGCCGAATCCTTGAGGTATCACGACTGTCTCGACGCCCTCGAAAAGAAAATCGAGGGTATACATCGGGAGGGTCGTCCATCCGATGAAGGGGCCAGGTATGCCGCCGACTCACTTACGAATCCCTTCACCGAGGAGCTGCTTGCCGTATACGTATTGTTCAGGAACAAGCCGTCCAAGATGGCCCTCTTCGACGGGAAGTCCGACCCAAAAGACCATCTGGACGCGTTCACGGCGGGCATGAGCTTCCAGGATAACTCGGACGCGGCCCAATGCCGAGCTTTCCCGACCACCCTCATTCGTGCAGGTCAGGACTGGTTTCGGGGATTGGCGCCATGCTCTATCTTGACCTTTAATGAGCCGGTTGCCCGGTTCCTCGGTCACTTCGTCGGAAACAGACAACAGAAACGGACTGTCGATTACCTCTTCACCATAAAGAGTGGGGACAATGGATCCTTTAAGGGATATGTCATTCGCTTCTACAACGCTCTTCTCGAGGTTCCCGAGCACTGGGATGAAACTGTCATCACCGCCCTAAGGTCGGGTCTTAGGCACAAAGAGTCACTCTGCTCTTTTGCATTAGCGCAACCTAAGGCCATGCCCGAGGTAAAAGCTTGGACCGAATGAGAGATCCAACTTGAGTCGGAGGTGAACGCCAACCTTCCCCGGGACGACCAAGACGACCAAAAGAAAAGGGGAGAGAAGAGAAGAAGAGGGTCGACCGACCAAAACCGTACTCCCCGAATTTTCTGGAGTACACTCCTTTCAACATTTCCCAGACTGAGCTGTTAGAGGAGGCGAAGGGTGAGCGATTCTTCAAGCTCCCGCCGGTCACCCATAGAGCGACTAAACAAACCCGGGGCCCGTTCTGCGCCTTCCATAGGTTGCAGGGACACCCGACCGAGAACTGTAAACAACTCTGCGACTACATCAAGGAGTTAATCCACTCTGGCCACCTGGCGAAGTACCTGTGGGACAAGCGACAGGGAGCACGAAAACCAACCCCCTACCGGCGAATTAACGATCGGCCAAATCTTAGTCGTTTCCTCGGGGTCTGCCTGTGGAGCCGGCGAGACTCACCGCTTCCTACCCGTCGAGGGAAAGCGCGCCGCCTTCAAGCAAAGCCCGCCATTTCATCTGGAGCAATGGGAACCTTTACAAGAAGTCATACACACAGCCCCTACTCCGGTCCGTCGACCCTCACGAAGCCGACTACATCCTGCGTGAGATACACGAAGGGGTCGGTGGAGCGCATCAAGGGGCCCGTACCCTGGTCCAGAAGACGCTGCTCCAAGTATATTATTGGCCGACGATACACCATGACGCTTAGAAGCTTGTCATAAGATGCAAAAGCTGCCAACTCCACGGCAGCATACCCCGTCTTCCGGCTACCGAGCTAACGACCCTCACCTCCCCTTGGTTGTTTGCCCAGTGAGGGATGGACATGGTGGGCCAACTTCCTACTGGTACGGGTGGACACAAGTACATCCTCGTCGCGGTAGACTATTTCACAAAGTGGATTGAGACCGTCCCCATCAAAAAACCGGACGCCGCCACTACCATAAAGTTCCTGCCGTTCGCCGCCGAAAGCCGGGAAAGACAAATGTGTTGCCTGTATTTGGGGGCAGATGCTATTTGGGTTTATCCGTCCACCTCTCTGAAAATGCCAAGTTGATTTATGGCACCGTGTATCAGAGATTTGGACGAATGCGACCGTTGTAACGGACTTCGTCAGATTCTTCCTCATTGTGAAGGGTTTTGTTTATTGTGGGGACGCTCTTCCTTGCAGGCGTAAGCCCCTGCAGTTAATTACGCTACAGCATCGCGGTAACCACTTTCTACTTCTCTAGATGTTCACTTCGTGTCGTGTGTGTTTGTTTGGTTTTTGGTTGCCCGTGGATTGTATACGGAGACTAATTTATGTTGTCGCCCGTAGGGCGTGGATTAGTTCAAATCTGTATTTTTTTAGATTTGGGTTTAGTTGATTTAAGGATTGTTAACCTATTTTGAGATTAAGATCAACTTAAATGTTTGTTAAGGATACGTTAGTCTAATTTTAGACTAAGATCTACTTAACAAGGTTTTAAGATCATTCAGATCCATCAAAAGATCATTTGGGCTCTATTGTTTTAGTTTAGGGACATTACGGTCTATCATGGTTTAAGGGCATCACCTCTCTGTGTCTCTCTCTTTTTGAACTTGAAGTTTATGAGGGGTTCCTCTCTTCTTCCTCTTTCAATTTGAAACTTATAGGGAGGTTCCTCCTCTTTAAGATTTGAAGTCTTTGGTCCTTTATATAGGGGGGGCTGATTTGTTGAATCAGTTAAGGAAATCTCTTATTGAGAGATCTCTGATTGATTTGGGGATATTTCCCACCATTGGATCTTTGATCCATGGGCTTCTGTTTTAGAGAAGACATTTTTCTTGTTATTAATAATATTGGGAAAATATTTTCCCATACAGAACTTATTCTGTATCTTGGTGATTTTTAATCACCATTGCATCTTTGATCCAACGGCGCTCTGATTTACAGAGCGCAATCTTTCTTGTTTGGAAAGATTTAAGGAGTATTTCCTCAACAGAATTTAATTCTGTAATTTTGATGATTTATCATCTTCGTTAGATCTTTGATCCAATGGTGGAGAACACTTAGTTCTAGCGCTGGTGCTCTCATACTTTGCACGTGAGGCGCTGCCTCAGAGTCTTTAACTCTTGGCGCTGGCGCTCTCGTGCTTTGCACGTGAGGCGCTGTCTCAGAGTCTTTAACTCTTGCCGCTGGCGCTCTTGGCGCTAGCGCTCTCATGCTTTGCACGTGAGGCGCTTCCTCTTTACTAAAGGTGTCTTTTCGCCTTCTTTCTCTGCTTTTCCGGAGTCAAACTTCTCTTTCCCAATGCATTCTCTTAACAGAGCTTGGAAACAGTTCCATCATGCACAAAATTTTCTATGCCTATACTTAAATGTCTATCTTTATAATTTGAAGTAATGCTTCTCTTCTCTCTCACTTTCAGAGAATTGTTTTAATAGAGAAGAGCTATGACTTGTAATCATCCACATGCTCGCCGGCAACCATGGGAGGTGTCTATTGAGGAAATCATTCATCGTTTTGCTGCACGCTTGGTGAACCCTGCTCTTACGGATGACCAATGCGGCACGGTGTTGTACGAACTCTTGACTCGTAGAGGATCTCCTCTCCCCATTGGCTCCATTTGGTTTCGGATGGTCTTCTTGTCCGTGCTCGATGACATCCCTCCTCATCCAGCGGAGATGACTCCGGCAATGCTCGATTCCGCAGTGGACAAGATCGAGTACTTTCACGAGGCACTTTTGATTATCACAGCTCTGAGGGATCGCTCTAATCAGCTGCTAAGCCGGATACGGGCTCAGCGGGTCGTCATGTCTGCCTTCGCTGATGGGTACGCTGCTGACCGATAGGAAACGACTGTTTGTGAAGATCTCCGCTTTGACATGGTGGAGAAGGCAAAGAGAGAGTTAGATAATTTTATCCATAGTTTTGTGAATTCCTGTACTTTCAATTCCATGTTTGGTGATCTATTTCCTGTAGAATAAAATGTTCAATTAAATGCTTTCTTTTTGTCGTTGACCACCAAGTGCTCCCTTTCTAACACCTGTTCTTTCTATGATGTGTGCATGTGCGTATATGAATGAGCCCGATTTCATACATATCTGTAAACGAAGCCTAAACCGATGTAAACAGGAACAAACAGCTCTTGGCTGAAGATTTTGGCGGGAACAAATGCCCCCCACTACTTTGCTCACGGAAGTATGTACGTGGGTGATGTAGTGCAGAGTTATGCATGGCCATAAAATTGAGGGCTTAGGAGGCAAGTTTTAGGGTCCTTGTAGCCTAAGACTTCTTTCATCTTCATGAGCCGTAAAGATCTCAAGAAGGTTATTTCTTCTTACGAGTCGAGAGGATCTCGTAGGTGCAAATTCTCCCTAGAAGTCATGAGGATTCCTAAGTGTGTATTTTATCTCGAGAGTCATAAGGATCTCACAAGAGAATTTTTCCCCCTTACAATTCGAGAGGACTCGTAAGTTGTTGTTTCCCTCCTTGTCGAGATTAGACTTTGGAGAGTGTGACCCGTGAATAGTATACATTGGCCCATCTTGGGCCGACTTGCAGGGTCCCAATGCTTAGGAAACAGGTCCTTATCCCCATTTCCTAAGGCTTTCCCTTATGAGTCGAGACGAATCGAGAGATTATTGGTTGACTTGTTTCCGCTTTCTACGGTGTCGGGGTTAACTTGTTTCCGAGTCGAAGCTTTGCTTCGACGAGGATGTCATTGGTTGCTGTATTTCCGAGACGGGGTCAATGGATGACGTATGTCCGAGACAGGGTGATTTGCTGACGTGTTTTCGCAACGGGGTGATTTGCTGACGTATTTCCGAGCCGGGGTCATTTGTTGACGTATTTTCGAGACGGGGTCATTTGATGACGTATTTCCGCGACGGGGTCATTTGCTGACGTATTTCCGCAACGGGGTCATTTGCTGACGTATTTCCGCGACGGGGTCATTTGATGACGTATTTCCGCAACGGAGTCATTGGATGACGTATTTTCGAGACGGGGTCATTTCCTGACGTATTTCCGCGACGGAGGTCGTTTGCTGACGTGTTTCTGGGACGGAGGTCATTTGCTGACGCCTTTCCGAGATGGAGGTCGTTTGTTGACATGTTCCGAGACGGAGGTCGTTTGCTGATGTATTTCCGAGATGGAGGTCGTTTGCTTACGTGTTTCCGAGACGGAGGTCATTGGCTGACGTGTTTCCGAGACGGAGGTTATTTGCCGACGTCTTTCCGAGACGGAGGTCGTTCGCTGACGTGTTTCTGAGACGGAGGTCATTGGCTGACGTGTTTCTGAGACGGAGGTCGTTTGCTGACGTATTTCCGAGACGGGGTCATTTGCTGACGTATTTCTGAGACGGGGTCATTTGCTGGCGTATTTCCGAGACAGGGTCATTTGCTGACGTATTTCCGAGACGGGGTCATTTGCTGACGTATTTCCGAGACGGGGTCATTTGCTGGCGTATTTCCGAGACAGGGTCATTTGCTGACGTATTTCCGAGACGGGGTCATTTGCTGACGTATTTCCGAGACGGGGTCATTGGATGACGTATTTCCGAGACGGGGTCATTTGCTGACGTATTTCCGCGATTGGATCATTGGCTGACGTATTTCCGTGACAGGGTCATTGGCTGACGTATTTCCGAGACGGAGGTCATTTGCTGACTTGCTCTGCTTTCTGCGGTGTCGGGTTGACTTGCTCCGCTTTCTGCGGTGTCGATGTTGACTTTCTCCGCTTTATACGGTGTCGGGGTTGACTTTCTCCGCTTTATACGGCGTCGGGGTTGACTTTCTCCGTTTTCTACGGCGTCGGGGTTGATTTTCTCCGTTTTCTACGGTGTCGGGGTTGACTTTCTCCGCTTTATACGGTGTCGGGGTTGATTTTCTCCGTTTTCTACGGCGTCGGGGTTGACTTTCTCCGTTTTCTACGGCCTCGGTGTTGACTTTTTCCATTTTCTACGGTGTCGGGGTTGACTCTAGATTGTCTGTGAACCGTAAAGTCTTAAAACTAGGGATTGTACCGTAGCTCTGATTGGTGTTGTTGCGTCTGTATCCTGCTGGAATAAGGAAGAACGCCATTGCTGGTCTCTAGGCTGTAGATGTTGCCGTTGAGATTTGGAACTAGGGACTTTGCCATGGCTCCGTTTCGATGTGACTCTAAGATCGGTTGTTGATGTTACGTCTGCATCCTGCTGGAGTTGAGAATGAACGCCGTGTTGATCTTCCGGGATGCAGATGTTGCCGTCAAAATCTGACTCTCCCTTTGACAGAGTCTGATGGGAAAATGTGGTTTCCTTTTCGTTTATGCCCATGGATTGTATACAGGGGTCAGTATGGACTCGCCTGTAAGGCAAAAGTTTCATTCTTTCATTTTTCTTTATTTCTTTCCGCGATGCTCTATCATTTCAGCTTTTTATATCGCGAAAGTCGCGATTGCCCAATCATTTCGGCTAATTTTTGTGGTGCCCAATCATTTCGGCTATTTTTCTTTTTACTCGCTGCTTTTTATTGTGAATTGCCCAATCATTTTGGCTATTTTTGTATGCATATGTTTTACTTGCTGATTTTTTTGCAAGTTGCCCCATCATTTCGGCTATTTCATATGAATTTATAGCTCGCCGACTTTTGCCGCGAGTATGGAACTTGGAATCTGGGGCCAATCTTAGCATCAGCATCGCTGCGACTGGAATATTACCAGGAGCGAATCATCATTTGCTGTGAAAGGACTTAGAAGTTGATACCAATTTAGGCATCAACATCGCTGCCACTGGGACATTATCAGGAGCGAATCATCATTTGCCTCTATCGATTCGAACAAAGGTGGCTTAGCAAACATGGTTAGGATCCTGTCGACTAAGGCTTTTGACTTCATGAGCCGCAAGGGTCTCATAAAAGTGTTTCTCCCTATGAGTCGTGAGGATCTCATAGATGTACGTTCTCCTTAGAAGTCGTGAGGATTCTTAAGTGTATGGTCTCTTACAAATCGTAAGGATCTCATAAGAGCATTTTCTCCTTACAATTCGAGAGGACCTACAAGTGTTTGTTCACCAAATGAGAACATTCCTCGTCGTTGGTGGGACTCGGTGAGGAAATGATTATTTATGCCTGTGGATTGTATACAAGGGTCGCTATTGAATCGCTTGTAGGGCAGTCTAGGAAAAGTGATGGCTTAAGAACAGGTTCAGATGCCTGTAGCTTAAGGCTTTTGAATCTTACGAGCCGTGAGAGTCTCATAAGAGGGTTCTCCTTATGAGTCGTGAGGATCTTGTAGTTTCTCCTCAGGAATCGTGGGGACTCCTAAGTGTGTTGCTCCATTGTGAGTCGTAAGGATCTCACGCAGGTATTTTCTCCTTACTAGGTCGAGAGGACCTTGCAAGTGTGTATGAATTTTTTTACGAGTCTGCGCCCTTTCGGGTTTTCACAAACTCGCCAGTAGCCCTGCTATTTTTACTAATGGAGCCCTTTCGGGTTTTCATCCATGCCCATTTCGCTTATGGACGTACCTGTTTTCCCAATCAGAGCAAAGCTCTGTTCAAATTTTGAAATTTGAAATGAAGCAGCGCTTCATAGCAGCGCCAGCGCTAAGAGTCAAAGACTCTGAGGCAGCGCTCACGTGCAAAGCACATGAGCGCTAGCGCTAAGAGCGCTGCACTCTAAGCAGCGCACCACGTGCAAAGCACGTGAGCGCTAGCGATAGAACAAAATGTTCTCGGCCCTTAGATCAAAGATCCAATGAACATGATTAAAAATTATCAATTGACCAACATAAAATTCTGTTAAGAAAACATTCCTTAGAATCTTTCCAAACAGGAAAGATTATGCTCTGAAAATCAGAGCACCATTGGATCAATGATCCAATGGTGATTAAAAATCACCAAAATACAGAATAAATTCTGTATGGGAAAAGATTTCCAAATCTTGTTAAAAACAAGAAGATTGCCTTCTGTAAAACAGAAGTTCTAGGATCAAAGATCCAACGGTAGAGAAATCCCCAAATCAATTAGAGAAAAGATCTCTTCAACCAATTCAACAAATCAGCCTACCCTATATAAAGGCCCCAAGACTTCAAGTCTCACAGAGAGGAACCCCCCACAAACTTTGAGAAAGTTCAGAGAGAAGAATTTCTTCAAGGTAAAATAAAGAGATCAAAGCATCTCATCAGAAAAAGAACTTAGTTATTATGCTAGATCATAGATCTATAAAGAAAATGTCTTTCACAAAGAGATCATAACATCTCATTATAAAAAGGGGGGAGAAGAATTCAATTCTCTTAAGATCACAGATCCATAAAGGCAAAGCTTTTCACCAAAAACATAAGAGATCGAAATATCTCCAATAAAATAAGAACTTTGTTCTTAGATCCATGAGACAAAATCTCATATAAGAGAGAATTTAATTTTCAGAGAGCAGAGTTGCCTAAAAAGAGCCTTAGCGCTCCAATTAAAAGAAGCGCTTCAGCGCTCCAAAACCTTGCGCACAGCGCTGCAGAGCCCTAGCGCTTCAATTAAACAAAGCACTTCAGCGCTCCAAATTTAGCGTGCAGCGCTGCAGAGCCTTAGTGCTCCAAATTAAAAGAGATTGACTGGCGCTCAGCGCCAAGCGCGCCACGTGCTCCTCACGTGTGCGCTACTTAACAGAAGCGCTCTGCATCCATTGACTGGCGCTCAGCGCTAAGCGCGCCATGTGCTCCTCACGTGTACGCTACTTAACAGAAGCGCTCTGCGCTCATTGATTGGCGTTCAGCGCCAAGCGTGCCACATGCTTCTCACGTGTGCGCTACTTAACAGAAGCGCTCTGCGCTCATTGACTGGCGCTCAGCGCCAAGCGCGCCACGTGCTCCTCACGTGTACGCTACTTAACAGAAACGCTCTGCGCTCATTGACTGGCGCTCAGCGCCAAGCGCGCCACGTGCTCCTCACGTGTGCACTGAGGGAACACAAAGTGTTCTTTAAATAAAAGCCCCAGAGCTATAATGAGTGCTCCGCACTCAATAAAAAACTAAAACTGTTGTCAGAATCCAAACCAATGCTCAACATTATTAAATGAAAAAAAGACCGAGCCTAATTAAATATCCAACATTTTAACTGAATGGGCCGAGCCCAAGTTGGCCACTGATCTCTAATTCAGTTTAATTGAGTCCATATGCTCATAAATCTTTGATCTTAGTCCCAAATTGGACTACAGATCTCCCAACCAATATTGGTTCAAGGGTACATCTCTTCACTCCTCTGATATTTTTCGTTGTAATCCTTAACGTCTTCAGAGAGGTGAAGAGTCCTGACAACCAGACATTTCACGGACTGTGGGGTCCATAAACTCATGGACTATGATGTCCTTAAACTTTACAGACTATGACGTCTCTAAACTACTACGGACTGTGGGGTCCTTAAACTCATAGACTATGATGTTCTTAAACTTTACAGATTATGATGTCTTTAAACTGGACCGCAAAGTCCCTAAACTATAACAATAGAGCTCAAATGCTCTTTTGTTGGATCTAAATGATCTTGTTGAGTTGATCTTAGTCTAAAATTAGACTAACGTATCCTTAAAAAACGTTTAAGTTGATCTTAGTCTCAAATGAGATTAACGATCCTTAAACCCAACCCAAACCCAAATCTAAGAAGATACGAATTTGGACTAATCCATACCCTACGGGCGACAACACAAATTAGTCTCCGTATACAATCCACGGGCAACCAAAAATAAAATAAACACACACGACACGAAGTGACCATCTGGAGAAGGAGAAAGTGGTTACCGCGATGCGGTAGCGTAATTAACTGCAGGGGCTTGTGCCTGCAGGGAAGAGCGTTCCCACAATCAAAAAACCCCTTAAATGAGGGGGAATATGACGAAGTCTGCTACAACGGCTGCATCCGTCTAAACCTCCGATATACGGTGCCATAAATCAACTTGGCATCTTCGGAGAGGTGGACGGATAAAACCAAATAGCATCTTCACCCAAAATTCAGGCAAGACGTTTGTCTTCCCGGTCTTTCGGTGGAGAATAGATTCTAGCACGCCCGGTGGGACCTTTTCCTCTTTCCTCTCCACACTTCGTGTGTCGTGTTTCGCGAACAAGTCGCGGTTTGACATGGTTTCCTTTGGATGTGAAGTACTAAGATTTGGTATCTTACTCCGTGCAGAAAAACAGAAGATCAATGGCTTCAAACTACACTAATTGCAACAACTCCCACCCCGTCCTCGCAGGAGGGGTGACTTACGGGTCTCAGGAGGCCTCCGTTTTCAAGATGCCAATAGAACAGGTGACGCAAGCCACCACTGGGCTGTTCTTTGGGACCATGCTTCCACCAATGAGCTTCAACGTCCTATTGTCGTCGCAAGAAGCTCCGAAGAAGTCGGTCTTTGATCGGCTTACAACTACCGCGACCCCTCTCAACGGGTCGCCTAAGTCCAGTGCCTCAGTTTTCAACAGACTGGGCCAAAGCTCAAGTGGGCCCGTGAAGAAATCCGCGATACCTGAAGCGGCCATCCCAAAGAGGATAGTCATTCCTGTTCCTGAAGTCATCAGAGCGACTTCCCCAGCTAAGGAGTCGATCTTTACAAGACTGACCGTTTCAGCTCTCGTTCCAGATGAAGTCATCAAAACTGCTCCCCTGCGTGAAATTCTGCCTTCGATAGATTGGCCATCCCCACTCAACGGACGTCAGTTTTTAAGAGGCTAACGCCGGCAGCAACCCTCCGCCAGAATAGGGAGCATGACGAAGCCACCCCCATAACTGAGCCGGTCCCGTCAGCACGACATGCTCGCCATTGTCACTAGCGCCGAGTAAGGAAGGCTGGGGGCAGCTCTCCTTCTGGACTGACTCCGCCAGCTCCGATGGTGGAAATTGATGCTGCCGTTCCAACTGGGAACATCTTTGAACCACTTAGGAGTGTACGCAAGAACTCTCCGAAGGCCGTGTTAAAAAGATCTCCTCCACCTATGGAGAATGCTACAAAGGTGAAGCCAGAGTAGCCCCCTCAGCGGCTATCCTCTAAAATTCATAAAGTTTGGCGACAGGTCCAAGACTCGGTGATCAACCAAGACTACTCCCGCCAACCGAAGAAGATGAAAGTTCGGCAAGAGAAGGACCACCTTGTTGTACCACAAAAGGTGTCGTTGATTGATTTGAAAAAGTGTTTGTAGAATAACCGCAATCAATAACGGTGTTGCTTGTAGCTAGCTGAGATGAGTACGGGTCGTCCGCAGGAAAACGTGGAATATTTTATTCTTACTTTAGGCGCGTTGAGAAAGAAAGGAGGAAGAAATAAGAATGGTTGTAGCTTCTAGATCTACGTTAAACACGGATGCAAAATATAGATCTAGATTAATTATGGATGTAAGTTCAATATTAAAAGGGGGCTTGTAGGGTTCATTAGGATTTAGTAGTTATGGATGGTTAATTAAAGATTACTCTTTTTATTCTTTAATAGATTTAAAACTAGAACGACAGAGATGCATGTAGATTAGGGTTTCGGGAGGGAAAAGGGTTCCCACTCTTAACCCCTATCTCGACATGGAACTCCGTTCATATCTAGCCTTTACCAAAACAATCATTAATCTAATCTCTAATCGCGGTCGAGACTAATAATAAATTGGTAGCGCGCCCGATTAGGATGTTAATGATTCTTTTAGTAAAGTTTATAAACTTTATAGGACATAAAAAAAGTTTAAGGATCTTCATCATCCATTAATCTACCATAATCCTATGAACCCTAACAAGTGGAG
This sequence comes from Agapanthus africanus, assembly GCA_030015575.1. Classification (NCBI taxonomy): domain Eukaryota; kingdom Viridiplantae; phylum Streptophyta; class Magnoliopsida; order Asparagales; family Amaryllidaceae; genus Agapanthus; species Agapanthus africanus. The sequence continues at coordinate 90,458,412 of JASDDO010000028.1, read as the reverse complement.
AATTACTCGCGCATATTGGGAAAAGAAGATGAAAAGACAGAGAGGGAAAACATAATGTAAAATACAAAAGAATTAAATAAAACAACTACTTTTATTAATCAACTTGAACAATCTACACTTTATTCCTTAGAAAATGATTACAAAAACTTGGTTTGCTTCTCGAACTCTTCCGAAGGAGGTAGATGAACAGTTGATGATCAGCCTGGATGCGTGAGCTGTCTTGGACTTCGTGATCTCTTCGGCTTGATACCTTCTAATTTTAGCCCTTGGTTCTTTATATAGCCCTCAAAGAAGAAAAACTAGTTACATATATGGTGACTTCCTAATATGGTGACTTTCCATATATGGATTCTGAGTCCCTGTCAGTATTGATTTTATGATTTTGGCAGATTTTTTATTCTGACATCTTGAACATCTTGATTTCTTGACCTGAGCTAAATCTTGCACAATATCCCTATGAATAATGTTAGTACTATTTATTAAATTAGAGAGAGTATCTTAATCATTATATATGGTAATAAATTTTTAAGAAACTTGATTAAGAATATTTAATATGCTATGCATCTTTTAATTACTAAAATATTATGCATATATTTTGAAATATTATTCCAACCGTTTGTATGATATTATATCTTTTAAGAATTGTGATCAGAATATTTGATATGATATGCATATTTTCAATTGCCAAAATATTATATAAATATAAAATGCCTATATTTTCCTTCATAATGTTAATTATAATATAAAAACATATGGTAAATAGTATTTTGCAGATAAATCCAAATATGTTCTATATTTATAATAAACACCTTTAAATATTTAAGAAAAGTAAGGAAAATGTTATATCAAAAGTGCAATATTTTCGACTGAACAAATACCCCCAAACTTAATTTTGATCGTCCCGAGCAAACTAGTTATTTCAAGAAAAGGAGAAAAAGAAAGGAGAAAGCTAAGCACACTTTCGTAGGCAACACGATTGCATTGAGCACGTGCAACAAGCCGTTAAACCTCTAGGTGTCCCTAGTAGGAGGAGTGTTGTCTCATGAGGGTTTTCAGCGGATTACACCCACAAAATCCTATAATAAAAGAGAGATGGTGAAATTTACATATAAAGATAACAATTATAAAAGAAAGAACTTGAAAATAAGAGTTTTCTACTACACCAGTTTTTCGGTTGTCATGAGCCCTATCTTAATAGTCATGAAAAGATATTAGAAATCACATCATCACTCAATAAAACATCGTCTTTATTCTTCATTCCTATCTTTCTTCCAAACATCGATCATATAACCCTACATGTGTAATAGACATCACTACACTCGGAGAATTCTATTCAAGCTATCATACTCTTGTCCATCTGCCTCAGTACTTTTTAATTTGATGAATATTTAGATGGATTTGCTCACACACTTTCATGCGACCGTTAATACTTCTTGAGGTACTAACCGACCGATTACTCATATGCTTTCTTATTAGGTGTATTCCTCATCTTGCACCACCTAAGGCTTAGCAGTAACTCCCAGACCAGTTGGTCTAAGGCACTAGGTGATGAAGCACCCTCGCTATATTTTTTTATTGCTGCCTTGGCGATAACAAAACCAGTGTTGATTTTTCTCACCATTTTATATTTTATTCAATTTTTTATTTTCTTCATACTTTAGCTTTTAGACAAGAGCATTTCAAGGTATCCTCTACTATCCCGAATTTCAAGACGTGTGTAAGGGCGTATAGTAGGGTATCAACGTTCAAATGTTTGGCTTACAGAATAGGAATTATTTTTCAGACTTATTTTTATTCTCAGATTAGTGACTTCTTTCATCTTACTAACCTTTGGGGCAATGGCTCAGAACTCCTTATTACTAGTTCGTTTAAGAAAACTTCTAATTTTCTAGGTTTTCTTAAAATTTTCCAATCTTTGGGATGTAATTTTTCACTATCTAATCTTTTATTATCTTATTTATGTACAAAATTATTTTTTTATCTTTTGAATTTTTTTTGAAATTTTTTATATGTTTTTTAGATGTTTTGTGCTTATGCAAAGTATGATGCAAATGCTGCGTAAATAAGCACAAACCTCCCCCAAACTTGTTTTCAACAGTGTGCTCACTGTTGTCAACCGCTAAATCACAAAAACCTGTAAGCCTGCGAGGAAATTTATCACCGGGGGAAAAATATATTAAAGTGAAAATGCTCCCCCAAACTTATTCTTTGGCTCACCATTTTGAGTAAAAAAAATTTCTTTCAAGAGCCAGATTATACCTCCCCCCAAACTTGAGTTAAACAATATTAATCTTTGAAAATCACAAGAGGGGGTCAAGATTAGTGGTCGATGCCAAGCTTTGCAAAGACCGAAGGTCAACACCAACCATTCGAAGATTTTATCAATGTAATGCTCCAGTTGGTGAAAGAACAAGTTGAAAAGAGCCAAGAAGAAGTGGGGAAAAGGTAAGTGGTGGGATAGAATGTGTTTACGTCTCGTTTTGGAGAGACGACACAGTGATTGTGATGGATTACTCGCATTCTCTTTATAGTCCAGAAGAAGGGGTGGAGGTTCAATTTCGTTGTATTGAGGTGGATTCATCTCAACACCCGTGTGTTTCAAAAATGCGAGTTCTTCAGCGAAAATTTCCTCAAAACTCTCATCTATACCCCGGAGAATAATGTCATCACAAAGTGCGGGGTGATCTTCAGACTCCAAGAATGGTTCATAATCAGTGTTAGTTGTTGACCCGGACAACTCGGTGGAAGATTCCGTATGTGTATAATACATAATTGGGTCAAACAACAACATATGAAAAGAGTCTAGATCAGTATCATGAGGATCGTCAAATTCGCTGCTGTCGACATCCATTAATTCGACAGAATAGACCTGAGCAGTAGGTTCGGAGAGTACACTTCCCAACTTGTAAATGTTCAGCTCAATTGATATCTTTCCAAAGGATAGTGTCATAGAGCCATTACGACAGTTGATTATAGCATTGGAAGTGGCCAAAAAGGGGCGACCAAGAATCACCGGAATTTGATTCCGTGGGTTTGCTACAGGCTGTGTATCAAGTACAATAAAGTCCACAGGGAATACAAATTCCCCGATTTTTATTAACACATCCTCTAGTTCACCCCTAGATTTGGTGATTGATCGGTCGGCCATCTGGAGAGTACAGTGAGCTGGTTTCAACTCTCCGATCCCTAACTGCTCATAAACTGAGTATGGAAGCAGGTTAACACTTGCGCCAAGGTCAAGTAGAGCACGGTTAATGTGTTTTTCTCCAATAGAAATAGAAATAGTAGGATAGCCAGGATCCTTACGTTTCCTCGGTAATTGTTGGGGAAAAGCTGTGTCTACAGTCTTTGACATGAATACCTTCTTTGGCACTTGAGTCTTCCTCTTCCTAGTGCACAAGTCTTTGAGAATTTTCGCATAAGCGGGGACTTGTTGGATAGCATCTAGGAGAGGGATGTTGATGTTAACCTGTTTAAAGATTTCCGTGATTTTCTCCATTTGCGGACTTGGTCTGTTTCCCCTTAACCGATTCGGATAAGGAGCTTGAGCAATAAGGTCGGGGTCCAACACTGGAGAAGATCGTGTGGGTAGGAACGATCTAAGAATAGGAGTGGGGATCGTCTTTGGTGGACTAGAAGAGGTTTGCTGAGGTGTCGAGCCTTGGGGAAAACGGAGAATAGGTTCGGAAGAAGATGGTAGGGTAGACGAACTGGGGTCAGAATTAGAAACAGAAGTGGAAGGAAAGGTCTCAGCCGGGGTATCATCGATTGATTCTTTATTATTATCAATCTCCTCACCAACATGATTTTCAAGCACTCTTCCAGATCTCAACGTGGTAATAGCACTCACATGATGTGAATAGCCAGGATTTGGTAAAGGTTGAGCTGGAAGTTTCCCTTTTTCTCTAGCACTCAATTCGGCATTTATTCGTGCAATTTGTGCTTCCATCGATTTAATATTTTCATTTTGAGAGACAATGATATTCATCATATTATCGAAGGAAGATTGAATATTTGCTGTCCCTTGGATAGATTGTTTCATGAAAGTATCCAAGGTTCATTCGAGTGCAGAAGAATTATCAGTACCGACCATTTGCAAAGAATTTTCATGTGGTGCAAAAGTGTTGGCCGGATTTTGGAAGTTTTGTGATTGGTTGGGGTGCTGACTCAGTTGAAGTGGTTGTTGTTGTGGTGGAGGAGCCCTTTGGAAATTGTTTTGGTTTGGAACCGTGTTTTGATTTTGTTGTTGGTTCCAAGCAAAGTTAGGGTGATTCCTCCAACCCTGATTATAAGTGGAAGAATACGGATCGTTTCTAGATCTTTGTTGGAAAGCAGCATTGATATGCTCATGACCTTGAAACGGAGAATTCAATGGACATTCTTCCGTAAGATGTGATGGATCAGAACAGCATCCACATACAGTTTTGGAGAGTGACATCTGATTTAGGGCGGCAGCTAAAAATTTATTTTCCATAGTTTCGAGTTTCTTTTGCATTGCTGAAATTTCAGCTCTAACTCCTATGGAAACATCAGATTGGTTATTGCTACCCCTAGACGATGACTGACTTACACTTTCCCACTGTAAGGATCTTTCAGCGAAATCTTCTAAAAATCTCCAGACTTCACCATCCTCTTTAGTCATGAAAGTGCCTTGACACATGGATTCAAGGGTCTGTTTTGTGGTAGGATTAATGCCCTCATATATGATTCTGCACAGATCCCATCTAGAAATTCCGTGATGTGGACATTGAACTAACAGATTCTTGAAGCGTTCAAAACACTTCGAGAATGGTTCATTTGGAAGCAGGGTGAATTGATTTATTTCGCTACGGACTCGAGCTGTTTTATGATTGGGGTAGAATTTCTTTAGGAATACTGCGACGAATTCTTCCCAGTTTGAAATTGAATGTGCGGTTGTATTATAAAGCCACTTCTCGGCTACATCGCACAGGGTAAATGGCAGAAGACATAGACGCATAGCATCTACAGAAAGCTGTGAAGTACCCATCATAGCGCATACATTTTCAAATTTGGTAATAAAGACATATGCGTCTTCAGATTCGAGACCGTGATATTTTGGTAGAAGATTGATGTATTAGGGTTTTATTTCAAAGTTGTCCCCATTGGCTGGTGGAATGGTGAGACAGGTCGAAAGAGGACCTCCCATAGGATAACATCTCTCTTGGAGAGAGATGCGGGGTGGATTCTTCGCACCTGCGGACGGCGGCAGAGTAGTGTTAAAGAAGTTCGATGGAGAACCGTCCATCGAAGTGAGTGTGGTGGAGGGTAAAGAAGAAGTAGACGTAGAAATACCGACTTCGGAGTCGATAGGGGGAACGCGGACAAGACGGGCACTAGAATCCCGTGTCCAGCCGAGCATGCACTAAAGGGTTTAGCACAAGTGGCAGCGTTGTACTTTTAAAAATGGTTTGTTTTGAAAAGTGTGTCGGACTTAGACAAATCACACAGAAATGCACAAACAACCCTAGAACTAAGGTTACCTAGGTCAAGTCTCTAGACCGCTCCTAGACTTCCAAAGGACAAGCTACAGGATCAATCCTCTACCACCTCTTTACTACTCTTGTGGCCAGGTAAGTGCCAGGAAAGTGGGAGGTTCTCCACTACGTAAGTAGTGGGCCTAATTAAGTAACCACTTGTCTTAGACACACTTGCCTAGACACCATAAAAGTAATGCGGATAAGCGATAGATTACCCACGACCTTCTTTTGTCCTTATTGAGCGCGACAGTCCTTAGAGTCTTGTCTAGATATTTTTTTAATTAATGTAGGGTTGATGCGGATGCTCGTTTTGTGATTTGTGGGGCCTAGGAAGGGTGATGAAATCCCCACCTAATCTGAATTGTGGTCTTTCCCCTTAAAGTCCGTATTAAAATATGCAACAACAAACCAATAACAAAACTTTGCAAAAAGATTTTTGAGCGGCGATATTTTGCAAAGAATCCTGCAGAAAAAATATTTTATTGGATTTCAGAGGAGAGAGAAAGATGTAAAGAAGATACCAAAGAAATTGGAAACCCTAAATCCCTTAATGAGCCGCGGTTCCGCCGCCAATAAGCTCTTTATGCCGCGGTTCCGCCGCCGACTAGGAAGATCTGATGAAGATTTTTGCTACGTGGCCTCCTTTCCTCCTCTGGCACTTGATGAATGTCTCTGAGTCTTTATCTCCTCACTCAAATGACTCCAGATTCCCTCGAAAAATTCACATAATAATCGTTAAATATACAATTTGCAGTTTTGTTTATTTATGATATGGATCGAATAAGAATTCAACACGAATAGTAAGAAGAAAAAAATTACGCATGTATCCCCGGCAACGGCGCCATTTGATTGATTTGAAAAAATGTTTGTAGAATAACCGCAATCAATAACGGTGTTGCTTGTAACTAGCCGAGATGAGTACGGGTCGTCCGCAGGAAAACGTGGAATATTTTATTCTTACTTTAGGCGTGTTGAGAAAGAAAGGAGGAAGAAATAAGAATGGTTGTAGGTTCTAGATCTACGTTAAACACGGGTGTAAAATATAGATCTAGATTAATTATGGATGTAAGTTCAATATTAAAAGGGGGCTTGTAGGGTTCATTAGGATTTAGTAGTTATGGATGGTTAATTAAAAATTACTCTTTTTATCCTTTAAAAGATTTAAAACTAGAACGACAGAGATGCATGTAGATTAGGGTTTCTGGAGGGAAAAGGGTTCCCACTCTTAACCCCTATCTCGACATGGAACTCCGTTCATATCTAGCCTTTACCAAAACAATCATTAATCTAATCTCTAATCACGGTCGAGACTAACAATAAATTGGTAGTGCGCCCGATTAGGATGTTAATGATTCTTTTAGTAAAGTTTATAAACTTATAGGACGTAAAACGAGTTTAAGGATCTTCATCATCCATTAATCTACTCTAATCCTATGAACCCTAACAAGTGGAGAATTACTCGCGCATGTTGGGAAAAGAAGATGAAAAGACAGAGAGGGAAAACATAATGTAAAATGCAAAAAAATTAAATAAAACAACTACCTTTATTAATCAACTTGAACAATCTACACTTTATTTAGAAAATGATTACAAAAACTTGGTTTGCTTCTCGAACTCTTCCGAAGGAGGTAGATGAACAGTTGATAATCAGCCTGGATGCGTGAGCCGTCTTGGACTTCGTGATCTCTTCGGCTTGATAACTTCTAACTTTAGCCCTTGGTCCTTTATATAGCCCTCAAAGAAGAAAAAGTAGTTACCATATATGGTGACTTCCTAATATGGTGACTTTCCATATATGGATTCTGAGTCCCTGTCAGTATTGATTTTATGATTTTAGCAGATTTTTTATTCTGACATCTTGAACATCTTGATATCTTGACCTGAGCTAAATCTTGCACAATATCTCTATGAATAATGTTAGTACTATTTATTAAATTAGAGAGAGTATCTTAATCACTATATATGATAATAAATTTTTAAGAAACTTGATTAAGAATATTTAATATACTATGCATCTTTTAATTACTAAAATATTATGCATATATTTTGAAATATTATTCTAACCATTTGTATGATATTATATCTTTTAAGAATTGTGATTAGAATATTTGATATGATATGCATATTTTCAATTACCAAAATATTATATAAATATAAAATGCCTATATTTTCCTTCATAATGTTAATTATAATATAAAAACATATGGTAAATAGTATTTTGCAGATAAATCCAAATATGTTCTATATTTATAATAAACACCTTTAAATATTTAAGAAAAGTAAGGAAAATGTTATATCAAAAGTGCAATATTTTCGACTGAACAGTCATCTACTTGGGTGCCCGCTGCAACGGTTCTCTCAACTTCGACCGCCCACAAAAGAAGAAGGCCGGAGAAAGTCTCCATGTCCACGACGAATCTTAGGAACACTGAATCTAAATGCCCCAAGTCTGGGGGCATGGTGGTGCACACTGTTTATATGGCATCCGAGAAAGAAGATAGCCGTATCTCTACGGGTCATCGACCACTCACCAGATCCATAACAAAGGCCCAGGAGCAACAACAAAAGCTCCAGGAAATGTTAACACAGATGACCGCACTTACTGGGCCAAAAGAAAGCTTGGAAACGTCGTCAGAGCAGCGTCATGAACAAGAAACCGATGCTGAGTTTCTCCGTAGAATTCTCGAGAAGAAGGACAAAGAGGCAGCGGAACAAGCTGCCAACATAAAACGAATGACGCTTTTATTCCAAGACATGGTCGGGATGATGTTATAGCCGGATCCTCCAGCTGAAGACCCTCCGATTATCCTTGAAGACGATAGGGGAGAGACATCGAACTCTCTTCCGGCTTGTTCAGTAGCCAAAAAAGAGACCATTTCTAAAGCCACCCTGGATGACTATATCGCTCAACAGATACGAGCTCATCAGGCGAACGAAGTGGCTGGCCAAATTGTTAAGACTGGACAACCCTATCCGGGTTGGTACGATCAAATAAAGTACTCGTCAGGATATACGATCCCTAAATTCCACGTATATAAGGGGACGGGAAATCCACACCAACACGTGGCTCAATTCAGGGCTCTGTGCGGCAACACCAGAGGTGACGATAAGCTACTGCTTCGCCAGTTTGTTGGCAGCTTGTCGGAGACAGCGTTTGAATGGTACTCCGAGCTCCCGAACGACTCCGTTAAGACATTTGCAGAAATGGAGTTACTGTTTACACAAAGGTTCACAAGCGCTAGCGAACGCACCCCGATCACAGCATTAATTAATGCCAGGGTGAAGCCGGGCGAAACATGGTTGCAGTACGCGATACGGTGGCAGAATATATGGTCGAAGTGCGAGCAGCGCATCGAAGAAGCGCCTGCAGTAGGCATGTTCGTGGGTACTCTTGATCCGCAGGCGACCATATCCCAGTTCATGATGTTCTTCAAGCCAACTACTTTCCAGGCCTTGATTGACAAGCTGGCCTAAATGGATCAGATGGGTCATAGACCATCTTCTTCGAAGTTGGAATCTCGAAACGAAAAAGGGAAAGGGAAAGCGACCTTCGTACGCTTAGCTGCAGCCCAGTGGTTCAAAACCAACTGATCGCCAAGATGATAGATGACGATTCTTCAATGAGAAACTGAAGCGCCCTTATTCATTTCCCCGGGATAAAACAAGGAGACTGTTCGAGCTGGCGGTGCGCAACAAGCTCATCACCTTGCCGGATCCAAAACGCCCATTGCAACCCAGTGAGGCCAATAATCCCAATTATTGCCCTTATCACCAAGTGGTAGGCCATCCAATCAAAGATTGCTTCGTCTTCAAAGGCTGGATTGAGGACCAATACCAACAGGGCAAATTCGCACTATCTGAGAATTGGAAAATAAGCCCGCCTCAGCCGCACGCTCTTAAAAGGGGAGACATACCGGGGGAATCATGCTCTTTTATAGAAGAAGCCCCATTGGAGGTCGCTCTTTCTGCCAAAATGAAAAGAATGCTGAAGGATCTCCAAACATACCCGGCAATCAGGTGGAAAAGTCCGATGGAGCCCAAGATCATTGAAGGAATGCTGAAGCTGCGCCTGACTCCAAGAATTGGTAGCGATAATCAAAACGCTCAGGCCCAGCCGTCAAAGTCTTCGAAGAAGAAGAAGAAGACCAAAAAGCCTGTGAAGCCTGATGACAAGCGCACGGACCTGCAAAAACATATTGACGTGCTGGAGGAATATAACCAGAAGGCGTGAACCCCGGTCACACTCCAAGAGTTTCTCAACCACATCCTTGAAGATAGAAATGGCGAAGAAGATGAGGGAGAAGACTCGTTAGATAAACCTGAAGATTATGTGGAAAGTTGCCACGTGATCTCTCACTCGTCAGTAGATGGTGAAGAAGCTCCTGATACAGAGAAACTGGGGGCAGATTCCGAACTGGAACTCCTAGTCAGACGAGATGATTGACGTATTCTTGAATGAAGCCTGTCAGAAAAGTAAAGCCAATCAAGAGCGCGAACTGGACATATTCGAAAAAGCCAAACGCCGGCGACTGAATGAAAAGGTTGAAGCACTCCAACCATATCGAAGTACGTCCGCCGCAGACAAAAGCAAACTTAAGATAAGGAAATGATTCGTTAGAGCCCTGTCATTGGGAATGAAATTGCCCTCTTTCAGAGGAAATTCTCCTGGCGATATATATCTTGATGGAGCGAACGTACATCCTAATTTCTGCTTATACCTATCAGAGGGCTATGACGAAGATTTTCGATGACCTCATACATGTCGTCGAATGCTATATTGACGATCTCGTTGTAAAAAGTAAATCACACGAGGAGTATTGGGAGCATCTGAAGATCGTGTTTCAGCGCCTTCGGAAATACAACTTGAAGATGAACCCTCTCAAATGCGCATTCGGAGTTTCCTCGGGCAAATTCCTAGGATTCATCATAAGACATCGAGGCATCGAAATAGATCCGTCAAAGATCAAGGCGATCATGGAAATGCCCCCTCCAAGAACTCTCAAGCAACTGCGGTCTCTCCAAGGAAAGCTCGCATATATCCGACGTTTCATATCCAACCTCTCCGGCAAATGCCGCCCCTACAGTCACCTAATGAAAAAGGGGAACCCGTTCGTCTGGGATCATAAATTCCAGAGTGCACTCGACGAAATCAAGCAATACCTGCAGAATCCACCCGTGCTGACTGCTCCAGTCAAGGGGAAGCCTCTCATCCTGTATACAGCAGCCCTCGAAGGTTCTTTAGGCACGCTATGGGCATAGGAGAATGACCAAGGGAAAGAGAGGGCTCTCTACTATTTGAGTCGAGTTCTCCTGGGGGCAGAAAACAATTACTCCCATATCGAAAAACATTGCCTGGCGTTAATCTTCACTATAACGAAACTTCGGCATTATGTTTTGGCACATGAGGTCCATCTCATATCAAAAGTGGATCCTCTCAAATATTTGATGTCAAGAGCCATACTAACAGGACGGCTCGCTAAATGGGCCCTACTCTTGATGGAGTTCTCGATAACATATCGACCGCTCAAGACAGTGAAAGGCCAGGCCATCGCCGACTTCCTCGCTGAGCATCTTATACCTGCCAATTCACCCCTAAATTGCGAATTGCTAGACGAGCACGCGTTTGACACGATCGATGGGGAGAAAGGAAAGAGTGACACCCGTTGGGAACTTTACTTCGACGGGGCATCTTCCATGAAGAAGCGAGAGCACAGCACACCCATAATCAAATCTGGGGTAGGCCTCATCTTCGTGACTCCACTAGGAGGGATAATGCGCTTTGCCTTTTCCTTGACAGAGCTGAGGATAAACAATGAAGCTGAATATGAAGCTTTGATAGCAGGTCTTAAGATCGCTGTCGACATGGGAATCGAAAATCTCCTCATATACGGAGACTCCTAGCTGGTCCTTAGTCAAGTAAATGGCGACTATCAAACATGCAAACCAGAGTTGGTAAAGTACGGTGAGAGAGTGAAACAACTGCTGACTCGAATCCCTTCCTACACACTGGAAAGCATACCGCAGGCGAAAAATAGCAAGGCGGATGCATTAGCCAAGCTCGCTAAAGAACTGGCCGACGAGAACCTCGATGACGTAAGGATCATTGTGCAAAGTCGTCGGGTTCTTGCACCGGCAGAAATATCTCTGAAGTCGTCCGAAGAAAAGGGAGCGACCGAGCAAACAGCCTTACAAATAAAAGACCAGGAAAAGGCTAAGGATTGGAGAGAAGTCTTTATAGACTACTTCAAATCCCGTCTAACACCTGAAGATGCATCCTCAAGACATCAGCTCATGAAACGAGCTCTATCCTTCGTCTTCGTCAATGACACTATATATAAGAGATCATTTGATTCTCTATGGATAAGATGCCTGGGACCTGAAGAAGTAAGGAGAGTCGTCCAAGAAACTCACGACGGACTCTGCGGATTTCATCAAGCCGGGCCAAAAATGAAGCTGAAGATTAAAAGAATGGGCTACTATTGGCCCATGATGATTCAGGACTGCCTTGAATATGCGAAGCAATATCATTCGTGCCAGATTCATGGAGACTTCATCCACCAGCATCCAAATCCACTACATCTAATGGTGGCTAGCTAGCCGTTCGAAATGCGGGGAACTGACATAATCGGGCCTATTGAACCAGTATCATCCAGAGGACATCGATTCGTACTGGCGACAACTGATTACTTCTCTAAGTGGGCAGAAGCAGTACCACTAAGAGAAGTGAAGACAGAGAATATCCTCCATTTCTTCAAGACACACGTCATTTATCGGTTCAGCACTCTGCGACGGATTATCTCCGATAACGGGCCGGCCTACAGAAGTCATAAAATCAGCCGCTTCGCGCAGTAACATAATATAGACTGGAGATACTCTTCGGTCTATAATCCCGGAGCTAACGGTCTGGCTGAGGCTTTCAACAAGACCTTGACGAAGATCGTGAAAAAGACGGTGTCCAAAAATAAAAAGGACTGGCACGAGAGACTGCATGAAGCTCTCTGGGCGTATCGAACTACGTTCAAAACGGCCACAAACACAACGCCGTATGCATTGGTATTCGGTACTGAAGCAGTACTCCCCTTGGAGATAGAGCTACCCTCCTTACGAGTGGCGGTTCATTACGAACTAACGGACGAAGAAAATGCTCATCTTCGGATTGAGGAGCTCGACGCCCTTGACGAAACCTGGCTCATGGTGCAGCAAAACATCGAAGCTTACATAGAAAAGATGACGCGCTCATACGAGAAATTGACCAGGCCGAGAACATTTCGCCAAGGCAAACTCATGCTAGTGGTCAAGAGACCTATGATCCCCAATCGTGCCAAACGGGGGAAATTCGAGCCGAACTATGAAGGCCCGTACATCATAGACAAATTCTACCAGGGTGGGGCTTACTTGCTCATGGATATGAATGGCGAAAGACCCTTCAAGCCAGGCCGTTTCTTGAAGAAATACTATGCCTGACCGAGACGTCTATAAACTACTATGGACCGCAGCATCCCAAGGCTGACGCAAAAAATAAAAAAAAACGGTACGTCCATAAGCGAGATGGGCACGGATGAAAACCCGAAAAGGCTCCGTGAGTAAAAACAGCAGGACTACCGGCGAGTTTGTGAAAACCCGAAATGGCCCAATCTCGTTAAAAGACACTTGCAAGGTCCTCTCGACCCTGTAAGGAGAAAATACCTGCGTGAGATTCTTACGACTCACAAGAAAGCAACACACTTAGGAATCCCCACGATTCCTAAGGAAAAAACATACTTACAAGATCCTCACGACTCGTAAGGAGAATTCCCCTTTGAGACCCTTACGGCTCATAGGATTCAAAAGCCTTAAGTTACAAGGATCTGAACCTGTTCTTAAGCCGTCATCACACTCCCCAGATTGTCCTACAAGCGGTTCAATGCTGACCCTTGTATATAATCCACGGGCACAAATAAACGTTTCCCTAACAGAGTCCCACCACTGACGAGGGATATCTTCATATGATAAATGACACTTGTAAGTCCTCTCGACTTATAAGGAGAAAACACTCTTGTAAGATCTTTATGACTTATAAGAGAACACACACTTAGGAATCCTCATGATTCCTAAGGAGAAAATGCATCTACGAGATCCTCACGACTCATAGGGAGAAATACCTTTATGAGACCCTTACGGCTCGTAAAGTCAAAAAGCCTTAGTCAACAGGATCCTAACCATGTTTGCTAAGTCACCTTTGTTCAAATTGACAGAGGCAAATGATGATTCGCTCCTGGCAATGTCCCAGTGGTAGCGATGTTGATACCTAAATCGGTAACAAATTCCAAGTCCTTTCACGGTAAGTGATGATTTGCTCCTGACAATATTCCAGTCGCAGCGATGCTGATGCTAAGATTGGTATCAGATCCCAAATTCCATACTCGCGGCAAAAAGTCAGCGAGCCATAAATGCATATGAAATAGCCGAAATGATAGGGCAACTTGAAACAAAATCAGCAAGTAAAATATATGCATACAGAAATAGCCGAAATGATTGGGCAACTCGCAATATAAAGCAGCGAGTAAAAAGAAAAATAGCCGAAATGGGCCCCGCGAAAAATAGCCGAAATGGGCCCCGCGAAAAATAGCCGAAATGATTGGGCAATAGCGACTTTCGCGATATAAAAAGCTGAAATGATAGAGCATCGCGGAAAGAAATAAAAAATGATGAAAGAATGAAACTTTTGCCCTACAGGCAGTCCATACTGACCCTTGTATACAATCCATGGGCATAAACGAAAAGGGAACCACATGTCCCCCACCAGATCCTGTCAAAAGGGAAAGTCATATCTCTATAATAACATCTGCTTCCTAGAAGATCAACAACGGCGTTCTTTCTCATTCCAGCAGGATTCGGACGCGACAATCAATCTCGGAGCCATGGCAGAGTTCCTAGTTCCAAGTCTCGACGGCCACATCTACAGCCTGGAGACCCACAATAGCGTTCCTCCTTATTCTAGCAGGATTCGGACGCGGCAATCAATCTCGGAGCCATGCCAGAGTCCCTAGTTTCAAGTCTCGACGGCCACATCTATAGCCTGGAGACCCATAACAGCGTTCCTCCTCATTCCAGCAGGATTCAGACGCGACAATCAACCTCGGAGCCATGGCAAAGTCCCTAGTTCCAAATCTCGACGGTTCACAGACAACCTAGAGACTACCTCGACATTCGTCTCGTTACAGCAGACGCAACGTCAGCAAAGTGGAGCCATGGCAAAGCCCCTAGTTCCAAATCTCGAAGGTTCACAGAAAGCCTAGAGACTATCTCGGAGCCGCGGCAAAGTTCCCAGTTCCATAGCTCGGTGGTGCACAGACAACCGAGAGTTAATTCTGACCCCGTATGGCTAAAGTCAATCTTGACCCCATATGGCTAAAGTCAAACCGACCCCGTACGGCTAAAGTCAATCCTGACCCCGTATGGCTAAAGTCAATCCTGACCTCGTATGGCTAAAGTCAACCCCTGACCCCGTAGAACACGGCTAAAGTCAATCCTGACCCCATGGAAAACGGCCAAAGTCAACTCTCGACCTCCCCCATCGAAGCAATACTTTGACTCGGGAGCAGGTCAGCTCATCAATCACTTACGAGTCCTCTCGACTTGTAAGGAAGAAAATTCTCTTGTGAGATCCTTACGACTCTCAAGAGAAAACACACTTAGAAATCCTCACGATTCCTAAGGGAAAATACACCTATGAGATCCTCTCGATTCGTAGGGAGAAAAATCTTTATGAGACCCTTACGGTTCATAAAATTGAAAAGTCTTAGGCAACAGATCTGAACCTGTTTCCTAAGCCATCGCTACCCTGCAAAGAGTCCAAGATGGACAGTTACCTACTATCCACAGGCTACACTTGCTAAAATCACATAGCAACAACACAGCAAAGATAAGAAAGCAACTGTGAAAAAAATGTATATATTTTATTCATGAATTCAATGGAGTACAAGATGAATCATATAAAGGAATAAAAAATGGATACATGTTATTCAAAAATTATAAATGTTTAATTGATACAAAAGCAGCTACTGAGAAGGAGGCGTTTTAAATTGGTCAGCTAATTGCTCGCGCACTCCTCTCAACTCCTTTTCACGATCAGCCGCCGCGGCCAGCTCTGCTTCGACTTGGGCCCGTTGCTGCAGACAGGATGAAAGTTTCTGATCAATTTCCTGCTGAGCAGCCTCCTGACTCTGCCCAACCTGCTCAGTAAGATCAAGCTTCTTCCTCAACACCAGCCCATCAGAAATACATCGTTGAAGGTTTTCAAAGATGGAGTTCAGCTGTGCAGCATTCGCTGTGACCTCAGCACGCAGTTGGACAGAT
This sequence comes from Agapanthus africanus, assembly GCA_030015575.1. Classification (NCBI taxonomy): domain Eukaryota; kingdom Viridiplantae; phylum Streptophyta; class Magnoliopsida; order Asparagales; family Amaryllidaceae; genus Agapanthus; species Agapanthus africanus. The sequence goes on along the minus strand of JASDDO010000028.1, from coordinate 90,442,576 downwards.
TCAGCGGAAGTCGTCTCACGTTCCTTTCGCTTAAGGGTCGCCTCTCGTTCGAAATGGCGAAGGAACGGAATGCTCTGCTCAACCCATGCAGCTCGCTGGGAGTTCGAAGCCAACACTTCCGGAGTAGGACACCTAAGCTCAATCTCATACAGACAGGCCTCAATCTCATACAGACAGGCCTCAATCTCATACAGACATGCCTCAATCTTCCTGCAATGATTAACCCAAGACTCGACGACGCCCTCGCTATGGAAGTGCACGAGCGTCACCAGCATGGGATTAACCTCGGCAGCAAAATCTGCAGCAAATGCGGGGGCCTCGGCGTCAAGGTCCTCAACGAACTCGCTTAGCATTCGCAGACTATTTGCAGCACCCCTGGAAGAAGGGCGTTTAGCAAAAGGCCGACATGGAATCTGAGACTCGAAGGGATCTGGAGTCAGTGTGATTGCTGCAAAACAAATCATTGTCAGACATCGGCTTAAGAGATAAAGAAGATGCAAGATCGATGAAGGCTACTATACCGGCTACGGCAGGTGGCAGAGCTGGGAGTAATGGTGGCGCGACGATTCTCTTGTCCCCTCCTTCAATTTGTAGCGCTGTAATCAATTTAAAGTTAACAAAGACAGGGTCACCCATTAAAGAAAAGAAAAAACGTCGGTTAGAAAAGATACTCACCGGCACCAGCAGGCAGACTAACTTCCGACTGGAAGGAGAAGTGCGGGTTCAACACTTGATACAGATGATCGAAGAGAACTCCTACAAAGTTGCGACGATGCATGGTCAGTACAAGGAAGATGACATCCATAATTTAAATTAGACAAATCGCAAACCCATACCTTCCAGCATTTGAGAAGATATGAAAGAAGGCGAAGGGTCAGCGACCGTCAGAGCAGCAACCGGTGACGCTTCTTCGGGTGGCACGACCTCAACGCTCACCATACCTGCATAAGAAAAAAAGAAACGCCGTCAGAAAGGATTGAAAGGGATTGCGGAATAAAAAGGAAAACAATGACCCAAGATCTACCTGATGAGTCGCCAATCGAAACCGTGACAAAAGCATCACCAGGCGCAGCGACTGCTTCGCTCTCCTCCATTGGAATGGTTTCACCGCCCGTGCTTCATCCCCCGATTCTACGAGAGCCGTCGTGACACTCGCAATGCCAGGCGATGGTAGGGAACTGCAAGGGGAAAGAGAGGCAGTTGGGGCAGTCCCGGACTCCTGAGAAAGAGTGGTCACTTCGGGCTCGGGGATTGCCGTCATGTCACCTACCACCTCCTCATCAGGACTTGGCCCTGCAGGGTATGATATATGAGAATCTGATAAAAGGACCCAGTGTTAGTCACCTTGGGACGGCCTTTCAATCGCCTCCCGAGCTGCGCGTACTGCATGTCTATGAGCGGTAGACAGGGCAGTCGGAGCACCCTCTAGAGAAATAGGGACAGGGGAAGCAGTGCTCGAGCCTGCACCTACAGCCATGGCGGCATCACGTTCTTTCGTTGCACGCCTCTTGCGCTTCCTTTCAGCCTGAGCCGCGAGAGCTGACCTCCTCAGGACTTCCCGATAAAGGTAGACCATCATCTGAATCAAGTTCTGCCTCCGGCGCCGTTACGACGTCCATCATCGACTGCTTCTGCGAGACCCCTAGTGGCGACTTAGGGATAGCTGTGGCTGCAGTGGCCGGCGCTAACGATGCAGCTGCATCACAACTCGCGATCGGCACTGCATTTGGGATAACCTGAGTCAGGGTAGTCCCAGCAATAAAATGAAAAAGAAGAATTAGTTTGTCCATAAAGAAAAAGGGAACGAAGGCATAATGAACCGAAAAATACCGAGGCCCAAGAATGCTCGAAGCCTTCCTTCTCTTCGAAAGTCTTGAGGGAAGCTGCAAGAGCCTCTTCGGCGAAGATACATGTTGAAGAAGAAAGCGTCAGTTAAAACATAATAATTAAAGTAGTCGCGAAAAGGTATGACCGAGGGATACCCGATTGTGCAATGGTGATTAGTGCTGCTTCATCGCGAGCTAGTTGCGCTAAAACCGCAATAGCAGCCTCCAGATCGGTATCATCCGGCACCATAAATAAGCCTTCATTTGTCCCATATTCGCTCAAGCCCTCGCTATAAGCAGCATGTGGCTCTTGACCAAATACAACGTCCGCAGAAAGTATTGACTTCTTTTTCTTCTGCGGATGAGCGCCGGCGGCCGATAACACAAGCTTGCGCTTGGTGGGCACCTTTGGACGACGAGTTCCAATCTCCGCACCCACACCGGACTCGGGAGACGCCACAGCTACGCTTTTTCAGGCACACGGGATAGGAGCAGCTCACGTATAGCACGTAGTACCATAACTACAGCGGCTTCTCTCAAGGGAGGATGGACAATGGTCTATCGCTTCAGAGGAACGTTTGGATTACCCGCTGGGGCGGTGCCCTTGCGGTCAAGCAGCAATCGCTTTTCTTTTCTAATAACGGCGCCCATCGAATGCTGATACCATGCCACATATACGTTCAGGGCTTTTGGAATGCAGCTCGGCTCACTAATAAAGAAATTGGAGCCGGTGTTCAACCGCATAAAATGGTGCAATGCGCTCCGAATACCCTCTTCAGTAGCAACCGTTTCTGCCAAGAAGGCCTCGAGTGGGATGCCCTGATTATAGCTTAATTGCTGGGCGAAGTGATGGTGGTTGTATCTCATGAACAACGCCGAATCATTCTGCCTAAACACGAGAAAGCCCGGCCTGATGGAGTATAAATAAAGAATTTCCCGAGCTTTCAAGGTAGAGGCCCCGTCTTTAAAAATGTCCCGTAATGGATGCACCGTTTTTGCGGATTCTTTATCGATGGTTAGAACCTTATCGGTAAAAGTTATGCCATCTCCAACCGTGCACGGACGAAGGAGCAAACCCCTAGCTTCCCGCTGTGTCGGATTTACAATGGACGTGTCAACTAGCCGCATAATCCGAGGAAAGTTATACTTGTCATAGAAGCAAGGCCTTTTATGAGCGCCGAAAGCACCAAGTACATGTAGCTAGATCCATGACATAAAATAATGCATCGAGAAGTTCACGTGCTGCACCCCTAGTTCAGTAGTGTCTGCCGCCAAGCTGAGGCCGTGATACAAATGGGCTAACCCAGCGACCGCGACGGCTACTTGCATCCCAATAACCATTCGGTGATCTGGATAAAAGACCGACGGCCTTATATGGCGAGGGTGCATTGGAAGCACAAACCAGCTTAGCCATAACCCGAAGAACCCCAAAAAGAACGCTTCTTCGTCGATCCCAGGAGATGCAAGCTCTACGAAAGAGACGACCGGGGTGTTGGGGAGAAAGAAACTCCTCTGATCTGCCTCCGCTGCCAGCTGGTTGTCCAAACCAAAACCAAAAGGATCATCGAGTTTGGCAAATTTCGTAGTTTCCTTCAACAGGACTTCTGAGCGAAGAAAACGGGCGATGAAATCTGTGAAATTAACCCCACGGCCTCCGGATTCGAGAAAAAGGCTCTCGTAGATATTCAACACCTTAATCAAACTGGGGAATTGATGTTGAATGGCGTTCTCAGGGGTAAGGCCTGTCATCACTGACTTGGCAGTAAAGACGTACTCATCCGGAGGAAGCAGCTCCTCGTAGTGTTCTCCCCTAACCGGTAAGCCAGAAACCTCTGCAAACTCCTCTAAAGAGATTGAGACTTCTCGATCCAATAAAAGAAAGGTGTGGGTCAGAATATTCCATTGCTCCAAAAAAGGCTTGACCCACCAGGCAGGAGGCGTAGAATATTGAAAAAGAGAAGCGTAAATGACGGGATACAACCTGAGCTTCAGCAGCTGCGACTTCTTGGCTGATAAAATATAGAGGGCCCATTGCAAATACCCAGGTAGATGATGAGGAGTTAGGCCTATCATATATGGTTGTCCCCAAGGGCGTGACTCGCCTTGGCAAATACGTCGCCCCAAGGTATCCAAAGCTATTGGAGGCTGTATGGGTATTACAGCCATAGAAGGCTGAAGGAGACCCTCTGAAGTCTAGTTGACCTCCTCCACGGTATAGTTCACCGGGGGTGGGTCGGCGTAGTGGATCGCCGAAATAGGCTCCGAAGGTGCTGCTCAAGAGAAGCTACGCCGCCCCCTGATGATCTGATTGTACCACGTTCCCCATAAATGAAGGTTCTTTTGTTCTGGATTATGATCTTTGATCAGTGCAAACACTTCCCGATCAACAGGCGCTTCAGGGAATCCACTTTCCGAACGGACGAACGGGAAAGAAATGTCGAAAGACATAGTACCTGCGCAAAAAAGAGTAAAAAATTAGTTGTCAATGCTACAGCTCAAGTTCTGGCACTTGGTACTTTAATTTCGTACCACATTGCAATGCAGTGAAAGGGGACCAAAGGGGACCCACACAATCTAGATGATGGCTTATCATTAATAAAACAGCCTCATCATTTGATGAGACAGTCATTAAATGAGGAAATCCTAAAAGGATTCTCATTTAATGAAGGCCCCTCGGGCCAAGGAGTAAATCTCCCCTTGAGAGCAGTGCTCTTCAACAAATATGACATCTGTCATAATTAATGATGAAGGAATAAAAATTCCCCCAAAATTTTTTTGAAGAGCTACGCTGTGAAGATGGAATAATCCATCAAAAACTTTAACAAGCTAAGCTTTATTGAGTTAAAAACTCTAAGATCTTTAAGATCTGCAAGATGAACTCTAATAATTCTTCTTTAAAAATGGGTTAAGAGACCCTAAGAAAGATCTCTTTAGATCTATGAGAGCAAAGCTCTGTTAACAAAACCCTAAAAAGGTTTTCTTAGATCTATGATCTGAAAAGAGCATGGCTCTGTTAATGGGTGAAACCCTAGATTATTAACTAATCCCTTCAAAGATTTAATCTTTACTTAAATTTTTTGACAGAGTTCTATCCCTAAGAAAGTTCTTAAGACAAAGAGCTATGCTCTGAAGGAGAATTAATTCTCAGAAAACAAGAAAGAAGATGAACAGAGATCATCTCAAGGGCCAAAGGCTCTATTTATAGGCACTGAGAGCCGTTTCAACTTCTGAGTTGATCCAATGGCATAGATGCTGCCACCGCTGCACTCACGTGTAGGCCACATGAGCACAACGGTGGGGGGCATTTGTTTCCCCAATCAGAGCAAAACTCTGTTAAAATTTTGAAATTTGAAATGAAGCAGCGCTTCATAGCAGCGCCAGCGCTAAGAGTCAAAGACTCTGAGGCAGCGCTCAAAGCAGCGCACCACGAGTAAAGCACATGAGCGCTAGCGCTAAGAGCGCTGCACTCTAAGCAGCGCATCACGTGCAAAGCATACGAGCGCTAGCGCTAAGAGAGCTGCACTCTAAACAGCGCACCACGTGCAAAGCACGTGAGCGCTAACGATAGAATAAAATGTTCTCGGCCCTTAGATCAAAGATCCAACGAATATGATTAAAAATCATCAATTGACCAGGATAAAATTCTGTTAAGGAAACATTTCTCAGAATCTTTCCAAACAGGAAAGATTATGCTCTGAAAATCAGAGCACCGTTGGATCAATGATCCAATGGTGATTAAAAATCACCAAAATACGGAATAAATTCTGTATGGGAAAAGATTTCCCAATCTTGTTAAAAACAAGAAGATTGCCTTTTGTAAAAAAGAAGCCCTAAGATCAAAGATCCAACGGTGAAGAAATCCCCAAATCAATTAGAGAAAAGATCATTTCAACCGATTCAACAAATCATCATACCCTATATAAAGGCCCCAAGACTTCAAGTCTCACAGAGAGGAAACCCCCCCCCAAAACTTTGAGAAAGTTCAGAGAGAAGAGCAAGCTCTTGGCAGAAGAAGAATTTTTTCAAGGTAAAATAAAGAGATCAAAACATCTCATCAGAAAAAGAACTTAGTTCTTATACTAGATCATAGATCTATAAAGAAAATGTCTTTCACAAAGAAATCATAACATCTCATTATAAAAAGGGGGGAGAACAATTCAATTCTCTTAAGATCAAAGATCCATAAAGGCAAATCCTTTCAACAAAAACATAAGAGATTGAAATATCTCCTATAAAATATGAACTTTGTTTTTAGATCCATGAGACAAAATCTCTTATAAGAGAGAATTTAATTCTCAGAGAGCAGAGTTGCCTAAAAAGAGTCTTAGCGCTCCAATTAAAAGAAGCGCTTCAGCGCTCCAAAACCTAGCGCACAGTGCTGCAGAGCCCTAGCGCTTCAATTAAACAAAGCACTTTAGCGCTCCAAATTTAGCGCACAGCGCTGCAGAGCCTTAGCGCTCCAAATTTAAAGAAGCGCTCTGCGCTTATTGACTGGCGCTCAGCGCCAAGCGCGCTACGTGCTCCTCACATGTGCGCTACTTAACAGAAGCGCTCTGCGCTCAATGACTGGCGCTCAGCGCCAAGCGTGCCATGTGCTCCTCACGTGTGCGCTTCTTAATAGAAGCGCTTTGCGCTCATTGACTGGCGCTCAACGCCAAGCACGCCATGTGCTCCTCACGTGTGCGCTACTTAACAGAAGCACTCTACGCTCATTGACTGGCGCTCAGTGCCAAGCGCGCCACGTGCTCCTCACGTGTGCGCTGAGGGAACACAAAGTGTTCTTTAAATAAAAGCCCCAGAGATATAATGAGTGCTCAGCACTCAATAAAAGACAAAAACTGTTGTCAGAATCCAAACCAATACTCAGTATTGTTAAATGAAAAAAAAGACTGAGCCTAATTAAATGCCCAACATTTTAACTGAATGGGCCGAGCCCAAGTTGGCCACAGATCTCTAATTCAGATTAATTGAGCCCATATGCTCATAAATCTTTGATCTTAGTCCCAAATTGGACTACAGATCTCCCAACCAATATTGCTTCAAGGGTACATGTCTTCACTCCTCTGATATTTATCGTTGTAATCCTTCAACGTCTTCAGAAAGGTGACGGGTCCCAACAACCAGACATTTCACGGACTGTAGGGTCCTTAAACTCATGGACTATGATGTCCTTAAACTTTACAGACTATGACGTCTATAAGCTACTACGGACTGTGGGGTTCTTAAACTCATGGACTATGATGTCCCTAAACTTTACAGACTATGATGTCTTTAAACTGGACCGCAAAGTCCCTAAACTAAAACAATAGAGCCAAAATGCTCTTTTGTTGGATCTAAATGATCCTGTTGAGTTGATCTTAGTCTAAAATTAGACTGACGTATCCTTAACAAATGTTTAAGTTGATCTTAGTCTCAAATGAGATTAACGATCCTTAAACCCAACCCAAACCCAAATCTAAGAAGATACGGATTTAGACTAATCCACACCCTACGGGCGACAACACAAATTAGTCTTCGTATACAATCCATGGGCAACCAAAAATAAAACAAACACACACGACACGAAATGACCATCTGGAGAAGGAGAAAGTGGTTACCGTGATGCGGTAGCGTAATTAACTGCAGGGGCTTGCGCCTGCAGGGAAGAGCGTCCCCACAATCAAAACCCCCTCAAATGAGGGGGAATCTGACAAAGTTTGCTACAACGGCCGCATCCGTCTAAACCTCCGATATACGGTGCTATAAATCAACTTGGTATCTTCGGAGAGGTGGACGGATAAAACCAAATAGCATCTGCCTCCAAAATTCAGGCAAGACGTTTGTCTTCTCGGTTTTTCGGCGGAGAACGGTACCGTTTTTTTGCGTCAGCCCAAGGATGCTGCGGTTTGTAGTAGTTTAAAGATGTTTCGGTCTGTCGCTAGTTTCAGGACATTGCGGTCCGTAGCTGGTTTTAGGACATTGTGGTCCATTATTGGTTTAGGGACGTTTCGGTCCATAGCTAGTTTCAGGACATTGCGGTCTATTGTTAGTTTAGGGATGTTTCGGTCCATTGTTAGTTTAAGGACATTTCGGTCCATTGTTGCCATTTTAGAGACAACGGTTTCGCTGGATACTACTTATAGAGTTTGGGCTTGGGAAGATAGCGAGCGAACATAGGCGTCGTCATCTATCGTTGACCTAGGCCATGACTCGTCAGGCGTAATATTTTTTTAGGAACCGGCCGTTTATTGGCCTGAAGGGTCTTTCGCCATGCATATCCATGAGCAAGTATGCCCCACCTTGGTAGACTTTGTCTATGATGTATGGGCCCTCATAGTTCGGCTCAAATTTCCCCCGTTTGGCACGATTGGGGATCATAGGTCTTTTGACAACTAGCACGAGTTCGCCTTGGTGGAATGTTCTCGGCCTAGTAATCTTTCGTATGAGCGCGCCATCCTTGCTTTGTAAGCTTCTAGGTTTTGCTGCGTCATGAGACGAATTTTATCGAGGGCATCTAGCTCTTCAAGCCGAAGATGAGCATTCTCTTCGTCTGTTAGCTCGTAATGAACCGCCACTCGTAGAGAGGGTAGCTCTATCTCCAAGGGGAGTACTGCTTCAGTGCTAAATACCAATGCATACGGCATTGTGTTTGTGGCCGTTTTGAATGTGGTTCGATACGCCCAGAGATCTTCATGCAATCTCTCGTGCCAGTCCTTCCTATTTTTGGACAACGTATTCTTTATGATCTTTGTCAAGGTTTTGTTGAAAGCCTATGCTAGACCGTTAGCTCGGAGATTATAGACCGAAGAGTATCTCCTGTCTATATTATGCTGCTGTGCAAAATGGCTGATTTTGTGACTTCTGTAGGCCAGTCCGTTATCGGAGATAATCCGTCGCGGAGTTCCGAACCGATAAATGACGCGTGTCTTGAAGAAATGGAGAATATTCTCCGTCTTCACTTCTCTTAGCGGTATGGCCTCTGCCCACTTAGGGAAGTAATCGGCTGTCGCCAATATGAACCGATGTCCTCTGGATGACGTTGGTTCGATGGGCCCAATTATGTCGGTTCCCCACATTTCGAACGGCCAGCTAGCCACCGTTGGGTGTAGCGAGTTTGGATGCTGGTGGATGAAGTCTCTATGAATTTAGCACGAGTGGCACTGCTTCGCGTATTCGAGATAGTCCTGAATCATCGTGGGCTAATAGTAGCCCATCTTTTTGATCTTCAGCTTCATCTTTGGCCAGGCTTGACGAGAACTGCAGAGTCCGTCATAAGTTTCTTGGACAACTCTCCTTGCCTCTTCCAGTCCCAGACATCTCAGCCATAGAGAGTCGAACGATCTCTTATATAGAGTATCACCGACGAAGGCAAAAGACAGAGCTCGTTTCAATAGCTGATGTCTTAAGGATGCATCTTCAGGTGTTTGACGGGATTTGAAGTAGTCTATAAAGATTTCTCTCCAATCCTTAGCCTTTTCCTGGTCTTCTATTTGTATGGCTGTTTGCTTGGTCGCTTCCTTTTTTCAGACGACTCCGGAGATATTTCCGCTGGTGCAAGAACCTGACGGCTTTGTACAACGATCCTTATGTCATCGAGGTTTTCATCAGCCAGTTCTTTATCGAGCTTGGCTAACGCATCCGCCTTGCTATTCTCCGCTCGCGGTATGCTTTTCAGGGAGTAGGAAGGGATTTGAGTCAGCAATTGTTGCACTCTCTCACCGTACTTCACTAACTCTAGTTTGCACGTTTGATAGTCACCGTTTACTTGGTTAACGACCAGCTTGGGGTCTCCGTATATGTGGAGGTTTTCGATTTCCATGTCGACAGCGATCTCAAGACCTGCTATCAAAGCTTCATATTCTGCTTCATTGTTTTTCCTCGGCTCTGTTAAGGAAAAGGCAAAGCGCATTATCCCTCCTTGTGGAGTTACAAAGATGGGGCCTACCCCAGACTTGATCATGGGGGAGCTGTGCTTTCGCTTCTTCAGGGAAGATGCCCCATCGAAGTAGAGTTCCCATCGGGTATCACTCCCTCCCTCTCCCTGTCGATCGTGTCAAACGTATGCTCGTCCGGCAATTCACAATTTAGGGGTGAATTGGCAGGTTGAGGAAGTCGGCGATGGCCTGGTCTTTCACCACCTTGAGAGGTCAGTATGTTATCGAGAATTCCATTAAGCGTAGGGCCCATTTAGCGAGCCGTCCTGTTAGCATGGCTCTTGACATAAGTATTTGAGAGGATCTACTTTTGATATGAGATGGACCTCATGCGCCAAAGCATAATGCCGAAGCTTCGTTACCGCGAAAATTAACGCCAGGCAGTGTTTTTCGATAGGGGAGTAGTTGTTTTCTACCCCCAGTAGAACTCGACTCAAGTAGTAGAGGGCACTTTCCTTCCCTTGGTCATTTTCTTGTGCCCATAATGCGTCTAAGGAACCTTCAAGGGCGGTTGTGTACAGGATGAAGAGCTTTCCCTTGACCTGAGCGGTTAGTACCGGCGGATTCTGCAGGTATTGCTTGATTTCATCCCGTGTACTTTGGAATTTCTGATCCCAGATGAACAGGGTCTCTTTCTTCATTAGGTGGTTGTAGGGATGGCATTTTCCGAAGAGGTTGACTTGGATTTTGACACCTGTTTAGGTATCAGTATCGCTACAACTGGGATAATGCCAGGAGTGACTCATCATTTGCCCCTGTCGATTTGGAAAAAGGTGGCTTAGTAGATAGGGTTAGGATCCTGTCGACTAACACTTTTGACTTTATTAGCCGTAAGGGTCTCACAAAGTTATTTCTCCCTACGAGTCGTGAGGATCTCATAGGTGTATGTTCTCTTTAGAAGTCGTGCGGACTTCTAAGTAGTGTTTCATCTTATAAGTCGTAAGGATCTCATAAGAGTATTTTCTCCTTATAAGTCGAGAGAACTTACAAGTGTTATTCACCATATGGGGACATTTTTTTTCCATTTGTAGAACTTGGCAAAGAAATATTTATTTGTGCCCCTGAATTGTATACAGGGGTCAATATGGACCGCCTGTAGGGCAATTTGAGAGATATGGCGGCTTAAGAATAGGTATAGATCCCTGTATCTTAAGGCTTTTGAATCCTATGAGCCGTGAGGGTCTCACAGGGGGATTCTCCTCACGAGTCGTGAGGATCTCGTTAGTGTATTTATTTTAATGAGGTTGCGCCCTTCCAGGTTTTCACAAACTCGCCGGTTGCTCTGCTGTTTTTACTCACAGCGCCCTTTCGGGTTTTCATCCGTGCCCATCTTGCTTGTGGACGTACCTTTTTTTGACGAGATTGCGCCCTTCCAGGTTTTCATAAGCTCGCCGGCAGTCCTGCTGTTTTTACTCACGGCGCCCTTTTAGGTTTTCATCCGTGCCCATTTTGCTTGTGGACGTACCGTTTTTTTAGCGGGGTATTCTACTAGATTGTAGGACCTATTTGTAGGCCCCTTAATATCTTTCCTGTCCTTTGAGAAGAAAGGATCATTATACATAGAGATTCTTCCGCCAGTGAGAAATATGCCCCTTGTGTATATCTCGGGGAGAACAGGTATCCACGCCGTCACTATTTTGGCGACAGGTTGCTTCAGAGCTGCTTATTTTTGTTGAGCGTAGACGGAAAACGCCATCATGCCTCCGCTTTTCACTTGTCAGACGGAAAACGCCATCATGCCTCTGCTTTTCACTTGTCATCATCGGATGATAAAGAGTCTTGACCCATTTGATCCAATCGAGCCATTTTATCCATGAGTTCTTGGAAGGTTGTCGGCTTGAAAAGGGCCGTAAATAGGAACACCTTTTGAATTTGGGTCAAGGGTGGCTATGAACATTCCCACAATTGCAGCTTCGTTGATACGTTGCTCGCATTTTGACCAGAGATTTCGCTATCGGGTAACATATTGAACCCAAGTCTCATTCGGTCTAACCCTTTCATTGACCAATGTCGTTATGGTAGTGCGTTTATTCACACTAGCAAATTTCTGACAGAAGAGCATCTCCATCTCGTCGAAGGTATTTACGGAGTCATTCGGGAGTTCCGCATACTATTCGAAGTCAATGCCCGCCAGACAGTTGACGAACTGTCAGAGGAGAAGTATATCGTTCTCTCCAGTATTATCGCACATGGATTTAAATCGCGCGATGTGCTGGTGAGGATTCCCGGTTCCTTTGTATATGTGGAGTTGGAAGTATGTATTCTGGCGGGTACTGTATTTGATCGTAGCACGCCGGATACGGTCGACCAGTCTTGATTGGTCTATTTGCGGCTTTACTGGCGTAGTGAGTTTTGATTTGTTGAGCGATATATGTGTCCAGCTTTTCTTTAGGAATCATTTCCTCCTCAGCCGTTGATGAGGTTTACAGAGGACTTGAAATGTCACCCTTGTCTTTAAGACCGACTACCAACGGTTCATTTGTCAGTGGTTCCGATTGAACCATCATTCCAACCATATTCTGAATCAGAAGGGCCATCTGGTTCATTTTAGTGGACATTTCTGCCGCTTCTTCATCTCTCTTTTTCAGAGCGTGTTTTAGGAAATTAATATCCAACTCCTTCTCTACTCTTTCTTCAGGTGCGTCCTCGGGATTTTCCTTAGGCGATAGATTAGCATTTGCTGCCGCCTGAGCGGACGTCTCTTGCAGCTTTTCACGTTGCAGTTGAACCTTTGTCAGGGACCGAGTTTGAGGTCGATGACTAGTAGATGCTCGAACTTCGTCTTTGGAATTCACCACATAGACTATGCGAACTACCATGCCCCTTAGCTTGGGGTGTTTGGAGTTTGCTCCGGACACTCGAGCTTTAATAGGCTTCCTTTTTTTTTGAGAAACCGCTTTGGTTTTAGGAGGAACCACTGTATCAGGATCCGTCTTGGGATGAGTCCCTTTCACCTGCTTCCACACCTTATACATAGATGAGGAAAGTTGTCTCAGGGAGTGAACTGGTTTCTGCTCTCGTAGGATCACCATGGGCTGTGTAGACTTCTTCAATATTGCGGTAGGAGAATTTTGTCTGACCCTTCGCAATAGTTTGAAGCTAATCCCAGTTGGAACAACAACATTCACCACTGGGGTTGAAACAAGATCATATGGAGAACTGCCCCAGCTCATTTTGTATGATGCCGATATCGACGTTGGCCGTTTCTTACGGCCGGGATTTGATTAGCTTCAGGATTTTGCCGAGCTTGTCCCCTATTTCCTTTGAGAGCTTGAATATTCTGCCCCCTGCGTCGACCTTGGTCCTTGGCATGTGCCAATTGTTTGAGGACTGATTCCGTCGGCAAAGCTGTTGCTTGGGGAGCCAGTCTGTGAATGACAGACTTCCTCTGGGCTTTCTCCATCGGCGTTGAGGCACCGAGGGTGGGAGGTGGGAGTATCGACCTAAAGAGAAGCCCGTTGATTTCTTGAAGAGCCGGATTGCAGAGATTTGAGGCTACAAGTGACTCATACTTGACTCCACCAGATGTGACAGAGCCTGAGTTGCGGTGAGTGAAAGCAAACGCCATTCTCGGAAAAGACGAAACGCCGGCTTCAGTATCCCATCACCCAAGGGCAACCACAAATATATATACCGCGATTATTTAATCACGGAAAAACACGACACACGAAGTGTGGAGTGGAAATAGGAAAAGGTCCTACCGGGCATGCCAGAATCTGTTCGCCGCCGAAAGCCGGGAAAGACAAACGTCTTGCCTGCATTTGGGGCAAGTGCTATTTGGGTTTATCCGTCCACCTCTCCGAAGATGCCAAGTTGATTTATAGCACCGTGTATCGGAGGTTTAGACGGATGCGACCGTTGTAGTGGACTTCGTCAGATTCCCCCTCGTTGTGAGGGGTTTTTGATTGTGGGGACGCTCTTCCCTGCTGGCGCAAGCCCCTGCAGTTAATTACGCTACCGCATCGCGGTAACCACTTTCTCCTTCTCTAGATGTTCACTTCGTGTCGTGTATGTTTGTTTTGTTTTTGGTTGCCCGTGGATTGTATAAGGAGTCTAATTTATGTTGTCGTTGCAGGGCTCCCTAGCACAGCAGCAAGGTTTCGGGAGGCATCGTTCATGCCAATTTAAAAAATTTATCGTTCTAGCTAACCCTAACCCTAGAATCTTTACTAGAAAATCTGACGAATACATATGTAAACCACTTTACATCTAAGTGAATGAGGAATACAATCTTTGTAGACCGGTCCTTCACTTCTAAAGCTCCGTGTAGTAGTCCTTTCACTGCATGTAGTGAACTCCCGGACTCTTGAAAGGGTTCACTTGAAGAAATGAACGAGCTTGCTCAATATCTTCGAGGCCGAAGATGATCTACGTCGAGGAGACTCAAGCTCATGCTACCTCTTCACTAATGGTGAAATTAGTGAAGCAAACACCCTAAAATAAATGGCTAATAGTAGAGGATGATGAAGTAGGAAGTGGGCTCACTTTAGATTTATTTTTCTCACAATATTTTCTCACTTTGAGAAAAGCTAGCAAGCTTTCTCATTGAAGAAGAAGATGAAGAATGAAGATGAGAGAATGAACTCTTGAGGCGAGAATAAAAATCATGGGTGAGTTAGTGTCACACACTAACCCATGTAGAGATTAAACCATGGCTAACAATAATGGTTAGGTTAATAAATATCTACAAGTAAAACAAAAAGAGTGGACTTGGTCAATGGTTCCACAAGCTTGTACAAGCTTTAACCATGTGACTAAACTCCACTAATTTTGATTTACTTTAGATAAATAAAACCTTATCATTATTATTAGTATGGTGTAAGTCTCATACACCCATGTCTCATGTGGCATCTAGCATGACACACAATATTGTATACTAATATATATCACATATATACTATGTGCACAATCAAGTGAGAAAAGAAATCATAAGTGAGCTAATATTAGTTAATATATATTAATATATCAAATATATAATTATACATTAAATTATTAAATCAACACTTGATTTAATAATCCGGCTATATCATATATAACCGACTAATATCAAAAGTAACATCCTATCGAATCAACACTTGATCCGATAACCCGGCCATATCACATATAACCGTCCGATATCACATATCGCGAGAATATAATACGGTATCACATACACGCATTAATCTCGGTCTCGCACATATCACATATGTGCTCCTACTTCGTTTCGCATAAACCAGGAAACCTCTGTGTAGGACTCTAAAGACTCGTCAATACGCCGGCAGTAGGTGACGATCATATCGAACACCCACAAGCTGCAAGCGGTCTGCTAAACATAACGACCACCCGGGTAGCAAGCCTGCTCATACTCTTGCGAATCCAAACAGTAACACTACCGTACAGTCCGGTTTCTTCGTTTGATATGTCGCATATCTCGTCTGAGGGTGGTAAACGTCAGATCCCAATAACTCGATAAGTCGTGCCGATGTGAGGCTCATAACGGGTTGAGAAACTACTGATAACACTTACCAGTAAATCTCAGAAACAACCTT
Organism: Agapanthus africanus; assembly: GCA_030015575.1. Lineage (NCBI taxonomy): Eukaryota > Viridiplantae > Streptophyta > Magnoliopsida > Asparagales > Amaryllidaceae > Agapanthus > Agapanthus africanus. The sequence continues at coordinate 90,427,309 of JASDDO010000028.1, read as the reverse complement.
GGCCAAGGACTTCCTGTTATAGCCAATCGAGCACAGCGCAACATCAACCCCTAATACTGGGAGAGACGAAATCCCCTCCTATCGCTCATTGCCTCCATGTGACTCGGGACTGTACCCAAAAACCACCGTTTTGCACGTTCTCTTTAACGTGGTAAGGTGGAAATCAAAGCACAATGGGAATCACACAAGACTCTATGACGATCTTGGGTCGACAAACTAATCTGTACCAGTGTCACCAGAGAACTGCCATCTGACGTGAGGTATAATACCATCTAGGAGTTCTCGGCGAGTCCGTCTAGTGTACCAGTCTCCACCGAGCACCCGTATATCATCTCTGATGTCAAACACCAATAGATATGGGATCATCCATCGTCCATCTACATGAGTCGAGAAGCTATACGCTAGTCTACTTTGGTATATCGATATCCCGTCTCGATACACCCACGACTAGGGACATTAAAGGATGTACTTACCGACTACCTTTTTCCCACTAGTATGATCCGCATCATAATCTAGGTAGTCAACCACATATCCTAAGGGCTTTACCAACATGTAACAGAGAGACAGTCAGTGTACATGTTAAGATAAAGAGTAACCGGATAGCATACTATCATGTAAAGCAAGAAAGTCCTCCCTATGTATGTCCAAGCATCCATTATAATATACATCTCATGTACAATAATGGCCTCTAGGTCATACATATAACTAACAGTCGTCCGTAGGGCGTGTATTAGTCCAAATCCGTATTTTCTTAGATTTGGGTTTGGTTGATATAAGGATCGTTAGCCTCTTTTGAGATTAAGATCAACTTAAATGTTTGTTAAGGATACGTTAGTCTGATTTTAGACTAAGATCTACTTAACAAGGTTTTAAGATCATTCAGATCCAACAAAAGAGCATTTGGGCTCTATTGTTTTAGTTTAGGGACATTACGGTCCATCATAGTTTAAGGACATTATAGTCCATTGAGTTTAAGGACATCATAGTCTATAGTTTAAAGACGTCATAGTCTATAGAGTTTAGTTTATGGACATTACGGTCCATGGTTTAAGGACATCATAGTCCGTGTAGTTTAAGGACATCATAGTCCATCATTAGTTTAAGGACATTGCGGTCCATAGTTTAAGGACATCATAGTCTGTGGAGTTTAAGGACATCATAGTCCATGAAGATTAGTTTAAGGACATTACAGTTCATAGTTAGTTTAAGGACATTACGGTCCATAGCTTGTTGGTTGTTGGGACCCACCATCTCTCTGAAGACGTTGAGTAATTATAACGACATGTATCAGAGGTATGGAGAGATGTACCCTTGAACCAGATTTCAGATTGAGGAGTCATCAATCATGAGCATGGAGGCTCGATTTATTCAGAGATTTAATCTCAGGAAAGACTTAGCCAATCTGGGGTTGAAGTTGGCCTCTTATAGTGTTAAACACTAGTGTATGCTCAGTGCCCACGTGCTCCCACGTGATATTCTAAAGCAGTGTTAAACACTAAGATCTGATATGCTCACGTGTGGCACGTGAGGCGCCCTAGCAGTGTTAAACACTAAAAGTTGAAGCGCTCACGTGTGGCACGTGAGACGATATAGAGTTGGGCGCTGCCTCTTTTATTCTCTTATTCTAGTGCTGAGCATTGTTAGGGGATCACGTGGGATCATGTGAGTCAGCCCAAAAATAGTGTTTATTCCATTTTCTCTTTTATAAGTGCTGAGCACTTCTCACGGGTCACGTGAGGCACCCTAAAAATAAGGTTTATTCCCTTTTCTCTTTTATAAGCGCTGAGCACTTCTCAGGGGTCACGTGGAGTCACATGGCTAGATCTCAGTCTTTCATTTTTTGTTCCTCAAAGGTGCTCACGTGTGAACACGTGAGCTTTTATGTAGCATTTGAACACTAATGAATCATCAGGCTGTTCTTCTATGGTTCTGAGAAATCAAGTTCTCCTTTTGTTCTTTGTAGGGATTAAATTCTTTTTAAAGGGTTAAACCCTAGTTTCAAAGGAATTAAATTCCCGTGTATTTTGTAAGAGTTAAACTCTTTTGGCTTTAGCTCTTTTTCCTAGATTTTGAATCTGCATGGCAGAATCTCCCCGATGAGAATTAAATTCTCAACTTGTGGGGAGATCTGCTTCTGCATATTTAAACCAAAGGAAGAACTAAGTTCTTTCAGAAGAGTTAAACTCTTGGTTTGAGAATTAAATTATCTTTTTGTGGGAGCTTTTGGGAGGGGTTCCTCTTCTTTAGAGAATTAAATTCTCTCTCTTTTTTTCTTCCCCTCTCCCTCTGTGTGTCTCTCTCTTTTTGAACTTGAAGTTTATGGAGGGGTTCCTCTCTTATTCCTCTTTCAATTTGAAACTTATGGGGATCTTCCTCATCTTTAAGACTTGAAGTCTTAGGTCCTTTATACAGGGGAGGCTGATTTGTTGAATAAGTTAAGGAAATCTCTCATTGAGAGATCTCTGATTGATTTGGGGATGTTTCCACCATTGGATCTTTGATCCAAGGGCTTTTGTTTCACAGAACACATTTTTCTTGTAATTAACAAGATTGGGAAAATAGTTTCCTATACAGAACTTATTCTGTATCTTGGTGATTTTTAATCACCATTGGATCTTTCATCCAATGACGCTCTGATTTACAGAGCGCAATCTTTCTTGTTTGGAAAGATTTGAGGATTATTTCCTCAACAGAATTTAATTTTGTAATTTTGATAATTTATCATCTTCGTTGGATCTTTGATCCAATGCTGGAGGACACTTAGTTCTAGTGCTGACGCTCTCATGCTTTGCACGTGAGGTGCTGCCTCAGAGTCTTTGACTCTTGGCGCTGGCGCTTTTGGCGCTGGCGCTCTCGTGCTTTATACGTGAGCCGCTGTCTCAGAGTTTTTGACTCTTTGCGCTGGCGCTCTTGCGCTCTCGTGCTTTGTACGTGAGGCGCTTCCTCTTTACTGAAAGTGTCTTTTCGCCCTCTTTCTCTGCTTTTCCTGAGTCAAACTTCTCTTTCCCAATGCATTATCTTAACAGAGCTTGGAAACAGTTCTATCATGCACCAAAATTTTTTGTGCCTAGACTTAAATGTCTATCTTTATAATTTGAAGCAATACTTATCTTCTCTCTCACTTTCAAAGAATTGTTTTAACAGAGAAGAACTATGGCTTGTAATTGTAACAACCATAATTTTCCTATACAAATTTTTTCAAATATTTTTCAAAAATCCATAAAGAGGTATTTATTGCCTGAGCATAAGATAAGTAATTAATTAGCAATTTAATTACAAGAAGGAGCTTGTGGCTCATTGGTAATACCTTGCATTGCTGAACCAAGCCACCTGAGTTCAAATCTCATACCCCACATTATTTTTAATATTATTTTGTTTTAAATGTTTTAGAATTCCAACAGTCAACACGTGATAACTTCAGAATTTTCCACTACACCTGAAAACCTAAATGTTCCAGAGGCTTCACCAGGTGACCCCCCACCTTCCCAGCTCCCGACTCGGCCTGATTCGGCCGGCGGACCGGCCGACTCAGGCTGGCGCCGCCGGCCGGACTCGGCCGGTCGGCCGAGTCATCAACACCAAAAAGTTGTCTCTTGGCCTTCCCTACCCCCCTGCACACTCCATTTATTTAGATCGGTTCTAGAGAAGCCATAAAGTCCCTTTTACTCCATTTTTAATGCATTTTAACATATTTTTTACATTTTTTTAAATTAAAACCCTTCATCTACCCTAACTCTAGCCTAACCCTATAAATACCAACCCTACATACTACCCCCTCACCCTAAACTCTGAGCCAACTCTCAAGAATTTTCAAGAAAACTTGTGTACTTTGAAAACGAGCAAGAAGCGAAGCTACGGCGAATTTTCCGGCGAACTTCCGACGACCGTCCTAGGAGCTCCCGGCGACAAAACGACGCACCGGCGACTCCTCCCGATCCATCTTCCTCTTGTCTTTGATCGAAACCCATAAGTCTCCAAATTATATCTCTCTATTCTTTTCTAGAAATACGGAATTACAAAACCCGACGGAATCGGAATAAAACCGATTTCCGATTCGGTTTCTTTATAAAACCTCACTTTTCTTTAATACAATCATGCTTAAACCAATTCATGTTGACTATTAAACACTAATCAACTATATTGATCAAGTTTCAAATCAAAAGTAATTGCTATTTCATTTTACCGTATTTTCATTTAAATACCACATAGTTTCAATTCTACGTATAACATCACAAAACTTGCTATACCTTTAAATAGATCACGAGGTAATGACCTACCTCCTCACACACTCATATGCAACATAGCACTATACCCTTGGGAACATAGAATACGGGAAAGCGACACATTTTCATTTAAATACCATTTTCATTTAAATACCATTTACTTAATAAAACCGTTTTCTAAAGGATTTAGTATTTATACAAATCTTTGCAAAGCGCCGCTACAACCCATTTTGGGGAACCCGTTTGGGATGGTGCGGATTATCGCACATCCTCAGGCTTAGTAGTGCGAGATTCAGATCTCCGCAAGGAGCATTCGGTCTCGAAAGATTTAAAATACGACATCTTACGAAAATGAGATTTTTAGAATATAAAATATATATTAAGATTATTTTTGTATAAATATATGTATATTAATCATTAAAATACCTATTTTGTTATGATATAAATATTCCATCTTTTTCTAAAAATCACAAGAATCAAATTACCTTAAAATACCATGAATTTCATACAAAACCAATATTACAAATAAATACCAATTATTATGAAAATGGGATATTTTCACTAGAAATATCACGATATAAAATCTACATTTATTACAACTCTAAAGACGATTAATAAATACTTGGGGTGTATTTCGAAAACTATACAAGAGTATTTTTACATAAAACCCCCTCAAGTTCTATAATTTACCCTAAGGACCCTAGTAAATATAGGTTTAAGCGGGACCAATCTCTTGAGCCTCAGGGAGCCGGAGAAGTGGGTGCTTGCCTATCTAAGGTAGACAACTTAACAAACGGTGTTATCAATACGGTAATCGTCTTTGAAAAAGACACAAATCCTGCCGCCCATGTGCAGCGGTTACCGATAATATTAAAACAATCAGGACTTCAATTTACTTCTTTAATTGTCTGACTCAGACTGAGTCTCATTATAATCTGACTTGAATATGATTCAAGTACAATCTACAAGCTACAATTTACAATTTACAATATTACAATTCAACATGAATTCATGAATCGGTTATTCCATATATTCAATCTATCAACTTGACTGAACCGAATCATGGATATACATCCATTTACATGATTCTACAGTTATTCCATTTACATGATTATACAGTTACATCCGTTTACTGATATCATGGTTTTGGTCAGTCATCCAATTATACAATCAATACAATTTACAATGCAACAATACAATCAAGATAACACAGGGTTTAAGGGGTAGATTGGTACGGAAGGTGTTAGAAGTGGCACGAGACTGCAACCATAAAACACATAACCTATATTCCGTTGCTGTTGTACCGTAGCCCAACGGTTCCTTGAGTTTCTGATACCTTAGTCTTCAGGGCAAGTGAGACTCCTCTCATATACACTGGCATCCTTCTGTACCAAGATACAAACAACAGCGTTAACACAATATTATAACAATATACTACAATTTTAAAAGCTACCTTCTTATTCTGTCTATTTTATTTCTCCCTTATCTTTGGGGCTTACCGAGCGATCTGTTCGCTGATGACATTCTCTTCTTTCTTCTTTGAATGTCGGCGGGTGATTTGAACACGTCAGAGATCGAGCCCACGAGTGAAAACTTGGACCAATTTAGTGAAGACCCCGAGCTCTAGTTCATTGTACACTTTCCATTTCAGTACTTTTCATTTCTGCCATTATTTAGGCATCGCTTTTTATTTCAGTTGTAATTACTTTCCATGCATTGTACAGAAAGAATGTGAATAAATAAAGTTGCCGTTTATTATATCCTGTCTCTTGTGCTTTACTTTTATATTGCTTAGATACGCTTAGCGTATTTACTTCACAGTAAATACGTATCGGCCTCATCGCGTCCTCTGCCGTATACTAGGAAGCGGGGCGTGATAGGTTTTGTTAGTGGCCCATGCAGGTCAGAGCTGTATAGAACTATACTATGCAGTTCTGTTCTGCGTGAACAACCTAAGCAATATAACACAAGAACCAGCAACTAAAACATTCTTTACAATTCATGTTCCTTGAATCTTATCATTTCATATACTTTGAATCTGTCCTAACCCAAAATTCCCTCACCTCTTTTACAATCTTACCAAAACCTTCGCATCCTTTCATTCCTTCACACATTTTTCATATACTATCAAGTACTTCTAACACCTTGTAACACTTTAGCAGCCATAGAAGCCAAAACAGTTGACCAAGGTAACACTAGTAATTCACTTTCACATTCTAAAACCCTTGCACCACCTTGTTATTTTTTTCACACACTGTCAGTACTTCAGTCACTAAACTTTCCTTGAATTTGTTACACTTTCCTTTCACAAATTTCGAGGACGAAATTTTTATAAGAAGGGTAGAATGTAACAACCATAATTTTCAAATACAAATTTTTTCAAATATTTTTCAAAAATCCATAAAGGGGTATTTATTGCGTGAGCACACGATAAGTAATTAATTAGCAATTTAATTACAAGAAGGAGCTTGTAGCTTATTGGTAATACCTTGCATTGCTGAACCAAGCCATCAGAGTTCAAATCCCATACCCCACATTATTTTTAATATTATTTTGTTTTAAATTTTTTAGAAGTCCAACAGTCAACACGTGATAACTTCAGAATTTTCCACTACACCTGAAACCTAAATGTTCTAGAGGCTTCACCAGGCGACCCCCCACCTTCCCAGCTCCCGACTCGGCCGAGTCGTCCGGTCTGCCGGCCGGACTCGGCCGGTCGGCCGAGTCATCAACACCAAAAAGTTGTCTCTTAGCCTCCCCTACCCCCTTGCACACTCCATTTATTTAGATCGGTTCCAGAGAAGCCATAAAGTCCCTTTTACTCCCTTTTTAATGCATTTTAACATATTTTTTTACATTTTTTTAAATTAAAACCCTTCATCTACCCTAACCCTATAAATACCAACCCTACACACTACCCCTTCACCCCAAACTCTGAGCCAACTCTCAAGAATTTTCAAGAAAACTTGTGTACTTTGAAAACGAGCAAGAAGCGAAGCTACGACGAATTTTCCGACGAACTTC